>CM053584.1:128074078-128102466 GCA_028627135.1 Pseudochirops cupreus
TTTCTCCTTCCTCCTTTCCTTTCTCTCTCCCTTCTCTCCTTCCTTCCTTCCCACTTTCTTTCCTTCCTCATTCCTCTGTCTCTTCCTTCCTCCCTCCTTTCTTTCCTGACCCCTCCTTCCTTTCTGTGTTTCCTTTCTTCTTTCCTCATTTCATCCCTCTCTCTGTTCCTCCCTTACTTTCTCCCTACCTTCCTTCTGTCCCTCTCCTCCCTCTTTACCTTCCTTCTTCCCCTCCCTCATCTCCTTTCCTCCCTTTTCTCCCATCCTTCCTTTCCTCCTTCCTTCCTCCCTTGCTTATTCCTTCCCTCTTTCCCTTTCTTCTGTCCCTTCCTTCCTTCCTTCTTTCTTCTCTTCTTCCTCCCCCTTCCTTTCCTCCTTCCTTCTCTTACTCCACTTCTGAGAGTCCATGAACCTTTAGTCAACAGTTAATATGTCCTATTGTCGACTCACTGTGCTTTCATAAAGATGGAGTATAAATGAATAGCTTATGTTTAGAATGACAGTTTTGTATTGATTCATAGACTTAAATCTTGTCTTTATAATAATACTGTAAATTCCTATTGGTCAAAGATTGACTGTTCTTCTTCTCAAGATCTAACATCTAATCCTGGCTCTACCACTAGTTATGTATCCTGTTATCTTGGTTGTTATTTCCCTTTCCTGCATCTCAGTTCTTTTACCTGAAAAATAAATTAGGTAAAACTAGATGGTCTCTAAAAACACTTCTATTTTTAAAATTCAGTTTTAAAAAATTCTAGACCCCTCTTAGTGCCTGCAACCATCTAGCCACATAGCATTCACTCACTCAGCATATACCTGCTGAATTCAAAATCCATTCATGCATACTTCACTTGACAAACATTGATAAACTACATACATACACTTACACCTACATAGTGGAAGTTGCTAAAGGTATAAATCTGTAAAAACATTTATTTGTGCATGCCCTTGATAGGTTTACATTCTACTTGGGATAAGGAAATAGGACGTATATGTAGGTAACCATGATAAAAAGTAGAAAGTATTCTGTGATGAAGGAGAGATGCAGATAAAGTACTCCAGGAAAAGTTAAGAGGGAAGGGTTTACTTATAGCAGAAGGGAATCAGGTAAGGCTACCTTTAGGAGGTGGCACCTGAGCTGAGCCTTCATTTTCCCAGTTACATGTAAAAAAAAATTATCTATCTATCTATCTATCTATCTATCTATCTATCTATCTATCTATATACACACACATATGTGTGTGTGTGTGTGTGTGTGTGTGTGTGTATTTTTTAAACAGTTGATTTGAAAACTTCGAATTCCAGAATCTTTATGTTCTCCCTTATCACCCACCCTTACTAGGAAGATAAGCAATTCAATATAGGTTGTATGTGTGTAGCAATGTAAAACATTTCCATAGTGGATATATTGTGAAAGACTGACTATATTTCCCTCCATCCTATCCCCCCCCCCACTTGTTCTATTTTCTGCTTTGACTCTATCCCTTTTCAAAAGTGTGTGCTTCTAACTACCCTCCTGCCCAATCTGCCTTTCCTTCTATCATCTCCCCTCTTATCCCCTTCTCCCCTACTTTCCTGTAGGGTAAGATACCTTTTCTGTCCACCTGCTGGGCTGACTTTAGTGGGAGATTTGTTTCTCTCTGTCACTTTGTGGGTTCTGTAGCTCCAAAATTTGTTTAGAGTCATATTTTATAGGTATTTTAGGTGGTAATAGGGGGAGCTCACAGAGTTTTCCTGCTTCTCCACTGTCATCTTGGCTTGCCCCTCCCCCCTTATCTTTCCTAATAACAAAACATTTACTTTACCCTACCATTTTTTTTCAAGCTATAGTCCTGTGTCTCTTCCTCCTTTCACAACCAAATTCCTGCACAAAGCTCTCTATGCTCTATGTACCTACCTTCTTACCTTCTACTCAGTGTCTTGCTATCTGGCTTTCATTTTTACCAAGCAATTGAATTTTCTTTCTCTGAGGATATCCAATGATTTATTTATTGCTAAACTCATTTGTCTTCCCCACCTCCCTCCACCCCATCCTCATGTTACTTGAACTATCTGCAGCACTGGAGACCTTGTCTTCCCTGGGGTTTTGTCACACCAGTCTTTCATGATCCATTCCTTCGTGTCTGAAGGATCCTTCCCAGTCTGCTTGTAGGATCATTGTCAGTTTCCACCACGTCCGTGGTCTCTGTGGACTCTGTCCTGAACTTTCTCCTTGTCTTTCTCCATATTGCCTTTTTTGATGATTTCATTAACTTCCTTTAATTCAACTATCATCTCTAGGAAGACAACTTCCAAGTTATTTCTCTTCTGAGTTTGAGTCTTCTGCGTCCAATTGCCTGCTGTACATTTCCTCCTGGATCCTTCATATGCATCTCAAATTTGATATGGGAGAAATAGAGATCATTATCCTTTCCTCCTTCTTCCTAAGTTCCCTAAATTCAATGAGGTTGCCACTATTCTTCCACTCACCCAGGATCCCAGCTAAGGAGTCATACTTGATTCTGCAATCTCCTTTCTCCACATATCCAGGCAGTTATCAAATTTTGTTGATTATCCTCAAGGCTCACATTCATTCCTTTTTCATCATTTCTCATTCATTTTTCATCATTGACATTAGAACATGGTTCAAGCTCTCATTACCTCTTGCTGAGGTTATTGAAATAGACTCCCAGTTCCCCCTACTTTCATCTAATCTCTTTCCTCTGCAAGTCTTTCCTACTATCACTGCCAAAGTAAGATTCCAAAAGCTCAATTAGTAGGATTCCAAAAGCTCAATTCTGACCATCTCATTCCCCTGTAAATAAACTTCATTAGCACCGCTAACTGAGAGACTCTGATGCAAATGTTCTTAGACCAATCACAAAGTGCATTGTAGTGCCATTAATTTATGCCTTACTGTTCTCATGTAGTTGTCTTTCAGTATTTGTTGGATAACTTGTTTTAAGTATATGTCTAGACATGTTTTTGAGATTTTTAGTAGTATAACCATTACATTTCAAACTGTAGAGAATGTACCTTTTACTTTTTAAAGATCATATTAAGAGGGTGGCTAGGTGGCGCAGTGACTAGAGCACGCGCCCTGGAGTCAGGAGGACCTGAGTTCAAATTCAGCCTCAGACACTTGACACAAAAACTAGCCGTGTGACTGTGGGCAAGTCACTTAACCCCAATTGCCCTCCAAAAGGCGCTATATATATATATATATATATATATATATATATATGTATATATATATATATATATATGTATATATATATAAAAATCTATCAAGAAGCCAGTGTAGATCACGGTGCATTATTTATTATGTCACTCTGTGTGTATGTATATACATACATACATACATACATATGTGTATATATGTATCTTTTTCCTATTAATTTTGCTTTCAATATTTTAATATACTTTTATAACTTATTGCTACTGTTGTTTTTCTATTAATCTTTTGTGAACTTTCTAATTATGTAACAAAGTACATATAGTCTTCTTTTGATCCATTTTTAATCACAGCATTATTTATTGTTTTCTTTCAGTAAAGTATCAAGGCCTTTTCCAGAGCCCAAAACCCCCCACCCCCAAAACAAAGATTCAATAGTTCTCTGTTGCCTCCAGGATCAAGTATAATCTGCTTTTTGGAGGGCAATTGGGGTTAAGCGACTTGCCCAAGGTCACATGGCTGGTTTTTGTGTTAAGTGTCTGAGGCTGGATTTGAACTCAGGTCCTCCTGACTCCAGGGCTGGTGCTCTATTCACTGTGCCACCTAGTCACCTCCTTGTAATCTGCTTTTTGCTCATTAGAATATTTGCCGGTGGTTGTTGCATTCATAATAAACAAAAAATATAAGAAGAAATGAACCTCACAAATATAAGCTATCCTAGCTACTGTTTGATAGCAGTTGTCTGGGGAGTGTTTGTGGGTCTTAGTGGATTTCAAGCTCTTTCTGAGGCAGCAGTGTTAAAGGGCAGCTAAAGTTGTGAATGTGATCTTCGGGGTAAATTAGAGAGGACATAATCTTTAGTAAAAAGGAGATCACACTCCCTCTGTCCTCTGGCCTGGGTTGGCTCTAGCCCAGTTTGGGGCACCACAGTTTAGGAAAAACAACAGTAAGCTAGAGATAGTCCGGAGAACAGCATTTAGAATGGTGAAGCCACTCAAGCTCATGCTAAAGGAAGGTTAATTGACAGGACTAGAGCTATTTATCTGGGGGAGAATATTATAGTCACTTTCAAATACTGAATAACTGTTATCTGGAAGAGGGATTAGCCTTGTTTTGTTGGACTCTACAGGGAAGGAAAGAAGTACAGAGAAGAATCAGCAGCAATGGGTAGAAGCAGATCTAGGCTCAAGTCAGGAAAATCTTTTTCATAAATTGAGCTATCCTAAAGTGCTCAGGGGATAGCTGGTTTCCCAAGCAAAGGTTGGATGGTCATTTGTTGAGTATGTTGTGATAGGGATTTTTTTTCAAGTATGAGTTGGACCAGATGGATGGCAAGTTTCAAGTTCCCCAAAGGAACTTCTCCTGCTTCAACTGGTGTTACAGTAAACTATCACTTGATTAAAGAGAAGGGTTAACATTCCAGACAACTGTGTCTTGGCCAAGTACCCCCAAACCTCTTCACTACTATACCATAAAATGATCTGGGAGGAAAGGGTGGACATACTAGGGAGAGGAGGTTGAATTTTACAATTGGCACCTTCCAGGATGCTGTTTTGGGTGCCTAGGTAGTGTTTAGGTTCTAACCCCCAGTTCCACTTCTCTCTGAAGACTTGCCATTTTCTCAACATCAGGCTTCTCATCCTGGAGCTGCCTCTGCTCTGTATCCCTTTCTTCTGATTGGGGGATTCCTGGACCCAACCTTCATTTCATAAGGTGCCTGGGTCATACATACTTGATTCTCAGCTCTACTCTCTACTCTCCAGACTCTTCTACCTCCTCACCAGCAGCCTTGCCCCTGTGCAGGTACCATTTTCCTCTTCTTTCCAGATGCCTTTTATGTTACCTTCTTTCATTAGAATATATATACCTTAAGGGTAAGAATTGGTCCTTCTCTTTTTTGCTTCTTTATATTTCCAGAGGTTTAATAAATGTTCTATCTATCTATCTATCTATCTATCTATCTTATCTACCTGTTTCTATCTATGGAGTACACACTTGGTTCAGTTGGGGGAAATAGGTAACTTGTATAGCGGAAGATGGAACAGAATGGAAAAATGTTGGGGAGTGAAGATAGATGTGGTAATGTTGGAGACAAGCCCCACAACTAGCTGTGGAGGAGAAGGTTGAATACAATCCATCTTCTCACCTTCTAGTTAATCACATAAGCCTTGGGGTTGCCTTGGGATCAAAACCCAGTCTTCCAGTGGATCCCAGCTTCTACTTTAAAGACCACTATTCCAGTGGATAGGCCTTACTATCAAACTGTTTTCAATCATCTTAACAGAGAGTAATCTTGGGGATTACAAACCTGATTTCCTCTTGAGCTTGAAGTAAACCAGAACAGCAACAGCAGCAATACCCAAGATGCCGAGCAAGGACACAGTGACTCCCATGATGAGTAGGTGCCTTTCTGCAGGATCTAAGGAAGAAAGAGAGCAATATTAACATGAGTACTAGAGTGTAGCGTTCAAAATACTATTAAATATCCAGGGTGGTCCATTTCCAGAAAGCACTGACTTGTGAGCCAACATGACAGGAGGTAGCATTTTGTTTTTGTTTCTTACAGCCTCATGGGGATTCTGGAATGGATCCTAGGACTTCTGACTTACCCAAGATGGAGAGTTCCAGTATCTCACTGAGCTGGCTACTGAAGCTGTTGTTGGCTTCACAGGAGTAATTCCCAGAATGCTCAGTTGTCACAGAGAGGTTAAAGGATACCGCATCTCCAAATGAGGCCAAGACAGTCTTCAAGACTAAACCTTTATGATAAAACTGATAAAAGATTGGAGCAGAACCTTTGAGGACTTCACATCGAAACTCTAGCACTTCCCCCAAGACAGCCTGCATCCCAGCTGCACTGAGGGTGAGAAGAGGACGAGACACTGGAACTGAGAAAGAAAATGAAACACGTCAGAGGGTGGTTCTAGTCTTGAAATATGCCCATGAACCACATAGCTGAAGGGTGTCAATCACAAACATTCCTCTATAGAGGCTCCTATAATCCCCAAATTCCAGATCTTATGCTGGGACATTTCCTAGAGCGTTATCTTGATTTTATATATGTGTGTGTGTGTGTGTGTGTGTGTGTGTGTATAAAATCAATAACTTGAATAAAAGAATCGATGATATGTTCATCAAAATTGCAGGTGACTAAAAGCTAGGAGAGCTAGCTAATACAAATGACAGGGTCAGGATCCAAAATTTCACTAACTTTGAACGTTGGGTTGAATGAGATGAAACTTAATAGGGATGAATTTAAATTTTTAGGTTAAAAAAAGTCATCTTTAGAAGTAGAAGACAGAAGAAGTGTGGTGAGGGGGCATTTCATCTGAAAAGAATCCAGGGATTTTAGTGGATCACAGGCTCAATATGAATCAATAATTTGATGTAGTCTGCAAGAGAGCTCATTTGATGTTACACTGTATTAAGAAAAGTATAGTGTGTAAGGTAGAGAGATGCTAGTACCACTGTTCTCTGCCATGGTGTGTCCACACCTAGAATACTGTATTACCTTTTGGCATGACTTGTAATATAGGACATTGATAATCTGAAAAGACCCCAGAGGAAGGATGGTGAAGGACCTCAAAATGATCTTCTATGTGGAATAATTGAAAGAACTAGGGATGCTTAACCTGGAGAAGACAAGGCTTAGCTTGGCACAATGAGTTCAAGCATCTGAAGGACTATCTCTAAAAGAGACATTATTTGCATTAATTTTGTTTTATTGCCCCCAGAAGGTAGAAACATTGGTGGAGGGATGCGGAAGTTGCAACATGGCAAATTTAGGCTTGATATAAGGAAAAATATTCCAATAAGAGTCATCCAAAAGTCAAATGGGATATCTTTAGAGATAGTAGGTTCTTTTTCACTGAAGACCTCCAAGCAGTCTGAATGAACATTTATCAAATAATGTCATAGCTGCTCTTCTCTTTCAGATATTAGTAGAAGTAGATGGTATCTGAGGTCCTTTCCAACTCTGAGATTCTATGATTTTGTGCTTCTCCAGTTTCTAGCTAATGTTTTTCTGGATATCTACTCAGACTCTAGAGGGAGTTAGGTGGTATAGTGGATAGAGCACTGGGTTTGAAATCATAAAGACTCATCTTCCTGAGTTCAAATCTGGCATCAGACACTTAATACCTGTGAGACCCTGGGCAAGTCACTTAACCCTGTTTGCTTCAGTTTCTCGTGTAAAATGAGCTAGAGGAGGAAATGGCAAACTACTTCAGTATCTTTGCCAAGAAAACTCCAAATGAGATCATAAAGAGTCAGACACCACTGAAGTAACTGAACAACAACAGCCACAAAACAGCCACATGCTGGTTCTCAAACTTTTCTCTCTTGTTTGTGAATTGTAAATTATTGCATCCTTGGCATCTCTTTTGATGACTTCTCCTATCTCCTCCAGAGCTCTGGTCTTTGGGAGCCCCCTGGAACCTCCTCGAGACCCCATGAGTACTCTCCCACATGGACACTGGCTGGATGAGATGTAGGGAAGTAGAACTCACCCATCACAGTGACAATGACTATTCTGCTGAATGTGGAGCTGATGTTATTGTCAGCAGCACACTGATAACTCCCTTCATCACTCCTCTTTATAGCAGAGAATACAAACTCTTCCTTCAATGAGTTCCGTGTCTTCTCTCTTAGACAGTCTCCACTGACATTTTTGTACCAGCGAAATGTAATATTTCCTGTGCCTTCAGCTACTGAGCAGATGAGGACCAGCTTCTCTCCTTCAATCACCTGTGGCCTTGGCGGCTGGGTCTCCAAAAGAATGCCAGAGATGGGAATTCCTGGGTAAATACAAGGCAACACATGAAGATCCTGGATGTAGGAGATTTTAGAGATAGCAAGGGAAACTGAAATCATAGGAACATGCAAGGAACAGAGCATGTGGACTTGATGAAACAGAGTGATGATAGAGGAAATAAAGATCACTATAATTTTGGAACTGGAGAAAGAGGAAAATTCTGAATATATTTCTGGGAGGGTAAGAAGATCCCACATGTATTCAAGCTCCAACCACTTCAGAAAGATTTCATTGACTCCTCCAGATTGATTTCTCTCAGTCTCTGGCTCTATCTCCCTCTCCACCCTCCATCTCCATCCCTTCTTCTTCAGAGTCAAGATCATATTTTTGAGGATTAAATAGTAGAATTGTTGCCTGTGACTCTCAGATGCTTTTAGGCAGGGAATATGTCTGAATCTTTTATATTCCACCCAGAACAGAACATACTGCTAGGCACCTGGTAAATGTTTAATAAAAGATTCTCTGTTAGAGGCAGTAAGTGGTAGAGTAGATAGAGAGCTGGGAATAGAATCAGGAAGACTTGAATTCAAATCTGAACTCAGACACTACCTCTATGGCTGTAGGTAAATTGTTTAACTCCTGTCTGTTTCAGTTCCCTAGTCTGTAAAATGTGGATCATAATAGCACCTGTCTCATAGGATTGTTGCGAGTTTCAAATAAGGTAATCTTTGTTAAGTGCTTAGCACAGTATCTGGCACAGTAGGTGCTTAGTAAATGCTTGCTTCCTTTCTGTTGGTTTGTTCATCTGATGGTTTGAGAATAAAAGCAGTTTCACAGAATAGAAATATTGTCAACACTGAAATTCAAGTTGTCTCTTGCTGATGGCCCATTAGAGAAAGAACTCTAGGAACTCTGGTTGTCTCTTCCTAATACAACTGTCATTCTCAGAGAGACAAAGAAAGGACATTAGCAAAGGCCCCAAACCCTCACATGGTGACGTTGCCCTTCCTTCCACCTCTTAATCCCAGCACTGTGTCATTGACACTCACTTTTCACTCTGATCTTCACGTGGTTGCTCTGTTTCTCAATATTCTGAGTCATGGCTTTTGCTTCACACCAGTATGACCCTGAGTCTTCCCTCCAGATGGCTGAGATCTGGAGTACCTGAGACTCTTTCCAGCCTGATGCAATGTCCCTGCCATCTCTGAAGAACGAGTAGTGCAGTTTGGTATCTGACCTCTGTGGAGGGAGCTGGGTCTCACAGCTCAGGGTCACTGGGGTTCCCTCGGTGGGCTCAGAAGTTGTGGTCTTCAGCTCAGGGGGTGCAAATAGTTCTAGAGAAAGGAGGCAAACACAGTGTCCAAGACAGTGAGTGTCAGAGTTCCTGGGGTGATCTTGAGTTCCTAGCTGAACAGATGAAGGAATACACAGATGACTCCATCTCATTTCCCTTCTATGCTCCATCTATGAACTCCCCTAATCTCACTCCCAAGACCGAAGCTCTTACCTTGAACTAGGAGTTTTGCTTCTCTTGAAGTTTTTTTATACAATTTCCTCCACTTGGCCTCACAATAATACAGACCATTGTGATCTGAATTTGCATGAAGGATTGAGAGCATTGAATTTTCACTGACATCAGAAAATAGCATTTTATCTTTATAGTATGAAAAGTCTGTGAATTGTAAATTATTCCATCCTTGGCATCTCAGGAGCAATGTGTCTCCTTCAAACACTGAGTATGGAGTTTGAAGAATCAGTTCATCTGTAAGAGAGAGTAGAGGACTCAGTTTACTTTTTACTGGCCTTTCTTCCTTCTGATCATCTCTAAAAAGGAGAGATCCATAGATTACCTGTCATATATTGAAAGGTCCTGGTTTCAGTCCCTTTGTTTCCACAAATGACCCATCTATATAACCAGTTTCTCTCATTCTAGGATGAGGAGCTTTTCCCCCCCAGACAACATCATATTGGATGAATTTCTCTACTCATCTCTGTATCTATAAAGGGAATTTCATTGACCTAAGTTCATTCCCAATCTTAGACACTTACTACCTGTGTGGCCCTAGGCAAGTCACTTATCTTTGCCTGCCTCAGTTTCCTCATCTACAAAATGGGTATATTAGTAACACCTACCTGCCAGGGTTGTTGTGAGGATCAAATGAATTAATATTCATAAAGCACTTTGTAAGTCTTAAAGCGCTGTGTAAATGCTAGCTATTATTATTGTCACAACTCTACTTCTATCCATGGTCAAGACTAGCCTTTATCTGCCTGGTCATCTGAAGATTATCCATTACCTACATGGCCTGAGGAGAACAGAATGCCTCCCCAGCTCTGATGCTTCTCTGGTTCTGATTCCTTCTTTAATGTCTTGGTGTATACAGTACTAAAAATCTGCTGAGTCCTCTCCACCTTTTTCATTTCTCTCTTCCTATAGGAATTTGCACTCAAGGACGTGATTTCTGAGGTCGGACTCCACTGTATACTCACCAGTAGAAAATACCAGGTTCACAGGATCACTCTTGGATAAGCCAATAATAGAGCATTTGTACTCTCCAGCCTTTTGAACCACAAGAGGGTTTGACATGAAATACCATTTATTCCCATAGAACCACCTCAGTTTCTCTGGATTTAGCAAATGCAATCCACTGCAGGTCAGAGTCACCGTCTCGCCTTTGAAAACAGGGGTCCATGGAGGATTTGGTATTATTACAGCTTTCTTTACAGTGGCTGTACATAGAAGATAAAGAAATGGGGTCTAAGATTTTAGTCTCTGAAGCTCCCTTCTTGAAATGTGTGATAGGGAAGAAATAGAAGAGTGTTGGTCCCATCCCTTTTTGAGCTGGAGCCCAATAGCTTGTGGTTTAATTATGGTTGTAAATACCCTTCTCTCCCTCTATTCCCCTTTTTACCTCTCTTCCTCTTCCTACACCCGTGTGATTATAGAAGTCAGGGACCAGCTAATGACAGATCAATCAACCATCAAACCTTCCTCACAGGGTTATTATGAGGGTCAAATAAGATAACATATGTACAACACTTTACAAATCTTAAAACACAATATAAACATTATTGTTATATGTTGAAGATGATCACAATGATGGTAAAATCACTCACTATGTGTCAGGCACAGATCTCAGCCCTGCCTTGTCAGAACAGATGTAGGGGAAGGAACCAGTCCATATAAGTCATTGTATAGGAAGAGGAGGTCCAGGTTTGTATTCCTTGAAGCACTGGGAGCCACAGCAGAATAGAGGACCAACTCCATGCCTAGGTGTCACACCCGGAAACTGGATAGGAGAGCTGAATCTATTCTAATATCCAACATCTGACTTGGGCCTGTGTAGAACACTGAAGGGGATGAAATCAATTCCAAAACAAGGACTGGGGAAGGAAAAGGAGATGAATTGGCTGAGGTCAGTGCCCTCAGTTGGCCAAGAAGAAAATGAGAAAAAAAACCTCAACTAGGGGTTGAGCCAGAGAGTGGAACCTATTACCATCAACCGCATGAAGAACAGTAATGACAGTGACATCCAGTGATAGAACTAAACAAGATCTACCCAGTCAAATCAAAAGAATTTTAAGCACAAAGTTTTGAGCCAAGAAATTATACTGAAAACATGCACAAGCAGATGAAAACATTGAAAATGATGAAGAAATATAGTGGTTATGAAAAGCCCGAAAGGTAAAACCAGAAGACAAGAGTAATTCCATAACTATGAGTCCCCAAAGTGGAAAAAAATTACTTATCTAGAAGGAGTATAAGAATAGCTGGAAAAAACTAAGAGATTAAAAATAAAATAATAAACTAAAGCTCTGAGTCTAGAGGAGAAAAATGAAAAAACAATAGTTTAGAAGAGAAGGCAGAATCTTTCCTCAAGTAGTATATTTTCTTTTCTTTTTAAAATTTTTATTTTAGTAGTATATTTTCTGGAAAAAAAAACAGATTGGTACAAACAAGTCAATAACTCCATGGGACAAGAAATATTAAAATAGTAAAAAACCTTAGGTATCATGGGGAGAGAAAAAAAAAATGGAATCCACTATCAAAAGTAACTGACCTGGAAAGTTAGTCTGGGAGAGATCATTTAAGAATCATTAGACTCCCTGAAAACCATGGGCAAACAAACAAAAAACCTTGGGTGCCGTATTTAAGGAAACCACAAAAATAAACTTCTACATCTTTTAGAATCAGAGAGAAATGTGAAAATAGAATACATCAATCAAAAATTACTCGAGAATGTAATAGCCAAAATCAAGTGCTTCAAAATGAAAGGAAAAAATACTGTAGAGTACCTAGAAAGTTCCAGTATGAAGGAGCCATGTTAAAGATTGCACATGACAACTTTGAGATATCATCTCACACCTATGAGATTGGCTAAAATGGGGAATTGGCTAAAAAGGGGAAATGACAAATGTTGAAAGTGATGTGGAAAAATTGGAACACTAATACAATGTTGGTGGAACTGTAACCTGATTCAACCCTTTTGGAGAGCAATCTGGGATTATGCCCAAAGAGTTATAAAATTGTGTATATGCTTTAACCCATTAATATTACTGTTGGTCTATTTCCTAAAATGATGAGAAAAAAGGACAAGAACCTACATGTTATAAAATATAGAAGCTCTCTTTGTGGTGGCAAAAAGATGGACATTGAAGGGATGTCTGTAAATGGTTGGGAAAAAATCAAAGGAAGAAAAATAATATCAAGAGGGAAACTATATCCTGCTAAAAGGCACCATTGAAAATGAAGTGATATCATTACTAAACATTTATGCACCAAGCAGTGCAGCATCCACATTCCTAAAGGAGAAATTAAGGATGCTAGAGGAAGAAATAGATAGCAAAACTACAATAGTGGGAGATTTGAATCTGAACTAGATAAATCTAACCTCAAAATAAACAAGAAAGAAGTTAAGGAGGTAAATAGAATCTTAGAGAAAATAGATATGGTAGATCTCTGGTGAAAATTGAATGGAGATAAAAAGGAATATACCTTCTTCCTGGTGGTACATTGCACATACACAAAAATTGACCATGCACTAAGACATAAAAACCTCACAATTCAGTGCAGAAAGGTAGAAATATTAAATGCATTCTTCTCAGATTATGATGCAATAAAAATTATATGTAATAAAGGGCCATGCAAGTATAGACTAAAAACTAATTGGAAACTAAATAACTTAATCCTAAAGAATGAGTGGGTCAAACAAGAAATTATAGAAACAATAAGTAACTTCATTCAAGAGAATGACAATAATGAGACAACATACCAAAACTTGTGGGATACAGCAAAAGCAGTTCTTAAGGGAAGATTTATATCTCTGAATGCATTTGCAAATAAAACACAGAAAATGGAGGTCAATAAGTTGGGCATGCAACTGAAAAAGCTAGAAAAAGGACACATTGAAAACCCCCAATTAAATATTAAATTAGAAATAATGAAAACCAATGGAGAGATTAATAGAATTGAATTTAAGAAAACTATTGAATTAGTAAATAAAACTAAGGATGGTATTATGAAAAAAACCAATAAAATTGATAGACCTTTAGTCAATATGTTAAAAAAAAGAAGAAAACCAAATTATGAATATCAAAATGAAAAGGGTGAATCTACCTCCAATGAAGAGGAAATTAAAACAATAATTAGGAATTATTTTGCCCAATTGTATGCACATAAATTTGAATCTTAGTGAAATGGATGAATATCTACAAAAATATAAATTGCCCTGATTGCTGAAGAGGAAGTAAACTACTTAAATAACCCCAATAAACTACTTAAATAACTACTTAAAGAAATTGAACAAGCCATCAATGAACTCCCTGGGAAAAAATCTCCAGGGCCAGATGGCTTTACTAGTGAATTCTATCAGACATTTAAAGAACAATTGATTCCAATACTTTACAAACTATTTGGGAAAATTAGTTAAGCAGTCCTACCAAAATCTTTTTATGACACAAATATGGTACTGATACCTAAATCAGGAAGAGATAAAACAAAGAAAGAAAATTACAGATCAATTTCCCTCATGCATATAGATGCAAAAATTCTAAATAAAATATCAACAAAAAGACTACAGCAACTTATCAGGAGAATAATGCACTTTGATCAGGTGAGATTTATTCCAGGAATGCAAGGGTGGTTCAAAATCAGGAAAACTATCAGTTTAATTGATCACATCAACAACAAAACTAGAAGAAACCATAGGATTATCTCAATAGATTCAGAAAAGGCTTTTGACCAAATACTTTGACCTGTTCCTATTAAAAACACTAGAAAGCATAGGAATAAATGGAGTCTTCCTTAAAATAGTAAGTAGCATCTATCTAAAACCATCAGAAAGTATTATATGTAATGGAGATAACCTTGAAGCATTTCCAATAAGATCAGGAGTGAAACAAGGCTGTCTACTATCACCTCTCTTATTCAATCTGGTACTAGAAATGTAGCAATAAGAGAAGAAAAAGAAATTGAAGGAATCAAATTAGGCAAAGAAGAGACTAAGTTATCTCTCTTTGCAGATGATATGATGATATACTTAGAGAATCAAGTAAAAAACTATTTGAAATAATAAATAAATTTGGCAAAGTTGCAGAATATAAAATAAACCCACATAAGTCCTTGGCATTCCTTTCTATCTCTAATGAAATCCAACAGCAAGAGGTAGAAAGAGAAATCCCATTTAAAGTTATTATAAACATTATAAAATATTTGGGAATCTACCTTTCAAAACAAACTCAGGACTTATATGAACACAATTACAAAACACTTTTCACACAAATAAAGTCAGATCTAATTAACTGGAAAAACATCAAGCGCTCATGGCTGAGTCGAGCTGATATAATAAAAATGACAATTTTATCTAAGTTAAATTACATATTTAGTGCCATACCAATCAATCTACCAAAAAATTACTTTGTACAGCTAGGAAAAACTGGTAGGAAAATTTGGAAGAACAAAAGGTCCAGAATATCAAGGCAATTAATGAAAAGAAATGCTAGGGAAGGTGGCCTAGCCATACCAGATTTTAATCTGTATTATAAAGCAGCAGTCATCAAAACTACTTGGTACTGGCTGAGGAATAGAGTAGTGGATCAGTGGAATAGATTGGGTACACGAGACTCAGCAGCAAATGACTATAGTAATCTACTGTTTGATAAACCCAAAGACCCCAGTTTGGGGGATGAGTGCACTATTTGACAAAACTTCTGGGAAAACTGGAACACAGTATGGCAGAAATTGGGCATAGACCAATATCTGACACAGTACACCAAAATAAAGTCAAAATGTGTGCATGATCTAGGTATAAAGGCTGATACTGTAAGCCATCTGGGAGAGCAAGGAATAGTTTACCTGTCAGATTCATGGAGAAGGGAAGATTTTGTAATGAAACAAGAGTTAGAAAACATTATAAAATGCAAAATGTATAATTTCGATTACATTAAATTGAAAAGCTTCTGTACAAATAAAGCCAATATTACCAAGATTAAGAGGGAAGTGGAAAATTGGGAAAGAATTTTTATAACCAGTGTCTCTGATAAAGGCCTCATTTCTAAAATATACAAAGAATTGAGTTGATTCTATAAGAATACAAACCACTCCCTAATTGATAAATGGTCAAAGGATATGAACAGACAGTTCTCAGAAGATGAAATTAAAGATATTTATAAGCATAAGAAAAAAATGTTCTAAATCACTATTGATTAGAGAAATGCACATCAAAACAACTCTGAGGCACCACATTTCACTGGCTAGATTGGCTAAGATGACAAAACAGGAAAATGATAAATGCTGGAGAGCATGTGGAAAAATTGGAACACTAATGCATTGTTGGTGGAGCTGTGAACTGATCCAGCCATTTTGGAGAGCAATCTGGAACAATGCCCAAAGGGCTATAAATAAGTGCATACCCTTTGACTCAGCAATACCACTTTTAGGGTTATATCCCAAAGAGATCAGAGGAGTGGGAGGAAGACCCATACATACAACAATATTTATAGTGGCTCTTTTCGTGGGGTCAAAGAATTGGAAATCAAAGGGATGCCCCTCAATTGGGGAATGGCTGAACAAATTGTAGTGTGTGAATGTAATGGAGTACTACTGTGCTATAAGAAATGAGGAGCAGACAGACTTCATAATAACCTGGAGAGACCTATATAAACTGATGCTGAGAGAGAAGAGTAGAATGAGGAGAAATCTAAACACAATCACAGACACAACATATGTGTGAAGACTAACTTCAATAGACTTGGCTCCTCTCAGCAATGTAAGATTATAAGACAACTCCAAAAGACTGATCATTGGAAGAGATATCCACATCCAGAGAAAGAGATGTGGAGTCTGAATGTAAATTGAAACAAACTACTTGCTCTGTTTCTTTTCCTTGTTTTGTTTTGTTTCCTCTTCCCCACTGATCATTCCATCAGTTATAATCCTTCTTTACAACCTGACTAATGATTAATGTGAAGACGTTTGTAGATCCTACATTTGAATGCATGGTGCCATGACGGGAGCGGGGGCAGGGGGGGGAGAAGAGGGAGGGGGAGAAAATTTGAAACTCAAGGGACTGTGGAACTCAATGTTGTAAACTAAAAGTAAATAAACATATCAATTTAAAAAAATAAAAAATATTGTTGGTGAACAGTGACTCAAAAATTTTAAACAAAATCCTGTCAAACAGATTACCACAATTTATTCAAGAAATCATCCATATAATCAAGTGGGATTTATACCAACAATGCAAGGATGAGTCAACTTTAGGAAAACAATTAGCATAATTAATTAAAATAATAAAAATAAAAACCTGAGTCAACTAGATGGTGGAGTCAATAGAGTGCTGGTCCTGGAATCAGGAAGACTTATCTTCGAGTTCAAATATGGCCTCAGAGACTTACTAGCTTTGTGACCTTGAGCAAATCACTTAACACTATTTACCTCAGCTTCCTTAGCTGTAGAATGAGCTAGAGAAGGAAATGGCAAACTACTCCAGTAACTTTGTCAAGAAAATGGGGTCATAAAGAGTAAGACAGAACCAAACAACAACAACAACAAAAACCAAAACATCCAAAATCACATGGTTATCTCACTGGATGCAGAAAAAAGCCTTTGAGAAAGTATAATACTCTTATTTTATTTCATTTTATTTTTTGCTAACAATCCTACAAAGTGTAGTCATAGAGGGACTATAAAAATGTATCATAAAGACATTTTTTCTGAAACCAAAAGCAAGCATCATATGCAATGGGGATACACTAGAACCTTTTCTAATAAATATGGGAATAAAGCAAAGATGCCCACTCTCCCCACTGCTGTTTGATATGTTTCTGAAAATGCTAAAGATACCAATAAGAAAAGGCAAGAATTAAAGGAAAAGAGATAGGTAAAGTAGAAATAAAGCTATCTCTGTTTGCTGATGAAATGATGGTTTACTTTGAAAACCCCAGAGAATCAGTAAAGGTACCAATCAATACAGTCAATAGCTTCAGCAAAGTTCCACACTACAAAATAAATCCTCAAAAATCAAGTGTTTCTATATAATAATAACAACACACACACACACACCCAGCAATAATAGACAGGAAATCCCCTTCCAAATAATTACAAAATGCCTAAAAGGTCTAGAGATCAATTTCCCAAGCCACACACACACACACACACACACACACACACACACACACACAAATTCAGTTAAAATGCACTCCTTAAAGAGTTAAAGAACAGTCTAATAACTGGAAGAATATTTAATACTCATGGCTAGGTCATGCTAGTATAATAAAAAGACAACATTCGCAAAATTAATTTACTCTTAATGCTATGCTAATCAAATTACCAAAAGGATATTTTATAGAGCTTTATAAAATAATAACAGAATTCATTTGGAAAAACTAAAGGTCTAGAATATAAAGGGAAATGATGAATAGAAGTAAGGATGAAAGGGGACTAGTTTTTCTAAACCTCAAACTGTATTATAAAGAAGTAGTCATCAAAACTCTCTGCTTTTGGTTAAAGAAAGAAGAGACAGATTGATGAAATAGACCAGACAAGGTCAATTCAGAAACAATAGAACTCAGGAACCTGGTCTTTGGAAAACATAAATTAGTTAGGGGGGAAAAAAATCTCTATTTGATGGGAAAAAAAATCTGTTGTGAAAACTGGAAATCACTCCGGCAGAAATTAGCTTAGATAATACCTTATACCATACTCTACAATACACTCTAAATAGATATATGACATTAACATTAAAGATAATACTACAAAAAATTAGAAAAGAAACAGATCATGTACCTCTCACAGCTATGGGTAAGATATATTCTTAACCAAATAAGCAATTGAGGCAATTATAAAAGATAAAATAAATAAATTTGATTACTTGAAACTGAAAAGCTGCTGCACAAGCAAGATTAATGCATCTAAAATAAGAAAGGAAGTGGTTGAATGGGGAAAAAAGCCTTTGTATCAGATTTCTCTGATAAGAGTTTGGCATCTAAGATATGTAGAAAAATCATATATATATATATATATATACATATACATATGTATACACACAGATTTGTATATATGCACACACATATACTTACATGCAGAGTACACACGTGTGTGTATGTGTGTGTGTGTGTGTGTGTGTGTGTGTGTGTGTGTGTGTGTGTGTAAGCTAATGACTATTTCCCAGTAGCTTAATGACCAGACAAATCTTCATGGGGATCTTGTAAGGGTCAGAATGTCCATGTTGCCCAGAGACCCAGAAGAACAAAGAAAAGGGAAACTCACGTGTTTGTCCATTAACAGATACTGCAAAAAGGAGAAAAAGAAGAAGTCAGACAAAGTAAAGATTCTCACCTTTTTTTTTTTAGCGGTTAGCCTTCTAAGAATATCCTCAGCTTCTCACTTGACCGTGCTACTTTCTACCCCACCCCTCTGATTCAGGCAAAACAAAAGCATATTAATATCCGGTGAATACCAAGCCACTCACTGTTTAGAACTTGCCAGCTTAGAAGAAGACACTCCCCTTAAAGGTTCTGGTCATCAAGTCTGAGAAACCTGGCCCTGAGCAGTACAAATTCAGCAAAGTACAGTGAAGGAGGGTTGGTTCCAAGTTATCTTTACTCACATTCATTTCTTCCTGATCTCGGTTCTGGGAAGGGAGTCTCTTCCCTTAATAGGTGCCCTGACCTAAGGACAGTGGACTGTAGTGGATGGAGATGTGCATTGATTGGTTCTTGGATCTACCACTAAGTAGCTAAGCGACATCAAGCATATTGTTTCATTTCTAATGGGGCTCAGTTCCCTCCTGCTGAAAAATAAAATCGCCAAAGTAGATGTCTAAATTCCTTTTAAGGATTTAGGGACTAGGTAGCATAGTGGATAGAGTGCTGGGCCTGAAGTCAGGAAGACTCCACTTCTTGAATTCAAATCTGACCTCAGATACTTACTACCTATGTGACCCTGGACAAGTCACTTAATCCAGTTTGTCTCAGTTTCTTCATTTATAAAATGAATTGGAGAAGGAAATGGCAAACCACTCCAGTAACTTTGCCAAGAAAACCCCAAATGGGGCCATAAAGAGTTAAACATAACTGAAAAATGACTGGAGCTCACATCCATGAGCTTTCCCAGCTCATGTCTTTTTATAAGGAATTTAACTCACTGTATCATCAAGATTTGTATCTAGGGAGATCTCCTTCTCTGAGTAATTTTTCCTTATTCACACTAAATGTCATGCTTCCTCACTTTCACTCTATCTACCCTTCTGCTACACTAAGAGTGAAACCATGGTGACTGAGACTGGGGGTAGTGACAGGAAATGAAGAGGGGCAAGTGTCAGACATATTCAGAGATGGACACAAAGTCAGTTGGGCTCATGGTCTTTTCTTATCAATTCCACTACTTGGCTGAAGAGGTCAGACAAGGTGAGGGGTTCTCTCCAACAACCAAAGTGCCAAACTTCTTGAGTTTTAGTTCATGCCAGGTCCTTGGTCAGTCCTCATGGTGTGCATGACTGGTTGTCATTGTTTGTCCTTCATTCTCGAAGAGGACCATTACATTAGGGAGGTGATTCCATGACTTGCAAGTGAATCAGATTTAAACAAAAAATGGCTGTGAAAAGTCACTTTCTCCTCTAGAGTCATCTTGGTCCAGTGGCCAGATATAGATCAGGCCAACTGGAGATGGCCCTGCACAACTGTAATTCACAAATATCTATGTCCACATCTACTGGCTTGTCATATAGGAAGTATGAAGCTTGGGAGTAGAAATTACACTCTTTTGCCTACTTAAGGGAGGATTTAGACCAGCGGTTCTCAGCCTGTGGGTTGTGACCCCTTTGGAGGTCAAAGGACCCTTTCACAGGGGTTGCCTAAAACCATCGGAAAACACGTATTTCTGATGGTCTTAGGAACTGAGACACCACTCCTCTATCCATCTCCAGGTGGGTCATGGCATTAGGAAGATTGAGAACCACTGATTTAGACTGTATATGTACTAGAACTCCTGAGTTTCTATCAATCTTCTGTCTAGTAGGGGAGGAATTTCTCAGGTCTAGAAGTACAGGGAATTCAGTTATTTGCTAATGGTTATATATTTTATTATACATTGTGTCCCTTGTTTTTTTTAAAGTACTCTTTCTTTTCTTATTGATTGTAGGCTGAGTAAAAACACTATAGGCAATATTCCCACGTGTGTGTTCTCTTTCTGGGATAAACATCTCCAGTATATCAGGGTCACAGGTCTAATGCTCACTGACAAAGAATATAGTCACAGAAAGGTCAGTAAGTCAGTGAATGGAGGCTCAAAGTTAATTTCGATTGGGTAAACTCTTTGATTGTAGTGTATCCCATGCTTGAGGTAATTGTTCATATAGTGGAAAGAGCACTAGGTCTGGAGTCAGGAAGATCTGAGTTCAAATATGACCTCAGACTTACCACCTCTCTGACACTGAACAAGGTGGCTAATTTCTGTTTTCCTCAATTTCCTCAATTATAATTGGGAATAATAATAGCTCCTATTTCTTAGGGTTGTTGTGAGAATCAAATGACATAATATTTATTAAAAAATTCTTAGCATAATACCTGGCATGTAATAGGTGTTATATAAATGCTTATTCCCCTTCCTTGAGACAAACAGTCCCACCCTTTCTAGAAGAACAGACTTTGGGGTTAATGTGCCAATGACTTTCAGAGGGTAACAATAATTAGCACAGTACTGATTCAGCATTTCTGCTCAAGCACCTTGCTGGAAAATTGAGGGAGGTAGAATGCCTTAGTAAGTAAGTAGCTGTCAGTGCTACTTGGTTAAATAAGAAAAGCCCATTTTTAATGAGCTTATGAAGTTTTCTATTAAATTCAAAAGGAGTCATATATACCAAACAAAAACACTGACTGGAGTTTCTTCTGAAACATTAAAGTTGCTCCTTTTCCTCTTGTTTTCTGGTATCCTAAATCTACCCCGTCTCTCCTGCGTCCTACCTTGCCATGTCCATGCAGACCTGATTCATATATAAAGGTGAAGCACCTAATCTCCCTTAGGAGAAGCTCTGCTTGTCCCAGGCTGCCCAAATCTGTCAGAAGGATACAGGATCAGGGAACATCTGGGCCACCCCAACCAGGATACACTATACTCACCAAGAATCAATAGTGATGTCCAAAGAAGCATGAGGACCAGATTTAGGGTAAATGGGAAGAGACCTTCTCTCAGCAGTAGATCAGCCCAGATCTCAGAAGCACAGTACATCCATAGTGGTACCAAGTGACTTTGCAAAATAGAGTTGGTAGAATGAGGAAAAGAGAAGTGGGAGGTATCATCTTTTAATCGTGAGCCAGGATTTCCTCTTCTGTAAACACTGACAAACCAAAATCAGTTCTTTATAGAATTACTTAAGCACATCCCCCCATTTTGGCCTGAACTCTTACAACAGAATAGTTCTCGCTGATACCTGCTTATCAGAGGAAACTGTCTCTGACTTCAGAGAATGTTCAGATTCTATTCATCTGTTTTGCATCTTTCAAGGGGCATTCCTTTCACTACTTCAAGTGTAGTCACATATTGTGACTTATCTGTGCTATAGTCTGGTGATATACTTAAGTCTAAATGCAGTCCAAAGACTGATTTATCATCTTTATCATCACTATCATGGTCATTTTCATCCAAAAACTTATCTTAATACTAATATTTTCTGCTAAACAACCATTGAACTGGAAGATTAAGACAGATTTAGCTTTTCCCCCCTGGAAACATTGTCTGTCAATGACAATGATACTCATGGAAAGGAGATATGGGGGTGGGAGGGTAGGGAGAACCCCTAAAAATATTTAAATATATACAAATAGATAATGAATAGTATTAATATCATATGTATGTGACAGATGAGGGTGTGTTTGCATTGGGGAAAAAGAAGAGACACATAGAGGGGATTGTATGATCAGTCAGGTCAGAGTCATCTGGGAACTTTCCTCTGATCAATCCAAGAGGATTTCCTAAAGGATGTGGGATTTCAGGAGCTGTTTGAGTGAGCAGAGGGAAATGGCCTGACAAGATAAAGAATGTCCCATACATGAATACCTCGAATAAGAAGAACAAACTATGAAACTGAGAATTTATAAAATATTTTTTCATTTCACCCATATTGCTTTGCATCCTCCATAACTGTCAATTGTTTGATGAGTGAATGAGAAGCCTGAGTCATTTTGAAGTGTGGGTTCTCTTTTGTGCTTTTGCGTTGATGCTGTGGGAAAACTTTAATGCATGTTTGAACCTAGCCTTGTATGGCTGAGAGACTAGACTTACTACTTAGAGACAAGATTTGTTTAGTGCTTAACTCAGGCTGTCCTTCACAAAAAAACCTTCCAAGGGGAACTGAAGATTGACACAAGGAATGTAAGGAGTTTCCTCCCATTATATATCTCAAGCTACCTACATGTCTTATATGAAAGCTTCCTCTGTGATGGCCAGCCAGCTGTTATTTCTTGTTCCTTTGTGTGAAATATATATAATGTAAAAATTCCAGGGACTCTGGGAGAATAGGTCACCTATTTTCGCTCTCCCTACTGCTGAATGACTTAAAATGCTTTCTACAATTTTCAGTTCTGGGTTTTGTTCTTGACCAACCAACAATGCCTAGGTTGGGTTTTCAACTACCCACTGTAGCAGCAACCACACTGGCATACCCAGAATGGCTGCTAGTGCAGGTTCTTTTATCTACTTTACTAGGAAAGACTGCTCAAAAAGGTATCAATAATCTTCTTTTAATTACATTCATTAGTTCAGGGGAAAAATCAGCACAGTGAACTTCAGAGAAAATCCAAACAAAGAATATAGAGAAGCAGAGGAATAAAGACCAACTGACAGGATTTTTTTTTGGTTTGTTTTTGTATTTTGCGGGGGGAGGGCAGGGCAATTGGGATTAAGTGACTTGCCCAAGGTCACACAGCTAGTAAGTGTTGAGTGTCTCAGGCCGGATTTGAACTCAGGACCTCCTGACTCCAGGGCTGATACTCTATTCACTGTGCCATCTAGCTGCCCAACAGACAGGGTTTTTAACTGTCTGAGAAATTAGTACATATCAACAGACAGATCCAACTTTCTGACCAAGGCAATACATACATAGTTACCAGAGAGAGAAGCATCAACTTCTGGGTTTTTCAAAGCCAGGGGCTCCTTAATAACTACCTAGAGTCTCATCTGGTTAAATCACAAGAATACTCTTCCAGAAAGTAGCCCCAAAGCAAAATGCTAACTCAGAGTGTGTGTGTGTGTGTGTGTGTGTATATGTATATATATACACATATATATACACACACATATATGTATGTATATATGTATATGTATATATGTATATAAGTGTATATATATAAAGGGCATATATGTATGTATATATGTGTATATATATATATATGGGGTAGGAAAGATCTTATATCTCATTAACATTACACCCACCCAGGTGTGGGAGTGGGAAGAATCCTGTATTATCAGTTAGGAGAATGAGTTTGAGTCCTCAGTCTGCCAAGAGCAAGCTATGTTACCTTGGATCACTTTAAAATTTTAAAGTATATAACAAATTTAACTTGTTGTCACCAAATTTCTTCTGCTTATCTGTGTTTCTTTCTGACTTTCTTCTTGATATTCTTTTCTTTTGCCCTAAAACCGTCTCCTCTTCCAAAATTCCCTTTCTCTTGAAGGCACCACCTTTCTTCCAATCTCTTAGGCTGATACAATTGCAGGTGTCCCGGACCCCTCACTCTCCCTCATGCCATGTATCTAGTCAGTTGCTAAATCTTGCTGTGTATACTTTTATAACATCTCTCATCTCTGACCTCCTCTCCCCACTCACACAACCACCATCTCAATTTGTTGTTGTCATTTCAATTGTGATTGATTCTTGGAGTTTTCTTGGCAAAAATACTGGAGTGCTTAACACTTCCTTCTCCAGCTCATTTTACAGATGAGGAAACTGAGGCAAACAGGGATAAGTGACTTGCCCAGGGTCACACACTAGTAAGTGTCTGAGGCTGGCTTTGAACTCATAAAAATGACTCTTTCTGATTCCAAGCCCAGGGATTTATCTACTACACCACCTACCTGCTCCTTACCATCTCTAGCTTAGATTATTATAGTAGCCTTATAATCGATTTCCCTGCCTCAAGTCTCTCACCAGCCTTTGATCCTTTGGCTGCAGCCAAAGTAACTTTTCTTAAATGTATACCTGACAGGGGTAGCTGTGTGGCACAGTGAATAGAACACTGGCCCTGGAGTTAGGAGGACCTGAGTTCAAATCCAGCCTGAGACATTTAACATTTACCAGCCATGTGACGTTGGGCAAGTCATTTAACCCCAATTGCCCTGCCTTCCCACCTCCAAAAAGCAAAAAAAAAAAATAGACCTGACCATATGACTTCCTTATGCAATGACATCCTATTGCTTTTAGTATAAAATATTTAGATGATATTTAGATAATAAAGTCATATGCAACCTGGTCCCAATCTATTTTTTTTGGATGTATTGGATATTATTCTTCCTCCTACACTCTCCTAATGGTTTGCTTATTTCCCCCAACAAAAGTTCCTAGTTTCATTTATTAATTCAATGTGTTTTTTCTTTAGTTTTGATTAATTTCTTCTTTGATTTTCTGGATTTCTATTTTGGTGTTGAATTGGGTTTTTAAAATTTGCAAATCTGGATTTGCATCTCATTTATAGTATTTACTGTCTATGGGAGCACAGATTAGTCCGTTAAAATCTCTGAGTCTGTTTCTTCATCTTTAAAATAAGTATAAGAATTCATTGTACATAATTTACATGTTTGTTCTAAGGAAATCATTTTACAAACCTTACATTGTGATAGAAATGAGTGATATTGAAGAGATGATGATCCCCAAAATTCAAGATGCCCAAACTGTCAGATTAACTATCTTGCACATTCATAACGTGCCCCCAAATTCTCTTCATGAAGGCAGATGTGGATTCAGCCCAGTGATAATCAGTCAATACTTGTTTTGTTACTTGGCAGACAATGCCCTGGGTATGGTGGTTTACCTGCACCAATGACATCTACCAGTAGGTGCTCCTCCAGCGATTATCATTCTAGCTCCTTACATATTACGGCTATCTCTTTCTGGTTCCAATGTCATCATATGATCCCCTAGTGCCTGGATTTCTATATCTCTTCTTTGAAGTAACAGATGTTTCCCACCACATCCACACTAGCAGGCAGCTTTACAAATGACTAAGGCATTGAGAGAGGAAAAGGTATCACTGGATTATACTGCAGGGATCTAAATGGGCCCAGGACCTGTGGGTAGCAGTGAGGGATGATACTCTCTCAGTGCTGTGAGGAACCAAGACTCTAAAAGCCTCTCTCAACTACTGCTATTATTTGTTTCAGCCAGGTCAAGAAAGACGGGAGCATAGTCCTAGAAAATTAAATGATTCTGGTAGGGAAACAGAGAAATGGGGTAGGAAAAAATGGGCCATCTTTTTCTGCTATTTCCCTCTCTGTCCCAGGTCTTAGGAATTGTTGTGGATAATAACAAGTAGGAATAACAAGTAGGAAATTTCTCTGATTTACACACTTTGGGCCTCTGTTTCCTGACTATAAAGGGGATATTTTCTATCTAGATTCATTTTGCTGCTGCTAATTTTGGGGACCCATAGGTACTGGGGACCTCTAGTCATATGCCTACTTAAATATTCAGATATTGCATTGAAATAGCTCATACCTTTTATAGTGAATGGGAGAGAAGGGAAGTCACTAAGTTCTACCTCGATCCCATTCCTAAACTAACCACCCAGTAAGATGCCCCACAAAAGTTCTGCTAGCTTTTTGTTGGAAAAATATGAGTCCTGTTTGATCCATTTCAATAAAGAATTTAGTTTTGATGGACATAAACACTTGAGAGTGCCAGGATATGAGAAAAGAACAGTCAGATCCTTGGTCCTCAGGGAGATTCATGGAGGGCTGTGGAATACAGTGGGACCTTTTAATCTCTCTTTCACTTTGCCTGAATTAGTTGGAACAGAAAATCACTGGGTGAGTGAGTTAGGGTGATGTTGTATTGGGTCACATTTTTACAACCTGTTGCAAAAGAAGGAATTTAGAATTTGGAGTCAGAAAACCTGGGCTTATAGTTTCCAACACTTACAAGTTATGTGACCTTCAGCAAATTACTTAATATTTTTGAACCTTTGGTGTTCATCTGTAGGTTGGGGATGATAACACAGGTATAACTTAACTCACTGGGTTAGGGGTGGAATGTTCTTTGTAAATTGTAAGCACTATATAAATTTGAGCTACCATTATTACTGATGGTTAGAATTGGGAATGTGTTGGGGAGATGAACTACTTGAAAACTGTTTCCCTGATAGGCCAATAATAAAAAATCTTAGCAAATTACATTTAAATAATAATAATAAATTATGAATGTTTGGCTTTTTATTTCTATGGCTATCTATTGCTTTAAGATAAAATACACAATCTTCAGCCTGGCATTTAAAGTCTTTCATAATCTTAACTATCATTTACTTTTCCAACTTTATTTCACAATTGTCTTTTCCTGCTAAACTGGCCTATTAGTTATTTCCCATACACCCCATTCCATTTCCCACCTTAATGTCTTTGCATAAGTAGTCTCCCACATATGGGATTCACTCCCTCCTCACATCTGTCTTGTAGCTTCCTTCAAAGCACAGGATAGATGTTAGCTCCTACAAAAGGTTTTCACTGATCTCCATAGTAAGTATCACTCTCTCCTACTTAAAATTGCTTTGGGTTACTCTGTATACATGTTACATTTCCTTATTTATTTATATAGTGTATCTTTCTAGTATAATTTGAACTCCTGAGGAGTATAAACTATTTAGTTATGGGGTTAAATTGCATTATTCAGTAATGAGAACCTGGGAATCTTCAAACTCGCTAGTAATTCTAAATTCAAGCAGCCAAGTCATCAGTTTCTAGTGAGAGGGTCCTGGGGAAAAGTCTCTTTCACTTTTGTGAAAGTTGTGCTCTGTGGAAGAAGCATTAGGGGAAATCACTCTCTCCTTCCTCTTTCACCTGAGGTGGAAATGAAAAATTATTGGGCAGAGATTTTCCTCTCTGGGAGTTGTCTTTGGGCTGTGGTACCTCACATGTTTCTCCAGAGCTCAGGAAACTTGAAAATACCCTTTCCCTTAGGCTTAGTGAGCTCAACTTCTCAGGGGCCAAAGCGTTTAATAAAACTCTTAACTGAGAGGCCAAGTTCAGTTCATATGTCTGGGTAAGGAAAGGATGGAAACCAATGAATCAGTCAAGAAGCATTTGCTGAACCATGCTATGGAGCCCACACTATGTTACATAAAATGATGATATCCAGAGAGTTTCAAGACAGGATCCCTACCCTTCAGGCATATGTAGATTAGTTTAGGCTGCATACATACAAACACATAACATCTGATATGTCCTAAATGAGTGGTACTGGATGGGAAATACCATAGTATTTCAGAAAAGGGGAAGATGTCTGGGGATGTAGAATAACTGCTGTTCATAGTGCTGACCTTAAGTAATTAAAGGGTAAATTGTCATCCTCTAACAGGGAAGTGACCAAAGGATATGAACAAACATTTCTCAAAGGATTGGCAGACTATTAACAACCACATGAAAGAATGTTCCCTATCACTAATAATGAGAGAAATATACATCCAAACGACTGTGAGATTCACAGCAAATTGGCAAAGATAACAAGAGATTGCTCCTTCCCTTCCTCTCTCTCTCTCTCCACTGTCTAGTGTATTCCTTTTCCCCTCTGTCTGTCCTTTCTTATTTTCAGTTCATCAAAACAGAACAAAATCCCTCTCAGGTCTTCTATACTATTAGACTCACTCTATGATCCCTCCCGTTAGGACTCATATCATATCCCCTCATCGGAATGTAAATGTTTCTTCTTTATTTGGGCCCTTATAGTTGCTTCTGATAGTGGCTTCATCCATGGAGTATTCCTTTCATGATTCTTTTTTTTT
>CM053584.1:128102966-128122306 GCA_028627135.1 Pseudochirops cupreus
CATCAAGTCACTCTCTGCCTGTAGAACAGTCCCAGAATCCCTGAAAACATCAGCAAGGCCCTCTTCAAGGATTTCTGTGCAGGTACCACAAGAAAATCCTCCTTCAGGGCTTCTGAACCAACAGCCAGGTTCCAGGACCTCTACAACAGCAGCACTGTCCTTCACCATCAGGTGAATCTGGCAAAACAACATCAAAACAGACACACGAAATACCAGCATCACAGCCAAGCCTCCTCAGTCCTTGGCAGTTTTTTTTTGGGTGGCAGTTCCAGGTGGCAGTCTTTTCTCTCAGCAACTCAGGCTCCACATACTGGATACTGCTCTCCCAGAGTCCTTCTGGCCTTCTCTAGGCTTGGGCCTCTCTCCCAAATCATGGCTCCTCCCAGTTCAGCCCTCTCTCTTCACGTCAACAAGTCCATCCCACTAGTGGGATTCACAAGCTCTGGGTTTTAACACTCAACCCAAAAATCAAGCCAATACAGGGATCCCCAAATTCCATTACCAATACAACAAGTAAAAAGCAATGTAGAAGGAAGCAATGGGGGTACAGTGGTTCTGGCACTAGGACGTAGAATATGAGGTAAGGACTCTGTGTGGGAAGGTCATTGCATACAACTCAGTGCTCCTTTTCCCTCCACAGCAGACACCTCAGAGACCCTTCCAGAGGACAAGGTAAGTCATGTTCCCTGCTTTTCCTTTCCTATTCCCCTTCTCTCTTTCTTCTCCATGTCCTCATCTATTTTTTTCCCTTCTAGGTGACTTATTCTGAGGTGAAGACATATAGACCTAATGACTCAAGAGGAATAGATAGGGTCATGGACAGGAACCATGAAGATGATACAGAAAATTATGAAAATGTCATGTTCTCCTGACTTTACAATCCAAGACTAGACCCATCACATTTTTCATGTACTTTCAGTTTACACCACCCATCTGCTTTCCCCTCTAGATCTTCTTCTTCAGTTCCTCTTAGATGAAGCTAGCACATACTTTATTCAATGAGTAAACTTAGAAAGAAAGACCAGGGCTCTGGATAAGATATGGTTATGGGAAAATAAAGATAGCCAAAAGGCCAAACTAACATGAATTCCCTCTAAAACCACATCAAGAACTGTAAGAAACTGTACCAAATCAAACAATAAATCATCACAAAAAAGATGGACCAAAAAAGAATCTACATTAACATATTCTTGCTATTAAGTCAATTAATCATAGCAGACTCTTCATGACCCCATTTGAGATTTTCTTTGCAAAGATACTTGAGTGGTATGCCATTTCCTTTTCCAACCCATTTTTATAGATAAGGAAACTGAGATAAACAGGGTTAAGTGATTTGCCCAAGGTCACACAACTAATATGTATCTAAGGTCAGATTTGAACTCAGGCCCTCTTGACTCCAGACCCAATGCTCTGTCTGCTTCACCATCCATCTATCTGCCCTTAAAATACTCCACACATTTTTTTTAAGGAAAATGTGAAGAAAAGACAAAAAAAGAGACAAACACGTTGTCTCTGTTAAAAATATGAATTTCATTTAGAGTTAAAATGAGAGGTTGAAGTAGAATCTATTATACTTCAGTTGAGTACAAAAAAGCTGGAGATGGCAGTCATAATCTCAAATGAGACAACAAAAAAAGTAGGCATGGTTAGAAAAGGAAACCAAGGAAACCACATTATGCTCAAAGACACCACAGATAACAAAACGATATCAGTGATAAATACATATGCAGCCAAAAAATATAGTTTCTAAGTATATAAAGGAAAAATCAACTGAAGTATTGGAAAGACTAGAAAGAAAAACAATAAGTGCTGGCAATTTCAACCTACCACTCTCAGATATAGACAAATACAACAGAAAAATAAATAAGAACAATATTCATTATATAAGCACAATATTTGAAAAATTAGATATGATAGGCCTTGGTTGCTTACTAAATGAGCATTATAAGGAATATGCATAATTTTTAGCTTTTCATTGCACCTTTAAAAATAACTGGCCATATTCTAGCACATAAAGGATTCATATATAAATTTAAAAGATATAAATACTCAACACATTCATAGCCTAATAAAAGGTATAGTTTATGAGAAAAATTGGAAAAAAAAACTCAGATTCAAAAAGTGATAAAATAATGTAATCCTAACTACTGAGTGGGTCAATAATCAAATTATAGAAATAATAACTATTAATATTAAACAAAATGATAACAAAGAATATATTAATACTGATTTATATGTAGCCAAAGCAGTCCTTAAGGGGAAAAAAAAATTTCTATCTCTATACACTTAAAAGAGAATAAAAAAGAGAATGAGGTAATCAATGAACTGAATAGGCAATTAAATAAACCTAAAGAAGAAACAAATAACCCAAAATAAGCACAAAAATATGAAATTAAAGAAAAACAGAATGAAAAATAACCAAACAAACCCTCCTGAGATAATTATAGAGCTTGAAAAAAAAGATAAATAAAATAGGCAAACCATTAATTTAAAACAATAAAGAGAAAAGAAAACCAAGTTACTAACATGAAAAATGAAGAGAAAATAAAAGATAGTTTTAAAAAACTGTTAGATCCAATTATATGCCAACAAAACTGAAACCTTAGTTGAAATAGATGGATATTTTAAAAATTCAATTCGATAAACATTCATTAGCTTCCATCTGCTCCATTTTAATTTTTAAGGAATTATTTTCTTTAGTGAGCTTTTGAACCTCCTTTTCTGTTTGGTCAATTCTGCTTTTTCCATTCTGCCAATTCTTCTCCTCATGGGCACTTTGGACCTCTTTTGCCATTTGGTCCAGTTTATTTTTAAGATGTTATTTTCTTCAGTATCTTTTTGAGTCTCCTTTAGCAAGCTGTTGACTCATTTTTCACGATTTTCTCACATCGCTCTCATTTCTCTTCTCAATTTTCCCTCTACTTCTCTTACTTGAAATTCAAAATCATTTTTGAGCTCTTCCATGGCCTGAGACCAATTCACATTTTTCTTGGAGGCTTTGGATGTAGGAATTTTGATTTTGTTGTCTTCTTTTGAGTGTATGTTTTGATCTTCTTTGTCATCAAAGTAAGATTCTATTGTCTGAGTATAGGGGTTTTTTTTTCCATTGTTTGCTCATTTTTCCAAGCTATTTCTTGATTTTTTTTAACCCTTTTTTAAGGTAGGGCTTTGTTTCTAGTGTGGAGGGCATGCTGTTCCAAGATCCAGGGGTTTTGTGCAGCTGTTTTAAAAAAAAAACTGAAAGTTTTCAGTTCTTCTAAAGCAGCGTTTCTCAACCTTCCTAATGCTGCAACCCTTTAATACAGTTCCTCATGTTGTGGAGACCCCCAACCATAAAATTACTTTCATTGCTACTTCATGACTGTAATTTTGCTACTGTTATGAATAGTAATGTAAATTTCTGATATGCAGGATGTATTTTAATGGTTACAAACTGAACATAACCCACAGGTTGAGAACTGCTGTTCTAAAGTGATATGGTCTAAGGAGAGGTGTTTATTCCTCTCCTGGCCTGTGCTCTTGTCTTTGAGTGACCACAAGCACTCTTTTCTGTGCTGGAACTGTGAGGAAGATTCCCTCTCCAGGGCTGCCACAACCTCTACTATGCTAGTAGCAGTGCTGGAGTGAGGAGCACTAATTGTTCAATTCCCTTACTGTCTGTGGGCTGAGAGCAACAGAAACAGCCAGGGCCACCACCACTACTGACCTAGTCACTCCCAAGGCCCACCCCTGGCCTGCTGGGGCTGGAGCTGTGGTGGGGCCAGGGCTGGACTGTGCTCATCTCTCACCTAGGTCTGATAGATCTTTTTAACTGATCTTCTAAGTTATCTTTGGGGTTTGTAGGTTGAGAAGTCTGGAAACTGCCACAGTTGCCCATGATTCAGTCCACTGAGGCCTGCTCTGGGTTTGCTGGGGCCCAGTCTGTGCTGGTGCTTCTTGTGCTGGACTGTGATCCTCTCTCAGTTTGGGCAATAGACCTTTCCTGTCAACCTTCCAGGATGTCTTGGGCTAGAGATTTGCTTCACTCTATCTTTTTGTGGGTTCTGCTGCTTTAGAATTTGTTTAGAGTTAATTTTTATAGGGATTTGGAAGGGTGTGGGGGACAGCTCTGGTGAGGCCCTGCTTTTACTCTATCCCTCCAACCCTTCAATAAACATTTATTGAGCAACTGTTGTATATGGGTGCTGAGAAGATACACACACACACACACACACACACACACACACACACACACACACACACAACCACACAAGAAGCAGTCCCTATTTTCAGGGAGTTTACAAGCTGACATTCTACTGAGGAAAATATAAAATGCAAAAGTCCCAACTAAGTGGACATAGAAAATTTAATCAAAATTAAATTAAAAATAGAAATTGAACAATCCATTTTTGGATTTCTCAATGAAAAATAAAACAACCCTGCACTCCAATAGACATGAATTCTGTTGGATATTTAAAGAACAAGTAGTCCACCTCTATTAAGTTCATTATTTGTAAGATGAACTAGAAGGGGACTTACCACCTCTGATCAATGCAGTAATTGTGAATAGAGGGGACTTAAGGGGAAATATACCTCTTTCTCAGTAAACCATAGGTAAAGAATGAGTTTTGTTATCAGATATAGCCAATGTGTTGACCTTCTCCTTAAATATATTTTCTTATTGCAAGGTAGCCTTCTCTTTGTGAGGTATAAGTAAAAAGAAAGAGCTGTTAAGAAGTGATAACAATTTTGTTTAATTACACTTTTTTTAATTAATAAGAATTAATTTTCTCTCTTCTCTCTCCATTTTCCCCTTGACCACCCCACTAAGGAAAAAAAAGAAAACCTTCAAATATGTATAGTCGAGTACAACAAATTCTCTCATTGGTCATGTCCAACAACATACATCTCATTCTACACACTGAGTGAGTGCATCACCTCTGTCAAGTAGGGGGTGGCATTCGTTGTCATTGGTCCTTCGGAATCACAGTTGATCATTGTTTTCATCAAAGTTCTTAAGTATTTCAAAGTTATTCATCCTCACAATGTTGCTATTGTATAAATTGCTCTGCTCTCCTCACTACTTCAGTTCATAGAAGTCTTTCTAGTTGCTTCTGAAACTATTCATTGTGTTATGTCTTATGGAACAATACATTCGGGTACTGTTAATTTTTCAGCCATTCCCCAATTGATGGCCATTCCCTTAGTTTTCAGTTCTTTATCCCTACAAAAAGATCTGCTATAAATATTTTCATACATATGATTTATTTTCTTCTTTCTTTGATCTTTTTGGTATAGGCCTAGTATGACCAGGTAAAGGGTATTCACAGTTACTGATTTGTCTGGTATAGTTCCATATTACTTTCTGGAATGGTCTGGACCAATTGACTTTGCTAGCAATGTTGTTTTTTTTAAACACCAATAAAATGTTTGTTTAAAAACCTGTGCCTTTATACCACTTTTAGGGCTATATCCCAAAGAGGTCAGAGAAGTGGGAAGAGGACCCGTATGTACAAAAATATTTATAGCGGCTCTTTTTGTGGTGGCAAAAAATTGGAAAACAAGGGGATGCCCATCAATTGGAGAATTGTTGAACAAGTTGTGGTACATGAATGTAATGGAATACTACTGTGCTATAAGAAATGAGGAGCAGACAGACTTCATAATAACCTGGAGAGACATATAAACTGATGCTGAGTGAGAAGAGCAGAACCAGGTTAAATTTGTACACAATGTGCATGTGACGACTAACCTCAATAGACTGTGCTCCTGTCAGCATTACAAGGTTATAGGATAACTCCAAAAGACTCAAGATTAAGGGATATGTACATCCAGAGAAGGAGATTCGGAGTCTGAGTGCAGATTGAAACAAACTACTTGCTCTGTTTCTTTTTCTTGCTTTGTTTTGTTTCCTCTTTCCCACTGATCATTCCATCAGTTCCAATCCCTCTTTACAACCTGACTAATGATTAATGGGAAGATATTTGTAGATCCTGTATCTGAGTGCATGCCACCATGATGGGAGAGGCAGGGTGAGCAAATCTTAAACTCAAGGGACTGTGGAACTCAATGTTGTAAATTAAAAGTAAATAAACCAAAATTAAAAAAAAAAAACCCTGACCCATCACGTCTCTTAGGAGTATTGACTCTGGAGTTACAGGTGTTAAGTATCAAAATAGAATTTTAACCCAGGTCCTGTGACTCCAGAGAAAATACTCTTTTTACTATACTACACTCTGCCTCTAGAGCAGGTTACAAGCAGATACATCCAGAGTGAAAGTCAAGGAATACCTCCTAAGAAATTCAGCTATCCAGAATCATAATGGGTTGTCTTGGGACATAAAGACAAGAGATCTTTAAGCAAAAGACTGAATTTTCACTTACATATAGGATTCTTGTTTGACTATGATTCGGACTTGAGGACCTCTGAAGTTCCTGCCAAATCTGATATTCTGTGACTAGATGGCTCCTTCCACCTAGACAACTGAGTGGTGTAGTGGATAGAGAGTTGGGCCTGGAGTCAGGATGTCTTGAGTTCAAGTGCAATTCAAGGCACTTACTGGCTGTGTGATCCTGGGCAAGTTATTTCACCTTTTTTGCCTCAGTTTTCTCAACTGCAGAGTGGGGATAATAATATCATTTACCTGAAAGGTTATTTTGAAGATCACATGAGAAGGTTTTTGTAAAGCACTTAGCAAGGTGCCTGGAACACAATAAGCACTATTTAAATGTTTATTCCTTTTCCTTTCCCCTTCTAGCCATAGAAATTGTATGCATAAATTGGCAAAAGTAGTATGGCAGTCACTATGGATTATTAGAAAGCGAAGTGGATTTGTAGTCAATGGACCAGAGTTCAAATTCTACCTTATATTTAATATCTTTTTGAACTTTGACAAATCTCTTTCAGTCTCAGTTTCCCCTTCTATAAAATGAGTTGGTTGCACTAGATGATCTTAACATTAGATTATCTCATTAGATTATAGCCCTTCCAGCTCTAAGTCCTCCACTACTTTGAAATGTTTCCTTGTCTTCCCTGCTCAAGGCACCCAAGGGAGCAAAGTCCATTTTCCTCTTGTGGAATGTCCTCCCCACTAATACCAGCCAGATGATGTTTCCCTGTTTCTTGAATATTCTCCTCAAGACCTGCATCCTTTAGGGAAGTATTTCCTCATTAAAACACCTACTACTTTTCAAAATTAACCCATTAACCTACATATGTTTATTGAGTGCCTACTATTTGCTACACACTGCATATGTGTGTGCAGGGATGGAGAAGCCTCTTATAGGAAATTATGAAGCCGTTTCTGCCCTCATTGAGCTAATTATCTATTTTAAAAGACAGGAAATATAAGGTGGGTGGGGAAAAGTCCTTCAACCACCTCAAATTATAATAGTAATGTGTATTGTATTCCTTCACCTCTGTGTATACATTTATTTTGTGAATGCTGCGGCTTCTTCATTGGTTTACTTATGTCTTTTCTTCCCCAAAGACCCTATAGAAATTTGAAACAAAGAATTAAGGCAATTGAGATGGAGGGTAATGCCTCAAGCAGTATCTCCACTCAAATAATTTTATTTTTTTGTCCTTTTCCAGTTCCCATTCATTTACATGGGAGACTGAAATGCATATTGGAATTGAAAAAAAAGGGAAATCAGACCCAGACAGTCCTTGGTGGTTTGTCAGCCTCTAAAAAGATGATGACTGGGTGATAATGGGCGATCAAAATTTTAATCTGGCATTTCAAGAATTTCCTAACCTAAGTCAGATAAAGTCTAGACAAAGAGACATAGCTCCTGATGAGAACATGAAGGGGAGATTTTGAAAAGAGACTCAAATCATCTGTGGTGAATTCCTGTCATTCCTTTACTGGGAAGGCGAATTTGGTGGCTTCATGAGCTTGGGAGTTTTGGGCTACACTGAGTCATACAGTTTGGGTGCTTCCACTAAATTTGGTATTATTTGAGTCAGCCTTCAGAATTAGAAGGCCACCAGGAGACTAAGGAGAGGGGACTTATGCCAGGTTAGAAATAGAGCAGATCAGAGCTCCCATGCTAATGAGAATGGGATTAAGCCTCTTTGTGTCACTTGTACTTCCAGTCTAGATAATATAGGGAGACATTCTTTTAAAAAATTAAATTAAACTTAATTTTATTAGGAGCCCCAGGGCTCCTAATTTATAAAATCCTAATTTATATGCAATTTATAAAGGAGCCCCAGGGAAGCCCAACCAGCAGCACAAACTGGCTGGAGTAGACTTCAGGAGAGTGAATCACCAGTAGCTGTGGTGGTTTCCTGACTTCTCAACCCATAAATGCCAAAGAGAAAGGAAAAGGTCAGTGGGGAAGGCTGTTGGAACTGGGTGATGGAAGAGTGTGGTCTGGCCCCTGCCCCTAGAGCAAGAAGTGGCAGAGGCCCGTTGGCTGCAGCTGCTGCTACATGGCTGCCTCCAGAGCTCCTGGCCCGCAGATTGTAGGGGGACCAAGCAATCATTCAGAAGGTAATCATTCTTGCTTTGACCTACTTGGATCTGGATCACAGTCTTGGGTGGTGGTCCTAGGGTGTGTGGCCAGTGTGCCAGAGCTTGAGGTATCTGTAGAGAGAGAGCCCTCCTCATAACTCTGACTACATTTGTGAAAACCCCAGTGATTTGGGACATAGCTCTCTCCATTCTGGAGACAGAGTTCTTTGGTGGCAAAGAGCTTAAAAGTCAAGTAATTGGCTGGCAAGATGAGCAAGCAGAGGAAGTGCAATCAGACCACAGAATCCTTTTTTGAGGACAAAAAGGATCAAAATATGGAACCAGAAGAAGTCAATGAAGTCAAAACTCCTGCATCAAAAACTTCCAAGAAAAATATATACTGGGGGTGGGGGCAGGGAGGGGGCGGAGCCAAGATGGAAGCGTAGGAGCAGCAACATATCACAGCTGTCATGTAGCCACCCAAAAATACTCATAAAATATGACTCTAAACAAATTCTAAAACTCCAAAACACACACAAATATACTTTCCACTAAAGTCAGCTCGGCTATGGAAACCATCTCAACCCTGCGAGCCAAAACCAGCCTAGCCTGAAACCACGGCTCTGCCCCGGAGGTGGCTGGACGAGAGGAGCCGAGCCCTGGCTGGAGCTTTGGGAGAGCGGATATGCGGCAGCTGTGGCAGTATCCAGAATTAGGTTAGTGGAGCTCGGCGAAATCGGGGGAGAAAAGCGGGTCCAGCCAAAACGCTTCCAGGGCAACGAGGCCACAGAAGTGGAGTCTGGGGACAGATGATCCTTCACCAAGCAAGTCCTTTGGTAGAAATCTTACTGGAGTGTAGCAAAAGTCCAGTTGTCATATGGAAGCTCAGTCTCAGTCCCTTTGTGGTCACCAAAACAGTTACAGCAAAATGAAGACACAGAGTAATATTCAGACAACGATTTACTTAACAAGGCATGCAATTGCAGAAACAAATTGGGTCTAAGGCTCTCAGTCAGCTTAAGGACCTAAAGGCTCATGGATCTTTGGTTTTTATATAATTGCTACATAATACAAGAGGAAAACAAGAATGCATCAGCCAAATAATGATGTCTCATTATTTGTCACATCAAATGTGAGCTGATGTCTCACGAGTGAGGGGGAGGGGTGCACAGAAAACATTTGAGGGACACCAAACTCAAAGACATCAGTGTTAAGAAGAGAAATTTGTAGTCACAAAATGGAGTCACTTTGTCTTACTTTTATGGAAGTTCTCAGCTTAGAACTTCAATTCAAAGTAGAAAGAATTTCCATAGTTTGATTCCCCAGAGAAACATTCCAAGTAATTACCAGCAGTAACCTCAGGACCAGTGAAATGCTACCAAGCAATGGCCATGAGAAACCAGCAAGGAACAGTTCCTAGAAGAAATTATTCCCTGGAAGCCCATTGAGACTACTAATCAGAGACTGCATAACACAAAAAGAGTTGTAAACAGATTCAACATGAACCATGCAAAGACACTGGAAGTCTTAGGGGTATAAGTGACCCTTCAATTCACATGCTCTGGTTGGCATATTTCTTTTGCACATATTTCCTATATGCATCTACTCTTCCCATGGATGGTATATATATTTGTAAGAGAGTGTACCCCAGATTTATAGAAGAAATGCTCTGTTACTTCTTTTCTTCCTATGCTATTTCATTAAATGTCTTTGCTTTGAATTAATTGTTCCTCCTTACTAGTTAAAAAACATTTTCTTCTTTCCTCAAGTCTCCCATACCACCCATTCTCCTGTCTTCATAGCTGAGGACTTTGCCTCAAATTCTGGTATGATTACAGCTTAAACTGCACCCAGTTCTCGATAAAATTGACTGTTGAAACTCTACAGCAAGCTTGCTGATGTGGTATAGTTATAATTTCACCTTCTTAATCCTGAGTAAGCATCCCTGGATAATTTTTAAAGACTCCCCCTTTTTCCACTGGTCCATGCTTCCTGGCTCCAATGTAGCAATTGTCATAGAAGACCCTTTGTCTGAAAATCCTATATAAACTCAGCCTCTCAGCATCTTGGTGCCTTTGTAAAGTACTTTGAAAGTACTTCCCTGGACATTACTGGTCCAAGCTGCTTTCTGCAGCATGATGCCCTCATTGGATGGTGGGGTCAAGGGAAACTGTGTGAGACTCTCTTCCGACTACACTTGGCTACACCTATTCTGTTGTTGCTGGGTACCTTTCACATGAACTCCACCCTAAATTTGCATAATAGTATGGGTACTTCTTTACACCTCATTAACATATTAATAACTCATTACCTCAATTATATGCCCTTTGCTTTCTATGACTACATGAACTGGAGGAGGGGGAATGGAAATCAATCAAAAGCCAACTATCACCAACCCCCCCCCCCCGGCCCCCTCCCCACAAGTATTAAAGATTTGCTTATGGGATAAACACTAAAGATTTGTTACCTGCAAGATGTTATTTTTTTTGGCACACAAATCCTGTAGCTTCTATGCCTAAAATATGGCATTTAATAATGATGATGATGACTAACATTTATATAACAATTTAATGTTTGCAAAGCCCTTTGCATATTTTATCTCCTTTTACCCTCACAACAACCTACGAAAGTAGGTGATATTATTATCACCATTTTACAGATGAGGAAACTGAGGGAAGCTGAGGTTAAGTGACTCACCCAGTTTGATAAATGCGAATCCAGCCCCTAGAACCTCTCTTCTTCCCAAGGGAGTGGATAAAATTAGATTCCTGAAGCTGTAAATCTGAGGACTAGGCTTTAGAAATGTGAGGCACAGAATCCTAACAAAGCCTTCTAAAAAAACCTCAACTCTGGAAATTATGTATTATCAAGCCCAAAATGAACTTTAGAATCTAAAACTGATTTTACAGGTGAGGAAACTGAGGCCCAGAGAGATTAAAGTCATTTGTTCACAGTCTCACAGGTAACTATTAGTAAATCCAGGACTAGAGCCCTGATCATCTGACTCTCCACTCAGTATATTGTACACTACTCTATTTTAACTATCACTAGAAACACCTTAAGTATCAACATGAAACTGCCTAAAAGGTTGATATTCAGTCAATGCTTGAGGCCTTCCCGCCTACTTGTCAAACCAATAACAAATAATTCCTGAGCATGGAAGAAACTGTGTTAGGCCTAATGTGCTATCCCCTTAAGATATCCCTTCATTGATATGAAGTAGTTGAGTGCTAAAAGGAACGTAGTATTTTTACGTAAAGAAAAAGATTGAACTACTAGCAAAAGATGTAAGGCATTATGCCTGTGCTTACGGATTAACTTTTCAATGCCCAAGAAGAATGGGAAAAGAATTTCATTTTTATAAGAACTGGTTTTTAAAAATGTGTATAAAAATATATATAAAGAAACAAAGTTTTCAGATAGGATTCAAGTAGTTTAGGGTAGAAAATAAAATGTAGAATAAATTTTTAAAAACCCATCTAATTTTGTAAAGTATATAAAGGGTGATATCTTATTTGCATGCAAACAATTTAGTGTTTTAAATGAATAAAGAAAGAACTTAATTTTTAGAAAAATTTTACAAATTTGAGAACAAAGAAACACAGTTCATGAACACAAAAAGATTTAAGGACTGTGTTGAAGACACTAAATAATGGAATGCACAATGGTCCCTCAGCTCATTTATGTATAGGCAGCACAGTGAATAAAGTGCTGACCTAAATTCAGGAAAATTTATCTTTTTTAGTTCAAAACTGGCCTCAGACACTAACTGTGTGATCCTAGACAAGTCACTTAACCCTGTTTGTGTCAATTTCCTCATCTGCAAAATGAGCTGAAGAAGAAAATGTCAAACCATTCCAGTATTTTTGCCAAGAAAACCCCAAATGGGGATCAAAGGGTTGGACATGATTGAAATTATAACTAAAATTAACAAATGGAATTGTATTACTACTTGAAGATTGGGGTATGATTTTAAAAGGACTTTCAATTTTGTGGGGGAAATCTGATGGGTTTTAAATGAAAATGAATACCAGGAGGCTGTCATTTAAGTCATTTAAATGATAGGAATTCCTGGGATAAGAACCTGACAGCCAAGCATGATGATAGGAAGACTTTCTGATGAAGCCTGGACATATAACAGCCGGGAGAAAACTGTTGGAATGGTAGGCAGCTAGAAGTAGTTAGTTGATAGAAGGCTTCAGCTAAGTGATTCCTGATTGATGGGAAAGAAAATTGATTTTGTTCCCCGGAATCTTTATTAAAGTTTTTATTGGGGTGGCTAAGTGGTGCAGTGAATAGAGCACTGGACCTGGAGTCAGGAGGACCTGAGTTCAAATCCGGCCTCAGACGCTTAACACAAAAAAAAACTAGCCATGTTGTCCAGGCCGGCCAGACGGGACAACCCTGAAGTACCTACCAAAGCTTGCAGTTGCGCCTGGTCCCTAACGACCCTGCAGGTACCCAGTCGCTCCGACAACACTTCGGACGTAAACTCCAGTCGTTCCAACGACGCTAGGAGTAAACTCCGGATATGGACAGATAGTTCCACACACTCCTCAGTGGTATTGCGCATCTTTATTGGGAAGCGTCCCTGTTACCATACATACACACCTTTTGGCTCCTTGCTGCTCCACCCCACCACATCTCCAAGCCCTTTTTAACCCTTCTCTGTCTGTCTCTAGTCACGCATCCTAGCAACAAGGTCCTGATAGGCGGGGAGTGCCCCTCAGTGCCTACATGCCTGTTGTCCCCTCAAAGCATTCGTTCCCGTGAGAAACAGGCTGAGTCCTTTGGTAAACAACATCAAGGCAGAACGCACACCCGGATGCTTCAGGTTTCCTTGTCAGTAAGGCCACACTGACCAGGGTCAGACATCTAGTTAGGCAAATGGCTTAAAGGGCCCTTACACCATGTGACCTTGAGCAAGTCACTTAACCCCAATTGCCCTACCTTTTTCCTCCAAAAAGGAAAGCAAAAAAAAAGAGGTTTTGTCCTTTAAGTATCACAGAGTTGGATGCAGGTGAAGTTTTTCATAGTGCCTGCTACTTTATGGTGCCTCCTCTGAATTGCAAAAGAAAAACGGAGGAGGAAGACAGACTTTGGAAATGTTTTGAATCCTTGTGAACTGTGAAGGTGTATTAATCTTTCATTAATCTTGAAGTAACCTGCAGCAGGTAGGTGGCAGAATGGATGGAACACCAACCCTGAAGTCAGTGTGACCCTGGGCAGGTCAATTAACCCCAAGTGACTAAAAAAAAAAAAAGAGTTCATCTGAACTGAATTGATGTGAATTCTGCTCTGAATAGATAATACAGCATCTGGGTAAATGAATCACTATCTGGGCTGGGCTATACAATACAGAGACAACCAATAGCATTCTGGTTTAAAGAGAACTGGTATTTACATTAAAAGGCAACATTTTCTAAAGACTTTTTGAAAGATGACAGTAAATTGAAAGAATTTATAAAAGCTGTGTTCAAATATAGAAGATAAGAGAATTTTCCCAGATGAAGAATGGTGAGGATCAATTGGCAATTAATAAGCAAAGAAGAAATTCCCGAGGGTACAGATATTCCTCAGATTCCATCAAATCCTGCTGTCCAGAATGGTGTTACCCCGGAACATTGGTTTTCCTCCCTCCTTTGCTTCCTACCATATTCTTGTGTTTGCTCACTCCGTCACAAAGACACTGAGTGCATTGGTGAGAATGGTCAGGATGGATACGATTTTCTGAGTGACTTGTGATGTAGCTATGACTTTTGCACTTTATTTAATAGGAGCGTATATGTGATATTATTATTATTTTTCTTGCCTTTTGTTTTTCTTTAGTTATTTCGTCCCATCCAACTGTTTCTGACCTCATGTACCAGACTGCCCACGGGATTTTCTTGGCAAAGACGATGGAGTGGTTTGCCATTTCCTTTAGAGGATTAAGCAAACAGAGGTTAAATGATTTTCCCAGAGTCACACAGCTAGTAAGTGTCTGAGGCTGGATTTAAACTCGAGTCTTCCCGACCAGGCCCAATGCTCTATTCATTGAGTCACCAATAGTTTCAATTTCTTACTTTAATACTAAGTAAATTGCTTATTTTTAAGACCTATAAGTATAATTTTTGTTAGTGGCTACATATGTAAATATGCATTTACGTGAATGCATTACAAATGTGTAAACAGACATGTGCTGACAAGCACACCAGAGTTAGAATACTGAACAGATGGAATGTAACAGAATTACCACTAAGACTGAGAGAGTTTGAGTGTAATTGTATGGTGGTATTCTATCACTGGGAATCTACAGCAGCTAGTCAGGAAGATGTGAGCTCAAATCCAGCCGCAATCACTTAATTCCATTTGCTTCAGTTTCCTCATCTGTAAAATGAGCTGGAAAAGGAAACAGCAAATCACTCCAGTATCTTTGCCAAGAAAACCCCAAGTGCGGTCACAAAGAGTTAGACACAACTGAAAACAACTCAACAACCACAGTTCTATCACTAGGAATCTAGACCTGAGAAAATGGGAATAAGTGAGCCAACCTGGGAAAATGAATCAGTATCCATATACCCTATGAGAAGCATAATATTGTAGGAGTCCACCTTAACAGTCACAGCTCACCATAGGCATACCATTGCCTTTGGGGGGAGATTAGATAGATAGATAGATAGATAGATAGATAGATAGATGGATGGATAGCTAGATAGATAGATAAATAGATAGATATAGATAGATAGACGGATAGATGGATAGATAGATAGATAGATAGATGATAGATAGATAGATATAGATATAGCAATACAAAATATGGTTCCTTTTCATATCTTGTTTTCCTCCTTATCCTAAGCATCCTTGCCATCTGTATTATATATGTAAAACACATTTCTTAGCCTGTTAAATCATTTATCCCTCAACAAATCCCACCTCCTTCAAGAAGCCTTCTTTGATTGCTCAGAAAAAAAGTTCATAGCTTCTCCTGACTTGTTAGGTCATGGAGCTCCATTTTCTCTTTTCTACCCCCTTGTCCCAAATATATATCTACCTTAGAAATATGCACTTAATTACTTTTATTTTGCTTTTTTACTGTACTAGTCAAATTTTTTTTCTTTAGTCTTAGACACATGTACTTAATTGTGTGCTTTTCTTAGGCTGTAAAATTCCCATGTACAGGGATTGAATCTGGCTAAATTATTCTCTACAATAGTGGCATAGCTCCAGAGTTAGGTGACTAACTCGGGTGGAGGAGGAGAAAGAAGAGAAGGATGAAGATGAAAATTCATTGACTTGACGTCAGAATGAAGAACCCATTAGACTGTGGTCCTCAAGAAAGTGATCAAATTTTTATGGGGATGACTATAAATAGGAAAGAAACACAATGTGTCTCAAAGTAGTGCAGGGAGATGTCCCTTGAAAGACGCAAAGCAGATATCATTGGGGTTCAAAAAGGACCACAGTCTGACATTTTCCCTGAAATCACAGAGAGCAAATTGAGACAATTTCTCCTGGGAAACTGGACCTGAAGAAGCCTGTTCTGTTTGGGTGTAGCAGATGAGAAAGTTAAGGATTATCACAGGCCAAGGGAGATATGGGGAGGATGGAACATGTACTTGAGCTGTTCTACCAAGGAGAGTGTCTTGTTTTTTCTCATTCTCTTCAGGGAAGGATATGTGGGTTAACACTAGAGGGAAGTAGGTCTCTTTGACTTCCTTTTTTCTAATTTCACCTCCTTTGTTTTGAAGAGTATCTCAGAAACTTCCTGATTCTGATCTTTGAATTGCCATTTTCTACTGCTTAGAGAATCCCCCATCCACCACAGTATCTCTGGATCTACACCTCATGCTTCTGTGGGCATTGCCATTCATCCTTGGTGAGTACAGTGATGCAGAGGAGGACCTGGAGTGGAGCCAGATAGAATCCTGGTTTTCTGAGAACATATTTTCCCTAGAATAAAAGTCCCTGCCCTGGGGAAGCTAGCAGAGAAAGAGAAACTGTCTCTTCAAGAAGATGGGAAACTCAGTCTCTTCTTTAAGATCAGGTCTGTAGGAGCAGAGCAAAGCTGGAGAGAGGGAGGACAAGGCAAATCTAGGATTCTAGAAAAACAACAGGAAAATGGAAAACCTCAATGTTACAGAAAATGGATGACATTAAATCATAGAGCTCCAATATGTGTTTTCAATTTCACAAGCTTCAGAAAATTGGCTAGACATGGACTTTTTAAATGGATTGATCTGAGTTTATTGCAAAGGAACCAATTCAATTCAAAAAATCTTTTTTCCAAAGCAAGGGCACTGAATGAGTGCTGGGGACGCTAAAGTGAAAATGAAATAAGGCCTATCTCCAAGTTACAGAGTTAACTAAATTCGAAATAACACAGAGCATCTTCAAGAGGGTGAGTCTGTTGACAACTAGGCTGAGGAAAGACCTACCATAGGAAACAAAACTTGAGCTGTGTCTTAAAAGGATCTAGAGATTCCAAGAGGAAGAGATCCATTACAGTTGGAGAGGATCATTTTTGTCAAGGCAATGAGGCAGGAGATATAGAAATGGTGCATATTCTCTACAAATAGTGTGTGTTTCTGTCTGCATTGCTGTCCTGGTACAGCAACTACCACATCAGTTTGATTGAAATGGAAAGTACACCAAGGCAAGCAATAGGAAATAAAATTAGAATGGTAAGTGGGAGGCAAATTAGTGAGGGACTTAAATGCCAGGGAATAAGACTGATTAAGAATTCTTGAGTTGGAAAGTGATGTGGTCTCATTTGGGTTTGAGAAAAATTAACTTGGTTCAAGGTAATAGACAGATTAGAAAGGAGAGAGATTGAAAGAAGAGAAACCAAGTAGGAAATGATGGCAGTGATCTGTGTCAGAGGTCATTACAGCCTGAAGCAGGGTAGTCAGGCAGCCATTAAACAGATATTGTCTGCTATGTGCCAGGCACTCAGTTAAGCACTGGAGATACAAAGAAAGGCAAAAGACAGACCCTGCCCTCAAGGAGTTTACGGTATAATGGGGGAGACAACATGCAAAACACTATATACGAGCAAGATAGGCAAGGCACCAGCATTAGGGGGATCAGAACAGGCTTCCTGTAAGAGGAAGTATTTTAGTTGGGACTTGAAGAAAGCCAAGGAAGCCAGGAGGTAGTGATGAAGAGGGAGAGGACTCCAACTATGGGGGGCAGTGACTGAAAGCACCCAGAGTTGGGAGATGGAGTCTGTTGTGTAAGGACAGCAAAGAGGCCAATAAAAGAAGTTCACAGAATGTGTTTGGGAAGAGTGGAATGTAAGGGGTAGGAAGAATGAAAATCTGAGGGGTCAAGTTATGAAGGGCTTTAAAAGATTGAAGATTTTATATTTGATCCCAGAAGTGATAAGGAGCCACAGGAATTGAGTGAGTGGGGGTATGATATGGTCAGATCTGTGCTTTTAGGAAGATTATTTTGTCACATGACTGGAGGATGGATTGGAGTGGGGAGGAACTTGTGGCAGGGAGACCAACTAGAGGTTATTGCAATAGTCCAGGTGTGAGACAGTAAGGGCACACAGTGGTGGCAGTGTCCAGAGAGAGAAAGGGATATACATGAGAGATGTTTGGTAGGTAAAATCAACTGGCCTTGGCAACAGATTAGACATGAGCAGTGGGAGAGAGTGAGAAGTTGAGGATGATACCTGGGGTGTAAACCTCAGTGACTGGGAGGATGGGAGGTATCCTCAATAGTAATAGAAAAGTTTGGAAGAGGAGAGGTATTGGGTGGAAAGAGAATGAGTTCAGTTTTGGACATGTTGAGTTTGAGATGTCTCTGGGCCAATCGGTTTGAGACATCTAATAGGCAATTGAAGATGCAAGATATGAGATCAAGAGAGATCTTAGGGCCGGACAATGAGATTTTAAAGTCATCTGCATAAAGAAGAGAATTGAATACATGAAAACTGATGAAACCACCAGGCAAAATAATGTAGAGGGTGAAGAGAAGAGGGCCAATGACAGAGCCTTGTGGGACACCCATTGTTAGTAGGTACAATCTAAATGAAAATCCAATGGAGACTGAGTAGTCAGATAAGTAGGAGTCAGATAGTAGGAGAACCAAGGAGAGAGTGGAGTCGCTAAAACCAGGACAGAAGAGGGTGACTGACCATATAAATGGCTACAGAGAGCTCAAGAAGGATGGGGATTGAGAAAAGGCCATTCAACTTGGCAATTAAGAGATCATTATTACATTCAGTTCCATTGAAAGAAAGAACCGAAACCAAAGTGAAGAGAGTTAAGACAGAAGTGAGAGGAAAGGAAGTGAAGTCACCAGATGAAGAGAACCTTCTCATGGAGTTTAGCCATGAAGAGGCAGAAAGACATAGGATGAGAGCTAGTTGGGATGGATAGACCAATTGAGGGTTTTTTCAGTAATAGAGAGAGATGGACATGTTTGTAACCAGTAGGGAAGCAGTCAACAGATAGGGAGAGATCAAAGATTAGTGAGATTGGAGAAAAGGGAGAAAATCTGTTGGAGAAGATGGGAAGGAATGGCATCACTGGTGAACATAGAGGGGTTTGCTTTGGCAGGAAGGGTCACTTCTTCATGTCAGACAGGGGTGAAGGAAGAGATGGTGGCAGAAGGAATCTGAGCAATTCGAAAAGAGGAGAGAAGAGGAAATTCTCAGAGATTAGCCTCAACTTTTAAATGTGAAGCAAAGTTCCCAACTGAGAGGGGAGAAGGAGGGAGAACTATGAGAGGTCTGAGAACAAATGAAAAGGTTTGAAAAAACTGTCGTGGTGAATGGGATAGTGGGTATATTAGGGAGGTGATCATTATCAAATAGATTTGATTATTACTTCTTTATGGTATAATTTGAGGTCTGGATGTAGTATTTCCCCATCATGCTTACTTCTATTCATCATTTTCCTTGAGAGAGTA
>CM053584.1:128122806-128233974 GCA_028627135.1 Pseudochirops cupreus
ACTCAGGCTCAAGTCTAGGCTCTGAAACCACCTACAAATGTGACCTTAGACAAGTCACTTCACCTCTGAGTCAAATTTTCTCATCTGTAAAATGGTGACAATAACAATCACACTGCCTCTTTCATATGTGTGAAAGATGAAATGTGATACCACGTGCAGATAACATTGGAAACACTCAAGTGGGAAATAAGCTACATCTTGGGTGTCTAATTCGATTGGATGTTCTAAGGAGGCTTAAGAACCAACCCAGTCTCCTGGGGACCTGGCCTGGCATTAAAACAGTACAAGTCCTGATCTCCTGGGTTCATTTTGGCACTTTTGATTTCTTCCTTCCTCCTCCCCCCTGACTGCCCGCCAATCTTTATTCAATATCTAACCTCTCCTGTCAGTTTGTGCTGGAATCAGATGGAGGCTCAGCATTTTAGCAGGCCAAGATGCCAGTCTCTGGTTTTTATTAGATTTCAGGTTTGTAAGTGGATTGTGTATGTGTTGGGAACCAGAGACAGGGAAGCCAAACCTGAAACTTCAAGCCTCAGGGTTCCATCTGAGGATAGAGTGTGGCCAGGACTTCCCTGCTCCTCTCCTACCTCTCCCCTGCCCCAGGAATTGTGTACAGGCACCTTCATCTTATGCTGTTCTTTTCCTCCCACCCAGCTACTGCAAACAAAGCCGTGGTGCACCTCAGCCCTCCATGGACCACTGTCTTCAAAGGGGAGAAGGTGACTCTGACTTGCCACGGATCCAACTCCTCCAAACCAGGGACAACACGGTGGTACAAAAACCAACGACTGCAAAAAATGTGGGCTACAAACACCACTGAGACTAAGCAGGCTGGAGAGTACAGATGTCAGACCCAGGACTCAGCCCTCAGTGACCCTGTGAACCTGGTAGTTTCTTCTGGTGAGGACAGAGAGCCATCAAGTCTCAGGGCAGATTTTCTAAGTTCAGTCCCCGACATGGAAGGAGGGACTAGAGGGAAGGCACTGGGGGCCCTAGAATGCCACATGATATCCCTGGGGCAGCAGCAGAGCTGGGGGTAACAACCTTCACTACTCTGCAGTCAGTCATTTGGAAGGCAGTTGGATACCCTGAGATCCCCTGGCAGATAGGGGCTAACCCTGACCCCTGGGAGTAGTACAATAAAGGATAGGACTCCCTTTCTGAAGCACATACTTTGGGATTTATCTGAGGAGACATCATCTAGGAAAGCTCTTTGTTCCAGGGAGAGGAAGCTAGTGAGACGTCTGGGTCAACTGGAAAGCGTAGGGGGAACCTGGGTCCTCCACCATAAACCAGCTAATCTCCAGATTGGTGCATGTCCCTTTGGAGACAATTGGAAGGAGGAAGGGGCAGAAGGATGGGAGGTGAGTCTCCAACGTCCCCTGGTTTCTCTTACAGATCAGCTGATCCTGCAGGCCCCATATTCTGTGTTTGAAGGAGAAACATTGGTCCTGAGATGCCGAGAAAATGATGAGACAGTCGAAGATGTGACATACTATAAAGATCAAAAGAAATTGTCCTACTTCCCTAAAAACTCTAATACCTTCATTTTCATCCCACAAGTTGCCTTAAATTACAGTGGCAACTATCACTGCACAGGAGTTTTTCCATATATTGGGATTAATTGGAAAATAAGTTCAAGAGAAGTACAGCTCCAAGTCCAAGGTATGAACTCCAATCTTGGGGGACGGAAGGAGAAAAGACTATTCACAGCCAGGGTCTATGCATGGAGGGATGAGTAGGCACATAACAGGAGGGAGAGCTCATAGCTGGAGCATAAAACGGAAATGAGATGGGGAGTTGCTAAACAAGTCATGGTTTACAGTTATGATGGAATACTATTGTGTTGTAAGAAATGACAAGAAGAATGGGTTCAGAAAAACTCTTATGGGGAAATGAGACCTGTTTTTCCCATCCTCTGTTCAACTGAGAACACAAGACCTGTCACCCCAGGAGCTCTGACACTCATTGTCCTGGGCACTGTGTTTGCCTCCTCTCTCTAGAACTGTTTCCACCACCTGCACTGAAAACCACAACCTCCCAGCCCACTGAGGGAACCCCAGTGACCCTGAGCTGTGAGACCCAGCTCTCTCCACAAAGGTCAGACACCGAGCTGCACTTCTCCTTCTTCAGAGATGGCAGGGTCATCATGTCAAGCTGGAAGAAGTCTCAAGTGCTCCAGATCCCAGCCATCTGGAGGGAAGACTCGGGGTCATACTGGTGTGAGGCAAAAGCCATAAGTCAGAATATTGAGAAACAGAGCAACCACGTGAAGATCAGTGTGAAAAGTGAGTGTCAGTGACACAGGGCTGGAATTGAGAGATGGAGGGAAGGGTGCTGACATCAGATCAGACCTTGGAATACTTTCTAATATGCTTTTCCTCTTCTTCTGGGAATGGGAGTGGTGTTGGAGACAGTCAACTGGCTTTCCTGTGCATCTTCTCTTTCATTATGACATCAATAAAGTTTAAGTAAATAACTTACTGGGAGCAAGCAACAGAAATTTGCTCTAAGGAAGCAGTGTGAATTCCATCCTGAGCAAATACTCTCAAATTAATTTTTAATGTTTTTTTCATTTTGAGTTCCAAATTCTCTTCCAGCCCCTTCACTATGCATCGAAAAGGTGTTATATGATATCATCTATAAATGTGAAGTCATGCAACACAGAATTTCCATGTGAACCATGTTGCAAAAAAAAGGCAAGAAAAATTAAAAGTGTTGAAAAATATGCTTCAATTTGCACTCAAACTTCATCAGTTCTCTCTCTGGAAGTGGATAGCATTTTTTATCATAAGTCCTTTGCAATTGTGTGGATCATTGTATTGATCAGAGTAGCTAAATCTTTCACAGGTGATTATCGTTACAATATTGCTGCATTTTATACAATATTCTCCTGGTTCTGCTCACTGCCATTTGTATTAGTTCATATAAGTCTTTCCAAGTTTTTCTGAACCCATCCCTCTTGTCATTTCTTATAACGCAATAGCGTTCCATCATAACCATATACCATAACTTGTTTAACCATTTCCCAAGTGATGAGTGTCCTCTGAATTTCCAATTCTTTGCCACCACAAAAAGAGCTAGTAAATCATTCTCTTAAGATAAAGTTCCTTTCCTTTTTTTCTTTTATATCTCTGGGGTACAGACTTAGTAGTCATATTGCTGGGTAAAGGGTTATGCACAATTTTATAGGACTTTGAGCATAGTCCCAAACTATTCTCCAGAATGATTAGACCAGTTCACAACTCCACTAACAGCACATGAGTGTCCATATTTTTCCACCTACCCTCTACCACATTATTTTCGTTTTCTGTCATGTTAGCCAATATGATAGGTATTAGACAGTACCTCTGAGTTATTTTCATTTGCATTTCTCTAATTCTTGGTTATTTAGAGCATTGTTATGTGACTACTGATAGTTTTTAAAAAGTTTTTTCCTCTTAAAACTGCTTATGTATATCCTTTGATCATTTATCAATTGAGGAATAGCTCTTATTTTTTATGAATTTGGCTCTGCCCATCTCAAATCAGTTTTTAAAATTTGCAATGCAACAATATTACAGCAAACAAATAAGATAAACTCATTAAAGGATGGAGGGAAAGGGATACAGTGACTTCTATGTTCTGAAGAAATACAATGTTAATGTCTCAAGCTATCTCAATTTTAGTGACCTGAAGCAAAGCCCCTATTATACCAGCCAAGTTATAGCTGTGGTCAAGACAAAAATGAACAAAGGAGTCCCAGAATTGCAGGATTAACTAATAATATTTTTACAGTCCTATACCATTGTTCTTCATGCCAATACAGTCACCTCCATTGAATATATTCCTTCATATCGAATATTTGTTTCATGCCCAATACTATTCTCAGTGCTTGGGGTGGGAGGAAATGGTACATACAAAGATACTTCAGGCGTGGCTTCTGAAGGCAACGAGCTGACAATGGCATTAGGAGATACAAGACATTCCCAGGAAACAATCAGAGAATGAATTAATGATGAACTGTGTTCATCATCTAACTCTAGAAGAAGAGGTGACAGAAGAGAGATAATTGTGGGCTAGAGGAGTAAAAGAAGGTTTTCATCTGGGTCTTGAAGGCAAATGTGGTTGGAGTAATCTGAATGATGCCACTTTAGGATAGAGATGACACTTCTCAGCAGCCTCTGTGTCCTATTTGACAAAAAGGTCTCCCCAGTGAGGCATCACTCAAATGTCTCCATTTTCACCTCTAGGTACTGCCTTGGAATGGTCCATAGCCAACATTGTGGTTCTGAGGCTTATGGGTGGGGAATCAGCACTGTCTTAAACTGAGAAAAGATGACTCCTCCCCACTAATACATTCAGGATTATTCCCCATGTCCAGCCTTAATATACCAGTAATCCACTTCCTCCTTCCTTACTATATGTTTCCCTAAGCGTTCCCGTTGTACCGACATGTACAAGTTGGGTGCAGCTTCCTCTGCCACCTTTGATCTCCCCCAAAGTCAGGGCGGGCCCTCATTTGTGAACTTCATATTCGCCCAGGAATCCCCATCTCTGGCATCCTCATGGAGACCCAGCCCCCCACGGGGCAGCTGACTGAAGGAGAGAATCTGGTCTTCATCTGCTCAGTAGCTCGGGGCACAGGGAACATCACATTCTCCTGGCACAGAGAGGGCACGAAAGCAAGTCTGGGAGAGAAGACTCGACGTTCTCTGGAGGAGAAGTTTGTGCTTTCTGCTGTGAATGAGAGTGACGCAGGGGAATATTACTGCATCGCTAACAATGGCATCGACGCCATCAGCAGCCTGAGAGTGAATGTCACCGTGAAAAGTGAGTCCTGCCTCCGTCCACCTCAGTCAGCCTCGGTGCACAGGAAGGGGCCCCCAGAGTCAGGAGGAGGATTTTTCTTTACTCTTTTATTGATACTTTCGTTGTTGCTGTTGCTTTTATGCCTGTCATTTCCCACGGATTTCCTCCATAACCACCACCCCGTCCATGGAACCCTACCTTGTCCCACAAACCTATGGGCAAGCAAAACCAACCCAGACGCCAGTTATGTCTGAAAATAGATGTCTGATCCTGCGCCTCCAGCCCACTCCCTTCTCCTCCTGCTTAACTTTCCGTCTTTTGAGGTCGTAATTGGTCCCTGCACTAATCAGAGCTCTGAAATCTTTCAGTGCTATTTTCCTTTACATTTCTGATCATTCTGTACATTTTTCTGTGCTCTGCTTTGCTCTGCATCAGCTCATTTCTTCCCAAGATTCTCTGAATTCTCCATCTTTGTCATTTCTTATAACCCAATAACATTCCATTCTGTTCATATGCTATTTTATATTTATTCTGCATATATGCGAATAGTGGTTATTTAATTGTTTGTGTTATCAGTGCCTGGCACACAATGGGTATCTAATATGTTTTGACGATTAATTGATTATGTAACTATTCCCTTAATTGAAGGGCATCCACCTTGTTTACAGGGAGCAAAAAGTGCTACTATAATTATTAGTGAACATATGACACCTTGGACCTACTTGGGGTAGTTAGACCAATCCATAGCTCCAGTAACAGTGCCTTAGTGGATTTGTGTTACCATAGCCCCGTAAGCATTTATCTTTTTTGTCTTTTATTAGGAGTATTTCCATATGTGTAGCAGAACAGAAGAGCATCATATATAAAAACATATGTCTCTGTTGTGTCTCAGCTTGCTTTTCTTTTTAAGTAAATAATAAATTCAGCAGAAAGCTTTGAAAGCTGTTCTGCTTACCTATGATTCTTTCTGGTCTTCCTCTTCTGGTCCTCCTGCTTCAAAGATCATCTTTTCTTTCTTTTCTTTTCCTTTCCTTTCTGTTTTTGTTGTTGGTGGCAACCCTACTCTGCACTTTATTTAATGTGTCCTGACCCCACTAAAAAGAGGGGGAAAAAAACCTTGTAACAAATTCACTCAGTCAAGTAAAACAAATTCTCTTATTGGTCATGTCTGAAAATGTATAGTTTATTCTTCCTGTTGAATCCATCTCTTCTCTGGCAGTGCAGGTGGGTAGCATGCTTTATCCCTTGGAATCGTGGTTGATTATTGCATTGATCAGAGTTCTTAAGTCTTTTGTATTTGTTTTCTATATAATATTATTTTGTACATTGTTCTACTAATTCTACTCACTTCACTTTGCAACAGTTTATGCAAATCTTCAAAGGTTTCTCTGAAACCATTTATTTTGTCATTTTTATGGTGCAATAATATTTCACTATAGTCATATACATAATTTATTGAGACTTTCCTTTGATGGGTACCTGCCCCCCAATTTTTTTTTTGCTTTTTGGAGGGGGAAGGCAGGACAGTTGGGGTTAAGTGACTTGCCCAAGGTCACAGGTCTAGTAAGTATTAAGTGTCTGAGGCCAGATTTGTACTCAAGTCCTCCTGACTCCAGAGCCAGTGCTCTGTTCACTGCACCACCTAGCCAGTCCCTTGACTTCTATATAAAAATTCAGAGCATTTTTTCATGTCGCTATTGTTTGCTTGCATTTCTTTTGTGTTTTTTTAAACTCTGTCCTCAACAAGGTAGTTACTATCTATTGAGGACTGACTGAAAAAATTATGGTATATAAATGTAGTCAAGCAATCAATAAACATTTATTAAGGTCCTACTATGTGCCACGCAATATTAAACACTAAATGTAAAAGATAGTCTCTGCTTTCACAGTCTAATAAGAAAGAAAACAGGCAAACAATTATGTACAAACAAACTATCTATTAGATAAATTGGAAATAATTTACCGAGGGAAGGTACAGAAGTAAGGGGGAGCAGGGAAGACTCTCTGTAGAGGATAGTATTTGAGTTAGGACTTGGCAGAAGCCAGGGAAGCCAGCAGGCAAGAATGAGGAAGAAGGAAAAATCCAAATATGGGGGACAGTCAATGAAAATGCCTGGAGTTAAGAGATGGAGTGTCTTGTTTAAGAAACAACAAGGATACTGAATCATAGAATACATATTGTAATGTAAGTCATAAGAAGATTGGAAAAGTGGGGAGAGGGGAACAGGAAGACATAGGTTATGAAAGGCATTGAATGCCAAACAGAGGATTTTATATTTGACCCTGTATATGATAGGGAATCAATGGAGTTTGCTGAATGGGGGAGGGGACAAATAAACGCAGGAGAGGAGTGGTGACATGGTTCGACCCAAGCTTTAGGAAGATCACTTTGACAGCTGTTGGTGGATGGCCTGGAATGGGGAGAGACTTGTGGCAGGGAGATTAATCAGTATGGTCTTGCATTAGTCCAGATGTGAAGTGATAGAGCCTGCAACAGGATGGTGGCAGTTTTAGAAGAGAATGAAGTATGTATCAGAGATGCTAGGAAAGAAAAATTGGCAGACTTTGGCAAGAGTTTCAATACAGAAGGTGAGAAAGAGTGAGAAGTTGAGGATGACATCTAGATTTTGAACCTAGGTGATTGGAAGAATGATAGCACCACAAGAGTAATAGAAAAATTTGGAAGGGGAGAAGGTTTTAGGGGAAAGACAATGAGTTCAGTTTGGGATACCTGAAGTTTAAGATGTTTATAAGACACTGCGTTAGAGATGTCCAATTGCTAATTGGAGATTCGAGACTGGAGGTCAGCAACAAAGTTAGAGCTGAATAAGTAGATATGAAAATAATCAGCATAAGAATAATACTTAAATCCATGGGATCTGATGAGATCACCAAGTAAAATAGTATATTATTTGCCCATAAGAAATAATATAAGTTTTCTTGCCTTCTCAATGGCTAGAGAAGGGGCAGGAGGGAGAGAAAGAATTCAGAAGTGAAAATAATATTTTTTTAAAAATAAAGAAATTATGAAAGGGGTAGATTCAGAGAAACTTTGGAGTGCTTATATGAAATGACCCATATTAAAATAAGCAGAACCAACAGAAAAAAAGTTATACAATGATTAGATCATAGAAGAAAACAACTGTCAACAATCTAGGATCTAGGATTATAACCAGTCAGAACTTAAGATTAACCTCTTGGCAAAGAGGTGACAAGCTAGATGCAAAATGAGATGTGCATTTTTAGGCACTGACAAAGTATGTGGATTTGTTTTGAGTGACTATACTTATTTGTTATAATTGAGGACTTTTATTTTGGTGAGGATAGAGGGTAGAAAAGGGAGGAGATTGGGATTTGGTGATACTAAGATAAAAATTTTTTAAAAGAAAGAAAACTCCTTTCTCACCTCAGCTACAGAGAATCCCTAGCATCATTTAAAGTTTAATTCAAATTCCTCTGTCTGCAGAAAACTGATCCTCATCCCTCCAGTTGCTAGTACTCACCCCCTCAAAATTTCTCTGTCTATTTCATATTTACTTTTCTATGCACACAATGTTTTACTCAATACAATTTAAATTCCTTGAAGGCAGTAACCACTTCATTTTAGTCTTTGTATCCCCAAGATATAGCACAGTGCCCGGCACACAGTAGGTGCTTCAGAAATGTTTCTTGAATTAATGATTGATTAAATTACCTATTCATATTCTCTGGTCACTTAGCTATCAGGAAATGGTTCTTGTTTTGAAATTAGTTTCATCAATTCCCTTTATAACATGAAAACCAGATCTTTATGAGAGATATTGCTACAATTGTGTGCTGAGTACTTTTACAAATATTTTCATAAGAATTTTTACAAATATTGTCACATTTAATTCTCACAGGAACTTTGTGATGTAGGTCCTATTTATTATCCTCATCTTACAATTGAGGAAATTTGATTGTGTTCATGTGAAAGAAAGCCTTTCAACTTTTTTGTGATTGAAATTGCCTATTCTGTCTCCTGTGATCACTTCTATCCCTTGTTTATTTGAGAATTTGACTAAACATTGAAGACTTCTCCTCTTAGTCAGAGTTGTACAAGATAGTTCCTTGCAATTTACTTGTTTGTAATTTTATTTTTAAGGAGTATATCCATTTGGAGCTTGTTGTGGCATATGGTGTAAATGATAGTAGAAACGTAATTTCTGCCAGATGGCTTTACAAGGTTTTGAAAATTGTCAAATAAGCAGTTACTTCCACAGCAATTGATATCCTTGAGTTTATCAAAGATGAGACTTATGTGTTTGATTAATTCAGAGGACAATTCTGCTAGAAAAAAACTGCAAAATCTAGAAAATATCTGGGGCTAAAACTCATTATTCAATATGGAATGTATGGCCTATGGAATCCAGAAAGACCACTGAGACATCTTTCTGTTTCACACATCTTAGGTAAAGAATTCATGAGTCTCTTGCAAAAGGAGAAAATTTGTCTGATACATTTGATTTTCTCTGTCAGCTCCAGTGTCTCAGCCCCTCTTCAACTTCAGTGCACTTGGGCCACTGTGGAGGATGTGGTGGAATGTCACTGTCATTTCCTCAGAGGTTCTTTTCCAATTCGGTATCAATTTTATCATGAGAAGACAGTCCTTGAGAACAAAATGGCCCCTTCTAGAAGTGCAACTTCTTTCAACGTCACCATGACAATTGGGTATTCTGGAAAGCAATTCTGTAAGGTTGTCAGTTGTCAGTTCAATGAAACTGACGCTCTCTCTCTCAGGTAGGCCAGATGCTCTGGGATTGATGCTGCCATCTAAAAATGATGGAGAAACTTCCATGATGGTGGATTATAGTGCAGTACTTTCTGAAGCTGGCCCATTCAAGATTCTAACTATGTCTTGAGTCACAAAGGAACGGGATGAAGTGAAGTCAGAGCTCAACAACTACTTATCACCCGTCTCCCCATATTGGTCTGTAATTGGCAAACTATAATTCAGGTTACTAGATAAATACAGCTGAGATCATCCAACCCTATTTACAATCTGTTGGTAAGAGAAAGACCCACAAATCTGTTTTCCACCCATGTTCCAATATCTGGAGATGCTTTGGGCCCTAGGTATGTCTCCTCCAGGTCTCATCCATAGCTGTTTTCTCACAGTTCCTAGAAGAAGTCTGACGAACGTGGCCATTGTGGGAATGACTATTGCCCTGATCAGTATCTTTATCCTCATTATTGCTGCTCTCATGGTTTACTTCAAACTCCTGAGAAAATCAGGTTTGTAACTCATCTTGGTTACCCTTTTTTAAGCCTATATATACACACACACAAGACACACACACACATGTCCATGAAATCAGTTTGATATACTAGACTTGTGTTTGGGTTTTCCCCCCATATATAGACATAAATATAGATATAGATAGATATAGAGGTAGACAGATAGATAGATAGATAGATAGATAGATAGATAGATAGGTAGATAAGATAGATCCATGAAATCAGTTTGATATACTAGACTTGTGTTTGGGTTTTCCCCCCATATATAGATATAAATATAGATATAGATAAATATAGAGGTAGACAGACAGACAGATAGATACATAGATAGATACATAGATACATAGGTAGATAAGATAGATCCATGAAATCAGTTTGATATACTAGACTTATGTTTGGGCTTTTCCCTCTTAGACTCTATTACAGTTCTAATAGGTAGTAATCAGAGATTCCAGGCTGAGAGTCTAACTGAACCCAGTTCCACAAACCTTCATTAAATACCAACTGTATGCCAGGTTTGGGGCAGGGGATCAAAAGGACAAAACCAAAGCAGCCCTTGACCTCAAGAAGCTTGTAATCAAATAAAGGGAAAGTCATGCACACAATCGTAATATAAGGAAGAATAAAACAAATATAAAGGAGTGATCCACACAAATATTAGTATAAGTTCGAGGAAAGAAATGTGGTTTTTTCTTATGGGATGGGAAGAGGCAGGTTTCATAGAATAAGTGATATTGGCATTAGACATTGAAGAAAGAAACAGTATGAGGTTGTAGGTGGGGTCCACATATGGAGAATTAGCATGAAAGGGGACAAAATCAGAGTGAGGGGGTGAAGATTAGTACATACAAAATTGGTGCATCCAGAGGGGATAAGTTTGGAAAGCTAAGTTGGAGCCATGATGCAGAGTCTTTCCCAATGCATTCATCTGGGACTCAGAGTTTAGCATTTACTTTCCTAGACAGTCAGAAGTGAACTTAAAGATCATTTTGGATTTGAGGAAATGAAGCCCAGAGAGGTAAAATGATTCCACTGAGGAGGCTTTTGTTCTGGTGTTCACATCTACATACAAGATATAAAAGGTTCAATTATGATTTAATACCAGTGATTCCCAGAATGATACAAGATATCCTATTTAGTGCAATTTTAAGTTTTAATAACTAATAAAACTTGTGAGACCTCCATGTATCCAGCCCTCATTCTCTCTTCTGAGCTCCAATCCCACATCTCCAACTGCCTGTTAGATATTTAGAACTGAATACCCCATAGTCTTTTCAAATTAAATATGTCCAAAGAGGATTTGCCCAGCACCAAACAACTGCTAAGCGTCTGAAGCTCAATTCAAACTCCAGGTACTCATGACTCTAGGCTCAGTAATCTATCCCAACATCTCTCATATATGTCTCCTTCTTCTCATTCACAAAATCACCACTCAATTCAGGTTGTCATCATCTCTAGTTGAATTACTTCTGTAACATTGATCTTTTTGCTTTAAGTCTCTCTCTTCCACTCAGATGCCAATAGGATCTCACTAAAAGCATAGGTCTTTCCATATGATTCGATGAACACTAGTGTCTCCCTATTACCTCCAGGATCAAAATCTTTGATTTGGCTTTTAAAGCTCTTCACAGCTTGACTTTTTCATACCTTCCCAGTGTTGTACTGCCTGCCACACATTCTGCATTCTGGGATCCAGTATACTGGCTTATTTATTGTTTCTTTTTTTTTTATAACATTTATACACACACACACACACACACACATATGTGTATGTATATATGTATACATATAAAACAACAAAAACTTCAAAGCAAACGAATGAATCCTAAATGCCTGATAGTGATAGAATGGCTTGGCTGTCAGAGACCTTAGACTTTATCAGAGCCAGGGTCTCATTTTACAGAAGAGGCAAGCAAGACTCCAAAATATTGAAGCAACCTTCATTATAATGCTTGGCCCCAACCCCTTGACTTCCAGTCCCATGCTTTTTACACCAAGCTACCCTGTGAGTTCTATATGACTTTTATGTTCTCGTTAAACACTGCATCACAAAAGAATAAAGAAAAAAATCATTTTACTTGCACCAAACATTCCATCTGCCATCTCTATACATTTGCACTGGTTGTTCCGCCCATGCATGGGAGGCTCTCCCTCTGTCCCTCCACCTTTTATTTTTCCTGACTTCCTTCAAGTCTCAACTCAAATTCTCCTTCCTGCAAGAAGCCTGGCGAAGACCCCTTAGCTGCTTCCCCTCTGAGATTTCCTTCCATCAGTTCTGTAGAGATTGTAAATGTACCTAGTAATTTACACGTTGTCTCCACCATTAGAATGGAAACTCCTTGAGGGCAAGGATGATTTTTTAATCTTTCTTTGGATCCTCAGCCCTTTGGAAGTTGCCTGGCACATAGTAAGTGTTAAAGAATTGTTTGTCGGGGCAGCTAGGTGGCACAGTGGATAGAGCACCCATCTTGCAGTCAGGAGGACCTGAGTTCAGATCCAGACTCAGACACTTGACACTTACTAGCTGGTGTGACCCTGGGCAAGTCACTTAAACCCAACTGCCTTGCAAAAAAAAAATTGCTTGTTGATCGACTAATTGACCAACTGATAAAGTCCTCATTATCTTCACCAGAAGAATACAAACTCTAGCTTGATGTAGAGAAAGTAGAGGGAGGAAGGAAGGAAGGAAGGAAGGAAGGAAGGAAGGAAGGAAGGAAGAAAGGAAGGAAAGAAGGAAGGAAGGAAGGAAGGAAGGAAAGAAGGAAGGAAGGAAGGAAGGAAGGGAGAGAAGATCTACTCCTGTTCTGACACCTGTTCTTGTGCTTTTTAGGAAGAAGCTCTGCCCCCAGCCCATACAGGTGAGGCCTCTGCTTCTACAACCCTCTTCATGTTTTCTGCCCACTCCTCCCCCATTACACTGCCCCATCTACCCATGGAGAAGCTCCAAAGTGACCCAGTTACTGCCTTTTGTCCCCAGGGATGGACCTGTTTCACACCTTTTGGAATGTGCAGAGGATTTCACAGGACAGGGTCTCTCATCACTATCCCACCCCCTTCACTATCTAGTTACTGATCTTCTTATGCCCAATATTAATACAATTATTTAGCTCACAGGCTTGACCAATGCTCGTCATTTCCCTATATTTCTCTAACCCTTTCTGTGTCAGGGTTTCAGCCTTAGGTCATGAGATCCCAAGTGGCATGGGCTGTGTTTTTCTAACTGATTCTATATATAGCCTAACACAGACAAAGGCAAATAAAGGTGCTAAATTAATTCCTTTTGAGAATAATAATGAAAAGGATAAATATTTTAACCATTTAGAGTGGCCACTCCAAGACTGAGGTATTGTTATCTATGGACTGGCCTTATTTTCAGGTCATCCCAACTTAAACTACTTCCTCTTTGACTATCCCATCACATTGTTTCTCTCTTAAAAGAACCTACATACGTAAGTCGTCTGTATAATTGATGCCTATGCTCCTAAGGAATAAATATGACCTCATAAAATAGCCAGAATTCTCAGTGACTTTCTGGCTTCTGATTTCCCTAAAATTCAATGCCATCTTCATTCTTTTTGCTTCCAGGGCTCTGCCCATGACTTACTTACATTCACTTGTGTTTCTATTCCAAATAGTTTGTGTCTCTGTTTCCCACAGGGCCTCTCCTGTCTCGAACCTTCAAGAACCTGTCTACTCAAATTCATTTGCCCAAATGGAACTGGTGCCAATATATGGTAATGGTAAGGACTTCACATGTGGGCAAGGGTTGAAGAACTTGGTCCTATGAGTAGAATGAGGCAGAGGAAAGAGAACATGTGGTAAACAGGGCTAAATCCTTGTAGCTACTCAAGGCCCTCCTCAAGCCCAGCCACCCGAAATCAATGAATGGCATTCCTAGAATGATGAATGAAGGAAAGAATGAAAAATCACTTATTAAATATTTAATATAAGCAAAATACTGGGATAAGTGCTGGGGATACAAAACAAAAAATAGGAAAGTCCCTGCTCTCAAGAAATTCACATTCTGGGGTGGCTAGGTGGTACAGTGAATGGAGCACTAACCATGGAGTCAGAAGGACCTGAGTTCAAACCGGACCTTAGACACTTAACACTTACTAGCTATGTGGCCTTGGACACTTAACCCCAGCTGTCCTCCAAAAAGATTTTTTTAAAAAGCACAAGTCATCCCTCAGAAATTACATTTAAATCTGAAACTCAAGGACTGTGGAACTGAATATTGTAAACTAAAAGTAAATAAACCAATTTAGGGAAAAAAAAAGAAATTTACATTCTAATGGTACTCTGGAGTACCCAGCAGGAAAAAACAATTAAAGGTGAGTAAATGGGAAGTGATTATGACTCTAAAGTACATCTTACTGGATCTTAGAGCATTACTCTATAATAGTGAATATCAGTGTCTAAAAATGGAGTATGTTTCATTGTAAATAGTAAGCTCCCCAGCACTGAAGGTGTTCCAACAAAGGCTTGACGATCACCTGTGTGGGATGGTTGTTTAAAGGATTCATGCATTGGGAAGAGGCTTAGATTAGATGATCTCTGAAATTTCTTAAGAATCTATGGTGTTAGCCCTTGGACAATTATCTTCTGGAAAACTTTATCTTTTCTTTCAGTAAATCCTGCAGTTGGAGATGTGTTTTATTCTGAGGTCTATTTCAAAGAACATAGAAAGGAAGGTAAGAACACTCAGTGGTTCAACCCAACGTGTTTTTTGAGTGACTCTTATTTGTAAGTTCTGTACTTGGTGGTGCAGAAGGATGCAAAGAGAATTCAACATAGATCCCACCCACTACCCCACCACCACCACCCCCTGCCAAATCTCAAAAATCTAGTAAGGAGATAGGGCAAGGATACCACTAACTATAATACAAACCAGATTAGAAGTATTGTAAGAGGGTTTAAAAATGCTGTAGAGAAGGAAATCACATCCAGTTGGAGAGGTTGGAGAAAGGCTTAACAATGTAGGTGACCTTTGAGATTGGCTTTGAATGATGTGTGGGATTTTAGTGGGGACTAGAAATATAAATGTAGGAAAGGAAATTATTTCAGGCACAAAGAGAAAAAAAAAGGACCACGTCCAGTACAATGGTAGCTAATAATAAGTAGGTAGCACAGTGGATAGACCAGGAATCAGGAAGATTCATCTTCTTGAGTTCAAATCCAACCTCAGACACTTACTAGCTATGTGACCCTGGGCAAATCACTTCACTCTGTGTACCTCAGTTTCCTCATTTGTAAAATTAGCTAGAAAAGGAAATGGCAAACTACTCCAGTATTTTTGCCAGGAAAACCCCAAACAGAGCCACTAAGAGTCTGAAAGATATTAAGTAAAGTCATGAAATGATGAGATTAGCAAGGGAGAATGCATAGGGAGAAAAAAGATTAGGTTTTGCCTCTCAATTAGTTCAATTCAATTCACTATAATTTAATTCAGCAAATATTTATTCAGTGCTTTGTTATATTGATCCCAGGGGGAAAGAGAACATTTAGATAAGATACAGTCCCTAGCCTCATGGAGCTTTCAACCTAATAAGTTAATAATATATTAATAAAAGTCAGATACAAATGCAAATAGCCGTAATGTAAAATATCATAGGATAAGTATATTAAAGAGAGATATTGTTCATGTTTGAAGACATCTAAAGCTTAGTAAGATCATTGGATTTGTAGGCAGAGGATTTGATTTCAAATATTTTTTTTCTTTTTGGAGGGGAAAGGCAGGGCAATTGGGGTTAAGTGACTTGTGCAAGGTCACACGGCTAGTAAGTATTAAGTGTCTAAGGTCGTATTTGAACTCAGGTCCTCCTGACTCCAGGGCCGGTGCTCTATTCGCTGTGTCACCTAGACACCCTTCATTGCAAATCTTGACTCTGTTACTTACTGCCTGTGTCACTGTGGACAAGTCATTGTCCTTCTCTGTGCATCATCTGTAAAAAGAGAGGGTTAGACTAGAATGTCACTAGATGATATCTCTATCTGGGTTTATTTGTTTTTTTAACTCTCTGTCCTATGGTATGTAGGATCAGTGACTGTTTAACAGAGGTTTGCAAAAGCAAATTCTTGGAATTTAATTCTTGTCTTCACCCAAGGGTTAAGCTCTAGTTTGACAATCACTTTTGATGATACATAGAGAGGAGAAATGAACATGCATTTATTAAGCAACTGATATGTGCCAGCCACTATATTAAGCACTTTACAGGTGTTATGTCATCTGATCCTTCACAATCTGTGAAATAGGTGCTAGCATGATTCCCATTTTATAGTTGTGGCAACTGAGGCAAGCGGCAATTATGTGACTTGTCTAGGGAAATATAGGAAATAAGTGTCTGAGGTTGCATTTGAACTCAGGTCTACTTGACTTGGAAGGAAGAAAGGGAAAGAAAGAAAGAAAAAAAGAAAGGAAGGAAGAAAGGTAGGAAGGAAGGAAGGAAGTGAAGAGGTATAAGAGGGGGGATTTCTATTGAAATCCTTTGAGGGTTCATCATCTGAAAAGAATTACTGGACTCAGCTGTCTTTTGGAAGAGTTATAAAAGTTTATTGTTACACTGACTTTGCAGCAGGCAGGAGGGTGTCAGAGAAAGCCTGCAAAGTGCAGGGTTATAAAGTTTAATGTTATACTTTGCAATGGGCAGGGGGTGTCAGAGAGAAAACCTGCAAAGTGTAGGAAATAGGGACACTGATTATATAGTAACAAAACCATAAATCTGACATCAATTATGCTAACTAGGTGTACAAAGGTGGAATTAGGGAGGAGTTAAGGAGTGGTCAGTGTTTAAAGGAACATGCACTTTTGTTATCAACTGTGCATGTGTATTGCCCATAATTCACTGGGAGAAATTTGAGGGGGGCAAACGGGGAGGTGTGGTTTTTGCCTTGACACGTCATAAAGTCAGCCAGCAGTCAAATTTGAATGAGAAGTACCCAGCCTGTTAGCCATAAAAGTCCTTTTTGATAAGATGGATGTTGGGAAGCTGGGCCAATTGGGGTTTCAGGATGAGTCTATTTGTGAGGAGTTATCTTACTGATAATCCATTGAAGGATTCATAGTTTGCAGCTGGCCACTAGAACAAAGGAGGTATACATTTCTCTAACTAAGGAATGCTTTTGAAGGATTCATAGGTATGGCTTGTTATCATAGTTATAGAGTTAATAGTTTCAGGGAAAATGCTCTTAGGCTGGGGGCAGGGGAGAGACAGAGTTAATGCTTTACGGTGGGGAGGGGGGGGAAGGGGGGTGAAGTGTGACTTTTACAACTTAATAGCACAGGCTGATGTTACAGACTGATGTTACATACATAGGTACCTGAACACAAGTGAGATTTTTACAGACTGAAGTTACAACAATGTTATAGAGTCATAAAGTCACCCCAAAATGTTACAGAGGCGCCACATCAGAAGGAAGGAAGGAAGGAAAGAGGGGGGGAGGGAAGTGAAGGAAGGAAGGAAGACATGAAACCCTTGCCAAAATAGAGGCCCTAAGGAAGGAGTCACCAATTGAGAGAGAAGGCCTCAGAGATCTGAAGCCCCTCCACGGTTATTGCACTGGGGCAGGTAAGGAAAAGGAGGAAGAATCTAAAGCAAGAATCCAGGAACGAGTAAGATCCTCTTGCTATGAGTGACTCAGACTTTTCTGGCCCTCTCTCTGGGGTGTCTTTCCTAGACATTCAGGGAAACTCCCACAACCTTTTCTCTGCCCACTCTACATGAGGTAGCAAGCACATTCACACTTGCTTGTTTCTATTTTATTCTCTTGCTTTTGCTATACATGGCCTATCTAGTATAAGAATACAAACTAGGGATTAGTCATCACTGTATTCTGGGTGAACTGCTGGCACTCCAGGCCCTAATTGCTAGAGACTTGGATTACTGGAATAGATTTGGGAAGGAGGTCTTAACCAACCCAGGTTCCTCTGGAAAAAGAACAGGGAAACACTGAAGCATCTCTGAGTGACTCGTCTTTCCTGTCTGTCTCTGTGAGTAATTGCTGTGTAACTTGGGGCCTGCCTTCTCTCTTCTGATAATCCAAATTTTCATGTGCGTAGTGAATGGAATCACTTGGCTCCTCCCTCTCACTAAAGATCCTCCTCTAGGACACTAGGGAAAGAAGGACAGGCAGCAAAAGAACAAGAGTTGGCTCAGAGATATGAAGGAAGAATAGAAAGCAATGAAAAAGCATTTATTAAACAGTTAGTACTTGCCAAGCACTGGGCTAAGTGCTTAGTATTCAAATCCACAAGCAAAGATAGTCCCTGCCTTCAAGGACCAATCAGAAATGCCCTTTGTCAGGAAATTATGATCACAGAAACTAGAAACTGCAACCTATAAGAATCTTTGTCGTTCTGACTTTGGGGAAGACTATGGATCAGTGGGACTCTTGAGAAACTTAGCAAAAGGTAGATTTAAGGAATGGACAAAGCATTACTGTGAGTCCAACTGAATAAGAACCAGCAGGGGAGAAAAAAATAGAGCTGTAGAGAAAGAGACAAGAACGACCAAAGGGAAGAATACATTAGAGAGGAAACCATGGGCTCTAAGGGAGAAAATCATTACCCACAACTCAAAATTCCCTTCTTTTTGCAGCAAACAATACAAAGAACCCTCCAGTGGACAAGGTGAGTTGCATTCCCCAGCTATTCTCTCCCTTACTGCTTCTATCCCTCCCCCAAATCCTCACCCTAGTATTTTCCCTTCCAGGATGCCTCAGCTCTCTATACTGAGGTGAAGAAGAAAGATCGACCAAGAAATTCAGAGGAGAAGCCCAAGGCTGCAGAGAGAGGTCAAGATGGTGTCAAAAGTGATGAAAATGTGAAGTTCATCTGACTCTCCAGTGACAATTGAACCCACACCCAACTTGTTCTTTCACTTAGGTTCCTATGGCAATTCTTTCCCTAAATTCAAAACTGCACCCTGAGCATACACAAAAAAGCCATCTAATTGACTCATTTGGGTTTTCATTATGAAAGGAAAATGAGTCACCTTCAAGGCGCCTTTCCTTTCTGGCCTAGCACATCCACCCAGGAAATCAAATTACAAAACAAAAGGTTGTTTAGTAAATGTGAAGATAAAGCAGAGGATCTGAATATGTTTAATAACATACTTATCAAGGTTTGATAATTTAGTGAAACATCCCTCTCCATTCAAAGAACACTGCAATTTAAAAACAAAACAAAACCAAACCAGGATCCTGCACCTGGAGTCAGAGCACCTAGAAAACACTGGAAATATATTAATAAGTTCTGATTATCCATTTCTCCTTTTTCAATATCCCTTACAGGCCATGTCTCAGTTTCCTCATCTCTAAAGTGAATTAGATGGATTAAATGATAATTGAAATCATTCAGTCCTAAACATTATGTGAAGTTGTTGACAATGTTCCTATACCAAGAGACATCTTAGTGCAAAGAAGAGAGCACTAGATTTTTTTTTCCTCCCAGAAGTCCTGGGTTCAAGTCCTGGTAGTTCTACCTACTCTCTATGCAGCTGTGGGCTTATAAATATTTAACAACTGATTTTCTAGAATGTAATAAGTGTACATATGACACACCTTTAAGTTTAATCTGTATTATTAACATTTTATTCATCACTTTATTAAGTCTAGATAATCACCAAAACAACAAATAAAGCCTTTTTCCAATTTCTAAGGTTCACACTGAAAATTTAACAATCAGCTCTCCAGAACTGGTTCAAGTTGGCTCAAGCACCTACAAAAAAGTCATCTCACATCTCTCAGTCTTTATTTCCTAATCTATAAATATGAAAGGACTGAACCCTAGTCTAAGGTCCAATGATCCTAGTGGAGATTTCTATCTGTTCTTGTCATTACAATATTTCCCTTCTTCCTCAACACGCTTTCACAACATGCTAAAATTACCACCTTCGATGCTTGTCTTATATCAATTACATTTTAGAGTGAGTGGATTCTGGTGACACCGTGCTCTCCTAGTAACATGCCTGCCAGTTACCCTTCAGGATCACTCACTTTGGAGAATGTTGATCTCAACTGGACCTCTCTTAACCATTGCTCATAATGAGGGTAGGAAAGAGAAGAGTCAGTTGAGGACCCATCCCATAGCTTTAAGCCTAGTCTAATGGAAGAGCTAGTATACAATGAACAGAAATAGGGTAGTGATACTATCTTAAACAAATTATGTACTGTATAATATTTTCTAATAAATTCTTTTGACTAAAAAAAAAGAAATAGGGTAGTAAAGAGGAAGAGTTGGGCAATGGGCTTGAATTCAATTTTAACCATTTTGAATATGAGGCAAAGCAAGGATATATAGGTGGAGGTGTATAAGAGAAAGATAGAAATGTGGCCACTTCTAAAGCCTATCAGGATAGGGCTGACTTTTGGCCTTCTAGTCCTCCCTGAGTCTCTTGCACTTACCGTGATTTTTCTACCTCTGTATCCCTACAGGCTAGCACAGGCTCTTTTATACACACGGTATTTAATAAAAATCTGTTCGGTTTTATTGAAATCAGAGCCATAAATATCATTTTTTGCACTTGAGGCAAATCTCACAAAAGTCCTGAAAGATTCACAAAATCTACCCAAGGCAAATAGTATGAAAAATGTTCTCAAATAAACTTTTAAAAGACAAATTATATTGGGGCACAGTCAGGGGAGCTGTTGGAGAGAAGACCCAAGAATAGTGAGATGACAGACTGATAAATGACAAGACCATGAGGGGATGGGGAAAGGAAAGGAGAAGAAGCATTTATTAAGTACCTACTATGTGCCAAGCAGCTATGAGGGCAAGTAGGTGGTGCAGTGGATAGAGCACCAGACCTGGAGTCAAGAAGACTCATCTTCCTGTGTTCAAATCCAGCTTTAGACACTTACTGGCTATGTGACCCGGGGCAAGTCATTTAACCCTGTTTGCCTCAGTTTCCTCATCTGTAAAATGAGCTGGAAAAGGAAATGGCAAATCACTCCAGTATCTTTGCTAAGAGACCCCAAAATGACCCAAATGGGGTCACAGAGAGCCAGACATGACTGAACAACAACAAAATTTCATACTCTGAGATTAGCTCACTTAACCTTCCATGCCACTGGTCAGTTTTAGCATTATGACTATTTAGCTCTGTCATTAAGCTATACCACAGAAAGAAAGGCAGGGAGGTATAGTTGACTGATCCCTGCACTTGGAGGAAGGAAGACCTGAGTTTGAATCCTGCTTTGACCACTTACTACACAAGTCACTTACCTCTCTGGGCTTCAGTTCTCTCACTCAGTAAAATGTGGGAGTCAGAAATACCTTCCAAATCTAAACTGAGATCTTGTGATCACTTTCCTGACTAATTACTAAGGCAGGAACCAAATTTTACATAAATTCACTTCAATCAGAACAGGAATTAAGATGGAGTGACTGGGACTTGGCCCTAAATCGAGGTTAAAGGCCTGTCTCTGACATATACTGACTATGCAATCCCAGGGAAGGGCCTTTCAAGGCCCTAGACAATTTTCTAAGGCAGACCTGCACTATTTGGCAATAGGTAGGGGCCAAAATTAAAATAAGCGAAACTTCTTCAGGCCACAAATAGTTTTTTAGTGGCTCACTTTACAAGTAAAGGTATGATTAATTATTAAATTATTTCTCAAAAACACTTTTTTAAATCAAGACATAATCCAAAAATTGCTATCAGCAAACACTTAATGAAGTCACCTTCAGTAAAAGACTTCCCAGCAGCAATTTCTTTAGAAATTTGAAAATTAACCTTAATACCACCTCATTTTCTGAGTTTACTTTCTTCAAAAACAATTGTTCCCCACTGAGATTTTTCAACAATTTGGATGCTTTAATTTGTTTTTCATTGGTGTCCAATTTGCTTAAGTCAGGATGTTTTGATTCTAAATGACAATGGAGATTGTATTCCTTCAGAACAGCTATTACTTCTCAGCAAACAAGGCACAATATTTTGTCTCTCATTTAAGTAAACAAGTATCTACTTGTCCACTCCAGATTAAACACTCTATGTTCTGATTCAATCTTTTGTTTCTTTTTATCACCCATTTTATAAAGTCGCTCCAAAAACTTTAATGTTAGAACCAAAAAATCTCCACATCAACTGCTCGCATACAAAGAAATACTGAAATGAGTGTCTGACCTTGGAGAGCACATGTATCTTGGAGGGCAGGCACACCTTGAAGGAAGGGAAGAAGCCCTCACGCTGTTGCCACTCATCTCATAGCGGGCATCAGTTGCACTGGGGATTGCAGCACTCACTCTGTCCCTGTTCAACACCAGTAACAACTGAAAACACAGCAAAAAGATAAGACTCTCACTCCTCCCAGACTAGAGACAGACTGAGGATGATTGGTTGCCGAGGGACATGTGACAAATAGGAGAGCGTGCCCAGTGGCAACCCACCTTCCAAGTTACATGATGGGCACAATAGTGGCTAGTGGAAGATGGGTCAAGGTGGGCATGGACAAAGCCCTTGTTACATCTTTCCTTTTTTTTAGATCCTCTACATTTTTCACGGGCCACCCGCAATCTTTCATCAGGCCACAAGCAGGCCATGGGCCACATGTTGTACATACCTGTTCTAAGGCTATGAGATGAGAAGCCATTGCCAGGTTCCATTAGCTGAGGAAATTTTTTCACCAAGAGTTCCCTACAGTTATGGTAACAACAATAAAAAAGATAAACATTCACAGAACACTTTATATTACCTCTGTTAAGAGGTATGGGGCAGGCTTGACCTCTGGGGCATCAGATGGATTTGTAAGCCAGAATATTAATGGGTTGGGTTTTTTTTTTTTTGCCTACAGTGGGGTGTGTAGCCAACATAAGAATCATTCCCTTTCACCTGCAAGGGTCAGTCTCTACTCTGACCTTAGTCTACCTAGAAAGCAAAACTGCAAGGTCAGGTAAATTCAGAATGTGAATTCTGAATGTGAATGTAGAATGATGAATTCAGAATCTCAAAATCTGAGACTTGGAAGGCACTTAAGCATTCATCTAGTCCAATCTATACACAAAAGAACTCTCTACTATAACATACATACTTGGTTATCCAACCTCCTCTGCTTACAGATCTCCAAGGATGGGAAATCACTCATAGCAAAGAGAGCAGCTAAATGTGGAAAAGGGAAATGATCATCAGATGACTTGATGAATTGATGGGGGGTGGGGATGAAGGGAGGGAGAAGAACAAGCATTTATTAGCCACTTACTATGACTACAAGTGAAGATATTTACAACTTCACTAAGTGCTTGACAGTTACCTCATTCAATCTGTGAGAAATGATTATTTCTTTCCTGTATTTTTAAAATAAATTTATTTATTTTTAGTTTTCAACATTCACCTTTATAAGAGTTTGAGTTCTAAATTTTTCCCTCTGCTTTCCCTTCCCCACCCAAGACCATGTGCAATCTTATATAGGCTATACATGTACAATAATGTTAAACATATTTCCATATTAGACATGTTGTGAAAAAAGAATCAGAACAAAGGGGAAAAAAACCATGAAAATGAAAAAAAGAGAGAAAAAATAGTATGCTTCAATCTGCCTTCAGACTCCATAATTCTTTCTCAGGATGTGGATAGCATTTTCCATCACAAGTTTGTCTTAGATCATTGCATTTCTAAGAAGAACTAAGTCTAACAAAGTCAGTCATCGAACAATGTTGCTGTTACTGTGTACAATGTTCTCCTAGTTCTGCTCACTTCACTCAGCATCAGTTCATGCAAGTCTTTCCAGGTTTTTTCTGAAATCTACTTCATTCTGAAATCTGCACATCATTTCTTATGAAACAAAAGTATTCCAATACATTCACATAGCACAATTTGTTCAACCATTTCCCAATTGATGGGCATCACCTCAATTCCACATTCTTGGCCACCACAAAGAGTTCCTATAATGATTTTTGTATATGTGGGTCCTTTTCCCACTTTTATGATCTCTTTGGACTACAGCCCTATAAGTGGAATTGCTGGATCAAAGGAGATGCACAGTTTTATAGCCCTTTGGGCATAGTTCCAAATAGCTCTCTAGAATGGTTGGATCAGGTCACAACTCTACCAAAACTGCTTTAGTGTCCAATTTTCATCTTCTCCAACATTTATAATTTTCCTGTTTTGTCATGTTAACCAATCTAATAGATGTGATGTGGTAACTCATGGTTGTTTTAATTTGCATTTCTCTAATCAACTGTGATTTGGAACAGTTTTATATGACTATAGAAAGCTTTAATCTCTTTATCTGAAAACTGCCTTTTTGTATCCTCTGACCATTTATCAATTGGGGAATGATTTGTATTTTTATAAATTTAACTCAGCTCTCTATATATTTTAGAAATGAGGCCTTTATCAGTCAGAGAGACTGGTTGTAAAAATTGTTTCCCAGCTTTCTGCTTCCCTTTTAATCTTGGCTGGATTGGCTTTGCTTGTGCAAAACCTTTTCAATTTAATGTAATCGTAATTATCCATTTTGCATTTCATAATGTCTTGTTTGGTCATAAATTCTTCCCTTCTCTGATGGGTAAACTATTCCTTGCTTTCCTAATTTAGTTAGTTTCACCCTTTATGTCTAAATCATGTACCCATTTTGACCTTATTATCTTGGTATATGGTGTAAGATGTTGGTCTGTGCCTAGCTTCTGCCATATGATTTTCCAGTTGTACCAGCAATTTTTGTCAAATAGTGAATTCTTATCCCAGAAGCTGGAGTCTTTGGGTTTATCAAACAGTAGATTAACATAGTCATTGACTACTGTGTCTTTTGTACCTAATCTATTCCACTGATCTACCACTCTCTTTTTTGGCCAGTACCAAGTAGTTTTGATGATTGCTCCTTCATAATAATATCCTTTAGATCTGGTATAGCTAGGCCACATTCCCTTGCATTTCTTTTCATTACTTCCTTTGACATACTGGAACATTTTTTCCTCCAGATGAATTTTGTTATTATTTTTTTTCTAGCTCTATAAAGTAATTTTTGGTAGTTCAATTAGTATGGCACTGAATAAATAAATTAATTTAGTTAGAACGATTGTTTTTGTTATATTAGCATGGCCTAGCCATGAGCAACTGGTATTTTCACAAATATTTATATCAAACTTTATTTGTGTGAAAAGCGTCTTGGAATTGTGTTCATATAGTTCCTGGGTTTGTCTTGGCAGGTGGATTCCCAAATATTTTATATTGTCTACAGTTACTTTAAATTGAATTTCTCTATCTCTCACTCTTGTATTGATAACTAATTATTTGATCATTGATATATTTCCCCTTTTCTACTTACTCATGCAGAAATCAACCAATGTGGGAGATCTCTCTTAAAGATTTAATCAGACAGTAAACAAACTCTAAGTTTAGGCTAATGGGTCAAGTCTTGCTCATTGTGTCTACTGAGACATATCTGGGAAAGTGTTGATTCTCCCTTTTGTCAACTGGGTGATATGGAAATTGATGTCTCTTTGACCAAAATGTGGGTGATCCGAGTCACATATCCCAAGACGCTCATTGTAAAATAGAGCACCCTCTCATTATACCATTCATTTTCTCATTAATTATTAGCTAGTCAGAATTGATTGCCACCCTCAGGAATATTAATCTTCCAAGGGCATATCATCTGTGAGCCCACTGCCATGAGGGGTCTTTGGTCCAAGAGAGACAGCCAAATGACAATCCTTTTATTAATAAGCATGCTGGTCTTATTAATAAAATGCTTAAATTACCCAGAAACTATATCTCTTGAACAGTTTTGGCTTTGGTTTTTTTTGGAGAGGGGAAGGTAGGGCAATTGGGGTTAAGTGAATTGCCCAAAGTGACATAGCTAGTTTTGCGTTAAGTATCTGAGGCCGGATTTGAACTCCTGACTCCAGAGCCAATGCTCTATTCACTGTGCCACCTAGCCGTACCCTCTTGAACTTTTTAAATGACACAGTTTCACTCTGTGGATGCTTCTAGGTAAAGAATTGCTATCTGTTGGGAGGCTAGGTGGAACAATGAATAGAGCACCGGCCCTGGAATCAGGAGGAGGAGTTCAAATCCGGCCTCTGACACTAAACACAAAAACTAGCCGAGTGAACTTGGGCAAGTCACTTAACCCCAATTGCCCAACCTTCCTCCTCCAAAAGTTTAAAAAAAAAAATAAAAAAGATTTGCTATCTGTCATCTCAAATCAGAGCAGCCTCTCCTAAAGGGAAGCCTCATAATTTAGTGGACAGAACAGGAAGACCTACCTCTCCTCAGACACTTACCAATTGTCTATTCTTGATCAGTAACTTAGCCTCTCTGGGCCTCAGTTTTCTCATTTATAAGGAAAAGGGGTTGGCCTTAAAAATCTCACAGGTCTCTTCCAGCTCTAAATCTAGGGTCCTGATATTAAATACAAACAAATTCTTCTTTTTACCTCTCTTTATTTACAAAATTCTGTCATTACAACACTTCCTTCCTCAGGGGGGACATTAATACAGCTGAGCTTGTATTAATTTCATTCTAGGTTTCTCCTTTCCCCTTTTGTACGTTTCCTCCTTTAGTTTCATATGCATATGCTTCTGGCAAACTGACACCTTGTGTATTTTCTTATCAAAGTAATACCATCAGTCACCTAGGTTCAAAACTTAGATTTTATGGTCTAAGAAAAGGATAATCCCCAACTCTTAACTGGTTCACTCAATCCCCTCTCCCCACCACCCACTATACTGTGGCAGCAGGCTGCACAAGGCAATCCATAGCCTTGCAACTGAGAGAAATTATTATTAATAACCAATGATTTGGGAAGATCCAAATTCCTCCCCCCACCCTTTTTTTTCTAAAGTCCTCCTTTTAAAAGCTCAGTCTCTGAAACTTGAATTAACTTTCTCCTCAGTCTGGTCAGACCCCAACTAACCTTACAAGGAATTTAATCTAAGGTGGGGAAATGCATTGTGCTCTACACAAGTTTGGGTGGGGATAAATTCTTTTAATAGATCCCCCAAGGCTGGGAAACTTGGAAATAAATAACGTAAAGTTAGAACAGGTCTAGCCTCTCATTGCAATATTCATTCTCTCATTAATTGTTAACCAATCAGAATAGGTTGCCACCCTCAGGAACACCCACTTTTTTGAGGGCATTTGCCTGCCACCATGATGGTCTTTGGCATTTGAGACTGCCACTAACCTCTTTTATTAATAATATGCTAGAATTATTAATAAAATGACTAGTTACCTAGAAATTATGCCTGTAAAACTTTTTAAATGTCATACAACAGAACAGAACACTGCCACAAGGACTACCCAGTGTCAGGAAAACCCAAAAGATGGAACCTTGCTCTGGTTGGAACAATAGCATGTCAGCACTTGGTTCTATTAACAGAGCTCAGTTAGAGAACTGAGGAATAGAGGGAACTGGGGTAGGACAAGTGTGATGCTGTTTGATCCTCCATTTAAGCCTGAGGGAAAGAGTCCAACATCCAGTTGGGGATCAGTTCTGTTCCCCTAGAAGTCACTTGGAATAGAGAGTGAGGCTGGTGAAATATGAATTGCCAGGATGAAATTAGGCTGAGACAGTTTAGAGGCCCAGCCCCCAGGAAAATCACCATCAGAGGAGAAGGAATCAGAAAGTAAGCAACAGGAAAATAAGGAGAAAAGACTGAAATTGCCAACAATTTCAGAAAGAAGAAAATTCGTGTAAAGACCTTGGGCATGAGCAAATGAGTGAACAAGGAAAGTATCAATAACAGAATGGAATTGACCTTCAGATCATCACGAGCTAAAGGACCCCAGGCATTTATGAATAAATATTGCAAGACAAAGAAAAGTGAATCAACACCTAATGAGGCAAAGGAAATTGTGTATTACAAAAAGAGCATGTAACCACAGCAGGATGTTTCTTAATAGTTTAAAGGAAAATAAGATTTGTGAAAATAGGGTTGGATAGGTGGCTCAATGAATAGAGCACTGACCCTGGAATCAGGAGGACCTGAGTTCAAATGTGACCTCAGATACTTAACACTTATTAGCCCTGTGACCTCCGGCAAGTCACTTAACCCCAATTGCTCTGCCTCCCCTCCTCCAAAAGAAAAAAGCAAAAAAAAAAAAAATTGTGAAAATAGAATTTATGGCCTGCACAGCAGAAATAACCACCAAAATAAAAAAGTCCATGAATTGAATCCATGGTGGTAAGCCTCACCAAAGAAACAAAAGAGAAAATAACTGATTAGAAACACAAATATATAGAAGTGACGGATAGTTTCTAGAAGGAACAATGTTAAAGGAAAACATGATTTCCATCAAGAAAAATATGTTGAACTTGAAGACAGGACATATAGGGAGAACTTAAGGATTATAGATTTTTCAGAAGAACATGACAAGTCAGAAAACCTGAGCACCATAATGCAAGAAATAATAGAAGTGCCCAGTATGTTTGAACACAGAAAACAAAGTACCAATCCAAAATAATCAGGGGGGGAAAACCATTCTTTATTGCAACACCAAGACACCTAGTCAGAGGTATATTGGTAAATATTTAGCAACTATCTCAATTTTAAAAAAATGTACAGCATACTTTTAAGTTTAATCAGAATTATGAACACTTTCTTAAATTGACAATCCAAAAAATAATAATAATAATCAATCCCCGATCTGTAGCCTTTGCCATTTCCAAAGTGTAAATAATCACCTTGAAAATTTAATAATTAGCTCTCTGGAGCCAGTTCAAGTTGGTTCCAGCTCACCCCTGCACATCATGATTGTACTTAACAATTCCAATGACAGAGACAATTAGTAACTTTGGAAAGTTTCAGTTGAATGATAAAATCAGAAGCTAGATTTCACAGGGTTTAGAATTGAGTGAGAGGAGAGGAAGTGGAGGCCCCTAGGACTGACCCCACACACAGCCACCGTCCCTCTTCCTTCCCTTTTCATCTCAGTCTGGGCTGTTGCTAAGTGGTCTTCTAGTTGCTCTCCCTGCTTCCAATGCCTCTTTGCTCCAATTCATCCTTAACTCGCTGGCTATCCCTCATAAGAGGAATGCCCTTCTTCCTTACCTGGCCTCTTAGCTTCCCTGTCTTTCCCTCAAAGTCTTTCTCTTAAATATTCAAATTGTAGGAGATCTTTCTTGGTTCTCCTTAGCTGTTAGTGCCTTCTCTCAGAAATTACCTTCCATCTGTTCTCTAGATACAGATTATAGGTTTCCCAGAGTAAGAGTTCCTTACGGGCTGGAACTCATTTTGCTTCTTTGTTTAACTTTTCTTGTATCACCAGCTCTTGGCACAATGCCTGATACATAGTCAACTCTCAATAAATGCTTGTTAATCAACTCCTTGTGTCGCTGCCTTCAGTCTGCCCATTCTCCAATCCATTCTTTTTTTTTTTTACTTAAATCACTTTAATTTATCTTGCTTTTAATTCATTTTTCAATTAATGAGCAATTTTCTCTTTCTCCTACCTACCTCCCCTCACACTGAAAAAAAAAAGAAAAGAAAAAGAAAGCCCTATATCTATACTGTAACATTTTTTAAAATTCTTTGTAAAACTCTGATAGGGACAAATAACTCATCATGATTCCAAAGGATTTGTGATGAAGCACGATACCTACCTCCTGACAGTGAATATTCTTGATATACAGAATAAGAAACACGTTTTTGGAAACGATGATGAAGGAATTTATTTCATTCTGCATCTTGAGTTTACATCTCTCTGTCAGGAGGTGAGCAGCATGATTCATCATCTGTGCTCTAGAATCATAGTCAGGCATCACACTGATCAGAGGTCTTAGGTCTTTTAATTGTCCAGTTTCACTATGCTGTCCTAGTACAACATATAAAATAGAAGTATGTTTCCAGAAACTAGAAACTGTAGCTTCTCTCTCTCTCCAGCTTTGGTCAAGGGCAGTTATCAGGCATATATTTACAGGGACTCAATGTGACTAAATTGGTATTCACAAAGACATCCATGAAGTATAGCTTGCTTTGAGTCCTATGTCAAGGCACTATGGGACCTATTTTTACTCAGTTTTTTCATCTATCTTTGTAAGGGAAAATCTCATTTTGGAGATTCTTCCTGGTCCAGATATTATAAAAAGCAACGCTTTAGTTAATTTTCAGTAGCATCCTCCTTCTGCTGCTGACATATTCTGTTCCCATACCATATGCCCTCCACCAAAATCCTACTCCACTATGTGCTATGGAAGTTACCATGGGATTTTAAAGACCATACCAATAGAGTTCTGACTCATCTTACAGTTCAGGAGGAGAAAATAGAAAGTAAAAAAGTAGACCAAGTTAATGAATGCCTGGATGATTGAGAAAGCCCAGTAATGTCCCAAGGCTGTCATATGACAGAGAGGAAATAATAATTTAAAGAATTTTGTCAGGGTGACTGGAACTATTTCCCAGGACATCAAAATTTCATGTGGAAACAATTAAGCATAGCACCTAGTTAATAAGAATAATTAGTTAAAATAGAAAGCTACCATATATACCCTCTGGGATCACTATAGTAACTAATTACCTTTCCCCCCTCAACTGAATTTGTCTTAATTACTTATATTATTTTTACCTCATGAATTGTAAAGATGATTTGAAGACATATTCCTTACTGTTTGACCCAATATGAAAATTGCTAATTATATATATCACTGTGTGTGTGTATGTGTGTGTATCTCACAATGTATCTATCACCACTCAAAAACCAGTCTAAATAAAGAGCAGTTCAATACCAGAAGGTTGTCTACTAAGCCACTAAGTTTTTTTTACAACAATATATTGATATTATACAATACTAGACATATATTTCATATATTTCTGGGTTTTTAAACTTTTTCTGTGTTGTCTGCTGGCCTTTGAATGTCATGTGGGGCTTCTGAAAAACTTTCCAAAAATTCCTATTTAATTTCTTATGCCAACCCTCAGTATATGAAAACCATGATGGGGAAAGTCACAACATGGAAGGGATAACTGTATTCCAACTTTCCTAGTAGGGCCAGTGATTCAGGGTATATGGGAGAAGGTATAACTGTAACCAGTAGTGGAAAGGATGGCTGTGGATTGTCCTTGGAGGAAACCAAGTCTCAGTAAGTTCCAGAAGATAAAAGGAAAGATAGGAGGAAGAAATCTAAAATGGAAAGAAGTTTGTCAATATAGACCAGGAGTGCCATGGAAAAGTGAGCAGCCTGGAATGGGATATTGGGACTGAGGACAAAGTTGATATGAATGCTGATGAGAGAGAAAACAACAAGGCTCAGGAGGGAGGGGTTATACTTTGGCATTTGGACTTTTAGAATCACTGGGATGGAGAGAAAGAAAAGACAAGAATGTGCCAGTCATTGAACAATGAGTCCAAGCAGAGCATCTGTGAATGGAGGTGCTGTGGTTTCATGATGTATTGTAATGGAATCGTCTCAAAGAATTCAGAGTCAGACCACCTCTAATTCAAGTATAGGCATTTATTGAGATTGATGCCTCTCATGAAGAGGATTAAGTTCCAAGAGGAAGTAGCAACTTCAGAGAAACAAGATAGATTTTTATTTATCTTGGTAAAGATGCAATTACATAATAGAAATTATAAATATTTAAAAGGCAGGGGGGGTTTGTTAAGGGATTAGGTAATGGGAAAGGGTTCCAGCCACAGTGGAACTGTGCACATGATTAGCCACAATGCATACAGAAAAACCCATTTGGGGAAGAGGAAGTTTGTATGTATGATAATGATATTATAGTAACCTCTCTATGTCACAAGTTCACCTAAAGGACAGCTTTTGCTATTACTACATAGGTGCTACTTAGGGAAAATCCCTTCTGTTGTTCTGGGGTCTACATCATGCTTGGGCATCATGGTGGTGCTGCTTTCTGATTGGCTGACTAATGCGGTCCTGTCTGAGATTAGATGGATGTGGTTGTGGTTGAATGCATGGACACACCTGCTGTCCCTTTGGGAAGTATGAGGAATGGGTCTGAGAGCAGTGGCTAGCTAAAGGCAGTGGCTGGGATCTCATCACATGGACATGCCTGCTGTGTCTGTGAGAAATGAGTTCATGGACATATCTGTTGTTCTAGTGAGCAATGAAGCATATATGAAGAAGTTAGGATATTGAATGGAGGGTGGGGTGAGTGACTAGGTAGGGGCATGTAATAAAGGCAAGCAAAGTAGTACAGTGGTACCTTGACATACAAGTGCACCAACTTACTAGATTTCCGAGATACGAGTTGTCACTTGGTCAATTTTTTGCTTTGAATTGCGAGCCAAAATTCGAGGTACGAGCTGCCGCTAGTTGGCGCACCAAACGCCACAACCCAATGGCCACCCAGCGTCCCGCAGCTCACTTGTTCAGTCCACGTGTTTACCTCGCCAGTGAAGAAAATTAAGTTAAGCAGAAGTAAAAAAGATATTATAGCAATTAAGTTCAGGGATAAAGTGTAGCATTAAGAGTGTAGAGTAAGTGAATGAAATTGACTGAAAGAGCAGGAAACAAAACTCCTCTAACCTCCTCCATCTATCTCCTCCACCCTCCACCTCTGCCAGTATTTTCTGTTAGCTCAAGTTGTCTGATATCCAAGGTAAATATGCACTTTATAAAAGCAGTTTATTTCTTTACATTCTCTTTTATTATGTTTTTATACAATATTTGTTATTTATAAATACTTTTTCTTATTTAAAAACACATAACAAAAAATACTGGGGTGGCATTTTGGGGGCTGGAACTGATTAATGGCATTTCAGTTAATTTCAATGGGGAAAATTGATTTGATATATGAGCAAATTGAGTTACAAGCTCAGTAACAGGAATGAATTAAACTCTTAAGTCAAGGTACCGCTGTGCTTTGCTGCTTGTTTGAGCTATTCAAGTGCCTTTTAGCCTCATCTTTGATTGTATCAAAAGTCTTTGTTGGAAACAATATACATTGGGCTGCCCTTAATAGGCCCATTGTCATCAGGAAGGGTGGAATAGACAGGAGCAGAGCAGAGAAAAACTGGAGCAGAGCTGAGACCAAGCAGAACGGAGAGGGAGAATGCTTGTGATTTCAGCACTCTGCTAATCTGTGTTACTTTCTGTGAACTAAGACAGTGTTTGTGATATTGGCACTCTGTAGCACTCTTGTCTGTTTTTCTATCAGACAAAAGCACCCTATCTGTTGTTCCTAGACAGAAGACCTGAAAGATGGCTTCACTGCTGTGATAGAAGTCCTGAAAGAGAACTTTACTGTTGTTATAGAAGTCCTGAAAGAGGACTTTACCGCTGTTACAGAAGTCCTGAGACGTTACTGTTGATTTGTGTTTGATTTCTCAGACAGAAGCCTTGTCTGTTGATTTGTGTTACTGTGTCAGACAGAAAGTGAATTGAGATGATAGTGCTGGCAATGTGTGTAAATATTGTTGTAGCTCTGTTAAACTTTGTCTTCCTAGAAATAGGAGTTTCAAAGAGCTTGGAATGGAACAGTCCCTGTAAGCTGAAGCATGAAACAGGAGCAGAGAGATGCCTACATGTGAATCCAGGCAAGAGCTGGGAGTGGTCAGTCCATGGAAGATGAGCCATGGGGTTTGGAAGCCAGCCTCAAGTCAAGATGAAAGAAGACTTTACTTGGGTGCTCTGTATGAGATTGTGACTTACTGAATGATATGTTTCATTTAAGATTATGTGGCCAACTTAGTAATAAGTTGTTATGTTATATCATTGTGAATGTTGTGCTTTAGTTTCTTGAATGTTTTGCTTTAGTTTATTGCTGACTAAATAGAGAGTTCACTATACTATGTGATTAGATCCTTAAAGTTATTCACAGTGGCAGTCCTCAGGAGAGCTGCTTGTGATTGGCTTTACAGGGCAGTGTTCAGTAGGGCCTGTCTTTATTAGGATTCCATCAGAAGGAGTTGTGATGATAAAGGCAGGGGATTAGCAGGTTCAAAGTCATTGCATGGTCCTCAAAGTCTTGCTGAGATCTTCTAAGCCCTGCTGTTATTGTGACTGGGATTGTAATGCACACATGCACACTTATAAATATGCATATATGTGTATGCACACACAGACACACACACACACACACTGTAGCAGCAAGCACCCTAGCATACCTAAGATGGCTGCTAGCACAGGTTCTTTTATCTGCTTTTCTAAAGGAAAACAACTGAAAAAGGGGTTAACAATCTTACTTTAGTCAAAGTAGTTCAGGGGAAAAAGTTAGCACCCTGAATTTCAGAGAATACAAACAGAAGTTACAAGCAGACAAAAATAGAAACAGAGAAAATAACACAATTCAGTAGACCAACAGACAGGGCTTCTAGCCGTCTGACCATCACATACATACAGTTAGTCACCAGAGAGAGAAACACCAACATCTGGGCTTTCAAAGCCAGGGGGCTCAACAGCTGCCCAGAGTCCCATCTGATCAAATCATACAACTCTTCCCAATGTGAGCCCCAAAGCAAAACTTTGCCTCAGAGGTATATATACCCTTCTCCAGGGACAGAGAACATCACAAACCCTCATGACCCTGTGTGAGATGAAAGAGTTCAGAGTCTGAATCTAAGGTCAGAAAAGGTCTTTATTCTTTCTCACGAGAAAGGACTCTACCCCCAGTCACCCAACATGGCATCTGCAGGGAGAGAGCGCCAGACAGAAGGTAGCCCATGATTATATAATCTTCTAAGGTAGAAACCCAACCCCACCAACTGGCCTTCACTCTTATTGGTAGGGGGGCTGTCCCACAACCTAAACACAGGAATCTCTCTGAGACAAAGGACCCGAAAACATGTGGGTGTCCAATAAAAACAGTCTTAACCTTATTTGGCATATCTTCTGCTGTGTTGGCTCCGGGGGAGGGTCTCTATTGCTCTAATGCTTGAAGGTCAGGTGACTTGACCTTAGGCCTAGTGAATACTGAAGCCATTGATTTTTCAGAATGGGGAAACTTCACTATAAATTATCCCTCAAAACCCACTTGACTACACAGTAACAAAAGTTGTGCCTTCCTGAAAAACAAGCCTCCCAGCATAGGTTCCATGTGACCATATTCAGCATATTAGGTAGCAGAGTTTATTTTCAAATGAGGAAAGGTCCTCAAATTCATCTAGGTCTATTAAGGGGCAGGGAAGATCTTCAAATTCCTATTACCATTACACACACACACACACACACACACACACACACACTCAAACTAAGGTGCCATTAAGACCCTTCATGGTCTAAATACATAACTTACTTCTTACCCCTACTGAGTCAGTATGTAAATGTTAAAGCATGCTATATAAATACAAAATTAATATTTAGTCCACTTTACCTATTAGGGTGGATTATTTCTATGATTTGTATCAAAAGGCAGCTATTGGGGTTTTCAAAAGACTACTATTACATCAGTACAATCATCTCAATTTTGGAGGTCTCAAAATTCTGCTCTTAAGTTAAGAAATTATATAGACAGGGACTACTCAACCAAAATTCTTAAAACTGTCTATTTTCGTGTGTTTCTCATGTCTCAGTATATTAGATATTCTCCTCATTCATTCATTCATTCATTTGGCTCATTTATTTACCCCTTGTTTTCACTTCTAAGTGGAGAGGTGCTAAATGGCCTATGTAATATATTTTGTGGTGATTTTATAATTTTATAACATTGTTGTAACCTCAGTCTTGTGTATGTATGATCAGTTTGTGAAATCAGTTTAACTCTATTTCCTTCCCTCTTCCCAGCTGTAAAGCATTAACTGTTTCTCCCCTTCCCCCAGCTGTACTGTGTCTTTCCCTGCCCCAGCCTAGAGTTACTTCCTCTCAAACCATTAACTCTTCATTCAAGGTACTACCTCCTTTTGTCCTAGCAAACAAAACTCATCCACTTGCAAATCTGGATGGGTACATCTCATTTAATTTGACCTCAAATCTGATCACTGGTTGACATTATGACGGTTCAGGGCTAAAACCACACCTCTAAGCCCTGGCGCCCTGCTGTTTGTCCCAGTATAATATGGGTAAAACACATGCGCAGTCGATGTCAAGGGTGCATGTCCCTTTAAGTATTAACCACTCCCTGGTCCCTCCCCAACTCCACCTTTGTACACCTCACTAGCCTAATGAATCTGTGATTGACAGTTTTGTCTCTTTAAATTCTGTATCACTATCACCGGCCCTCTGCAGGATTCCCCTTAATTATCTCCTGCCCGCTGACAAGCGAAATAAAAGTTTTTCAAATCTGCCAAAGGACAGCTAAGCCTATAATTCTTTTCAGATGCAAACCTAGAAAGGATTTCTTTTTAGAAATCCCCCCAAAACCTATCCCTCATCATAAGCATTCCTCTCAAATTACCCTATGCTTAGAAAATACACTTGGTCCCACCAAACTCTGCATGATGATCATTCCACTTCCCCCAGAAAACTTTCCAGATTCCTTAGAAGAGAAACGATAGCTTCCCCACATCCTACCTTACCAGCATGAAACCTTCCCCTCATGATTTCTTTCTTCAGGCATTTGTTATTTCAATAAGTCATTAACAATAAACATTTTTAAAGCTCATACTGCTGCTGGAGGAGAAATTTGGTTTAGATCAGCTAGGGTTGCTCCCCCATGTAACTAGGGAAACAAAACACCAGGACAGGAAGCTATAATAAATATTACAAGATAAGTACATTTAAATATATTCCATTGTGTCTCATATTGGTAAAGGCACTTGTCACTTCACATGACTTTAACTGAGAGAAATGATTATTTCTCTCCTGTATTTAATAAATTGTTGAGTTAGGACCAAAGTTTTTCCCCTTTTCAACTTCCTCATCCAGAAACCAATAAGTGTGAGAACTCTCTCTCAAAGATTTACCCACACTAAGATCTAATCAAAGACAGTAAAAGAAATTCTACGTTTAGGTGAATGTGTGGATTGCTGCTCATTGTATTCACTCAGGCAAGTCTGAGGAAATGTGGATTCTCCCTTTTGTCAGACAGGTGAAGTGGACACTGATAATTCTTTTTGGGTAATCCAAGTTAGTACCTCAAGACCTTCATTGGAATATAGCCCAGTTCCTCATTATAATATTCATTCTTTCACTAATTGTTAACCAGAGTTGATTGCCACCTTAGTAACACTTATTCTTCCAATGGCATATAAACTGTGAGCCAATCACCATGAGGGGTCTTTGATATTCAAGAGTGCCACTGACCTCTTTTATTAATAAAATGCTTGACTAATTACCCAGAAATGATATCTCTTGAACTTTTCAAACATCACATTGGTTCAAATGTGCTTTTAATTTTTTGCTATAATTCTGGTTTAGGATTAATATTTTAGCTATGCAATCTTTTTGCCTTGAAATAATATCTTATATTTGCTATGTGGGTAGCTAGATGATGCAGTGGAGAAAGTGCTGGGCCTGGACTCAGGAAGGTTCCTCTTCACCCTGTGTACCTCAGTTTCCCCATCTGTAAAATGAGCTGGAGAAGGAAATGGCAAAACACTCCAGTATCCTTGCCAAAGAAAGTCCCAAATGGGGGGACAAAGAATAGGACTCAAACAGATGAACAACATTTGCTATTACAACGTTTTGCAATTTTTTCAAAATGTTTTCCCATCCATCATCTTATTTGACCCTCACTCCAATCCTGTGAGGGAGATAAAATAGATAATAGTGATGTTTCCTGTCATAGTTACTTGCTTCTTCACAGAAACTTAGGCAGTAGCAACTGCTTTGAAATTCTCCCCCTGGTGGCCATGAATGAACTTTAAACTTCAGCTACTCTTCTATCTGTGTGTGCCTGTATATATGTATGTGTTGTGTATGTGTGTGCATACACATGTATGTGTGTATGTCTGTGTATATGTATCAATTGCAAGTCATGTCATCATCGTCCTGATGTCGTGGTCTTCTTTGAGAACAAAGGACAAGTCACACAACCACATGTATATGTATATGTATATGTATATATACATATATATTTATGTATTTTTTAATTGTCAGTAGCTAACAGTAATGCTTTAGTGCTATTATAATATAATAGTGTTATTATATAACATGAATTCTGGAGGCCGATGAGGTGCAGGCTCTGGGAGCCCCCTTGAGCTCTCCTTGAATCTTTGAGGTACAGGCTCTGGGAGTCCTTTGAGCTCTCCTCGAATCTTCCCTTGGTAAGGTATTTGCCTGAGGCCATGGCTTAACTTGTGGCTCTGCCCAAGTTTTGGCCCTCCTTTGTCCAGCAATTTCTCCACCCTTGATCCTCCTGTCCCACCCTTCAACTTGCCTAGCCCACCATTGTCTGTCAGCTCCAGGTAGCCTCCAGCAACTTCCCACCCTTAATCACTCATTACTGGAGTCTGACCTCATCTGACTCCTGAAGACCCTCCCCAAACTCTTTACTAGAGTCTGAGCTCATTTTACTCCTCCTGAAGACCCTCCCCAAACTCCTCCTCTAGACCACCCCTAGATTCCTCCCACAACCTTTCTGTACATAAGACCCCATCTTCCCTCCATGTGGTGTGAGAGCTCCATAGAATGACCTAGCAAAAGCTTACTCTATGTCAGATGACTCTGGCCTGCTTGCCCCATGCAAGCCTTACAGATACCTAGGCTCCTTAAGAGTCTACCCAATATGGCGAACTTTTAATGAACTTTTAATGAACTTTTTGTTTTGCTTTTTTTGGAGGGAGGAGGGTAGAGCAATTGGCGTTAAATGACTTGACCAAGGTCACATTTGAACTCAGGTCCTCCTGACTCCAGGGCTGGTGCTCTATTCACTGTGCCACCTAGCTGTCCCTTTTAAAGAACTTTTAATAAACTTTACTTTTCTTTGGCTGAGAGAAGACTTGAGTCGAATTCATTCAGCAGGACCCAGAGTGTTGGTATTTTGTGGTCTCGAGCAACCCTAACCCTCTTTATAGGTAACCACATCAGAGGTCAGAAAATCTGGTTCAGGTTCTAGCTGTGGTACCTGTGATATAGAAGGTTCAGAGTCAGAAGGCCTGGGTTTCATTTTTCTCCACTGGTTTATGAAACTGAACCTAACAGGAGCTCATACTCTAGGCTGGCTATGGGCAGCAAATGAATGAGCAAACACATTGTGAAACTGTTCTGGATCTTTTGATATACTCAAATACCTCATCCTTCAACTTTGTAGTTAGGTTAGTCTCTTTCTCAGTGGCATCCTAGGAGAAATTTAATTCTAAAGTCAAATGTTCTCTGAACTACAGTGTTGAGGTATCTTAAAATATTTATAAAATGGTCTAAAAGGAGGTAGCTGCATTCTACCGTACCAGCTTTTGCATATGTGAACCCAGGAAGTCTAGGATTAAAAGTTAATGCATGCAAAAATTTTTAATTGATAAAAGATAGGACCCACTGTATTGGTGCTGGCTTAGCTTACAGATGGACAGTATGGACTACAATTGTCTATTGCGTCCCTTCAGTGTGCTATTGCCATGAATGTAATGGAATATTACTATACTATAATATTTTTTTATAAAGAATCCAGAAAAATATGGAAAGATCTGTCTGAAGTAATACAGATTGAATAAAATGAAACCAAGTTATTAAAAATGACCATAATTATGTAAGTAATAACATTTCTAAAAGGAAACTAAACACTAGTGGGTTGGAATGAACAATTTTAGGTCTTGAGAACCCGTCATGAAACAACTAATGTTTTCAGTAGAAAAGTGAGGGATTATGCCTACAGAATGTCACCCACTGTCAGTCATAGCCCGTGTTTGGCTGGATTGGCAAAAATAATTTTCTTTATGGGGCAGCTATGTGGCACACCAGCCCTGGAGTCAGGAGGACCTGAGTTCAAATCCAGCCTCAGACACTTGACACACTAGCTGTGTGACCTTGAGCAAGTCGCTTAACTCCAATTGCCTTCCAAAAAGAAAAAAAAAAGTTTTCTTTGTTACAAGGAAGGATTCATAAGTTTAAGGGGAAATGATTTTGGGGTGAAATAAAAGCCAAAAATAATTTTTCAAGTATGATATTATTATCTTTCAAAGATTGCCTTGGGAACTAATCAATGCAATGACTGATTACCATTCCAGAGGAGTTATGATAAATCTTGCCATCAACCCCTGACAGAGAGGTAATGGAGACTTTTGGGAGGGTCAGTGCCAATGAGGGAATTTGTTTTCCTTTACTATGAATATTTATGACAAGAGTTTTGTTTTTCTTTCTTTTTCAAGGGGGGGAGGTATGGGAAGGTGGAAGGGAAAGAAGGTAGATTTTTGTTCATTAAAAAAAACTTAACTAGATTTTTTAAATGCTAGAACAAAAGATGCTTTGACAGTTAACAATTCTTGCCCCCAAATGAAATAATTGCTCTCTCACTCTTTTCCTGTATAGTAGGCAACAAGACACAACAAGTTGGTCTAAGCTGCTTCTATAAAGCATAGCCATTATTATTATTTATTTCTGAGGCACTGCTTCCAACCACAAGAGGATATTGTAATAGTAGGAAGTAGTGGTTGGGGGAAAAAGAAAGGGGGATGGTAACAATAATAGTGAACTTCCTGTTTAGCTTCTGGAATGCCTCTTCAACAAATCATTTCTCACACACACACACATACACACATACACACACACAACTTTGCTTTCCTCCTCTGTAAATTGGGTATACAAATATTCACACTCTTACCTCAAAGGTGTATTGTGAGAAAAGCATTTTGTAAACTTTAAGGACTATGGAAACATGATTTATTGTTATCTGGACACTGGAATGTCTTGGTGGTCATAGGATCATAGGATATTTACAGATGGATAGAAACTTCCAGGCCATCTTTCCCAACTGTCTCATTTTATAGATGAGGAATTGAAATGCAAAGAGAAGTGACTACCCCAAGATCATATAATAACAGAGCTGGGATACAGCTAGAACTGGAACAGTGATATTTCCATTGAATCATGCTGCCTGCCTCCCATTAGAGCAGTCACCAAAGACCAACCCAGTCTTCATTACCAGCCCTATGTTTTTGTCAAAGTACCTGTCTTAAATTTAGAAGGCTAATACCACGAGTGGCATCAGTCTCTCCCTGCTATCACTCATCAATTAGCAGCAAATGCTTTCTAAATGGATAATTATCTGATAACGATTACTTTTACCCCACAAAAAGGTGAAAGCAAAATACAGCATACAACTCACATATATTCCAATGGAGCTGACTGAATGATAGAAAATATCACAGGAAATAAGTCATGGTTGACTTGATCTCAGGCAGCTAAGTGGAGCAGTGCGAAGAGTACTGGTTCTGGAGTCAGGAAGACCTGAGTTCAAATTTTACCCCAAACACTCAGCTAGCTGTTTGACCCTGGGCAATTCACTTAATCCTATTTGCCTCAGTTTCCTCATCTATAAAATTAACTGGAGAAGGAAATGGCAAACCACTCCAGTATCTTTGTCAACAAAACCCCAAAAGGGGTCAGGAAGAGTCAAACACAACTGAAAAACTACTAAACAACAACAAAAGCTTGATCATGGATGAATAGCAAATGCAGGTAGCATGAATGCTGCAAGCTTCCCTCAGTGAGTGCTTCCAAATGAGTGACATGGTCCTTTTGAGTATGTAAACTTTCCATTCCTCCATCAGATTTCTCTAAACCAAATATATGCAACAACATCTGTGGGAGGGTCAAAGGACCAGTCTTTGGTAACAATGGAACTTGAGGCTGGATTGCTCTTGTTTATATAGGGAAAAATGTTCCATTTCTGAAGTTGCTTGCTTTTCATTTGCAAGGAATTTTATCAAGTGTTCTAAAAAAAATTGCAAATGCTAATTGGCCATGATGCTCAAGTGTGAGCTAATGGACAGCGTTTTTGAAGAGTTAATTGACAAGGGCACTCACAGATTCAAGGATAGTCTTTTTTCCCCACGCTTCTAATTGGCAACTCAGTCTTAACACACATTCAGGATCCTCAGTGGCCTCAGATGCAGGCACTTGCTTTCTAGTCAGAAAACCTAGAGCCTTTTTCCCATCACTCACCTACAGATGATATGCAGTCAGTGACTTTGGGAGGTAATGATGATCTCGGGATTGTCAGTCTGCTCTGCTCCAACACAAATAAATTAACTGAGAATAACCTTGATGAGAACTACTGTTAGCTTAAGAGTGGGGGTGGGGCAGGAACTTTTACATAAATCATGAGAAATGAACAAAACACCAGTTACACTTTTGGGAAACAAATTTTCTAGGGTTACAAGCATCTGTACTTCAAAGAAAACTATTAGTTCAACATGCAAGCAAAAAAAAAAGATTACAATAAACAATTAAAAAAACTTTTAAAAAGGATTACAGTAAACCATACTTAACACAAATATTTCTTCTGCTTAAAAAGGAGACTCCTAAAAAGCAGAGGGAGGGAGGTTACACTTTCAGTTTCAGTATGCAATAAGTAATCATAATGATACAATGGCAGTAATAATTATGACAATGACAATGATATAGGCTTGATCACTACTCTTACAGGTAAAAATTCATACATCAGTAGTCCTATAAGCTGGGTTACCAAAGTCAAAAGAAGGTAACACCTGATGGGGAAAAAAAAGTTACCCAAAATAGTACCAATGTGCTGAAATGAAAATCTGAAAGTGATTTATATATCTATCTATAGATATAAATCTAGATCTGCGTATATATGCAAAGAAAGAGCTGATTTGAATTGGTAGAAGGAATTTCCTCATCTGGGAATTCCCTATTCCATGAAATCTCAGATCTAGGCTCTATACCATCCTATGGCATTTATTATGTGCTTATTATTATTATGTGTCTATATATTATATGTGAGTATGATTATGTATGTGCTTCTTATTCTATGTAAACACACATTTTTTCTTGTTCATTCACTTCAGCCGTGTTCGACTCTTCATGATACCATTTGGAGTTTTCTTGGCAAAAATACTAGAATGGTTTTGCCATTTTCCTCTCCGGTATACACATATACACGCACACACATATAAACATACGTGTGTGTGTGTGTGTATGTGTGTGTTTGCCTTTATATCATTTTCCCCAATGAGGGACTTCTGCCTCACTGTCTTCAACCCTTCAGCAACACAAGGAGGCAGACACAGGTCATAAAAGCATGAAATTTCAAAAGTCACAGGTTCTCTCTGGAGTCCTGGATCTCCTGCCTCCATTTTCCCATAGCTGTATCAGTTTCCCCATGGAATCAATGAAACAGGAATCCTATTAAAAATAAACAAAAGTAAATTTTTAAAAAATGCAACTGGGAATTAAGATATACAGGCACTGGAGTAGGGAGATCCATCCTGCCCCACAGGAAAGTCAGAGGGGTGATGGGGGAGGATACAGGAGAGAGCAGATTGGGGAAGGGGATATACAGTGAGATGGCTGTTTTGGGGTGGTGGGTAGGGGAAAGATGGGGAGAAAATTTGTAACTCAAAATCTTGTGAAAATGAATGATATAAACTAAAAATAAACAAAAGTTAATTAAGAAAGAGAAATCCTGAAAGGACAGGTAAAGTAAAACCTAGAAGATCCTTAAAGAATGTGTCAAGTGTGAAGCTATGGCTCATGGATGCGTCACAGAACAGGATATTCTTAAAGCTGTCTGTAGTACCTCCATTGCTCTCATGCAGGTCGGGGAATTCCCAGTCTAATCTCCTTGAGTTTCTTCCTTCTTCACTACAGAGTAGATGACTGAGTTGTCCTGGAAAACAAAAGACAAATGTAAAGCCCTAGAGAAGGGAGAGAAAGGGAATGGCATTGGGAAGCCAGGGAATATGACTCACCTTGTCATCTGGAGGCTTCCCTGAGCCATCTTCTGTGGGAAGAGGGAAGAAGGAAGAGTGGAGTTAAGTGAAGGGTAATGGTGTTCTATCTGAGAGCTGACATTCTATCCTCCAAGAGCACTCCAAGATACACTGGACCCTTCCTGTTCCAACAGCCTCAGCTTTCTGTTTTATCTACCCTTTTGCTAAGTCCTTGCCAAGATTCATAGACACAGAAAATCTTCTCCCAATATTCCATTAACAAAGTTTTTTCTTCTTTGAGTCCCTGATTCTTGCCTTCACATTTTAGCATCTCTTTTATGTGATCATGAGAACTCTCTAACCAGCACCACTTTTCATTGCTGCCCATCAGTGTTTTCCATTAATTGTACAAAAGAAAAAAGCTCACCCATGATCTGAAATTTTCTCTGATGCAAACCCACATCACTTTGTAGCTCTTAATTTATTCATGAGCTTTATTGTATGGAAAGGGACTATAGTGAGAAGAAGGGGGCAAGTTTGATTCTCTTCAATACCCTAAAAACTAGAGGCCAAATAGAGGATCAGCTCTACCTCCAAGTTCCATAACAGTTTTCCAGGAAGACAATAACAAAGATGGAGAAATCTGTGTCTCCCTAATTTTCTGCCAAAGGGACTTGGAGCGAGCTACTCACCTAGGTCCTCACAAAAGGTCAAAAGCAAAGAGTGCCTATAATGTAGTCAGTGTGGCTAATATGGAAATATGTTTTGCAAGACTTCACATGTATAATTGATATCATATTGCTTGCTTTCTCAATAGGTGGGAGAGGGACTGGAGGGAGGGAGACAATTTGGAATTCAGTATTTTTAAAAATGAATGTTAAAGTATATAGCACGCAGCCAGTCCCCCAGCACAGAAAAGATAAGTACATTCTTTTGTTTGTCCAGTTCTGCTGGTTAGGCCATGAGGGAATGATGGACTTCAGTAGCCTAGGAAAACAGCTCTATAGCTACTCTGCTGTTAGCTAAGCTCATGTAGGACAGGTAGGGGAAATGTTATGCGTACCAAGTGACAGATTTCCAGTGTGTGCTACCACACATAGTTAGGGATGGAGGAGTGGGATGCTAAGGAAGCGAGGTGGGGGATGTACAAGGGCAGAGGTGAGGCAGCAAAGAAGCTGAGACACACAGAGGTTGTACAGGGAGCTAGGCAGGTAGCCTCTCTCCCAGCAGACCAGAGGACAGTTCTCACATCTACCACCCTGAGAATCAGCTGAAGTATATCAATATCTACTGACACAAACCTGCACTCTAAGCGCCAACAGAAATGTTCTTCAATCATAGTTACTCCCAGTTTCTCACCTGCACCTTCTTTTCCTTGCTGTGGACTCCAGACCTCTGAATAGACCACATCTCCAACAACAGGAGTCACTGGAATAGAAGACGAGGTTGTCTAGGAAGCTACTGACTTTTTCAGCCAATTCCCTGATGATTTCAACTTTGAGATGGTTAAAAAGTCCTTATAGGACTTACCTCACATTCATAGACTCTAAGGGTTGGACATCAGGGATGTTTTCTTGTCCCACCCTTTACCTGAATGAAGTATACAGAACAATGCTAGAACATTGGACCAAATCTAATAAGAGGAAATATAATGGGGAAGGAAGTCTTAGATTTTCCTTCCCCATTCAAACATGGAATGGCCTGCCTCAGGAAATAATATGGTAGTGGGTTCTACCTCGTTGGAGTTCTGCAAATAAAATCTGATGATCATTTATTGAGTATGTTATAGAGAGATTTCTAATTCAGATATGTATTAGATTAGATGCCTTCTAATATCTCTTCCAATTCTGAGATTTTATGATGACCTCCAATGATAGGGATCTCACTACCTTTCAAGGCAATGCATTTTATTTTCTTTATACCTCTCTAACAGAAAGTTTTCCTTTATATTAAATTTAAAACCATCCATGGTGTGATTTCTGCCCATCGTTCCTGGTTCTGTACTCTGAGACCAGTGTACAATTGGTCAATACTATATGAAAGGATAATATTCATTTATCCTTCCCCCCCCAACTCCTCAACAAGGTTCCTCAGTTTCTCTTTCCTTCTCCCCTCCTTCTGCTCTCTAGGTCCACCTTTGGAAGACTTTGCTGATTGCATGAGTCTTACCATCCCTATATATTTCTTGCAGCTTCAACCGAGTAGGTGCATTTGGTTCCATAGTTTCTTGGGAAATTTGGATGGGAGGACTCCTATGAGACACAGAAAGACATGCTGTTTTGGGGGACAATGACAGAACTAAATGTGAATGATGTGGTCAGGGGAAAAAAGCCCTGAGAGAAAGGAGAATTGTAGTGACACAGGGCTTTAGGGAAACTAGCAGCCAAGCAGGCACAGAGAATCCTGGGTGAATTATGGGGTGATAACACCAAGCAGACTTTTTTCCCCTTCAGGTTCCCACTTAATGGTAGAATTGGTTGGAGTAGGACAGGCAGCTTGGGGCCAGGGGCCAGACAGGTTCATTTAGTCACATTGCAGCTCCTGGTTACCCTGAGAGGGGTGTTAAGTAGAAGACATTATTCTCAAAAGACATTAAATCAGCATATGCCTGGGCTTGATCCTGGACAATGCCATGCTTAGAGTGAGTTAGATAAATACAGATCATGTTATGAGTGGTGAGAAGTCCAGTGGGATTATAGCATATAGCCTACATCACTGACTCAGGCAGAAGATATATACATAAATGTGTTAAGTATAAATATATAGATAATGTGTTGCCTAAGCCAGTGAGGCAAAGAAATAAATACTATATTAGCACCAGATGCAAGCAGAGCACAGAAAATATATGCCCCATGGACTGAGTGGGGGTGGGAGGAGGTGGGAGAAAGACAGTATCCAGGAAATGGGTTTTACATATCCAGAGGAGTGTTAAGACAGGAACAAGGCATGTCCAATTGCTGAGATAAACAACAGTTACTGGACTAAATTCCATATTTCTGCACTGTGGACACCTTAAAAAAAACCATTGCAGAAAAAGGCAGAGACCTCACCTGGTCACGTCTGTTGAGGAATTTTCCCCTGAAATGCAAAGTAGAAAAATGTGTCAATAGATGTGTCTCTCTTGCAGATCTGCAACTACTTCAGGACAACTGGGGCTTCTCCCCAAGGCATCAAAATTTAGGAAGCACTGAAAAAAAGCTAAAATTCCTTTAGAAACAACTGAGTTTAGCACCTAGGTTAGCAAGAATAATTAATTGGGGTGGGGGGAGAGACAAACATTTACTAAGTGTCTATGATGTTCTAGGTGCTTTATAAACAGTATTGCTTTGTATAATATGTATATTGTATATTATATATACACACATTTATATTACATTATGTATTATACACACAATATGTATATATGCATGTATATAATTTCATTTATTAAAATAGTAAACTACCAGATGGTACACTTACTCTATAACACTGAACCTTGTATCTTGAAGTTTAATACTAGCTAGCATTTATATAAGATTTTGAGGTTTGCAAATTACTCCACAAATGTTATCTCATTTGATCCAGACAACAACCCTGAGGGGTAGGTGCTGGTATTATCCCCAATTTACCAATGAAGAAACTGAGGCAGACAGGGGTTAAGTGACTTGCCCAGGATTACACAGCTAAGTGTCTGAGGCTGGATTTGAATTCAGGTCTTCCTGACTTCAGGCCCACTCTATCCAACTTCTACAATTAGCTTCTAGGCATCATAATAGCTTGCTTTTACATAGCACTTTAAAGTATACAAAGATATATAAATACAGATATACAAAGATATAAAGGTATATACCCATACCCATACCTATATACATATACATACACACACATATGTGTATACTATCCCTCTCATTCTATTCACCTGAGCCAAACCAACTGAATTTATAAAAAGTTGATTTAAGGGTGAGTTTTGAATTGGTTCCTCAAGATATATTTTGTCAAGCTTGTGCTGGGTGCTAAAATGGTGATATGTGTAAGTATATATAAATAGATAGGTATATGTGTATCCATATTTGTGTATGTGTGTTTATGTGTGTATAAGATATGATGGGGAGGCTCAGGCACTTGAAATCAGCTCAACATGTTCTGCTTTGTCACACTCATTGTCCTGAGAAGATCACAAGTTAAATGAAATAACTATAAATTATCATATTGTCCTCTAATTGTTTCATAAGCCTGTATCTTTTCTCCTCAACAAGACTTTAAGCTCCCAAAGGCCATAGACTGGTTGCTACGTGTGCCAACAATCTAGACATTTATGAAGGACCTACTATATGCAGGGCCCTGCCCTAAGGGAGATGCCAACTTTAGATAAGTCACTGTCCCTGCCTTCATGGAGATTGCAGTCTATTGGTGGATATGGGACAAATCTATAATACAAAACAATCCATACTGGATTACATGAGAAAGGTGTACATAGTACTATGTCAGACTCAAAGATTGAAAAGTCATTACTGAGTGGGAGAATATGAGAACACTTGTGGAGGAGGTACCATTTGAGATAGGTTTTGAAGGATGAGGAAGAATTCAGCAGCTGGGGAAGAAGGTATCCCAAGCATAAGTAGTAGCATGAACAAAAGTACAGAGACAAGAAGGCGTAAGGAGTGGTTTGAAATGGTCAGCAATTCAGTTTGACTGAGTGTAGAATTCATGGAAAGAATTATTGTCCAAGGGATGGAAGGGAATAATGCCCAAGTCTCTGGCTTTCTTCATCCAGCTAAGTCAAGAGATAATATTGAGGACCCTGCCTTTAATAATGCCATCATATCAGAACCCACTGAAGGCAGGGAAATCACACAGATGCCATGAAATCTCACAGCTTTGAGGACACAGATCAGGTATCGCTGTCAGCTCCCCACATTCTAGCCTTCAGAGATAACATTGACCAACCTCCTCCTGAATCTCCACTTCTCTTACTGGTTTCTAACTCTTATCTCTTGGATTTGGGGCCCTGAATAAACCCTACCACCAACATTTCATAAACTTTTAGTATGCATTTGCTCATATCCTGATTTAGATGCTGCCCCTCTTAACCCCAGAAGAAATTTCCATTTCATAATTCTAGTGATGGATAGAAAGTTAGAATGGGACCAGACTGAGGATGACCCTGAATGTCAGTCAAAAAGTATTTGAATTTTGTCGAATTAAGGAGCCATTGAAAGATTTCAAGCTGAAAGTTTGACTGTGTATATATATGCATATATGATATTTTTTTTTAGACTGAGTCTTCCTATCTTACCCAGGCAAGAAGCACAACACCCATTCACAGGACCACTATTGATAGGTGTGTAAGCTTAAATTTCCCATTTGTTTATTTTTTTTTCTGACTTGAACTGGTTTGCTTCTCCTTAAGCAGCCTCTGTGTCTGGGGGCTCACCATTTTGGTGCCAGACTTAGTGTGTATGAAAGATTTATGTATATGAAAAATTATTGCATCAATGATATGAAGGATGGAAGATACTGAGGAGAAAATATAGGCGGGGAGACCCTTTGAAGTCTATTGAAATAGTCAAAGCAGGTGATAAGTAAGGTTGTGACCCTAGTTTTAAAAGTATTTCTCACCTATTATCTGATCTTCACAACAATACTGAGAGCTGGATAATGCAAAAGTGATTATCCCTATTTTATTGATTAAAAAAAAAGTTGGGTTTTAATGGGGCTACATGATTTGCCCAAGATTGCAAAGTCAGTAAATAACAGGCAAGTAAATGGTAGATAGAACCTAAACTCAAACCCAAATCCTTGTACTCAGATGCCATAGTTCTTCCCGTCATGCTACCCGTCTACACAAAGCAGACACTCAGTGTATGTGCATAGACCTGAAAGTGACAAGACTTCAATTTCACTATTTGCAGATTTCTAGGCATAGGGACTGGCCCCTGTGATTTCACTGCTTTAGGGTCTACTTATAGTCTTGGAGAACTGTCTACACTCAACGGTGCTGAACTCAAAATCCCTGCTAACCACATATTAACTTAGAAAATCACAAATTAACAATATCTATTTTACGGTATTTTTATTTAATTTGTTAAACATTTCCCAATTATGTTTTAGTCTGATTGGACCTACTCTTGGGGGGTTTTGTGGGCTTCCCCAGAGTTTGACATCCCTGACCCTACAGCACTGAAAGGTTAAGTGGGTTACAATAGGTCACACAGCCAATATTTTCCTGGCTTAAGCTTTCCTGATTTACTCTAACAAGCAGAGTCTCCTCTTGAGCTAGTTCCACCACTAGGTGGGAAATTGGAAAAAAAAAATTCACTTGGTTTTATTACTCCATAAATCACCCAGAATTCTCTGTGCCCTCTTGGCTACTGGCTCCCTAAATCCCTGTGTCCCTACAATTCTCCTTTCTCCTAGGGTTCTTTCCCCAGCCACATCACTCACATTCAGTTCCATCATTATCCCCTAAAATGGCATGTGTTTCTGTGTTCTATAGCACCCTTTCATCCAAAACCCCCAAGAATCCACTGGAATCCAATCCAGTTCCCACTCAGTTGGAGTTATGAAAAATGTATGGCAATCGTAAGGCTCACACACCATAAGCAAGGTCTTCCCAGGCTGGGCTCAGGGAGGAAAAAGAAATGACAGAGAAAGAATGGGAAACTGAGGAGCTTTATTGAGGAGTTGAGGGGAGGGAGACATAAATATCTTCTGAAGGATTTTCATGTAGCTTTTATTGACCAATTCTCCATTGGTTTTAGAGTTTAGAACCAAAAGCAATGAGCAGAAATCATACTGCAGATGGCTTTTATTCAACATAAGGAAAAACTTCTTGTCAGTTAGAAAGATGTAAAAAGAGGAAATGTGTTGCTTTGAAAAGTAGTGAGTTCCCCATCATTGGAGGTCATCACAAAATCTCAGAGTCAGAAGGGACAGCAGAAAGCATCTAATCTAATGGATGTCTGGAATAGAAATCTCTTTACTTTGGGCTCATTTTGAGATTGTAGTCTGCTTAAAAACCCAGATTTCTTTCAGCCCGAGCTATGCCTACTCCATCCTGTATTTGTAAAGTTGATTACTTGATCACAAATGAAGGGTTTTACATTTACCACCATTAAATTCCACCTAATTAGACCTGGTCCATCATATAACCTGTCATGAGTCTGTCATCTAACATGCAGGTACCCCACCCTCCCATCTTGTCATCTGCAGTTTGACAAGCACGCTGTCTATGCCTTCATTGAGGCATAACATGTCAACAGCAGATCACCAAGGAGAGATCTTCTCAATTATATTATCATAACTTGTCCTACAATTTGCAGTTTCCTCCTTCCTCACAAAAGTCCACTAAATTGTCTATATTTCTGATTTGACTTTAGTTCCCAAAGTCCACCCTCATTTCTCAGAAATGCTTGGAAAAATATACTCATATTGAGGAAGTGAAATTAACCCTGAAGAGCAAGCAGAAGTTCCCACAGAAATGATTTAGTAATTTTAATACTTTCTTTTAAGATGTAAAAATATTCTATCACACCCTGAGGCAGAGGTCACCATGCTCCCCAGCTATCAAGGCATCTTCAGCACCTTTGAAAATGGCTCCTTGGCTGAGGCTCAGAGTAACCCATATTACTGCCCTTTCCTTGGAGAAAACTTGCTGGTCAACTGACCACTGGCTGCCGAAATTGATTCTTTATTCTATTATCTGTGCTCAAAGACAACAAGCAATGCCCTAGTTAAATTAGTATTTTTCATAATTTGCATTTAAAATTTATCAAAACTTTCTCCCTAGAAAAATATATTATTTAGAGTGTAATCTTGATGTCTCTATAGAGACTTTTTCCTAGCAAAGAGTAGCAGAAGCAGCGCTAGCTGGGCTTAGAGTCAGAAGACCTAACTTCAGTACTGACTGTGATCTTGGGCAAATAGCTTTTCTGGGTTTCAATTTTCTCATTTGTCATGTGAAGGAGGGGTATTGGACCAGATACTTTGCAGTTCTAATACTCTTTTAAATGATCACATTACAAGAAGGGGAAAATTCAAGCTCAATTCGGTTAGTAATTAGGGGAAATGTGGGTGAGACCTTCAAAGAGGAACATTTGGTAGTTACCACAAAAACTTCGAGGGACTAAGAAGCAGCTAGGGACACAGGGGATAGAGGGCCTGGTCTAGTGTCAATAAGACCTGAGTTCAAATCAGACCTCAGACATTTACTGGATGGGGACAATAACAGCACCTATTTTTCAGGGTTCTTGCGAGGATCAAATCAGATGATATTTTTAAAACACTTAGCACAGTGCCTGGTACGTAGTAGTTACTAGATAAATGCTGCTTCTCCTTCCCTTACCCTCTGCTCAGAGGCAAAAACACACCCAAACTAAACCTTCCCATCCTCTAAAAAACACCTCACATGGAGGGGAAACTCAGAACCGAAACTCAGGCTACCCTCCCTGAGGGTTTCATCCCTTCTCCATAGACTGTCCTCTCTGGTCTTCAGTGGCTTCCCATTACCCACCCAATATAGCAGAATCTTCATATCCTGGCATGAAAGGCCCCATGTAATCAGGCTCCAGCCTGCTTTTCTAGGTTTCTATCACATAGTTCCCTTCATTTATCCTACATTCAAACCAAACCACTCCCTATCCCCAGGACTTGTTTATCCATCTCCCACCTCTGGGTCTTTGCCCAGCCTGTTCCACATGCCAGAATGAGTTCCTCTCCGATCTCAACCTATTGAAAGGTCTCCCTTCTGCTGTCCTGTCCATGAAGTCTGTCCCATGACTCCTTCCCTCTTCAAGCTAACAAGGATCCCTCCCTCCTGACATTTCCCATAGTGCCTTGTGCAGGTTATCTCTTTTGTACTTAGCCCTTTCTTCTAAAGGAAGGGAAGGAACATTTATATAGCCTCTACTATGGGCCAGGTACCATGCTAAGCACTTCACAAATGTTACCCCAGGCTCACAGTTAAGTGTCTGATCCTGGTTTTGAACTCAGGTCTTCCTGACACCAGAACCAGCAGTCTAACCACTGTGCCACTGACGGCCTCCAGAGGTGATAAGTGTTAAATGGGAAGTGTGTTAGGATCAGGGGCTCCATTGTGGGGTGTAGGCATGGTATAGTGTAAAGGGTAAAGGATTTGGAGTCAGGATACCTCTCTGCACCTCATTTCCTTCATCTCTAGGCTAAATATTTATCCAATTGTTTCATTGGTGTAGGGAACTTGTGAGTGTCAGAGCTGGGCCTTAAACCCAGAGCTACTAACTCCTGGTGCGGTATATACCACGCTGTCTCCGGCTATGACAAAGGAAAAATAACAGAAGGTGACAAACCTGATTTCCTTTGGTGCTTGAAATAAACCAGAAGAGCAACAGCAATAAGACCAAAAGCACTGACCATAGCCACGGTGATACCTGCAACAAGCGGGCCCCTTCCATTCTCTGCAGGGATAGAGGAGAGAACGAATCTGAGAGAAGAGATACTCAGGGCCTGCAATCTCCTGGGGCAAAAAACCTACTGCCTCATCTGGATTGGGGCCCTGTGGCATAAAAAGTAGAACAGCAAGGAGCAGAGCATATGAAGGTCTCTGGGGCTTCTTAAGTATCAAATAGACCAAGCAGAAGAAATTGGGGAAGGGATGAGGTCCTTGTAATCTCCATTGTCTTGACTGCCATTGGAAGTGTCCCAAAGATGCCTTCAATGTGTCTACAGAAGGTAAAATGTCAGCTTGGGGATTTCATCCAATCAAAAATCTAAGGGCAGGGGCAGCTAGGTAGTGCAGTGAATAAAGCACCGGCTCTGGAGTCAGGAGGATCTGAGTTCAAATCCAGCTTCAGACACTTAGCACTTACTAGTTGTGTGACCTTGGGCAAGTCACTTAACCCCAATTGCTCTGCCTTCCCCCTTCCAAAAAAAAAAAATCTAAGGGCAACCCAGGCAATCCAGGGAGTCAGAGATTGTCGGAGAAAAGAAGAATATCAGCTCATTTTGCTGCTGCCACCTCCTTCACATCAGAAAGTTCAAAATCTGCTTTTAGTGAACACCAAGTCTTCCTCCTAGGCTACCTCCAATGCTCTCTCTATGCTTGATGTATGTAACACTCTCAATGCTTCCTGCTTCTGTCCTCCCATTGCCTAATCTTTAAGATGCTAGGTTTCTATGTAGACTCTAGAGACGGTGAATCTTAGAAAAATATTATTCAATTGTATCACTTTTCTCGGAATCTCTTCATTTTCAGCTTATCCTTGGGAACAAAGAAATTCAGAAAGTTGGAGGAACAATTCAATCTGGATTGAAAGGGTGGGAATCTAGAAAAAACAAAAGATGGCCAGGTGAGCTTGGTGGGAACCCAGCTTGGGCTGGGAGTAGAAGCAGGGTGAAACTAGAATAAAATGGAAACTTTTTGAGGGGCCAAGAAAGGATCTGGACCAAGAATGGGCTTGACTGAGGGACTGCTAAGCAAACTTTTTCTCCCCAAAGCTGGATTTTTGCATTTATTTTCTGTATTTGTAATTACCAAACTGCATAGCTTGTATCCTAAGGAATCCTCATAGGTCTAATAAAGGAGTAGATCACCTAAATACCAACACATCTCCATTTAAGAGAAAATGACTAAAGATCAAGTGTAATGTCATGAACCTATAATTCCTACTACTGAGGAAGCCAGTAGATCATTGAAGCTCAGGATTTCTGAGCTGCCCAATGAATTGAACTGAGCAGGTGTCCACACTAATATGATGAGTCCCTGGGAATGAATGGGCCACCAGGGAGGAAGGAAGGAAGGGAGGGAGGGAGGAAGAAAGGAAAAAAGGGAGTGAAGGAGAGAGGGAGGAGGGAAGGGGGGAGGGAAGGAGAAAGGAAGGAAGGAAGGAAGGAAGGAAGGAACGAGGAAGGAAGGAAAAAATAGGGAGGTGTGGAGGGAGGAAGGAGGGAAGAGAGAGAAGAAGAAAAGAGAGGAGAGGAATGGAGGTAAACTCACTTCTCACAGTGATGCTCAAAGAATGGCTGGAAATAAGGTTACTGTTGTTGTCTGCTGTGCAGTAGTATTTCCCAGCATCACTCTCCCTCACAGCAGAAAATACAAACTCTGCTACCAATGAATGCAGGATCTTCTTCCCCAGAGTGGCTTCTGTGCCTTCTCTGTGCCAGGAGAATGTGATGGCCCCTGAGCCTTCAACTACTGAGCAAAGAAGAACCATCTTCTGCCCTTCTATCACGTGACCTCCACGAGGTTGCACCTCCATGTGGATTCCAGAGATGGGGATTCCTAGGTGAGCACATAATAACTTGTGAGGTCCTCTACTCTGGGGGAGTGGGGGGGGGGGTAGGGAAGAGACTGAAGCAAGCAAGATGCTGAAATGGTCAGGGTAGAGGAAATAGAAGATGTTTCAGTGTCAAATGTTGAGGGATGAGAATAGAGAATTATTCCAAAACTACTCTTGTGGAAGAAACAGTATCCTCACTCCTCTGAACTGAAATCTTATGAACTTTCTAACCCCATGTCAATAGCATCAATTATCTAAGATTAAATACAGTTGGACTCGATTTATATTTATTTATATATATTTTTATATATACATATATTTATTTATGTATATAAATATATATTTATATTTCTATATTTATAAATGAGAGGTTAGTTCCCTTAACAGATCTGCCTCTGCTATTTTTGAAGGCTAAAGATTGGCCATAAATCGAGTCAAGCTTCTCCTCCAGCACACTTCTAGCTCCATCTCCCAGTGATATCTTGATAGGGAGAGACATTTAATAAATACTTGTTGAATACTGAACCCACTTATTTCCATGCTATCTTGGCCCTTAGTATACACTCCCTTTTTTCTCTTTTTATAACTCCCCAACTAGATTATAGATGCCTTGAGGGAAAAGAACTTACATAAAGAGGGATTCTCTAGTCCTCATTGTATCCCCAGTGCCTATCATGGTGTGTTACATAAGGTAGTTGCTCAGATTGTTTATTCTCATAATGGATGCCCCTTTTCTAAAGGTCCTACTCCATTGTCCTACCATGCTGGAATTTTGCTCATCTGAGCAATTTCAGTTTAGAGTACATCTCTCCCCATTGAAAGAGAGAGAGAGAGAGAGAGAGAGAGAGAGAGAGAGAGAGAGAGAGAGAGAGAGAGAGAGAGAGATATGAATACTGGGGAAGAGTTTGTCTGAGACATTGTAAACAGTAAGGACCTGGAGATTGAAGCAATCTCTTGTTTTGCATTCTTGCAGCTCTCAACCCATTCCTGATGCTCTGCTTAAGCAGAGGAGCCCCATCTCACTAGTAAGATAGTAAGTAATTCCTATACTAGGAATGGAAAAAGTCACACAGAATAGAACTTAATGCCAAAGATGATACCATTTACCCAGCCTCCCTCTTCTTAATTCCAGACCTATTAGACCTCTCTCCCTCACACTTACTCCTTACACTCATTGTTACTGGATGACTCTGTTTGCAGACCCGAGGAGACACAGTTTCTACCTCACACCAGTAAGATCCTGAGTCCTCCCTCCAGAATTTTAAGATCTGGAACTCTTGGGCTCTGGCTTGGCCCAATAGGATGACTCCGGGATCTCTGAAGAAGGAGAAGAGAAGTTGGATGCTTGACTTCTCTGGAGGGATCCAGATCTCACACCTCAGAGTCACCAGACTTCCCTCTATGGGCTGGGACTCTGTTGTTGTCAGCACTGGATGGGAAAACAACTCTAGAGAGAAGAGCCCAACAAAAAAGTGAGCATTGTTTTTTCAACACCTGCAGATTCCTAGAAAGACAAAGAAATAAACCCATGCACAGTGCCATCCCCAAACCCATTTCTCTTCCCCTGGTTGCTTTAACTCCTGCTTTCCCAGCTCCCTAGAGAAGGAACATTATCAACCCAGTCTGAGTTTCCATCAATAGTCAGTCCATAAGCTGTCCCTCTGTCATGTCCATCCCACTCTATCTAATCAATGACCCTGCCACTGACTGTCCTTATCCTCTTCCCCATAGGAATGGCAGTCATACCACGGATGTGGAGACGCACTGGACTTGATACAATCTTCCATGACGTATGTTTGAATGCGGTACATTGATATAGACCTCTGTTACTTAAACTTGCTTGTGGAATAAAGACATCTGAACTTTGATTAAAAGCAGAGAAGAGTTTTCTATTCTTGTAGTATGTCACATGGGTCAAAGTATTGTTATATTTTTCCTGGCACCGAAGAACCAGACTATCTCCTTCAAACACAAGGTATGGAATCCGCAGGATCAAAGCAACTGTAAGACACACCCATATTCATTAGTTACTTAACCATATAATCTCCAAACCTTTTGAGGTTTAATATATTTATTCATTTGTAACAAAGGCCATCCTACAGAACCTATGTGGGGACAGGCTTCTCTACACATTCAGTAGGCCATTATCAAGTGCCCTCTGTGTGGAATACTGAAGGAAGAAAGGAGGACCAGGGAGCCCTTAACCTGAAGCTTCATTAAGATATTCAGGACTTTCCTGTGCCCTCTGTCTAACATTAGACAATCCCTTGATCCAAATTCCCCTCTCTCCAAAGTGAGATGACTTCTCCCAAATACTGCTTGTCAACCTATCTGTTGAGCCTTTGGAGAGCAGACTCGAAATTTTAGATTTGTGAGGAAGGAGAAAAAGTGCTACACTTGGGATCAGAGTGGCCTAGCAGATGTGTCACTGAACTTGGAGTTAGGAAGAACTAGATTCAAATTCTGCTTCAGAAACTAATCGTATAACTCTGGGAAATTCACTTAATTTCTGGGCCTCAGTTTCCTTATCTGCAAAATAAAGATGATAATAACACCCATTTCATTGGGTTTGTATGAGGATCAAATGAGACAATATATTTTTAAGGTTAGAGATGGGGATTATACTTCTGATTTTCAACAGCATAAGAATTCTGTGGTGAGGAAATTCCCTCTACCAAGGGTCATCACTTTCTCTAAAGTTATTGTCTTAAAGAGTTGCCTAAGCACAGAAAAGTTAAGTGATTTGCCCATGGTCACACAGCCACGGGGGCTTCCAAAGGGAAACTTGAATCCCATTCCTCCTGGCTTAGAGGCCAACTCTAGGAAATTATATAAATGGGAGCTGCTGCCATCATCAATGTCATCATCATCTTTAATATCACTGTTATCTCATGACCCTAACTTTTCTGATTGAGGTCAGGTGAAAATGATCTGGTGATATCTGATATTTAGTAATATACAGACTATTGTTATACTTCCAAGATATTGGTTCCAGATTACTGCAATAAAGTGAATATGGCAATAAAACAAGTCACACAAATTTTTTGATTTCCCAGTGCATATAAAAGTTATGTTTACACTGCACTGTAATCTATTAAGTGTTACTTTCCCCTCCCCCAATCCCATAGAGATACACTCAAGATTCTCCAATGAGTTGCCACTTCTCCTGGGCAAGGCTAGAACTTTGGCTATATTGTCCCCTGCGCTCTCATTAATACCCTCTCTATACCCTGATCTTTCCCCAGGTGAAAAAATTCAGTTAATGCACGTTCAAAATAGAACTAGTTATCCTTCCCCCCCAAGCACTCCTCTCTTTTCATCTTCCCTTTTCTGGTCAAAGGTGACACGACCTAAGACATTTCCAAGACTAAAGATGGAAAATGCTATCCACATCCAGAGAAAGAAGTATGGAGTCTGAATGCAGATTGAAGTATACTATTTTCTTTCTTTTTTTGTTTTGTTTTTTCTTTCTTATATTTTTCCCCTTTGGTTCTGATTCTTTTTTTACAGCATGACTAATGTGGAAATACGTTTAATATGATTGTACATGTATAGCCAATATCAGATTACATACCATCTTGGGGAGGGGAGAGGATATGGAGGGGGGAAATTTTAGAACTCAAAATCTTATCAAAGTGAATGTTGAAAATGAAAAATTAATTGATTAGGTGTTTGTTTTTTTAAAGTGACACTATCTTCACAGTCACCCAGGCTATTGGCCCATTTATAACATTTCCAGTCCCTAGTAGGAGAAAATCTGAGGCAGTAGATTGAGAAAGCTGGAACTGGAGGTAACAGAGCCTTGGCTCCTAGGCCTGGAGGACAGTTGAGTTATGGGATCTAAATCCTGGGATTCTCAAGGAGAGAAAGATAAACCATTTTTAATGTTTTAATTAATTCACCTCTTTTCTTACCTCTAAAAAAGGTAAAAGTTACAGAGTCACTAAGGGGTGAATTGCTGGTCTTGCATCTATATATCCCAGAACTATTAACTATTATGTTGTTTCCAGGTGTTTCTTTGAGTATTTTCCCCTTGTGGTACCATTTTGTTTTCCCTGGTACATAAAACTGTAATCCGCTGCATGTCAGATGCACTTTTTCCCCTTTGAAGAAAGTGGTCCATGGAGGATTGCTGTATATCACTGGTTTTGGTGGAAAATCTGAGTAGAAGATAGAAAAAGAAAAAAATGAAAGATATATGTAGTCTCAACATTGGAAATTAATATATCAATGATAGAAAAGGGATTGTTTCTCATGACCTGAGAATAGCTTCCTTCCAACAGAGCTTAGTGACCACCTCCTACAGAAAGTTTGTTGTTTATCCCACACAGTTTTTAGTGCCCTCCCACCACAAAATAAAAACTTCCTCTGCCTGAATTTTATATTTAATTTTCCATGTACGTGTTGTTTAGAAGCACCTTTAAGGTGGACACTTTTTCAGTTCTGTCTCTGTGCCTCCAGCACCTAGTACAGGGATTGACATATACTGTTGCTGTTTTTGTTCAGTTGTGTCCAGCATCCCATGTACGTTGTCCATGGGGTTTTCTTGGCAAAGATACTGGAGTGGTTTTCCATTTCTTTCTTCAATGTGTTCTCATTTTACAAACAAGGAACTGAGGCAAATAAGGGTTAAATGACCTGCCCAGGACCACACAGCAAGCACATGCCTAAGGCTGGATTTCAACTCAGATCTTCTTGATGCCAAGCTTGGTCCTCTATCCACTGCACCGCCTAGCTGCCTGCCTATAAAACTCTTGTTAATTTGAATTAAATTTTCCTTAACAGTTGAGATAAAGGAAAAGAGTATGCGAACAAGGAGCGCACTGCTCTCAACACACCATAAACTCTTCTCTAACTTGGAAGTATGGATAGGGCCCCTGCTAAATCCAGGGCTAGCACTGGTTAAAATTGCTGGAAGATGAAGTTGTCTTTAGTCCCCTTGACCCTCCCCTCCTTCTGTGGGCATTCCTCCTTCCTGTCTTTCGCACATGTTCTCTTTGTAGTCACTAAAGCCATCCCCTATTCTCAGTCACTGCTTATCAAAATCCCTACTGGTCCTCCAAGACCCAGAAAATATGTAGCAACATTTACAATTTACATTGGTAGCAACTAGAACCTTTACCCCCTTTTCCCACCCCAAACCAAAGGCTTTCTGCCTTAAAGGTCAACATGGAGATGGCTAAAGGTAGTAATTTCTGGATCCCAAAGACATAAAGAGAGAGTTGATTGGTGGCAGCAATGGTAACTAGGGGAGAAGAGAACTCTGGAAGTGTTGTCCCCATCCTGCACCAAATAAAACTAGAAGGACCATCCAACACTAAAGACTTCTCTTTGTCTGACCTCTAAAACTGTTGTATATGGTAGCTATGCTAAAGCACCTTGAGCAGTGGCAAGAAAGAGAGAAACAGACAGAGAGACAGACAGAGAAAGAGAGAAACAGAAACAGGGAGACAAAGAAAGACAGACAAAGACAGACAGAGGTGGAGACAGAGACAGAGTCAGAGAGAAGCCAATGTGTCAGGACCAAAACTTATTGGGGTGGTTGGAAGGTGTTTCTTACTGAGCAACCTTTATATTTGGAACTCTAAGTCACTTTAGAAATAGATAGATAGATAGATAGATAGATAGATAGATAGATAGATGGATAGATAGATGGATAGATAGATAGATGATAGATAGATAGATAGATAGATAGATAGATAGATAGATAGACAGACAGATAGATAGATAGATATAGAGATATAATCTTGGGATTAATGGTCATTAGGTTCAAAAGTCTCTGTGTTGTTGTCCTCCTTGTATTACTTTATTGTTATAAGTTCTATTGGTGATCTGTGTTAAATAAAAATTGTTAAATTGCTAAACAAACTAAACAAACAAGTCATTCCAGTGCCCTCCCCTGATAAGTATGCCATATCCTACACCTGTATTGCCACGCCTCTCTACTGAGAAGAATCAAGGGCACTTTGTCTTCTGTTCTCTGAAGGGAATCAAGAGGCCCCAGGTGTCCATAGTTCAATTGTCTTTTAGTGTTCTTATCATTTCCATTATTACAGTCCTCAAGTCTATTGTTCCCCTGGTTCAGCTTCCATTATTTTAAATGCACAGTGGCGCAGCGGGAAGTATCCATTGCATCTGCAAAGGATGATAGGGATCATCTAGTCCAATTCCTTCATTTGATAAATTAAAATAAAAAACATAATGGGGTCCCAGAGAATTTAAGTGACTTTGCCAAGGTCACACAAGTATGAAGAGAGAGAGCTCTGATTTGACCCCAGGTTTTCCTAATCCAGACCCTGAATTCTTTCACTATGCCATAATGTTTTCCATTTGCCTGCTGTGTGTGTGCGTGTGTGTATGTGTGTGTGTGTGTGTGTGTGTGTGTGTGTGTGTTTGTGTGTGTATGGGACTGTGTGAGTGAGTGTATATGTGCATATGAGTGTGTATATATGGGAGTGTGTGTATGTGTGTGCATGTGTGTGCATGTGTGTTGTGTGTGTGCGTGTGTGTGCATGTGTGTTGTGTGCGTGTGTGTGTGTGTGTGTGTGTGTGTGTGTGTGTAAATGCTAGCTACTTTAAGACAGGGACTGTTTCTTTTTGATCTTTGTAGACCCAGTCCCCGGCACATAGTACCCACTTAATAAGTTTTTGTTGTTTAGCTGTTGTCTCAGCAATCCAAGGTAAATAGCTGGAACTGTCTGTATTATGTAGGGTTCTGCTTATTCCACCAGAGGCTTTGGTTATGAGGTCCTAAAGAGGCCAAAGATGGCAAGAAAGGGTGGAGCTTTCACCTTCGACACCATGAAAAATATTCCTGTCCCTTGGTTTTTATCTACTAGTGCTTCTCTGAGAAAGATCCACCCTCCCCCAAGTCCTGAGTATCTTTTACACTACTCAGAGGCTTCTCTCCTTCCAATACGGGCCTGCTCCCTGATGAGTGTCGAGAGCAACACATTGGCAGCATGAAGGGTTTTTGCATACCAGCTGGCCTGAGACAAAGGGTATGACCACAAAGTGGCTCTGACTTCTTAGCATCAGCATCATTAAGACCAGATGCCATTTTCACATCCCTCAGACTTTCACCAAAAGGTGCTAAGACAGACAAGTCTTCTTCCCACAAGAGAAAACAGCTCTCCTGTGGTTGCAAAAATGACACAGTTACCCAGACACCGTGAAAAACCAAGAAAAGAGGAACTCACCAGATTGCCCACTGACCAGAGCTGCAAGAGAGAGTCAAGACCATGGGTTAGTTAGGGCAGGATTATTTCAACACTTTAAAGTATCCATAGGTATTCTTCCAAAGTAGCTACCAACCCCTCCATCCCTTAGGAAAGAAGGGAAGAAACAAGCAATTTATTAAGTAGCTACCATATGCCAGACACTGTATAAATGTCATTTTATTTGATCCTCACAACCCTGAGAAGTAGGCACTGTTATTATACTCATTCTACAGTTGTGGAAACTGAGGTATACAGAGGTTGAATGACTTACCCAGGGTCACACTACTAAGCCTGGTAGAAATAGGTACCTGAGCTCACATGGGCTGAGGATCCTGTCCTTTTTTTTTTTTTTGCAAGCAGTTGGGATTAAGTGATTTACCCAGGGTCACACACTAGTAAGTGTCAAATGTCTGAGGCTGGATATGAATTCTGGTGTTCTAACTCCAGGCCCAGCCAGCACTCTGCCACAGTGCCACCTACATATCTCAGTTGACGTAAGCACAAGTTCCTAATAAGTTAGATCATGCAGTCATAGATTTAGGAATTCAAGGGGTCTTCTGGGCCATCTACCCCAGTGACCTCACAGAAGCTAAATGGTATCAAGTGGCAGAACTGGAACTTAAACAGAATTCCTCTGGTTCCTAATCTAGTGCTATTTCCACTTTACCCCAATGTTAGTGGGGGTTAGGAATTTGCTCCTGGTAATAACCATCTGGTATGTCTCTTGACACATACACACACACACACACACACACACACACACACACATTTACTGAATCTGCCTTGCTGTGAAAGGTGAGGGGTGAGGAACAAGAGCAGATGTCCATTTGTCTTCCCCTAGATCAGGGCAGTCCCCTCCTCATTCACCACTTGGTTCTATCCACCATTGCAGTTGTAAGTCAGGAAAGAAAATCCACCCTAGTCTGTCCTCTCCCCTCTCCTGAGTCACCAGCTCACACCTTTGCCTGCAATGTCTACACCTCCATCTCCTTCATATTTGAGCTCTGTCTTTCCCTGTCTGGATTCACACAATCTCAGAATCTACTTTTGCTCAACCACTAGTCCCCTCCACAATCCATCCCAGAGGTCATCGAGCCCCTGCCCACTGTGGTTAAAACAACACTAACAACAACAAAACATTCCTCTCTGGCTGCCCAGCCTTCTGACACCGAACCTCTCTGAACTAAGGTAGGCAAGCGCTGTGACTGTTCCGACTGTTATGATGCCAGCTTGGTGGTCAGAGCCTTTCTAGTTTGGAAACAACTATCAGAGCCAGGGCTCTGATGGCATGTCTTTCAACACCCAGAGTTACAGAACGATGAGACATACAATCAGCAAGAGTTCAGCAGAGGTAGCAGAGGATGTGAGGAGAAGGTGTTCAGTCATGTGATTCCATCAGTGTAAAGAACTCCCAAAGAAGAAACTCTCTCTACCTATGTATATCAACAACTGTTCTGCAGCTTAATGTCTTAGAGTTACCTGGGCACTCTGAGCTTAAATATCTTGCCCAGAGTCACATAGTCAATGTGTCAGAGATGGGACCTGAACCCAGGATTTCCTGACTTAGACCAGCTCTCTATCTACTATGATAGAATAGACAGAATAGAATAGACAGCAAAAGTGGATTCTGAGACAGGGGCAGCTAGGTGACTCAGTAGATAGAACCCTGGCCCTGAGGTCAGGACCTGAGTTCAGATCCATCCTCAGACATTTGACACTAGCTGTGTGACCCTGAGTAAGTCACTTAATCTCAATTGCTTTGCCAAAAAAAAAAAAAAAAGATGGGATGGGCTGTTCCTCAGTCTATATGGGCTCAGGTACTTGTTTCTACAAAAAAAAAGAAATGGAAGTTTTTCTGTTAAACTCTCCCTGGCATGACATGGTCATTCCTATCCCCCCCAACTAGTACAGTGTTCCTCTATTCAGTCCATCCAAATCCTTCAAGGCTCAGTTCAAATGTCACCCTCTTATGACACCAGCCTGTACCTCCTTAGCTCACAATGAGCTCTCTCTCTCCCTTTTAATTCTTATTGTCTTTCCCATTTATTTGGTGCTGTCACAGATGCCCTTATAATCAAAGATATTCCAAGGTCTTGGTCTGCTTGCACCCTCATGTGTAAAATAGAATCTGACCAGGCTTCCTCATCATATTCCTGAATACTCATATCTCTGTGTGAAAAAGGTCCTCCATCCAGTCCCTCTTGCTTCTAGGTTCAATACAAAGTCAGGCCACACAAACCTCTGCATTTGCCTGGCATATATGTATGCATGTACATGTAATGTATGTATGTGTGTATTATGTAAGGATGCATATACATTCACATCTACATACATGCATGTACATGTATGCATACATATAAACACACTTATTATCTTTCTCATTGATACTTTCCCCAACAGAATCATTAAAAGATAAATAAAATCCTCAAAACAAAGATGGATAGACCAGCAAACCAGATTCCCACACTGACCATGTTCAGAAATGTATGCATGTATGCATGTATGTCTTCTTCCACTTGCTCAGTCTCAAGTCTATCTTCAGAGTTCCGTGCTCCCATCATCACTCCACCTAGCAATGAACTTCTCTCTACTCTGCACGCAGGCACAACTCGTTAACATCCACTGGTGATTCCCTACACAAAACATTTGTTCTCTGTCTGTGACATAGTTATGTTTGCGTACCCCAACTTGTTTAGTCTTCAGTTGATGGTATTTACTTGGTCTGCAATTGTTTGCTCCTAAAAAAAAGTGTTGCCACAAATATTTTGGTGCACACAAGGAGTTTCTTTCCATCATGGCCTCCTTGGGGTACAAATTTCATAGTGGAATCTCTTAATCAAAGCGTATGATCATTCTGAACACTTTCTTTTTTAATTCCAAATTGTTTTCAACAATTATTGGACCAATTCCCAGTTCTACTGAAAGTGCTACTTCTCCAACACTGACTGTGCCCATCTTTTGTTGTCTTTGCCAATTTGCAAACTTCAGAGTTCTTTTGATTTGAACTTTTCATATCATTAGTGATTTGGGACTTTTTTCATATTGTTTCTAATAGTTAACAATTCCTCTTTTGAGAAGTTCATTTCTATCTTTTGACCATTTCTCTATTGGGGAATGCCTTTTGGTCTTACATAGTATATAGACCACCCCTGTATTTTGGATATCTGACCTTATCAAGAAATAATTAGTACAAAGATTCTCAGTCACATGCTACCATCTTATCCTAAAAGAATTAATTTTGGTCATGCCAGAGCATTTTAGTTTCATACAATTGAACTCTCTTATCTCATATTTGGTTGAGAATTAAGGTCCTATTATTAGAAGATAAAAACACTAGTCATCGTTGGTAGAGCTGTGAATTAGTACAATCATTGTGGAAAGCACATGGGAATCTGACAAATAAAGCGATCCAGAGATTTCATCACTAGACATACACCCCCAAAAAGTCACTGATAAAAAGAAAGTCCCCACATACACCAAAATATTTACAGCAGAATTTTGTGGTAGCAAATGACTGGAGACAAAGCAATTGCCCTTTAATTGCCACAATGTGGTATGTGAATGAAATGGAATATTGCTACCCTAAAGGAAATGAAGAATACAAGGAATGTAGAGAAGCACTGAAAAACATGCATGAATCGAGGCAAAGAGAAGTAAACAGAGCCAAGAAAAACATTTACACGACTACATAAATGAGAAGAACAAGTACAACAAAATGAATTGAAAGTGAATTTGCAAAATTATGAAAAAAAACCACCTGGTCCCAAAGAAAAGCTATGAGAAGACCCCCTCCTCTCACTGCTTTGCAGAGGCGGGAGAAGAGTCTACAGGGGTGGAATATAGCATATGTTTTCACATTTTGTCAATGTCATGCTTCATTTGGCCGACTTTTTTCTCTTCCTCTTTTTGTTCTCTGCTATATGGAATGATTCTCTGGAAGGGGGAGAGAAATAGAAGAAGGATATAGGGAGAAACTTGGTTGACATAAAAAAAAGATAGTAATAAAATTATTTTAAAAAATAATTAACCTCACAATCATAATTTTAAAAGATGCCTAATCTCATTCTTTGCTATATTCTTTAATAGTATGTCCTATTCAGGTCATGTATTCATTTCAAGTTTATTATAGTAGAAGGTGTGAAATGTTTCTTTAAATCCTAATTTCTGTCCTATTGCTTTCCAGCTTTTCTAGTAATTCTTGTCAAATAAAGTTCTTGTAAAGTAATTGATGTTTTCATGTTTACCTAACACTAGGTTATCGAGTTTGATTATTTCTGATTCTTCCTTTTCCAGTCTGTTATACTAACCTACCTTTTAATTTTTTAACCAGTAGTAAAGAGCTTTTTATAATTACTGCATTATAATATAATTTGAGACCTTGAGGTGCTAGTCTCCATTCCTTCCTATTTTTTCATTATTTCCCTTTATATTCAAGATCTTTCGTTCCTCCAGATAAATGTTATTTTGTCTGCCTCTGTAAGGTACCATCCCTTAGCATTACTGATATATTACTATATATTATTGATATATTGCTAAATAAACTAATTTAGGTACAATTATATTTTTTAATATTATTATGGCCCAACCATGATCACTGAATGGTCCTCTAATTATCTGTCATTGTATATTTCTTTTTTTGGGGGGGGGGGGTTAACAATCTTACTTTAATCAATCAAACGTATATCATTTACCTAGTTCAAGGAAAAAAGTCAGCACCCTGAACTTCAGAGAATACAAAGAGAAGTTACAAGCAGACAAAGAAACAGATCAGCAGACGGCTTCCAACTGTCTGACCATCACATCCATACCTAGTCAGTTACCAGAGAGGGAAGCACCAACATCTGGGTTTTTCAAAGCCGGGGGACTCAATGGCTTCCCAGAGTCTCATCTGGCCAAATCACACAACTCTTTCCAAAGTGAGCCCCCATTGTATATTTCTTTAAAGTTTGATGCTTATATTTGTCCTCCATTCATGGTTCTGTCCTAAGCTCTCTTCTCTTCTCTCTATCCTGTCTCATTGATGATCTCATTATCCCCCCAAGTCCCCAAGGGCTCCATTATCATTTCTATGAAGATGGCTTCCAAAACTGCATATCCAGTCTGATTTTTGAGCCCATTTAAGACTTTAAATTTATTTCTATTATCCCTAATTAGGGTTATCTCTAACATCCCTACTTCCTAAAGGAGACACAGTGTGGGAAGACATAGAACAGAGAATGTCAAACAACTGCCTCCAGGTTAAAACCCTTCTTAGGTAAGGAGAGTACATGAACAGTTGTAGATTTGGACCTTGGGCGGGAGTTTGCTACTCCTGACACAGAGACCAGGCTAGGGATAAGGAATGGTGTTCAATAAGACTCTCAGGTTCCTCACTCATATCCTAACATATATTGGCTTTTTGCTATGCTGTCAAGTTACCAAACCTTTTGGTGCCTCAGCAACTCTCCAAAACTATAGGATGCAAAAAAATGTGCCAATGCAGAGCAATTTCCAAAAGGGGAATTGTGCCAGGCTGGTTCATTCCCAGATCCAAGTCCAAGGCCTCCCTGCCCCTCCCCACCTTCATCTTACTTAATTTAACCCAGTTATTATAAAGACCTAGTTTTGGGATCCCAGCTTAGTCATTCAGGGAGTAAATTATTCCACCCTGCTTTCTGGACATCTACAAATTCAATAAACGTTCCATATTCATGGATAAATATTCCATATCCATATGATAGAAGTGTTAATCACTCAAGAGCAGAAATGATCCCTGAGGTACTCCACTAGACTTTTCAATCCAAGGTCATTATTGAATAATTATTCTTTGAGACGTGCTATTCAACCAGTTCTCAATCCACCTAAATGTATTGTCATCTAGCCTATATCTCCCAATCTTTTTTTTAAGAATATTATAGTATTGCAGTGGAGAGAGTGCTAGATCAGGAATCAGGAAGACTGGGGTTCAAATCTAGCCTCAGGCCCTTACTAGCTGTGTGACCTTGGGCAAGTCACTTAACCTCTGTATGCCTCAGTCTCTTCATCTATAAAATGAAGATAATAATAATACCTACTTCCCAGGATTGCAGTCAGTGCTGATAAAATGAGATTATATTTATAAAGTGTTTTATAAACCTCAAAGTGCTATATAACTGTCAATTAATATTGTGATTTTGTGAAATCCTTTGCTAAATCTAGGTAAATAATATCTTCAACACCCTCCCCCTCCCCTTATCTACCAGCATGATCACCCTGCCAAAAAAAGGAAACAAGCTTCGCCTGACAAGTCCAGGTCTTAATGAAATCACACTTGCCTTTTTGTGATCCCTTTGATAACAGTGTTTAGAATTTTTCCAGGAAGAGAAGTCAAGCTCTATCATCTGATCTATAGTTTGTGGGTTCTGTTCTCTTCCCTTCTTTTTGAGATCATAATATTTTTTCCCCTCAATTCTGCTGTATTTCTCCTGCTCATCACGATCTTTCCAAAATGAAACTCACCAAAAAGATCTATTTCAAACAGTCCATCCAGGGACCGCTTTTCTGGGAAACCCCCAGGGCTTCATTAGCACCTTCTCCCCAAGGGCTTGTGTGAAGCCACCCTACTCACCAAGGGCCAGCAAGAAGAGTGGATCCATGGGGGCTAAGAGAAGAGATCAGACAAATTCAAAGTAGGGACTGTTCACACCCGCACCAGAAAGCAAGTAAAGATACCTGCTTCCTCAGATAGAATGAAATAGAAAAAGAGAAGTAGAGAAGCCCAACTTCTCCACTAGGTATATTAATGATCATGTTGATCAGTACTTCCTCAAGGCTGGGACGGACTCTCTTTTCTCAACTCAATCTTTTTATTAAAAAGCTTGTTTAAATAAATCTGGTCTGTGTGGTCCCTAAGGACCTTAGTGCCTTATCTGAACTATCTCGGATCCTTCAACTTTTCTCTCCAAGGAATTTTCTCAACCCACTATTTCTGAGTCCAGACACAAGACCAGCCTAGGGGCCATATAGATTTCACGTCATCATCCTGCATCACTCAGTCAGAATCCCAGGGTCTTAGAGATGGAAGGAACTTTAGAGGCCATTTAGTATATAACACTTCACACTCCACGTCAGAATCCCTCTCATCAGACTCCCGAAAAGTGGTCACCTGGCTTCTGCTTAAACCCCTTCGATTCTCTTCCACATAAATTCTCTCAGTGGTAACAAAAGAACTGAAAACTAAAGGAGCACTCATCGATCAAGAAAGAATTGAATAAATGATATAGAAAAATGGAATACCTTTGTGCTGTAAGGAACGATGAGGGGTATGGTTTCAGAGAAACCTGGGAAGACCTGCATGGCCTGATGCAGAGTGAAGTGAGCACAAATTATGTAATAACAACAACTCTGAAAGACATTAAAAACTCTGATCAGCACATGGCCAACCGTGATTTCAGAGGACCGATAAAAAAGAATGCTATCAACCTCCCAAGAGATGTGATAAACTCGGGGTGCAGAATGAGGGAGATGCAGATAATTAGAGAGGAGGGGGAGAGGGAGGTAGAGAGAGGTGAGGGAGGGGGGAAGAAAGAGAGAGAGAGAGAAAGAGAGAGAGAGAGAGAGGGAATCTACATATACACACAATTAAACATATAGGTTTAGATATTTGGGACATGACCAATGCAAGAACTTGTTGTATAAGTACTTGACTTTTTTCTTTTTATTGGCAGGTGGAGATGGGAGGACTAGAAAATAAATTTTTGCTCATTGAAAAAATAATTCTAAAATAAAATACAATAAAAAAAAGTCTCTTTCATATGTACCCTGCCTTTCAAATGCTACTTTTAGCATAGTTATTGGTGCCCTTGTCATATATGCCTTTTTAGTGGAAAGGAAGGAAGAAAAGAAGAAGGGAAGGAAGGAATTGGCATTTATTAAACATTACTCTCTTATATGTGCCAGGTAATGTGAGCTAACTTTCTAACAGAGGAAGAAGACAACATATAAAAGTTAATTGAAAATCAAGGAAGACGGGTAGGGAAGGAAGAAGGTGGGCTTACACAATTTTGAATCCAGAAAGTCAAGAATAGGATCCCATTACAAAATTGAAGCTCCAGGAGAGATGCATCAAAGAGAAAAAGCAGGAGGGAGTGGGCCTTCCCGAGGGGTTTTCCATGGTAAGCAGACTTCACAGATAGTGAGATGATGGAGCAGGACAAGAAAACCTCAGTAACTGAGATTTCCCTCAGAATCAAACATCAGTAGAAGCATGATTCTAAAGTGCAGGTCAAGAATGGACTGGGATTGTCTATTCTTTGAGAGGAAGTTGAAACTTGAGCTAGATCCTTGTATCCCAGACACCAAACATAGTAGTCATGTAAGAAATAAGTGTCAATATAAAATTATAATGACAAAACTTGGTTCCAAAGAAGAGATACAAGACAGCACCTCTCCCTAGGCTTGTTTCTTTATAGAGATAAGGGTACATGTGTATAGAACACCAAACAAGATAAGATTTTTAAAATATGTTGATTGGCTAATTTTTGGTAATTTTTTTTTCTCTTTCTCTCTCTCCTTTTAATTTTTAAAAAAATTTTTGTAAAGGACAGCTAGATGGTGCAATGAATAGAGCACTGGCCCTGGAGTGAGGAGGACCTGAGTTCAAATCCAGCCTCAGACACTTAACCCTTACTAACTGTGTAATCTTGGGCAATTGCCCTGCCTTCCCCCCTCCAAAAAAGAAAAAATTTTGTAATAAGGAATGGCTCTCAGGAGAAAGGAGGGGAGGGATACCAAAAAAAAAAAAAAAGAATGTAGTCAATATAAAGATATCAATAAAGATATTTTCAAAAGAAAACAAAAAAAGAATTACAGAATTCAATTTCCTCTAACATACCTTACACCGAGCCTGACATATAGAAAATCATATTTGCTCATCTGTCCCAGAAATGTGTCAGATACTGTCAACCAACAAGTGTCAGTTTTGCAGAACACCTGCTAAATACATAGGTCGCACGGTATCTCAGCAATGCATGAGCGCTAAACCAAACAAGATAGCGCCCATTAATTGGCCACATCCAAAGGCTTACACAAAATCACCTGTGAGATCTAAGAACTTTTCTAGAAGGTAGAAGCTACCGCGGCAAATTTATAAAGAACTATGTTAAACTAACAAATAATCTCATGAATCTATGATTGAATATGACCAAAAGGAGAAAGCTAAGACAAGTCAAATTGATGACATGATGACATTTGAAGATGGTCAGACAGAAATTTCTTGTTTTAAATAATATGTTATTTTCCTCCAATTATGTATAATAACGAGGGAGCACTAATCAATCAAGAAAGGATTGAATAAATGATATAGAAAAATTTTCAGTTCTAAATCCTCTTTTTCCCCACCCCTCCCCCTTCTCTGAGATGGTAAGCAATTTAATGTAGGCTATACTTGTGCAATCTTGCAAAACATATTTCCATATTAGTCACATTGTAAAAGACAAACCAAAAAAAAAAATCCATGAAAAAATAAAGTTAAAAATAGTATGTTTCCATCTGCATTCAGACTCCATCAGTTCTTTCTCTGGAGAGCATTTTTCATCATGAGTCCTTTGGAATTGTCTTGGATCATTGTATTGCTGGGAGTACCTAAGCCATTCACAGTTGATGATTGCACAATATTGCTCTTACTTAGACAGAAGTTTCTAAAGACAGTTACTTCATACATGCACTAACACTGTCCTATAAAGGGCCAAGAAATGGACCTTCTTGTCCTGCATGCTACACTGGAGGATTTGGAAGCATTTCTATGGCAAAAGAGTAATGGCATCTGAAATTACTTCCATTAACCAATAGAGGATTTAATGACAGGAAGACTCAGTATTCCATAAGCAAACTGGAGTTCTTAACTTTGAAGTGGACTGTCACTTAATTCAAAGACTAAGTACATGGATCAAAATTTCAAGTGTGGATGGACAATACTTCACTGTCACATCTTGGCCAACCCCAAGTTCAAAACTGCTTGCCATAGGTAGGTAGTGTCACTAACAAACTATGAATTCATCACATAGAGACTTCCAAGAAAGCCTAATGTGGATGCACATGCTTTATCCCAAGGGTCACTGAAGCTATGGTGAAATTTAAGAAAGAAGCAAAGGTTATAAATGATATCAAAGGAGCTAGGCCACAACAAAATGGAAGTGAAGCTTAAAATGTGGGTCTTCTATTGGACAGCATGCTAGCCATGTATATGAAACTTGTTTCAATGAACCAACCAACTCTATTTGCTTCAGGTATCCATGAATGACTGAAAGTGAGAGCAGATGTTTGATGAAGAATTATGGGAAGCAATACAAACCAAAATAGTTAAGCTAAAGAACTCAAATTCCACCCCCTAGGTACTTTACTTTTGAAACAACGGTATAAATTAGAGCTATTTACATATGATGTTGCATATAGACACTAACCGATCCACACATGGGACCTGAAAACAGTTGGTGCTGCCTACTGCATATTGTTCTATAGACATAAAGTCATTATGTGATGACTTTAAATACATGGATCAAGAGAGAACTATAACCCTAGTAAGAAATATATTGAAATGACTCAATCTGGCAGTAGATGTCATTAAGAAGGATGAGACTTAGGTTCAATGAGTTCAAAGAATAGTGTTACCAACTCATGATACACATTTGGAGAATATAAGCACTAGCTAACCTTGGGGTCTTTTTTTCATTGACATTTGTCTCTCTCAATTGTGTATCATCTTCAAATTTGATGGGCATGCCACCTATCCAAGTTATTGATAAAAATGTCAGACAGCAAAAGGTCAGTCAAAGATCCCTGGGGAACTCCATTGGAGACCACCTAAATTTATTTAATTATTATTTATTTATTAATATTTCTCCCTTTTCACCACAAGAATAATGTGAGATACTTCAACAAATACTTTGCTCAAGTATTTAATAAATTATATCTAAATATACAACCAAAGAGATAGTAAAAAGGGAGAGGAACATATTTGTACAAAAATATTTATAGGAGCTCTGTTTGCAGTGGTTAATAATTGGAAATTGAGGGGACGTTCATCAGTTGGGGAATGTCTGAACAAGTTGTGGTATATGATTTTAATGGAATATCATTGTGCTATAAGAAATGACAAGTGGGGTGACTAGGTGGCACAGTGAGTACAGCGCTGGCCCTGGAGTCAGGAGGACCTGAATTCAAATCCGGCCTCAGACACTTAACACAAAAACTAGCCATGAGACCTTGGGTAAGTCACTTAACCCCAATTGCCCTACCTTCCCCCCCTCCAAAAAAAAAAAGAAATGACAAGCAAGATGATTTCAGGAAAATCTGGAAAGCCTTACATGAACTGATACAAAGTGAAGTGAGCAGAACCAGTAGAAGATTGTACACAGTAACAACAATATTGTACAATGAAGAATTGTAAATAATTTAGCTATTCCCAGCAGTACCACGATCCAAGACAGTATCAAAAGACTCATGATGAAAAATGCTATCCACCTCTAGAGAAAGAACTGATATTGTCTGAATACAGACTGCAGCGTACTATTTTTTACTTTTTCTCTTTCTTTTCTTACTTTTTCTCTCTTTCTTCCTTCTTTTGTTTCTGATTCAGTCTTCTTCCACAAAATGACTCATGTGGAAGTGTTTCACATGATTATACATGTATAACCTATATCAGATTGCTTACCGTCTCAGGGAAGAAGGAAGGAAGAGAGGGAGGGATAGAATTTGGAACTCAAAACTTTTTTAAAAAGATGTTAAAATTGTTTTCTACATGTGATTGGAGGAAAATAAAACATTATTTAAAAATAATAAATTATCTAGAACATTCCATTTGAAAATTTAATAACTCTGTAGTGAGGCTAGGGATGTGGTTGAATATATGGTTGAGGGAAGGGTGCAGAGTTTCTTTCTTTGAGTCAATGTTTCTGTTACCCTAAGCTATCTGTCTCTCAGGGAAAATATTGCTACTTTCAGTTCTTTTGACTTCTTAGATCTTTTGCATAAAAAAAAAAACCTATTGGGCTCTGCTTCCCAAGACCAGTAGCAGCTGCTTTCTTGACAACACTATGTGAAACCTTCCCTTTTCTCTGGTATGACTGTGTCAAATATAGCAGGCACAGATCTTGTGTAGATTAAGGACTTAAAAGTTTTTTTAATTAAATCAGTGGCACCTGCTCTGAATTTATTTTGTTTCTTTTCTTCCTTAGCCATCTCCTTGAAGAAGGCATTTTATTTTACCCTTGCCTTGTCTTGCCCTTGTCTTCCCAAGTTCACTACATCTCTCTTCTGGTATAGCTTCTGGTTCTCCACAAAGCTGTGGATGCTTTAGATCAGAGTTTTTCAAACTGTGGGACCTAAGTGGTAGAAAGGAAACCCCTACCTAGGTGTCTTGGGAGTCAATGATCTTTCCACTACACCACTTGGGGCTGGATGTACTGCCTCTGCGGTTCCTTTAAGGTCTAGTATGTTTCGTCCTTAAGAAGATGAAGAATATTACCTTCAGATTTCAGACTAGGACTCTACTCAACTGAAGAAAATTCTCTGCCCTTTGCAGTCCGCAACTTTCTATCCTTGATCTTCATGGACCCGGTAAGGGCTAAGCTTTCCTTAGCCCTTTCTGTGCTTCCTGTTTAGGAGTAGAAGGCTTGATTTGCCTAGAGTAGGGCCTAGAGCAGGGTGTTAAGGCCACGTGTGGCCTGGTAGGTCCTTAAGTGCAGCCCTTTTGACTAAATCCAAATTTTACAAAACAAACATTTGTTACCCACCCACCCCCGACCTAGAGGCATATAAGTGATTTTCCTATATCAGGAGAGATGTGAGTTGTTTTAAGGGGAACAGGGGGAATTATACACTAAAGGCATCAAATATTTGCTTATGTGAAAGTGTAGATCCCTTTAGTAATACACAGCAAATTACATGAAATTTAACTGGACCCCAGTCTGGTCCCGATTCTGGTAGCTGGGAGAGTTGGAACAATGTTTGAAAGACAGATCAAAGTTACAAGAATGTGACAAATGAGATGAACAGATTATGGAAATCGAACTGTTTTCTTTTAGAAAAAGAAAGAGTTAAAGAAGATGAAAGCCAATCAAAAGGGAGAAAATGCTAATTAGAACTGAAGGAGGATTCTTTTACTTCCTTTTTTTAACTAAAGATAGCCACCTCTCTTCTGAGAAGCTGCTTCCGAACATTGTCCTAATGTACTCATTTCTGTTTCAAGGATCAGAGGTGAACCTGTTTGTTACTGGAAGAACATTTCCTCCCCAAACTCCCTTGGACCTTCTCATGTTCTTCTGGGCATCACTGATGGCGATTGGTAAGTAGGATTTTGAGTGAGATCTGGGCTATGATGGGGAAAAACCCTCTGCAACCTGAGACCTCTAAGTCAATCTCAGAAAAATTCTTGCCCTGGGCAGCCTAAGATAGTAAAATAATAATTTGTATTTCTGTCTTTCTATTTGTTATTCAAACAGGTTTAACAACTATTGGATTTACATTACAGGAATTTTTAGGAAAACTTTCAATTCCCCACTCTCCCCTACCTCCAGATTGAACTCTCTTTTATTTAAAAAAAAAAAAAGTAAGCCACAAGTGATGAAAGATTAAATCTGACATTATGTTCAGTCATTTTCCCTTTTTGTCCCTGTACCTCACCATGAGGAGAGTGGTATGTTTTATGATGGATGCATCCTCCAGGACAATTATTGGGTTTTTTAGTTACACAGGTCTCAGCTTCCTGCTAGTAATATTTTCAACACACAATGTCCATTAATCTTTGGATTTCAGTGTATTTCACTATGTACAAATTCACGCAAATTTTCCTATGTTTCTCTAACGATAATGATAGCTAATTTCTATTAATTCTATAGGCTACCATTAATCTATATAGTACTTACGATATGCCAGGTATATGGTATATAGTAGGCATATATAGGACAGCTATTATACAGCAGGTAGGTGACACAGTAGATAGAGTGCCAGGTCTGGTGTCAGGATGACTTACCTTCATGAGTTCAAAACTGGCCTCAGATACTTCCTACGTGTGTGACCCCGGACAAGTCATTTTTTTTTTGGAGGGGGAAGGCAGGGCAATTGGGGTTAAGTGACTTGCCCAAGGTCACACAGCTAGTTTTTGTGTTAAGTGTCTGAGGCCGTATTTGAACTCAGGTCCTCCTGACTCTAGGGCCAATGCTCTATTCACTGCACCACCTAGCCTCCCTGGGCAAGTCATTTAATCCTGCTTGTCTCAGTTTCCTCACCTGCAAAATGAACTACAGAAGGAAATGAAAATCATTCCAGTATCTTTGCCAAGAAAACCCCAAATGGGGTCACGAAGAGTCAGACACGAGTGAAATGACTGAACAACAACACCATACTTCAGGTACTCTGCTAAGCACTTTACAATCATCTCATTTGACTTCCACTACAACCCTAGGATGTAGGTACTGTTATTATTCCTATTTCACAGTAGAGGAAACTGAGGCAAACAGTGGTTGATTAAGTGACTTGCCCAAGGTCACACAACTAGTGTCTAAAACCAGATTTGAACCCAAGTCTTGTTGACTTCAGACCTAGTGCTCTACCCATTGTACCACTTTGCTCTAAACTCATATTCATCATTTATTTTATTTTTGGTTACATTTTAAGTGCCAAACTGTCTCCCTCACTCCCTCCTCACCCTGCACTAGAGAAGGCTACCATTTAACACACACACACACACACACACACACACACACACGTAAAACCATACTATGCATTCTTCTATTTATCAGTTCTTTCTCTGGAGGTGGATAGCATCTCCATTCATAATAGGTCATTTGTGGAAATTAATCTTTTCTTAATGAATCATAATATTCCATTATATTCATATCTTGGACCATAAGCTGAAGGGACTCTCAGGGCCACCTAGTCCCACCTCTGGAGTCCCATTGAAGTGACTTGCCCAAAGTCACCCAGATAATAAATATCAAAGACAGAATTTGAACCCAAGACCTCTGACTCTGGAGCCTACTCTCTTTCTACTGTACCAATTTCCCTTGTGGCATAGGTTATTCCATCCTTCCTTAATCAATGTGTACTCACTTTGTTTCCTGTTCTTGGCCATGATTATTTTGGAATCTGTTTCGGGTGTTTGTTTCTGGGGGTTTTTCATCTTTAGAAAATATGCCCCTAGTGAGATTGCTCAGTAAAAGAGTATAAACAATGTAGTAATTTTTCTGGTATAATTTCCAAATCTATGTCCAGAATGGTTGTACTAAGTCACAGTTCCATCCACAAGCATGTGATTCTTTCTTCCCATGGCTCTTCCAAAATTAACTATTCATGTTGTTTTTTAACTTCTGCTACTGTGATGGGTGAAATGAAGCCTCAGATAAATTCTTCATCTCCTCACCACTAGAGATTTAAAGCTTTTTTTGCTATGTAATTTTTGTCATTTTTCATTTGCAAATGTTCTTGAGAGATCTTTTGGTTCTTTTAGAAACCTTTGGGGAGTCACTTGTTCTAATACACTTCTGCCAGTTCCCCATATAGCTTTGAGATCAGACTGTAATGAGTGATAGTTGATGCATATATTTTCCCACTCGACAATTCTTACTAGATTTGTTTTTATTTGTGTAAAAACTTTTAAATTTTATATAATCAAAACTCTCTTTTTCCTCTTTTGTGCCCATCTCTATCCTTTATTTGGTTGAGAAATATGCCTTTTATTATTGATATGAAAGGTACCTCATCCTATTAGCTACTGTAACTTACGATGTTATATTTTATGTTCAGGCCACATATTCATTTGGAGCTTATTATGGTTTGTGACATGACAGGATCATCTAAATCTCTCTCTTTTTTTTTTAAGTGACCTCATTTGGGTTTTTTAATTTGTTTGGTTTTTGGTAAAGATCCTAGAGCAGTTTGCCATTTCCTTCTCCAACTCATTTTACAGATGAGGAAACTGAGGCAAACAGTGTTAAATTCCAGGATCACACAGCTAGCAAGTATCCAAGGCTGGATTTGAAATCATGAAGTCTTCCTGACTACAGGCCTGGCACTTTATCTACTTTGACACTTAGCTGCCCTAGTCTAAACTGTGTTTCTGTTTTCCAAACAGTTCAAATAAGGAATCCTTTCACCAGTAATTTTTATATTTGGGTATATAAAAAATAGGTTACTGTGACCAATTGTTTCTGGTTTTTAACAACTCTATTCCATTGATCTAATTTTCTATTTTTTTAACCTTGGATAAATAGTTTTAATGATTATCACCCTATAATATAGCTGGAAGTCTGATAAATGTCCTCTTTCTTCATATGTTTCATCATCATTTCTAGACTCCACCTCTTTCATTCCTCCAAAAAACTTTACAATTATTTTGTTTAATTCAACACAATATATTCTTGGTAGTTTGAAAAGTATAAATATTAAAACTGTAAAATCATTTAGGTATATTATAATTTCCAGTATATTGACTCTAGTTTGGGAAAGAAAACTGTTCTCCTGAGTATATAATATCCAGCATCCTCAACAGAGTTCATTACAAGAACCTCTCTGTCTCAGCCCCTTTCCAATTCTATGGCACTACTTCTTTATGCCATTTCTTTATTTTTTTTTATTTTTATTTTTTTTGAGGGGAGAAATCAGGGCAATTGGGATTAAGTGACTTGCCCAAAGTCACATGCCTAGTAAGTGTTAAGTGTCTGAGCTCGGATTTGAATTCAGGTCCTCCTGACTCCAGGGACCATGCTCTATTCACTGCACCACTAGCCACCCAATATGCCGTTTCTTTCTGTCAGTGGGACCAAACACCCATTCCTCCCTCTGTCATTCCTCTCCTTTTCCCAATATTCTATCCCTACTTTCCTACCTCGTCAAAAGCAGGGAGAGAAATCCTAAAATTTCCCACTTACCTATCCACTAGACTCCTGGTAAGTCTGATCTGTACAACATAGGGCCTGAGAGCCACTTGCGGTGGGCTGAAAGATTTCAGGCAGGCCATGAGCAATACAGAGGATGCAGAAGGAAATAAAGATGTAACAAGTGCTTTGTCCATGCCCCACTTAACCGGTCTTCCACTAGTCACTACTGTGCCCATCACATAACTCGGTGAGTTTCCACTGTGCACGAGCTCCTTTTTGTCACGTGACCCCCAGTAACCACCCATCATCAGTCTCTCTCTAGTCTGAGAGGAGTAAGAGCCATATCTTTTCACTTTTTCCTGTCGCTATTAAATGTGAACAGCAAGAAAAGCTGAAAAATGTATTAAAACTTGTACTATTTAGCAAAGTATTTTTTTAACATTAATGTGATTTCATGATAAAAATCCTAAGTAATAAGAGTAATTAATTGAAATTAATTGAAATTTCCCCTTTTTTAATGTGGTTTATTTGCAAAATAGTTTGATCATTAATTATACCTTTACTTGGAAAGTGAGCCACTAAAAACTTTATCTGTGACCGGAAGAAGTTCCATCTTTAATTTTGGCCCCTGTCTACTGTCGAGTTGTGCAGGTCTGATGCTTCTGTCTTACTCTCCCCCTCTCCTGCTCACAAAAACCCTTTCACTTGTTCAACTACCACTAATGAAGAGTGAGATGTTTTTGTCTCTGAAATACTTATCTACCTTTCTCCTACTCTCTTCCTGATTATTTTCTGTTTTCCTCCTCCTAAGATTCTTTGGTCTATTAATATTCTTTGTTTTCTCAGTATCTCTCAGATATTGTAAGAGATTTTTTTTTTAAGGAAATCAAAAGACAACCAAAAAAGTTCCTCTTTTCTATCACCTTAATTGGGCCTAATCATGTGAGAATAGGCATTTCTTTTTCAGGAGTCTTTAATCACTATCTAAATTGTTTAAGATTTTCGTTTCTGTTTGGTTGATTTGCATTTAAAATACTTTGCTCCTCTCTGGGTTTTGGTCTTTTGTTGTTTTTTTAAGATAATGACTCAGATATTTCCTTTTTGCTAAAAGTCCAGAGAGAGACAGAGACAGAGAGAGAGAGAGAAAGAGACAGACAGACAGAGAGAAAGAGAGAGAGACAGAGAGACAGAGAGAGAGAGAAAGAGACAGACAGACAGAGAGAAAGAGAGAGAGACAGAGAGAGAGAGAAGGTTTGACTTTTAAAGATGTTATTATTTGGGAGTATAAAACAATCTTATTTGCTTTCTGTAATATATTCCAAAATGTTCTTTTTTTAAATTGAGATCAACTGTGCACTCTTCTAATTGATTAGCCTTGAAATATAAAGGTTATCGTTTTTTTTCTGGAAGTCTATAAAATTTATTGCTTAGTGTTGTATTTCTAAAAGTTGACTACACAGTTTTTAGTGAATTAAAACTGAAATTTCCTTCTGTTGGTATTCTGGAAATTCACTCAATAGGTACTTTGCCGTTTGCTTTCTGAATTTCTGGGAAATATATGAATTTCTTGATTAGGGTATTTAGATTTTTTTTTATCATTTTTCCAAAAGATTGACAGTCTTTTGATTAGTTGTTTATATCCTATCTTCAAATTCAGCACTCTTGTTTTATATAACCCTTACATAATTCTTCCAATCTGGTGTCTTTTAGGGGTATCATTCAACTCACTTTTTTTACATCTCTCATTTTTTACATTCCCATTCTGTCATTTTCCTTTTTGAGAAAATCTGGTGATTTAGTGAATTGCCTCTGTCTTTTATCCTAAATTGTCTATTTTCTTATTAAACTGGTTCATTTTTCCCTTGAGAACTCTTCATCTCTTTCCTTATTTTATTTTTAAAATTTAATTCTTTTCTATTCTGAGCCATTTTGGAGGTTACTGAATTAAAGAGCAAGTAATTAATAGCCAATGAGATGGTCTTCAGTTATTTCTTGTGTGTGACTAACACAGTGAAAGTTTCTTTCTTTTCCCTTTTCCCGTCATTGCTTGTTTTTTGGTTATACCGTTGGGCATTTTTCTTGTGTATTTGAGGTACAGAGGTAGGAGCTAAGCCCAAGGTTATCTCTTATTCCTCCATCTATATAAGATTCTTCAATAGGTAACATTCCTATTCAGTTAATATTTAAATTAAACATAATTTCATAACTACTTTGGTTAAATATTAATTTAAAATTTAATTAAATAACAATTCATCATTTCTATACAGTTAATATGTGGGCAGGTCCACAAATATTATTATCATCCTCAGGGTTCAGATTAGGAAACTGAGGCTCAGCCAGGTAAAGTGATTTGCCCCAAGTTACAAAACTAGTACCTATCAGAGGCAGGATATGTACTCAGATGTTCTGACTCCATAAGTCAGAACTTCTTTCAGTCAGGGAGGTGGAATATTTTAATCCAGGAGTGTATAAGAGGCAGTTCAAACTGGCTTTCTGCAACCAACTGTTAATTTTTTGCATGTGAACATTTATACCTCAGAATTTGGCAAATATCACAAATCAGAGATTGATTTTTTTATTTTAGAGATCGATTTTTTTTTTGTTTTATTGATTGTCTAGATTTAAGCAAGGTGGTGGAGAAAATGTTAATGATGCAAATTAAACTTAAAAGTTTGTGGGTAGCATTTTCCCGAGGAGAGTCAGTTGTTAAACATTTATCAGAATGTCTCTGCTTTGACCTCTTCTTTAAATTCAGGACCCATATAATAATACACTATTGGTGAAGTGCTCAGTTGGTCTGACCGTTCTATAAAACTATTTGGAATTATGCTAGAAAAATGACTAAACTTTTCATACCCTTCAAAACCCAGCAACCACAACTATGCACATTCTCCAAGGTGATCAAAAAAATAAGTGCCATGTGTGCCAAAATATTTACAAAAAAATATTTTCGTAGTAGAAAAAAAAAAACCCGGAGAAAGTGTGGGAAATGTCTATGCCTTCAAAAATTATAGTATATAATGTAATAGAATATTACTGTGTGTCGTATAAATGGCATTTTGTGTATGTTGACTGTGTTGTTTTCCTCTTTTGCGGGGGAGGAAGGATGTTTTAAGAATTTGGCTGGTCCAGAAGACAAAGACTTGAATGAACGGTGGGATTTCATTGCCACCTAAAGCATAGAGAGCCATACCTTGTAGTTTATAAAGAGCAGTTAAGCAAAAAATAATACAGTCGGAGTACATCTGCATTCTCTCATAATTTCAAACCGGAAATGAATGAAAGTCAAAAATTTTTGGCCACCTACCAAGGTTAAAGGGCTGTGTTCCCTCCATGCCATAGGGAGTGAGAAGCTGAATGAAGCAATCTCAAACACAGCAGTGATACAGGAGTCAGCCCAAGGCTGTGTAGGTGAAGTGTCAAACTCCTGGTACAGGTAATAAATGCAATAAGACTGGAGAAAAGCTATCCTCCATTTGGTTTATAATAGTTTATAATTTAATATATTGTATTATGCAATATAACAATTATATTATATTATACAATATATATTATATATAACAACATATATTATATGTTATATATAACAATATATATTGTATTATATATTATATATAACAATATAACAATTATATATAACAAATAATATTATACAATATAATAACATATCTATAATATTATAAATATATAATGGTTACATAATAATATATTGTATGATATAATAAAATATTTTATATTATAATGATTATGTAATAACATATAATACAATAGTTTATAATAGTCATAGAAGGCTTTCTGGGTAAGGCAGGACTTGAACAGCTCATTGGAGAATGAGTAGGAATGGCTTAGCTGGGCAAGAGGGTGACAAGCATTCTAGCAGTATCACCTGGAGGCAGCCAGGTGGCACAGTCTATAGACTACTGGAATGGGTGTCAAGAGTCCTGCCTCAGGCACCTACTAGGTCTTCGACCCTGGTTAAGTCACTCAACATCTTTCAACCTCTGTAAAATGGGGATAACAATAGCTCCTAACTCCAAGGGTGGTTGCGAGAATCCAATAAACTAACATATATAAAGGCACTCCAAACCACAAAGTGTTATAAAATATTAGCTGTAACAATGATGGTGATAACAAAGGCGATGATGAAGAGGAAACAGTGAGAACAATGGTCTCATATTTGAAATGTACAAGGAAGAACACCCCTTTTCCCCTCCTCGTGCTTCCTGTCATCCTTGTCTTCCTTCTCCTCCTTTGCTTCTTCCACCTCTTCTTTTTCTGTCTCCTCTTTTTCCTCTTATTTTTCTTTGCTAGAACATGAGGCTTATTAAATGAAAAGTTTTGAGAATTCCTACCTTGGGTAATCTTTGTCTCCTCCCTCTCTTGCAGTTCCAGTTTGTGGACAATCTGGTGAGTTACATTTTCTTTTTCATGGTCTCCAAATAACTGTTCATTGGCAAGTTCAGGATCACAGAGCTAGAAACCATGACATTAATAGTATTCCTCAGATTAATATTTCCCAGGTTCTCTTTTGGTTGAAAAATACCTTGGGCATGAAAGATATTAGACCAGGACTCTAGACTCAACTCTGCCACTAACAACATAACAAGGATAGATAGATAGATAGATAGATGGAAGGATGGATGGATAGATAGATAGATAGATAGATAGATAGATAGATAGATAGATAGATGGATGGATGGATGGATAGATAGATAGATAGATAGATAGATAGATGGATGGATGGATGGACAGATGGACGGATGGACAGACGGACCAACAGACAGACAGACAGATAGATAGATAGATAGATAGATAGATAGATAGATAGATAGATATGTACTTGGTACATATAGCATACCTAACTGAATGATTGATTGTGTGCACACATATATGTGTATAGAGATATATAGATATATATATAGATATCCAAATACGTACACACAAATGCACCCATCACCTAAAAGACAATAATTAAAGAGTATAGTATTTTGAGTCAGAAAACCTGGATTCAAATCTCATCTGTCACCTGCAACTGTGTGACCCTGAGCAAATCACAGCTTTGTAGGTCTTTAGTTTCCTCATCTCTAAAATGGGCAGCTTGAACTGGATGACCTCATTTCCAGTACTAATATTCTATGATATCTCTTTCTGAAAATGGTGGCTGGCATTTGAGCCCCCTTCCAAGCAAGGTGGCCATGCACTTCTATTGTGAAGTCAGAGAACCTTCATTCATATCTGATACTTAACACCTATGTGACCTTTGTCAAGTCACATACACTGTCTCTGCCTCAGTTCCCTCATCAGTAAAGTGAAGGGTTAGATGACTTCTAAGGTCACTTACTGCTCAAAACCTATGATGCCCTATGATATGGGTGAGGAGAAGCTATCATTGTGAAGCAGAGGGGAGAGAAGTGGGAAAAAATGTAGTTCCCAACATCATTCCTAACAAGCCAGCTCCAAAAAAGAGCTAATTCAGCCCTTTCTCTTCCTGAGGACTTTAGTTGATCCCATAGATGTCCTTTTTAAAATGATCTTTCACTGTTTGAATTACATTGACAGACTTCTCCCAGTTGGTGAGCTAATGTCTGCAGGCTGGGAGGTGCCTTTGAAAAGCAGGGAGATCTGGGATGGGAGTGGGGGAAATAATGTAGGAACACCCTCTATGAGCCCAAAATACATTGAGAAAAAGGGACAATCATGCTTCTGTGTATCATATGCTAACTCCCACAGCTGTGGTTATGGGTTCTGTTAACTTTGCCCCTTTTTTCTTCTTCACATTAGCTATACTGAAGCCAGTGATTTTCCTCATACCTCCATGGACCACTCACTTCAAAGGGGAAACAGTGCTTCTGAAATGTGATGGATTTCACTCCTATGTAACAGAGGAAACACAGTGGTACTTCAACAAGCAACTACTTGAAGAAACCTTGAGCTACATTAGGGTTAAAAAGTCTGGACAATACCAATGCAAGACCCAGAATTCACCCCTCAGTAACCCTGTATCCTTGTATTTTTCAAGAGGTAAGAGAGCAAGCTTGGGCCCCCAAAAAGAGATATGAGAAGGTGCTTTCCTCTACTTCTTTGCAGAAATTGGAGTTTGTAGGTATTGAAATATTACATGCAGCATCAAACTTTTTCAACATATTGATTAGTTTGGCTGAATTTTTTTTCTTCCTCTTTTTAAATCCTTTAAATGTAAGTGACATAGAAATAGCAAGTACCAAAAGAAATCTATTAATTTAGGCTTTTAAAATTGGTTTCAGTTCTCTCATCTCAGTCTTGCTCCAGGCTTGGGGCTAAACCTCCGTGATCTCTAGGCATAGGTTTTGCATGTTAATGTTTCCTGGACTAGAGACTGGAGGTCAGTTAGAAGTTTTATAGGACAATGATAGAGTATCCCCATTTTCAAGACCTTCTTTTCCCATACCTGGTTAGTCAAGAATCTGTCTTCTCTTCTTGCTTTGGCCTTCAGGGTGTTAATATTCACTTCCAGCTGGTTATGGGGTTAAATTTTGGTCCCCCACTATGAACAAACATGCATAGAGAAAATCAGAACCTCTGTGCACTAGAAGACATATATCAAGATATACATATAGATATACACATATGTGTGTATGTATGTATATATGTATAAGTAACATAGTGGTATGAGATGGGACTCATTTCTTGATTAAGAGTATGGAAATTATAACTATATAAGGTACTGGACCCTCAGTTCTCTGGCAGTGTCATTAAGTGACACTTTTAGAATGGGATGGTTTTTCCTCCATAACTACAAGCTCAAATGATCACAAATATATCCCACAAGCAACCTAATTTTTCTTGGAAATAAAATTATGACTATTGCTTAAACCTTCTTGAAATATTAACATCCAGGGATTCCATCCATTTCTAGATCTATACTCTTAGTTCCTATATTTACAGAACCAGGTAGTCCTCAGATTTCAAATCGCTCCACAGATACTTCTACAGGTGTTTTAAAGAGGGAAGTCATTCTAACCTGGAAAGGGAAGAAGTCTGAGTCTTATGGGAAACATAAAAGACATTTTAAAAACTGGGACAATTACGGATTAATGTTCAGGCCATTCTCAGAGGTACACCCAAGTCATTCTTTCCAGTAGATGAAAAATCAAAAGACCCAAGGGAGAGGTACCTGTCAGGAGTAGGCTAAGTGACTGTTTTCTCCTTCTGTCTCATACAGATCAGCTCATTCTACAGACCCCAAATCGTGTGTTTGAAGGAGACTCACTGGTTCTAAGATGCCTGAAAAAGGAAGGGATAACACTTACTGAAGTAACACTTTATAAGAATGGAAAAGCTCTTTCTACTTCTAAAAAAGACTCAAATTTCTCTATCCCCAAAGCAACTTTAAGTGATAGTGGCCAGTATCACTGCAGTGCAAAGAAATCACATTGGTTATTTAAGGAAACAGAAATAGAAGCTGAAACAGTAACAGTCCAGGTCCAAGGTAAAGACTCTCAGCCCCATAGGGTTGGGTTGGAACAGAGTCTACAAGGGGGTGAGGGAAAGATTGGCAGGGGACTGAGATGAGTAGTCTTTGGATCTCATGGGCTGACCGAGGCTTAGAATTCTGGAGCATCACAGTTGACTCAATGGGGATCAGGTTAAGTAGTACTTGAATAGAAGAAACTAAGAAGGAAAATGTGACAAAAGAATAGTGTCCTTTGGCTTAACCTTGGGTTTGTCATGTCAGTGCTTGCTTCCCCAGGCTCTCTGAATCTCATGTCCTTGGAAACTGTTTGATCTTTTTTCTCTAGAGCTGTTTTCACTTCCCATACTGAGGAGTACACCTTTACAGCCCTCAGACGGGACCTCCGTGACTCTGACCTGTGACACCCAGCTCCCTCCAGAGAAAGCAGATTCTGGGCTGCATTTCTCCTTCTTCAGAGATGGCAGAATCATCTTGTCAGGCCAGGAAAGAGGCCCCAGACTCGAGCTCACCAAAGTCTGGAAGGAAGACTCTGGGTTTTATCTTTGTGAGGCAAAAGCAGTGACATCCCAGGTCTGGAAAAGGAGTCTTCCAGTTAGGATGGAAGTGAGCAGTACGTGTCAGAGAGAAATCTAATGGGCCTAGGGTTAAGAAGAGGGAGGCTGGGCAAACGGCATCATGCATTTGGGGATTTCCTCTGGGCTACTTCCATTATTAACAATAGCCATGATGATAATCATTCTGATAATAATAGCTAGCATTTTTATTGTACCTACTGTGCCAAACACTTACAAATATTATCTCAGTTGATCCACCCAATAACCATGGGAGGTAGGTGCTATTCTTATCCCTGTTTTACTGATGAGGAAACTAACACAAACAGAAATCAAGTGACTTGCTCAGGGTCATACAGCTAATAAGGTTAAATTTGAATTCAGGTCTTCTTGATTCCAGACCCTGCACTCTACTACTCAGACCATTTAGCTGCCCCTACACAGTTCCACATTATCCCTGAGGCAATGGGTAATGACAGCTCTGCTAGAGAGATGGGCTACCTTTTACTCGGGGCACAAGGAATGAAGTAAAAATAAAGAGATTATTTTTTAAAAAAAGACCTACAAGCAGCATTTCCCTTCCTACCTCAAGATCTCCAAGGCTTATGCTGTCCTGTAGACTTACCCTTCACTGGTACGTTATTGCCTTGCCCAGGACAGGGTGTGGAGAAGTGCAGCTGAGGGAAGAGGAAGGTGGGAGCTTGGCTAGAAATTTAGTTGATGACTTCTACTCAGAAGTATAGTCAAATCCCCAAGGTACAAGGTCACTGACCCCTACGAGTGGGATGTCTCAAGAGTCTGGCATCTGGAAATGGGGAGGTCTAGAAGATAATCAGTCCTAAGGAGATGGCACTTTGAGAACAGATGAACTTTGCCTTTGCTATTGTTCTTCCATAACTCTTTAAAACAGAATGAGCTGCCCATCAGGACTTCCAGGAAAATGCCCCAAAGCTGCCCAAGAAATAGTCTGCTCCTCTATTCCTGGGGGTTGGGAGAGAGATCAGGAAGAACTGAGCCCCTGAAATGAACACTGTTAGACTAGATAAAATTTTGAAGTTTCTGGGTCAGAAATACATGTTCACCTGGGTGAGCAAAAAGTCAACCTCTCAGGATTTAGAACTTTTAAGAGGCCCTAGAGATGATCCAGATTAACCCTGTCATTTTACAGGTAAGGAAACTGAGGCCCAGATTGGAGAAGGCCCCAAGCATATATAAGTAGTAAATTGCAAAGCTAGGATTCCCACCCAGATACTCCGATTTCAAATTTGATGCTATTACATCCAGAGCAGACTTTTTCCCTTCAATTTTTTTTTTTTTAGCTATTGGCCTACATCCTAAGATCAAAGCCTGATATGATCTGTCTTCACTAACTTGAATTCAAACATCATTTTACAATCACACAACAAGTAGCTACCATTAACCTCACCCTCCACAGCCTCCCCAGACCTGAAGTCTCCAAGGATCAGGCTCCTTATATGTTCATTCATTTTCACCCAGGAATCCCTGTCTCTGGAATCCACATGGAGATGCAGCCGCCTGGAGGACAAGTGACAGAGGGGCAAAGCCTCGTCCTCCGCTGTTCAGTAGCAGGGGGCACAGGTGACATCACATTCTCTTGGCACAAGGACGGCACTGGAAGAGTCCTGAAGAAGAAAACTCAGAGGTTACTTGTGGCAGAGTTTAAAATATTGGCCATGAGAGAGAGTGAAGCTGGGACTTATTATTGTGCAGCTGACAATAGCCACGGTCCGCTTCATAGCAGAGCAGCGAGCGTCTCTGTGAGAAGTCAGTGTTCTCTCCCTTTCTTCTGCTCCTCAGCAGTGATCCACACCTGCCTCGTGCTCCGAGCTTTGCAGAGCGCTGTCCTCACTGGATCCCTAAGACACAAGCAGAAGCGTCATTTTTGTTTAAGAATTGTTTATAGACCTCATTTTACAGATGAGGAAATCAAGATTTAGAGGAGCAGGGGACATTGTTGGTGGTCATATAAGAGAATAAGTGTTGGCGCTGAGATTTGAACCCAGGCCCCCCCAAATGCCAAGGAAAGGGCTCTTTCTGTTAATTACATGCCATGCTATTCATTCTCAACTAATGTGTTTTTTTTTAATTGATTTCTTGGGTTCCTTCAGAGATGAATCAGGAGTATATGGACTAGTGTCCAAAGATTTCACAACAATCAGAGCTTTGGAGGGGAAAAAAAACTGTATTTAATGGTGTTAGTGCCTCCTAACAAATTGTAGTTTGTTGTGGAAGGTCAGGGGATGTGGGGCAAAGAGGAATCATGGGAGCCCTTGGGGTGTAAGGTATGGTGAGAAAAATATTAGGATGAAGGTTAAGAAGGGCTCTGGGCTGATGTCCAGGTGATTAATATTTGGAAATTGTCTTCTTAGATTTTGGAGAGACCTCTGAGAGAGCTAGATGCTGTAGCAGCAAGCACCCTAGCATACCCCAGATGGCTGCCAGCACAGGTTCTTAGATCTGCTTTTCTAAAGGAAAGCAACTCAAAATGGGTTAACAATCTTACTTTAATCAAACAAATATCATTTACCTAGTTCAGGGGAAAAAGTCAGCACTCTGAACTTCAGAGAACACAAGCAGAAGTTACAAGCAGACAGAGAAAAAGATCAGCAGACCGGCTTCCAGCCGTCTGACCATTACATCCATACCTAGCTAGTTAGCAGAGAGGGAAGCACCAACATCTGGGTTTCCAAAGCCAGGGCCTCAATGGCTGCTCAGAGTCTCATCTAGTCAAATCACACAAATCTTCCCAAAGTAAGTCCCGAAGAAAACCTCATATCAGGGTCTACATAGCCTTCTCCTGGCTCAGAGAATGTCACGACCCTCTTGACCCACTGCTGAATCACAAAGTAACAAGCTGTGGGCATTCCTGAAAAACAAGCCTCCTGCCATAGGCTCCATGTGACCACATTCAGCCTAGTAGGGGGCAGAGTATACTTTCAAATCAGGGAAGGTTCTCAGATTCACTTAAGCCTATCAAGGGCTTCAGATTCCCATTCCCATAACAGATGCAGAGCAAAGAAGACAGAAATCAGGAGTGATGAGAGGGCTTCTTCCCTGCCCCAGATGCCTAGGGCCAAAGGGTCGTGAGCCACAGCAGCAGAAGCTCATCTTAACTCTTGTCCTTCTCTCTCTCAGTTCCAGTGTCTCCTCCTCTCCTCACTTTCAGCGTCCCTGAGGCACAGATGTTTGTGGGGAAGGTTGTGGAACTTCAATGTGATGCCCAGAGAGGATCAGCCCCAATCCTGTATCAATTTTATCATGAGGGTAAAATCATGAAAAATAGCTCAGCCCCTTCTGGAGGTGCAGCGTCCTTCAACCTATCCCTGACCGAACAACATGCTGGGAATTACTTCTGCAAGGCTGATAATGGTATAGCCGTACAATTCAGTAAGGTGCTGACCCTCTCAGTGAAAGGTATGTTGGCCCTTTCCATTAGGAAGCCACATCCAGGATAGATGGCACATCCCCAGCACTGAACTTCCCAACTATGGGGATCCAGTCTGTCCTCAGTGGGGTGGTCTGGTATCATGGCAGGCTCCCTGGCTTCTCTGCCCCTCCCTGAGGGGCTGAGGCCTCAGGAACTCAGACCCTGCCCCTATTTCCTACAGGGACCCTCATAGAAAGAGGGGTGTTTGAAACTGGGAAAGTTAATCCTTTGACGGCATTATGACTTCATAAACTAGCTCCTACTTGAAGCTTACTGTAGGTCACTCTGGGCAGTCACAGGAAGGCATATTAATCTCTGGAAACCACTTTATTACTAGCTGCAAGCACAAGGGGCAACACAGTAAGTTAGTGCAACAACAACTCAACAAAATCAGGATTTTGTTGTTGTTGTTCAGTTGTTCTCAGTCGTGTGTGACTCTTTGTGATCCCATCTGGGGTTTTCTTGGCAGAAATACTAGAGTGGTTTGCCATTTCCCTCTCCAGTTAATTTTACAGCTGAAGAAACTGAGACAACATGTTCTGGAATGCAACAAGAATTGCTTTAGGGGCGGCTAGGTGGCGCAGTGAACAGAGCAAAGGCCCTGGAGTCAGGAAGGCCTGAGTTCAAATCCAGACTCAGGCACTTAACACTTACTAGCCATGTGACCTTGGACAAGTTGCTTAACCCCAATTGCCCTCCAAAAAAAGCAAAAAAAAAAAAGACTTGCTTTATACCACAAGTGTAAACACTCCTCAGAACACAAATAAGTGCAGATAAACAGACTCCCCAAACACCATCTTAATTTGAATATACCAGTGAATAGGTCCTAATCCATAAAATCAAAACACCACCAAAAACCCCTGTAGCACTCAGGAAGTTATTTTAATAAACTGATTATTTTTTTAACAATGATGATTTTAGCACTCCCTTTGCTTATGAAGATCTATGGATTATTATACCTTAATGGGTTTTTAAAGAGAATTTAATCTACCACTTTCTTTTCACAGAGGAAAAAATTAAATCTCAGAGGAATCAAGTGACTTATCTAAGGTCTCATGGTTAGTGAGAGGATGAGGCCTGGAACACAGGACTTGCAACTCCTAGTACTTATACAACACATGCAGGAGTAAAATAGACTCTAGCTTAGGTAATGAATCTTCCAGAGGGTTCCCTTCATTCTCGATACTTCTAACCAACCATACACACCCATCCTGTATTCAGCCCCAGTCCTCTCCCAGATTTCCCAAGAAATTTCTGCTTTCTCCTCTCTTGCCAGTCTTTCTGCTTGAAGTCCCGGCTGAAGCTCTCCTGATCTCCCCACCCAAACAGTAGTCTCTCTCTTCCAGGCCTCTATTCTTGCTCCTAGCAAAGTTGCAATCCCTAACTATGTATAAAAAAAATCATTTCTGTTTCCCCTGTTTCTATCAAACAAATTGACTCAGTGATTTAATTCCTTCCTCTAATCACTCAATGATGCCTTGAATAACTGGGCTTCCTTCCCGTTAAAGTACTTTATCCCCATTATTCTGCTCATCTCTCTCTCCTAGAGCATCTCATTACACAGTGAGGACAAGTACAGACTCACTGAGAGAATACTGGACTGAAAGAAGGAGTGTGGGTTCAGGTCCAGGCTCTGTCAGTTCTTCATCAAGGTGCCTTTCTCTGCATCTGTCACCTCAATTTTAAAAGGCGTGGAAGGGTGGCCTCTAACAAGAGATAATATTTCTAGGGTGCTTTACATACGTTGTCTCAGTTAAACCTAACAACAAAAGAGTGAGGCAGATATTACCACCATAGCAGCTACTACCACTACAATACCATCACCGCTACCACCACCACTATTACTGTAACTGCTACTACTTCTATTACCACTACTACTACCCCTACCACTACTACTACTACCACTACCATCCCTACTACTACTACTACTACTACTACTACTACTACTACCACTACCACCCCTACTACTATTACTACTACTACTACTACTACTATACTACCACCACCATTATTACTACTAACACTGCTGCTGCTACTACTACTGCTATTATTACTATTTCAGAGTGAAAAACTCACTGGCCTTGGTTTCATACAACCCACAAAACTCCCTAGTGCAGCCAAGCCAGATTAAAATGTAATTGGAAAATGTTTAGCAAAATAAATAAAATACAATACAGCATAGTGTTTGGGATGAAAAATATCCTTCATCCTTAATTTAGTGAAAAGAAATAAACACAGAGATCTCTTAGGATAAGAACAGGACTTTATTCTCTTCCCCGGGAGAAGAGGGCAGTCTTCCCCATGACTCATCATGGAGAAGAGGCCAGTTACAAAAGATAGTGCTGGAATTTATAAACTAACTTAGTCAAGACCCCTCCCCAACTGTTTCCCCTCTCATTGGTGGAGAGGCACACTTCACCAAATACTTCCCCAACTGGGACAGCAAGGAAAGATAAGGGGAGGGTCCCACCAAGGCGAGAAAACAGACAAAGGAACGTAAAAGTGATTGACAGAAGCAATTTGAAAAGTTAACCACCCCAAATTGAGAAGTTTTCACTCATCCCATACAATAGTGTTAATTTGTGGCTTTTGAAGTCAATGAGCCGCCTGCAGGAATCTGTTTCAGTTTGGGTTTGACACCTCTGCAGGATATCATGCAATCTGGAGAGGAGGATCATTAAGCCCCTGGTGTAATACTGATTTAGGGCCGCTAGGTGGCGCCATAGTGCACAGAGCACCAGGCCTGGAGTCAAGAAGACTCATCTTCCTGAGTTTAAATCTGGCTTCAGACACTGATTAGCTGTGTGGTCCTGGGCAAGTCACTTAACGCTGTTTGCCTCAATTTCCTCATCTGTCAAATGATCTGGAGAAGGAAATGGCAAACCAGTCCGGTATCTTTGCCAAGAAAACACCAAATGGGGTCATGAAGAATCGGACATGACTGAAATGACTAGACGATAGTATTAATTATACTGACAATAACAGAATACTTGGAAGAGGCAGAGAAGAGACAATGGAGAAAAGCTGCTGTGGGCAGAGAGGAGCCCAGAGAACTATGGGCTGACATTCATACCACAGAACAATAAGATCTCAGGACTGAAAGGGACCTCAGGGGTCATCCAGCCTCTGACGTGAAGACCTCCAGAGAGGTCTTTGAAAAATATAAGGCATCAGATTGATTTGAGCTAGTCTCATCATTGCAACACCTGCCCATTTTTTCCCCAGATTTCTGTGGATAGGTTCCTAGGCAATATGGGAATGAGGAACTTGGAGGGAATCTCCTTACTTTTGTGGGGCAGTTAGGTGGTGTGTGGATAGAGCGCAGGGCCTGGAGTCAGGAAGACTTGAGTTCATATCCAGCTTCAGATACTTACTAACTATGTGACCCTGGTCAAGTCACATAACCCTGTTTGCCTCAGTTTCCTCATCTGTCAAATGAGCTGGAGAAGGAAATGGCAAACCATTCCAGTATCTTTGCCAAGAAAACCCTAAATGGGGTCATGAAGAATCTGAAATGACTAAACAACCACCTTAGTTTTATTGACTGTGTTTGCTTTTCCTTTTCTCTTTTTCTTTTAAAAAATATTCTTTGTTATATAAGATGGTTCAGGGGGAGTGGGGGATATGGGAGAAATTTGTGTAATTAAGAAAAAAAGAAATTTGTTGTTTTTTTTTTAACTTAAGGGCATATGCCTGATAGAAGTTCTGGAAAGAAAGGGCTCATATTTCTAAAGCTGAAATGCTGGTTTCCATTATCTCCCTCAGTGCCAGTGTCTCATCCTGTCCTTACCATCAGGAAGGCCACTGAAGGGGACATGGTGGAGCTTTGATGTGAAGCCGAGAAAGGCATACCTCCAATCCTCTATTGGTTTTTTCACAGGATGTAATACTGGGGAGTAGTTGGACTCACTTAGGAGAAGCTGCATTTCTCAACCTCTCTCTAACAACTGAGGATTCTGGGATCTACTCTTGTGAGGCTGACAATGACATTGGTCCCCAGCTCAGTGAAGGGGTAAAACTCTCAGTCATAGGTATAGAAGGAGGACGAGACCTGATATCTCCAGGATGAACATTTGACTTCCTCCCAATAAGGAGGGTTCATTGTTTCTGAGGAGAGGTCACCTGGGGGTGTGCAAGGTTGAGTCCTTAGGGATCAGTGTTGTCCTAGGTGATGTCACTAGGTAGATGATGGGGAAGGGATGGCTCAGCAACTGACTGCAAATCTTCTCCCTGAGTCCCAAGGTCCCTGACCCCCCATAATACAATCACTTCATTTAACACTGGACAAATATGCAAACACTGCTGGGTCACCTTAGTGATAAATAATAATAAAAATTGCTAATAATCTTGGTCACATCCCATCCCTGGCTTCACAATGAGTCATCACTTCTCAAACCCAATCTCAGGACTCAGCTGTTCAAAAGCAGAAGGGCTATTTCCTGTATTCCCTGATATTCAGGTATCCACCTGCCTAGCCCTAAGTCCAATTCAAAAAGTCCTCCTGTGTTGCTAACCCTTAGCTCTATCTTCTTGCATTCTGAGCCATCAGGACTACTGGTTCAGGAATTCTCAGGCCTTCTCTCCCCACACTGGCCTCATGCCAGACTCTCCTTTATCAGTCCCTACAGGGAAGCAAAGGGGCCTGCTTGCTGGAGGAGTCAGCTTGGGCCTGCTCGGATTCCTGGGTCTCATCGGTCTTGCCCTCCTGTCGTACTTCAGGACCCAGAGGAGATCAGGTTTGTAGGCCCTGCTCATTTACCTTTACAGAATCCCTGTCCCCATCCTGCCTCATGCCCAGAGTGACTGTCACCGTGAGGCTTCAGACCCTCACTGAATGACTGGTGCAGCACCAAGTTAAGAACAGAACAGAACAGACCAGAGGTATGCTGGTAAATGTTTAGCAACCACATCTCCAAAAAATTAACATTTTTTTAAAAATGTGTACAGGATACATTTTTAAATTTAATCTGCATTTTTAATATTTTCTCCATTATTTTCTGGTCCAGACAATTACGAAAACAATAAATCAAGCCTTGATTTATGTTTGCAGATTTTTGAAGTGTAAATATTCACACAAAAAATTTAACCATAGCTCTCATTAAGAGCTGGCTCCAGCACATCAGCAGAAACAACATTTATGCAGCTTTTTTTTTATAAGCAATCAGGGTTAAGTGACTTGCCCAGGATTACACTGATCTGAGTTCCAATCCAACTTTGGACACTTATTACCTGTGTGACCTTGGGCAAGTCACTTAACCTTTGCCTGCCTCAGTTTCCTCATCTATAAATGGAGATAATAATAATACCAACCTCCCAGGATTGTTATAAGGATTAAACGAGGTATTTATAAAGTGTTTTACAAACTGCAAAGAGTCATACAAATGTTAGCTATTGTTATAGTCTCTGGGGTCCCTTCAAACTCTGATACTGGATGAATCTGTGAAATATTTAAAGTATTTATCTTGGGTCAGGCAAGGTTCTGTGAACACTTACCAACTTACTGTGGCCCTGGGTCTCCAGTCTGAGACTGCCTGTCTCCGTTGGCTGGGCTCCAGCCCATCTCCCATAGGTGTGTTCTCAGCGATTTGAACTCAGGAAGATAAAAGTCTTCTTGATTCTAAGCACAGCGCTCTATCCCTTAAGCCACCAATTGCCCTGAGACTTTATATACCTATGTATGTGTATGTATACACATATATAAAATCATGGTATATACATTTCTATAAATTTGATCCTCAAAATACCCGGGGGAAGTGCCATTGTTATCCCAATCTTTACAGGCAAGGAAACTGAGATTAAAAGAAATTAAGTCATTTACCCAGGGTCCCACAGATGGCAAGTATCTGAGAGCAGATTTGAACTCAAGTCTTTCCCTGACTCTAAGTCCAGTACACTGTCCACTGAACCAACTAGCTACCTCATGCATATCATGTGCTTTGCTGAATTCACTGAAAATAGTATCAATAGCATTGTTTCCTTCTACAAATCAGGTGACCACATCATAAAAGGAAACAGACTTACTCAAGAAGGAAATCTTCCGGATGAAACTGTACTGTCTCATGCAGCCTGTGATCCCAGCTTCTTTTCCTTAGATTTCTACTAACTGCATACCTTTAATAACATATTCTAGAATTTTGCCAAGAATAGGGGTTAGGGTCCCCAATTTTTGATTTTCAAACACCATTCCCTTTCCTTTTTTTTGAAAATAGATGAGCATGGGTGCAGCTAGGTGGCGCAGTGAGTAGTGCATGGTCCCTGGAGTCAGGAGGACCTGAGTTCAAATCCAGCCTCAGACACTTAACACTTGCTAGCCTTGGGCAAGTTGCTTAACCCCAATTGCCCTGCCTTCCCGCCTCCAAAAAGCAAAAAAAGAAATGAGCCGGCCCCCACCCCTAAAAAAAAGACAGCTGCTGGAGTCCCTTTCCATTCTCCAACTCTTTCAGAGGTCACTAAGAGTGGTTCAGAGTTCACATCTGCCAATTCTTTCACTAGCCAGAGATGTGCTTCATCTGATCTACAGCCCAGGTGTATGAACTGGCTATGAATCAATCATTTTAATTGTACCATTAAAATGGCAGAGATGATATCCAGGGCCAGACAAGGTCTTACCTTATCAAAGAGTTAGTTTTATCAAGGGAATTTAACATCTCATTAAAGAGATATAGCATAGATTCAAGAGAGATATAGCAGGCGTTTCTTGGATACATTCATTACAACAGAGAGAACTAGGAAGGTATAATGAAAATGACCTCAGTTCTGAGGTTAAAGGACCAGTGCTTGGATGTTGCTTCTGTAATTATTTGTATGACCTTGCATGAGTCATATGACAATAATAATAACTAACACTTATAAAGTGCTTATTATGTGCCAGGCACCTTGCTAAGTGCTTTACATATGATTTACATCATATGATGCTCACAACCACTCTGGGAGATCAGTGCTATCATTATTCCCATTTTACAGATGAGAAAACTGAGGCAAGAAGAGGTTGAGTGACTTGCCTATGGTCAAACAACTAGGAAGTGTCTGTAGCTGGATTTGAATTCAGGTCTTTATGACTCCAGACCCAGGAATCCATCTACTTTGTCATCATCATCATTAGTATAGTTAAATAGTAAAACAAATAAATAGTATTATAATAGTATTAAATGAATTATTAAATATATTATATAGTATTAAATATAAATAATAATGGACTTTCAAAGAGCTTTACGTATATTATCTCGTTTGACAATAAGTGCCATCATTATCTCCACTTTACAGAGAGATGTTAAGTGACTTGCATGGGGCCACACAGCCCCCTGGCTATCTTGGGTATCTAGAGCAGGATTCTAGCTCAGGTTTCCTGATTCCAAGGTCAGTGCTTTCCGCACCTGTAAGACTAGGGAATTGTTCTAATTGGCCTCCAGGGTCCCTGCCAGATCTAAATCTACAGACCCACAATGCTATGAACTTCACAAGCTCCTTGAGTGCTGAGACCACCTTGTACTTCCTGGCAGGGCTTGCTTAGCACAGGGCTTTGCAGATGGTGGGTGCTTAAAACTTTGGTTGAGTCTGAATTTGTATCTGTCAGGACTGTCACCATCTCAGGGGATGATGGTCAAGTCGCCAATCACATCTAAGGGCTTCATTTAAATTCCAAGCTTCTAGCAGGTGAGAATCATGCCTTTCCCTTACTCTGTGTCATCTTGGTTTAACCTGGCACAAGAAAGGACCCAAGGCTCCGTTTCCATGCTTTGTTTGAGACTCCTACATTGCTGTGCTCCCTCTTCTGACACCCCCCAATAGAGTGCAAGCTCCTTGAGGGCAAGGTGTCTGGACTCTTATTTCTCTCTTCACATTCCTAGCATTAAGGACAGTGTCTGAGTTATAGGAGAAACTTATTGCTTTCTGATTGATTGATATTAATCTTCCTTTTCTTTGCAGGAAAAAGTTTTGCTCTTGCACCCAGGCAAGTTCTTGATCCTTTCAGTGGCTGACTTCTTGACCTCTGCTAGAAGTCCACAGTCCAGGAACATGGAAAATGCCATTTATCCCTGGGGCTATACCTATTCATTTCCTGATTTCACAGATTTTGGGATTTGTTGTTGCTGTTCAATCGTTTTTGTCTGACTCTTCATGACTCCATTTGGAGTTTTCTTGGCAAAGATACTGACATGGTTTTGCCATTTCCTTCTCCAGTTCATTTGACAGATGGGGAAACGGAGTTAAACAGGGTTAAGTGACTTGCCCAGGGTCACACAGCTAGGAAGTGTCCAAGACCGGATTTGAAATCTGGAAGAGGAGTCTTCCTGACTCCAGACCCCGTGCTCTCTATTCACTGTACCACCTACCTGCCCTCTATGTTTTGGGATACCTAAAGAAAAGTCACTCACCAACTAAGATATGCAGTAACCATTCTGCTTATCCATAGCACTGATATGTTATTGATTTCCTTACTTAACTAAAATGTTCAGTTATTTTTCCACTTGATTAAATATTTGCATAGCAGCATCTCATCCACTAGGGAGCAGATACTCCTCTCATTTATCTGGGTCTTTATATTGCATTTCTAAGCATTAAGGTATGCCTTTCATAGAGGAGGAGGAAGGGGAGGAGGAAGAGGAGGGGAGAAGAAGGAAGAGGTGAAGAAGGACACTGACAACATTGCCTAATGAAGTGGCAGACTAGAGTGGCCACCATGACAATAAGACAAAGCAATACTTTGTGACTAAGTGATCACTGCCCTTTAGTTTGGTCTTTAGACAGCCTACCCTGCTTCCCTAACTTTGGCCATCATTGGTCCATCCTACTACTTAATTGCTTCTGCTAAAAAGCCCCTTGCAAAACACCTATGCACAAATTCTTGGGCAGTAAAACCCCATGAATCATACCAAGCTCTCTATGCCTTTCTGGTTGCTGATTTCTCTGAAGCTCAGTGTCACCACACCTACCACTTCCTGCAGGACTCTCTCCTTGATGATCTCATTAATGTATAATTAGTGTGCTATGATGCCAGGAAATATGACATCTGTGTGTATCTCACAGGAACCCTGCCATCCCAGGATCCCAAGAAAGTACCCAAGTGGAGTTAGAGCCAGTATATGTCAATGGTAAGGACCTCGCCATTGGGCAAGGGCTCTAGACCTGAGCCCAGACAATTAGGAGGGGCATAGGAGAAGGGAACACAAACTATCTTGTTTATTTAGCCTACCAGCTACCCTAGGTTTTGCTAAGCCTCAGAGAACAGGACCTCTTGAGCACAGTTTTGTGAGGCAGCCAGGTTTGATGGAAAAAGTGGTACACTGGGAATCAGGAGACACTTGAATTCAAATTCTACCTCTGACACTTGCTAGCTATTTGACCATGGTCCTCTCCAAGTCTCGGTTTCCTCCTACATAAAATGGGTCTCTTAAAACCTATAATACCTACTTCACAGGGTTATAAGGATCTAAAGAAATAATGTATATAAAGTAATTTTAACTTTAAAGCACCATATTAATGTCAGCTATCATTATTACTTTATCATGATTTCAATGATAAATCAAATTTATCTAGCACTTTAGGTTCCTTATCTAAAAAACTGGTTGATCACACCTGCACCGCCTACTTCCCAGAGTTGTTGTAGGAAAGTGGTTTAATCAGCATCTTGGCCACTACGTGGTAGATATTACATTCACCTAACCCTTTGCTATCACAGATCCCTTTATGGCACAATATAAATGTGAAATGATCTTATGTGAGTTTACAACCCTACCGTAAAGTGAACAACGTGACTTTTTTAGAGAATGGAGATCGGGAAGGGTCCTCATGATTCACATAGTGCAATCCTATTGCATATTAATAAGGATATGTAATTATTATTACCCTATTGTATAATAATAAGGATATTAAAGGTCAAATTTTAAAGATCTTTGTGTCCATAGCCACACAGCTAATAAGTGTCAATGCCAGGATTGGAATCCAGGTCTTCTGATAGCAAGTCCAGTACTCTTTGGGCTGCCTCTCAATAAACAGGGAATTTTCCTGGAATGCCAGACACCATGCTGGGGATGGAAGATATTCCAGGAAAGAGGAGTCAGGGCATGTGTGTGTGGAAGGACTTCATCTTCTGCCATAATGTAATAAGTATAAATATTTAACCATCTGACCCTGCTTATAAAGTCCTATTCTCCCCTTTGGCCCACCTACAGACCCAGGCCAGCACTCTAGAACATACAATCCAGTATTCGCAGACTCAGGACTTACAGTGAATCCTGTCATCAGGGAAGTGGTATATTCTGAGCCCTGGAGGTCGCAGCAAAATAAAGAAGAAGCAGGTGAGAGAATGAGATCTGGTTCTTATGTTGAATTGTGTCCTGTCCTATTGCACCTAGCCTGCTCCAAATCACATTAGCGTCCTCCAGCACAGCCCCAGAGTCTCTGGGCCATCCTGCTGTTGTCCCTTCTCCACAGACAATCTGCTCAGCAGAGCTGTTCAAGTGCTCTTCTTGAGAGAACATTCACTTATTTTTGTCTTTGAGTCCTCAGCTCTTTGCAAAGTCCTTGACACAAAATAGACACTTAATAAATGCTTGTTGACTAACTGATGTCCCTATTTATGGAGTGCTGGATTGTTGGCGTGATAGATCCACATTGCTGTTGACCAGTGATAAAATGTCTAGGACAATGAGGAAAATGTCTTGCTGATGAATGGTGGAGCTTTTGCCCCCAAAGCATTCTCTCTTTACTTATCTTTGGATGCTACCAACAAGATGCAACCATTGTGCCAGCTTTCTGAGCCATGTGTTGGCAAATCCTTCCCTTAATTCAAATAAAACAGGGTGGGTTAAAAATAAATGTCTCCACTGGGGAAGAGTTGAAGGTTGAGAGGGATGAGAAGAAAATCCAGTTTGGTTTTTTTCCAAATTCTGTTCCCATTCCAAGTTTCTTACCAATCTAGGATCAAATAGTGGTTGTTCTCTCACCAAGACTCACACTGGGGCAGGACTTTTAGAGCCTCTGAGGGATAGCGCCCTTCATAGGGGATAAGCGATTTATAGCTGGATGATTCTTTAGAGGTCATCTAGACAACCCCCCACCCCATTTTTTGGATGAAGAAAATGAAGTCAAGTATTTCACCCAAGGTCACATAGGCAGTAAATAGTAGAGGTAGGCTTTGAACCTAGGCCTTTTCGCTTCTGAATCCCAAATGTCTCTTTACCATACTATGAAAAGGAACCCCCAAAATGCTTAATTGAGCACCATGAAGTCAAGGGAAATATGGTCCCTTTTTTGCTCCCCATGAGCACCTTAATTATGGTCTAGGAAACAACCACACCAATCAGGAAGGGACCTTAGAGGGCATCTACTCCAACTACTTTGTTTTATAGACAGGAAACTGAGGCCAGGTGAGGTCAAGTTATCTATCCAAGGCCATACAGTTAGTTCACATCTGATTAGATGCTAGAAGAGAAAGTCATTCTAACCTAAACCTGCAGATCTTTCAGTGCTTAGGACACAGATGGTGCTGCCATACCCTGGATCCTTTAGTCACTGTTCATTCTTTTTCTTTTCCTCCCCATTAAAGAAACAATGAGTTATGTCAATGACCCAGGGAAACCTTCCCTAAGGGACACTTACTAGCTGTGTGACCCTGAGCAAGTCACTTAGCTTCTGTCTGCCTCAGTTTCCATATCTGTCATTGTGACAATCAAACAAAACATTTTTGAAGCACTTAGAACAGTGCCAGGCACATAAATGTTTGTTCACTTCCTCTTCTCTCTAGGAGAAGGTTCACTAACATAGGATCCATGAGCTCCCTAGGGGTTCATGGCTAGAGTACAGGTGGTCTGTGAAATTTTTTATATATATTTTGATAAATTCACTTCACTGAGATGGGTTTCCTTTGTAATCCTGCATATTTTGTTTTATCCATTTAAAAATATTGTTCTGAGAAGGGATCCAAAGGCTTCAGCAGGTTCTGCTGAAAGGGACAATGACAGACTAAAGGTTAAGAACCCTAGCTCTAAGAGGCCGGGTCCAGGAACTGGCTATTGTCAAGAACTCCTCCACTACATCCAGCATTCTTGGTCCTGGAATTCTTTAACTTGTCTGAGAGTTACTTCATTGTTCCATTCACCCCAATGTCCTTGCTGTGCTATGGCTTGGACATATTCCTGCAACTCCCAGACTAGACCAGGAATTCCTAGCCCATCGACCACTGCCATTTCTGGGGCCATATGGTTCACTTCTCACAAGACCACATGACTCCCTGGAGGCGCTTTGAAGAAGGTTCACTCTGTGAACCAAGTCCGAGCCTCAGGATACAGGCCTTCTCCTATCTGTGTTTCTCATCTCTTGTTCTCCCCAACTTCCTAGCTCCCTTTTTTAAAGACTTAGTCCCAGGGTGTAGCCCAGTGGTTCTCAACCTGTGGGTTATGTTCAATTTGTAACAATGAAAATACATCCTGCATATCAGATATCTACATTACGATTCATAATAGTAGCAAAATTACAGTTATGAAGTAGCAACGAAAATAATTTTATGGTTGGGGGTCACCACAACATGAGGAACTGTATTAAAGGCTCGCGGCATTAGGAAGGTAGAGAACCACTGGTATAGCCCACGTTCTCTGAAAATGATCAGGAATCAATTAACCATTTTTAACATAGCAACAACGGGCCAGTGCATACCAAGGCAAGAGAAGTTTGCTGCCCATCAAGAGGCATCTAGGTGGTACACTAGATAGAATGGTGAACCGGGAGTCAGGAAAATCTGAGTTCAAATCCTGTCTCAGACATGTATTAGCTGTGTGACCCTGGGCAAGTCACTGTACTGCTATCTGCTTCAGAATATAGGGATAATAGTAGCAACTATTTCTCAGGGTGATTGTGAGGATCAAAAGCAGTAACATGCATAGAATACTTTGTTGTTGTTCAGTCATATCCAACTCTTTGTGACCCCATTTGGGATTTTCTTGGCAGAGATCCTGGAATGGTTTTCCATTTCCTTCTCCAGTTCATTTTACAGATGAGGAAACTGAGGCAAATAGGGTTAAGTGGCTTGCCCAGGGTCACACAGCTAGTAAGTGTCTGAGGCTGGATTTTAACTCAGGAAGATGAATGTTACCGACCCCATTCCCAGTGCTCTGTGCACTATGGCGCCACTTAGCTGCTCAGTACAACACGTAGTAAATTCTATAACCACTAACAATGATTAAGAAGGTATCACAGCTGCTAAAACAAATGCCTAAATTAACAAGGCGTTAACCTTGACCCAGCTACTCTTGAATACACCTTCTCTAACAATAACAACAAGCGCTTACTGAGAACCAAACAAGTGCAGAACAAGACACTGACACTTTAATATCCTTAAAAATAGAACCTCCTTTAGGGCAGCAAATTTTTCATTCCTTCTTTTTTTTTTCCTTAGGTTCAGCACCAGCATAGCGCCCAGCACATAATAAGCTTTTAATACAAGCTGAATTGAATTGAGTTGAACTGTGGGCATATGAGGTAGTGAGTTCTCCATTACTAGAAGTTTTCAAGCACAGGTTTGATGAACAACCTTTAGGCAGTTTTAGAAAGGATTCCTATTCAGGTACAGCTTGGACCAATTGACTTTTCAACTCAGATTATGTGGAACATCATTAAGACAGAAATTAACTGATGCTTCAGGGTTCTGGGGTTTACAATTCAGGGGAGTGGGCTTTAAGTAGAATAATTGCCTAGACCTACAGCTGTTATTTGCTTTCCCCCCACAGACGACCTCACAGTGATGCTACCACCTACCCAGGTGAATCAATCAATTTCCTCAGATGCTCTTTATCTTCCCAACTCCTACCTTTCTCTCTGTCTCCTCCTGTTCGTCTCTTCTCTTCTCTTCTTTTCTTTTCTCTTCTCTTCTCTCTTTCTCTCTCTCTCTGCCCCATGTTTCCTCTCTCCTCTCTCTCTCTCTTCTCTTCCTCCCTCTCTGTCCTCTGTCTCTGTCTCTCTCTGTCTCTCTTTCTCTCCCTCTCTCTCTCTGTCTCTGTTTCTTTCTCTCTCTCTGTCTCTCTGTCTCTCTCTGTCTCCCTGTCTCTCTCTGTCTCACTCTGTCTGTCTGTCTGTCTGTCTCTCTCTCTCTCTCTCTCTTCCTACCTCCCTCCCAACCCTAGACCTTCATACATGTACTTTCTCTCTCTCTCAGGATTTCTCTGTTGTATACTCTAAAGTAAAGGCCAAACAACCTCTGGAGGATAGAGCCAAGATGACTGAGGCTACAGATGGAACCCAGAAAGACGACATAGGCAATTACGAGAATGTCCAGCTTCATTCCTGAGCCTGACAGTGTGTTCTCCCTAGGAAAGCCAGGAGCTCTTCATCACTCTGTATGGATGTGGAAATGGAGGGAAACACAATAGGGCAAGCAGACTTTTGGACTCCTAAGAAATGAGAGGCCAAGTTAGAGTTTTTCCTCCCAGGCCTCTGCTGTCACCCAGACACCACAGAGACAACACTGAGCTTCCTTCTCTCCCTTTGATGAAACAAGCCAGAAAGGCCTACAATCTTCTCTCTTTGTGTTTATTTCATTTTATTACTTATTATCAAAAATAATTGTTCACATTTTTATAGAACTTTAAGATTTTACAAGGTACTCTCCTCATAACAGCTGTGAGTTAGGTTGCGCATTCGTTGTTACCCCTATTTTTCAGAGAGCTCAGAACCAGGATTCAGACCTAGATCTCCACGTACTATTTTCTTTTTTTTTCTGCAGTAATAACTAGTATTGATATAGTTCTTTAAGATTTTAATACTGCTTCAAATATGTCATCTCATTTGGCCTTCACAACAACCCTTGGAGGTAGGTGCTATTATTGTTCCCATCTTACAGATAAAGAAACAGGACAGTGATTTGCCTAGAGCAGTGGTTCTCAACCTTCCTGCTGCCCTGACCCTTTAATACTGGTATGTGGGTGTGTCTGCATATGGGCAGACTCGCCTGGAGACGGATAGAGGAGGGGTGTCCTGGTTCCTAAGAACATGTGTGTTTTCCAATGATCTTAGGTGACCCCTGTGACCCCTGTGAAAGGGTCATTCAACCCCCAAAGGGGTCGCGACCCACAGGTTGAGAACCACTGGCCTAGAGTCACATAGCTAGTATCTAAGGCAGGATTTGAACTTGGGTCTCCCTGACTCCAAGTCCAGCACTCTACTTACTGTACCACCTAGTTGCTTAGACATTTTACTGATGCCTTTTATTTTTGTCTTTTGCTCTAGTCAGGCATCTGGATGGCGAAGTGGATAGAGTGCTAGGCCTGGAGTCAAGAAGACCTGAATTCAAATATGGCACCAGACACTTACTAGCTGTGTGACCCTGGACAAGTCACATAACCTCTGTTTGCCTCAGTTTCCTCAACTGTAAAATGGGGCTAATAAAATGGGGGTGCTTACTTTGCAGGGTCATTGTGAGGGTCTCATTAGAGATCTCATGAAGATAATGTTGGAAAATCACTTAACACAGTGCCCGGTGCTATATAAATATTTATTTCCTTTCCTCTACCTTTTGCTATTGCTCGGTAACATCCAGGTCTTTGCAACCCCACGGACTTGTCCATGAAGTTTTCTTGGCAAAGATACTGAAATGGTTTGCAATTTCCTTCTCCAAAGTGTTCACATTTTATAGATGAGGAATTAAGGCAACAAGAGGTTAAAGGACTTGTCCTGGGTCACACAGCTAATGTCTGAGGTCATATCTGAACTCAGATCTGTGTAATCCTAAGCCCAGTGCTCTATCCACTGCACCACCTAGTTCCATAGGGAAGGAGCACATGCAAAGTCCTAATGAGAGAATAAAGGCCTTACTAATTAATACAGTTATGTATAAAATTGCATATGCATTTATGGAATAGATAGCAATCAGTACTGATTCATTCACACTCCTCCGGGGTATGAAAGATAACAAAACCATAAGTGTATGCGTATATGTATATGTATATACATGTATATATATATATATATATATATATATATATATATATATATATGTATAGATATATAAAGAAGTGTAGAACTACAGAGATCATTGATGGTAAAAAGCATTTCAGTAGTTAAAGATCTAACACCCCTGCCATAACTGATTAGATACGAGAAGTGACAGAGGTAAAAGATTTATTTTTTTTAAGTTTCAAACATGGAAGAGTAGGTGAGAGATAATGCCATAGAGAGAAATAGTGATAGAAGGGAAACTTTATAGGGAAATAATAGTTTAAATCTCTTTTTAAGATTTTAAGCTTTTAAGGTTTGCAAAGTGAATTTCACACTAAAAATCCTGTAAATAAAATATATATACACATATATTATTATCCCCATTTTACTAATGAAGACAGTAAGAATCCCAGAGGGGAAATGATTTAGGTCACATGGCTACTGTGCCAAAGCTAAGACCCAGCTCAAATCTCTAGACCCCAAGCTGACTTTTCTTTCCATGACACCACTCTCAATCAGTAAGCTCAATTCTAAACATGTGAGCAAATTGAGTCTGAGGTGCTGGTGGGGAGATGTCCTGTAAGCAGGTAGAGATATAGGCCTGGAACACCAAGAGTAGACAGGACTGGCCATAAGGATCTGAGAGTTCTGTGTAGGAGTATGGCCTCATCATGAAAGTGAAAGAAATTCCCAGGGGGGAGAATAGGCAAAGATGGAACCTTGGAGGATCTCCATCTTAAGAAGGGAAGGAAAGATGTGAGATTGGGAAGGAGTAGTTAGAAAAAGAGAGTTCTCACAATATCCCATAAAAATCAAAAAAATTCTCACCTCTCCAGTGATTGGGACTTTCTCTCATGTTCCAAGGCTCCATACCACACTAGAGTCCAGATTCCCATTAGAAAAGAACTATAGATAGACAATATAATCAGATACTTTGTTTCACCACCATCCCCTTGAGATAATAATAGTACTTACTCTGTAGCAGGCACTGTCCTAAGTAGCTTAGAATTACTGTCTCTTTTGATTCTCACAATAACTATGAGAGGTAGGTGCTATATTTATCCCCATTTTAAAGCAAGGAAACTGATTCAAACAAAGGTTAAGTGATTTGTCCTAGGGCATATGGCTAGTAAGTGTCTGAGGTCAAATTTGAATTCAGGTCTTCCTGATCCCAGGCCCAGCATTCTGTCCATTGCACCATGTAGCTGCCATTATGGAACTAATGTGAAGGCTTAGCTTCTCATAGAGAGGAAATGTACCTGGTCAAGCTCGCTTGGAGCTGCTAGACAATCTACCACATTTCACCCCATAATAGTTGCATTTGGGTGTGGGTTTGTTTTTTTTAGTCCAAAAATTGGTTTCATCACATAATCATTTCATGGTATAATTCTGTTCATCATGCCATTTAAAAGGTAAACAAAGCAGCAATGTACTCACCAGTGGCACATAGATGTACGTTTATCTCTTGCACATTATGAGCTGTGAGCCTGAATTGTGAGGCTCGAGCCTAGAATTCTCAGTGCATGTGAATTGTCAATATTCAATTTTAAGGTATATTCACAAGTATTCCATGCACCTTAATCTCACACTAAAGGCAGTTTAATTATTAGTAATAAATTATTTTTAAGTAATACCAGCACAATTTTTTTTAAAGCTTCTCATAATGGTCACACCCCACTTTTTTGCAAAAAAATTTGGCACGAAATCTGCAATGATTATGCAGTGAGATATGGTAATCCTCTTCCCATTGGACACCCACTGTCTGAATAACTCATAAAAGCACACTTTAAAATCCAGGTCTTTTACTCCATCATGTTTTGGCTTTAGTTCATTGCTAAAGTACTCCCTCAACACCCTAAGGGTCAAGTACATGCTACTCCTCTCACCAAGAAACGCATAGATAGATACCTAGATAAATAGAGCATTTATTAAAGCACTTACTAACCAGACTCTGCCATAAGAGCTGGAAATAAAAGTACAAGCAGAAAGAAAAACATGCCCTCTAAGAGCTTAGATTCTAATACAGAAGACTGCATATAAAACAGAGCTGAAAAGCAGGATGAGGAGAGAAATCAGGAATGTGGAACCAAGGTAGAGAAGCCTGAAGGGGCAGGAACAGAAAGAGAAATGAAAATGACTACCTCAGACATTTCCTCAAAAGCAGGCTCTGGGGAGTTACTCGACAACCAAATAAGAAGGTGAAAGGGTGGTGTCAAGGCTGAGGAAGGAAGGGGTGGTGCAGTATAGTAAGATATAGAGAAATCATATGACCCTGACTTCTGTTCTTAGACCTAGTTCCTAATCCAAAGATGAATCACTTCCATGAGACACCTACTTCTAGCTCATGGTGATTAACTGAGTGGGATACACTCTGCACTCTCTGTGAAGACTCCTCAGAGAGAGGAAAGAGACAAAGATTACACTGAAAACCAGGGGCAGACATTTTGTCAGACTGGACAAACCTGAGTCCTGGGTTTCCTATGAAATTACACAACTCAGGACCCTTCCCCTTCGCTAGCTGCCATATTAGCATTAAGCCCTTTGGAAGTCTCCTAGGACCCTCCCCCTTTCCTTGTCTTAACGTTTGCCGAATAAAGGCATGTACATTTGGACTGGCTATACCCCTATATTCTCTGTTCTTTGTCCTTTTCACACTGTAAGCCCACCTCCCAGCCAGTGCAAGTGAGCTGGGCTGTCTTCTTATTCTTTGTCTATTTTTGCACCTAGACTGTAAGCCCACTTCCCAACCAATCAATGGGAATGAGAGATAGTGATGGGAGGGGATTTGTTTATGCTAAGGTATATAATCTCGTTTTATCTTTTGTAAGAGGCCTCATTCCACTGGTCTGCACTGGTGGAAGGGATGCCCTTTTCTCCCAAGAACTGAATAAAAATTTCCTGTTCCTACCTCAAGACACCTCTGACTTTTTTTTCTCTTTTTAAATTTTTTAAACTTTTATTTATTTTATTTTACATCATTCATTTCCACGAGATTTCGAGTTACAAATTTTGTCCCCATCTTTCCCTTACCCACCACTCCAAAACAGCCATCCCATTGTATAACCCCTCCCCCAATCTATTCTCTCCTATGTCCTCCCCCATCTCCCCTCTGACATTGCGGTAGGGCAGGATGGATCTCCCTACCACAGATACCTCTGACTTTTAATTTTGGGGTAGGGGATTTTTAGGGTCCCCATGCCCCACACATTAACCAAATCCAAATTTCTTCTAGCTAAATCATAACAAGTCCAACAATCCAACTCATTTGTCCAACAATCCAAAATAGTTCTGGGATTCAATATTCTTCCACTTCTACTTCCAAGTTTTTCCATTGGTCATATGAAAATAAGATATTGGAAAATGGGACATTGACTAAAAATACAGCTATCTTTAGTCTTATCAATTATTTTGTTTTTGTGATATGGGGGGAGGGAGGGAAGCAATCAGGGTTAAGTGACTTGCCCAGGGTCACACAGCTAGTAAGTGTCAAGTGTCTGAGGCTGGATTTGAACTCAGGTCCTCCTAACTCCGTGGCCAGTACTCTATCTACTGCACTACCTAGCTGCCCCCAATTGCCTGCTTTCTAAGTGCTTCTTGTATATGCAAGTCTCACATTTGTTTTTGACTCTGTAATTAACAAAATTTTCTCTCCTTCCCTCCCTCCCTCCTTTCCCTCTCTTCCCTCCCTCTGTCCACGCAGGGAATCATACCCTTACCTGCAAGTGCTCTGCCCAAAGGAATATAAATTTTGATTGTTAAACCTCTCAAGATGTCTTGAGGTTTACAGGTCAGACTTTTTTTCTAAAGACCATGACTTAAACCCAAATCACTCTGGCTCTCATTGCTTGTTCAATAGTCGGACCTAACCCAAATCTCACCTGAGCATTATTTGGGCTATAATGACTCCGAGTTAGTGTAAATAACAATTGTTTCTGCTTTAGCCAGAAACCCTGAGGGTCTTCCCCTCTCAGATTGATCTTATTTTTATTTTTTGACTAGGTAAAAGAGGTCATTCTTTGCTTCATTTCTTACCTAGCCTTAATCACTGAATGGGCACTGCCTCAATCATACTGAGACCTGGGAAAGATTTTAGTTCAGTGGTTCTCAACCTTCCTAATGCCACAACCCTTTAATACTGGTATGTGGGCAGCCCCCCCCCCCCCCAGACAGATAGAGGAGTGGTGTCTCAGTTCCTAAGACCATCGGAAATATGTGTTTTCTGATGGTCTTAGGCAACCCCTGCGACCCCTATGAAAGGGTTGTTTGACCCTCAAAGGAGTTGTGACACAGGTTGGGAACTGCTGTCTTTGTTTAAAAAGGTCAAAGTCTCCCACTACATCTGGTGCCATCTCCAGTGGTCCTGATCTATATCTTACCACTGGACCCAAGTGGTTCCAGAAGAGAGAATGAGGTTGGTGACTTTGCACAGCCCTCCCTCACTTAAATCCAATTCACTTGCATGTCATGGTGTCACCTTCTTGATGTCATGGTCCTCTTCTTTTGAACAAAGGACAAACAACAACCTTCCTTAGGGAGATGCTTTTGTTTTGTTTTGTTTTGGTTTTTTGTTTTTTTTTATTTTCTTAATTGATTTGTTTATTTACTTTTAGTTTACAAGATTCAGTTCCACAATCCCTTGGGTTTCAAATTTTCTCCCCTCCCTCTTCCCACCCCCTCCCCATGGCGGCATACAATCAAGTACAGGATCTGCAAATACTTTCACATTGGACATTAGTCAGGTTGTATAGAAGGGCTGTAACCAATGGAGTGAACAATGGGAAAAAAGAAAGAGAACCAAACATGGAAAAGAATGATAGCATGTATTGCTTCAGTCTCCATTTAAAC
>CM053584.1:128234474-128261948 GCA_028627135.1 Pseudochirops cupreus
TGGGGGTGGGTGACGAGGGAGGAAAGGAAAGAATCTAGAATTTAAAGTGCTATAATCAAATGTCAAAAATATATATGAATATATATATATATATATATATATATATATATATTATTATTATTATTATTAACTACATCCAACTGGGAATTAAGATATACAGGCACTGATGTAGGGAGATCCATCCTGCCCTACAGGAAAGTCAGACAGGAGAGGGGAAAGACATAGGAGAGAGCAGATTAGGTGAGGGCTTATACAGTGGGATGGCTGTTTTGAGGTGTTGGGTAGGGGAAACATGGGGAGAAAATTTGTAACTCAAAATCTCATGGAAATGAATGATGTAAACAAGAAAATTAATTAATTAATTAATTTTTTTAAAAAGGAAAGACTTTAAAAAAATAAAATGAAATAAATCAAGTCAAAACAAACAAACAAAAAAAGATAATCCCATCCTGGGTCACTAGTGCGGACAGCAGCTGTTCCTGGGGGGTATTTTCTGGGGTTCTTGCTAGCCAAATTATCCCCAAATTTGGGGGCTTGTTCCCAAATTCTCCTCTTCTCCTCAGTGGAACAACAGGTAGAGACGAGGATATGCCAATCAACCCAAGAAAGCTGGAACTGTAGGGATATGTCTCTGAAGTCATCAGTAAACTTTATGGGATCTTCAGAGAACTTCTCCAATTTTTCTTTAACTTGAATGAGATCCTAAATGGAGAATGGAACATGCACTCTAGTTGTCCCACAGGACAAGACAGGCACTTCCCCTAAGGTAAAAAGTCCTGAAGGCACTGTGGGGACAGAGGCTTGAGAAAAGAGATAGGAAGTCCCACGTCTGTGAGGGAGTGATTGGGAGGGTGCTGGCTGAACTGGATCAAACTGCAAGACTGGGGGATCAGGCTGGCAAGGGGGAAGGTCAGCTGGCTCCTAAAGAGTGGAAGGGATCAGAAGAGAAGATACTCCTAATGCTGCCGTTGGGGTAGTAAAGAGGTATAGGGAAGGGGAGGATGTCTATTGAAATCCTTTGAGGGTTCATCATCCAAAAAGAATTACTGGACTCAGCTGTCTTTTGGCAGAGTTATAAAAGTTTATTGTTACATTGACTTCACAGCAGGCAGGGGCGCGGGGGGGTAAGGGGACCTGCAAGCTGACAGGGATCTAAGGCAGAGTCAAATTGTTCTATGTTACACTCTGTAGCAGGCAGGGGGGTGTCAGAGAAAGCCTGCAAAGTGCAGGGTTATAAAGTTTAATGTTATGCTTTGCAGTGAGCAGGAGAAGGTTAAGGATAGCCTGCAAAGTGCAGGGGCTAGAGATGTAGTTTTTAAAGACATAAAACTGTCAGTCATAGGTTCATTATGCTAACTAGGTGGGCAAAGGTGGAATTAGGGAGGAGTTTGGGAGGAGTTTAGGAGGAGTTTAGGAGTGATCAGTGCTTAAAGGAACATGCACTTTTTATATCAACTGTGCAGGCGTTTTGCCCATAATTCACTGGGAGAAATCTGAGGGGAGGGGAGGGAAAGGTGTGGTTTTTGCCTTGACATGTCACTAGGTAACTTTTTGGTCAAGTTTGAATGACATAGGTCCAATATAGCTGCTGGGAGGATAGGCTTGATTGTTTCAGGAGGTGCCAAGTTTGGAAGCTAGACTGATTAGGGACCATCTTGGGAGGGAGTTATCGCCTTGATAATGTTGTTCAAGGTTTCTGGGTGCAGCTGGCCACTTAGAACAAAGGAGTTATGTATTTCTCTAAAAATACTTGGGTGATGTATTCATGGGAAATTGTATCTCAGGGAAAAGACTTTTAGGCTGGGGCAGGGGAGAGGCAGAGTTAATGCCTTTATGGCTGGGGGAAAGTGTGACTTTTACAGCTTAATTGCACAAGCTTGTTACAAACTGATGTTACATACATAGGTACCTGAACACAAGTGAGATTTTACAAACTGAGGTTACAGACAAAGCATCCCAGACCTCATCAGTAGGATCTGATGCCTGAGTGGGTGTTGCCTCAGGGAGAGGGGCCACAGAAGGAGGCACCTCAGCAAGAGCAGTGGCTGGGACCTGAGTAGGATTTGCTGATCAGGGAGGGACTGGGGCTAAAGCCCTGTGGGCCATGGAAAGGGAGTCATTTAATTGATTCCTGGTTACCCTTTTGTGAGGGGTTCTAGCTTCAAGCATCTCACAATCTTTCCTGAGAACTGTGTTCTGAGACAGTTCAACAAAGGCCATTAAATAGGCAATTTCTATCCATCTTCCCTTTCTACAATAGTATAATTCTAACTGCAAGAGAGTATTATCTCTTAAAGTCCCCAAAACAGGCCATGCTTCATGGTCCTCTAAGGTGACACTGAGGCCAAATAGTGTTGCAAAAGAACACCAACTTTTTTCTTTTAAGTTCTTTAGAGAAACTAAATTTTTCCCAATGTTGTAAAAGACAACCCAAGGTGAACTTTTGGGAACTAAAAAGGATCCACCCAATACAAGTGTAGGGCCTGGAAGTCTGTTCCTCCATAAAGGAAGATTTGGGAGTAAGCCTCAAAAAGCAAACAAAACAAAAACACAAAAAGGTACCTGACATTTTCCCAATTCCCTAGTGCTGAGAATTGAAAGAATCTGGCTTGCAATTCCAGATGGGGCATCTGTCCTTGTCCTCCATTCTTCAGAAACTGTGCCCAGGTCCATGGCCTCCAACATAACCAAACTGGACCGAGAACCTGAGAGTGTCAGGCTGAGTATGAGACAGCCTCCTAGCAGTCTGACCTAATGGGGCCTGAGAGGTCAGGCTCCCCCCGCAAAAAAAAACACCTCCAAGGTACTTGAAGGGCAAGAAGGGAATAGGGAGAGTGAGAGTGATGAGGGATAGGTTTTGGGGGATTTCTAATGAGAAATCCTTTCTAGGTTCGGCATCTGAAAAGAATTACAGGCTCAGCTTTCCTTTGGCAGATTTATAAAAGTTTATTGATTCACAGGACAAAAAGGGGTAGGGTGAGGAAACCTGGCTAGGAAAAGCTTGCAAGGTGCAAAAAAGGGGGGGGTCAGAGAAAGCCTGGAAGTGTGATGCTCTGCAGCAGGCAGATGGCCTGCTAGAATGCCTACCTGCTAGAAAAAGCCACCTGCTATAAAAGGCCACCTGCAAAGAGCAAGAAGTGAAACACAGTTTTTAAGGCCTAAGACTGTCAATCATAAGTTCATTAGGCTAATTAGGGGTAGAGAGGTGGAGTTAGGGAGGGAGCCGGGAGTGGCCAATACTTAAAGGGACCTGCACTCTTGACATCAACTGTGCATGTGTTTTACCCATAATTCACTGGGACAAACAGCAGGAGGGAAGGGGTGGGTGATGTGGTTTTAGCACTGAAACGTCATAATGTCAACCAGCTGTCAGATTTGAGGTCAAATTAAATGAGATGTACCCATCCAGATTTGCAAATGGATGAGTTTTGTTTGCTAGGACAAAGGGAGGTAGTACCTTGAATGAAGAGTTAATGGTTTGAGAGGAAATACCTCTACACTCGGGCAGGGAAAGACACAGTACAGCTGGGGGAAGGGGAGAAACAGTTAATGCTTTACAGCTGGGGGGAGGAGAAATGTGGCTTTTACAACTTAACACAAAACTGAAATTACAACCATGTTATAAAATCATAAAGTTACCCCAAAATATATTACATAGGCCATTCAGCACCGCTTCAAGAGGCTTACGTACCTTCCAATCCTGGCTGGAGAAGAACTTGAGACTAGCAGTGTTTCCTGGTATCAGGGAACCATAAAATAATGAGGTATAGAGTACCATAAGATATTGAGGTTTAAGGTTTAAGGGTGTATAGATATTTTAGGAAGATCAAGGGTGGGAAGTAGCTGGACAAAAAAGGCTAGGCTAGTCTATAATGAAAGGCTTATAACCTCAAGCAAATGTTCAATAGTTATATAGATGAATTTACTTTTAAGAAACCAACTTTTACTTCAGCTATCATAAAAGGCTTGGGAGGATTCATAAGTAATTAATTCCAAAACAGTGCATACCAATAAGTTGCTTGTAATAAAACATGTTTGTCCCACAGAACACACAGTATAAACAGGTATTATTTCCACAAAAATAACAAACTTTGAATGAAGTTGACTTTTCCATTAATACAAAAGTATTCCATAATTTACCTCCCTTTAAGAAATCATATGTGCATTGTGCTAACATATCTTTCATTACCACTTGCTTTGATTACAGAAATTTGCCATAAAAGGAAAGGCAAGGACTTGATTAGATTACAGTTTTCCAACCATCAATCACTATTTCAACTACTATCAATTCCACCTCATAACCAGACTCATGAATAGTCAGGTGAAAAACATTCCTTTTCAAAGGAACACAATGGGGAAACTGAGCCATAACCAACAATCTTATAATTTTCATAAGTGATAGCCAAAAGAAGGATGAACCGTCTTACCCAGTGCAGACAACTGCTCGTTTCTTACCTCACAGGAGGTACTTCAAGTCTTTTGGCAGCAGGGGCTCAGGCCATTACCAGTCTCATGGTAGTTGAAGCCCCTTCCTCCTCCCTCCCTCCACCAGGTGGGAGGAGAAGAATTTGCAGGTTGGGGGGGAAGGGTGGAACTCTCATTTCCTAATCTGATCTAGGATGAAAAACTGCAAGGCTGTTGGCAGCCATACTGAGATGCCCTCTTGACTCAAGGGAGAGAGAGTGGAGGAAAGGGAGTAACCAGGGGTTGTCAAGAGGTGTTTTAAGACTCCTTAGAAGATCAATTGCAAAACCTTGCAAAACCATAGAATCTGCTAAGCTATTTTTTTTAGCTGTTCTAACTTTTCACTTCTATGCCCACCCACCACTTAAAAATTTAGAGTAGGATATTGAATCTTTCAGACCCACAGTCATGAAACTAGTGCCCTTTTTTTTTTTTTTTTAACAAAAAGCATTTTTATTTTGACATCTGAATAAGTGTTGACTCCTCAGGACATGGCCTTTGGCATCTTTTCCGACTTAATTCATCAGCTTGTTGCACTGTGCCTTTCTCAGAAACATAGATGACATCCAAAAATTTTCTGATATCCTTGTTTTTGACTGTGGTGGCCTGTTGGATCAGGGCAGCTGAGTTTGAAACAAGTTCAATATCATTTCCTTCAAGAATTAATCCATCTTTTTGGGCTTGAGAAACAGCACAAGCAACACCTGGTCTCATGCGCACTCTTTGGATGTATTTTTCACCCAAGAAATTTCTGATTTCAACAAGTGAGCCATTCTCTTGAATAACAACATTGATGGGGAAGTGAGCATACACAGACCTCATCTTGTAACAAAAACCCAGTGTAACGCCTTTGATCATGTTTTGTACATGGCTACAAATTGTGCGCACGATTGCAAGTTCTTTTTGATTTCCCCACCACTTGTCTACCCAGAGCTTTTTTTGGTTCTTTCCAAGGAGACTGAGCTCAACATTGATATGGTTGAAATCCCTACGGAGGATTCCTCTGGGCCCCTTCACAATAATTGTCCGACCCTTAAGAGAGATGTCAACATCTTCTGGGATGTCGACAGTCTGGTTGCTTAGAATGGTCTTCATTCTGGTAGCGAATGGGCCAAAGCTAAAGAGTCCCGGTCTTTTTTTTTTTTGAAGGGGGGGAAGGTAGGTCAATTGGGGTTAAGTGACTTGCCCAAGGTCACATGGCTAGTTTTGTGTTAAGTGTCTGAGGTCAAATTTGAACTCAGGTCCTCCTGACTCCAGGGCCAGTGCTCTATTCACTGCATCACCTAGCCACCCCATTAGTGCCCTTTCTTAGGATATCTGAAGCTTGAATCAGTGACTCTGTTTTCCTGAAAGCACCTATATAAGACTGATCCATGTACACAACAAACCTAGGAGTGAAACTTAAAAAAATTTAAAAAATTTAAAAAACTTCAAAAATTCACAGTAGGTTTGAATATAATTGTTATCAGTATCAAATTATTGGAACAAATTAGCTTGAAAATGAAAATTTCCTAGGCCTTTAGAATCACACAAAAAGATTTTGCTAAACATTTTAAGTATCACAAATCCCCAAAGTGCCATAAGTTTTGTGGTATTTCAAGATAAGGACAGACTTTAGGATGCCAGGGAATGAACAACTCAACCCTTAAGGCACCTTTGTATCCACATCACTCCCACACATCCTGTGCAGGATCTGTTTCCGACACACCTGTTGTTCCTATAGAATCTGTGGAAACCAAACTATCAGTGTTTCTCACAGCTGCAAAATGGGGATATTAATTGCACCTGCCTCCCACAGTTGTGATGAGGATAAAATGAGATTATGTGTAAAGCCCCTTTGCAAACCTTTGAGGTTTGAGCTCTAGACAAATGCCAGCTATTATTACTAGAAATGATAGCTGTCTTCTAGGTGATAAGCTCTCTGAGACCAGGAGCCACATTCTAATTATCTTTGTAGATTCCCCAGGGCCAAGCATCTGCACATAATAAGAGCTTTATTAAATGGTTGTGGAATAAAATGAATGCCTTCTGAATGACTCTCTTGTCTTCCATCACAGGCACTCAGAAGAAAGAAGCCAGGAACTCTTGCCACACAGTAGATGGGATTGTGGGGGGAGACATCCTGCTCCCACTGAATGTCTCCCTAGGAACAGAAGTCCAAGAGATTGAATGGAGGTTTAATTCTAAGAACCTTCAGCTACTCTCCCAAAGGCCTGGTAGCCACTCTTTTCTTTGGCACAGCCCTTTGGACAAATACAAAAACAGACTGGATACCCTGGATGGTGCCTCCCTCATCATTAGGAATGTGACTCTCAAGGACACTGGACTATATGAGGCTCGGGTCATATTCCTTTCTGGAATGTTCACCGTTCATTCCTTTGCCCTATCTGTCTATGGTAAATATGGCTCCCATGGATAGGGAGCCTAGAAATATAAGCACCCCAGAGTTGGAAGGGACCTCAGTGGTGATCTAGTTCAGGACTTCTTAAAGGTTTTCCACTCAAGCTCCCTTTTCAAGGTCATACAGCTTTTGGTTGATTCTGTGTGACCTGAGGGCATACACAGTGCAAAGTGGGCATGCTTTGCATTCAGAACCAAGGCTGCTATGAAGTCGCACAATGAAACATGCGCAATGACTGCCAGAAATACCTCAGATTCATTAGGCATTTAATTTTTAATTAATTTTTGGTCGTTGCATGTTCAGAAACCTTTTACTGTTGCCAGATTTGGGGTCACAACCCACAGTTTAAGAAGCACTGGTTCTAGCCCAGCCTTCAACCTCAGAGACATCCTTCTATAGCACCCCAGGCAAGCAGTCATTTCTGCTTGATGGAAGACTTCTCTTATCACAGAACTCATGACCATGGCCTGACTCACTCCAAGGTAGCCCATGCTATGCTCAGACAGTTCTACTTGGAGGCTATCTAGTCAAACCCCTGCTCCACTTTACAAATAAGGCAACTGAGGGCTAGGAAAATTAAGTGACTTGTCCAAGTTTACACAGGTAGTAAAAACAAACAAGGTTGGGATTTTTCTTGTTGTTGTTCTGTTCTGTTTTGTTTTAGGTAGTGTTAACCTTTAAAAAGTTTGGTTAAAGGAGACAATACACTAGGTGATATACAGTTGCAGCATTTATTCCCTTAAGACTAGCAACTTGTACAAGGAGTTAAAAGAGTTAAGTCCTAACTGATGAACAAGAGAATGAGAAGCTTTAAATACATTTTAAAGCCAGTCCAATTCAGGGTAAAATTTATGATTACAAAGAATTGATGAGGTGTCAACCTAGAACATCTGTGTTTTCTTTATCATTAACATGCCATAACATAATACATACCCCACAAAATATTTAGATAAGAAAAGGTTCCTCATTCAAGATAGTATCTTAGGTTCAGAGTCTTATCCTTGGCAGAAGAAAGAATGCTCTCAAGTTAGCCCTGTCTGGGGGAGGAGATATTCTCTGAGTTTACTCAGGGAAAAAGGCATTTTTAAAGTAAGGCAAAGCAGTCTATTTGATTAATTCAGACTTTGGTCAAAAATATGATTTTTAATGATGGTCAGTAGCTAGGTGGATAGAATCTTAGACTTGTGAATCAAAGAGATCCAAGTTCAAATCTGACCTCCGATACTTCCTAGATGTGTGACCCTGCTGATGCTGCTATGACCAATTTTTCTTCTCTTTCCCCTTCTCTTTATTCTCTTCCTCTTCTTCTTTTTCATCTGCTTCTTTTCCTTCTGCTGCCTCTGCTGCTGCTTCTCCCCTACTCCCTTCCCTCCTCAAGGGAAAGCTTACTGAAGTCAACAGACTCAGATGCCCTCTTCACCCACAGAAACAAGCTATTCTTCATATCTTTCCATTCCAAAGTCCACTATGCAAGCCAAAGTCTGTAGAAGGGGGGTCAGAGAGAATAGAGAAATATTCATTCTGAAGCATAGTTCCCACGTTCCTCCAAAACATAGGATTCTTCTTCTTTCAAAGTTAACTCAGTCATCTATAAACATCCTTTCCACCTCCCCCACATTTACCCTAATTCTAATCCTTAAATCTGAAAACAATTACAAAAAAAAACCACTCATTTATTAATTACGTATTTTAACAAATGACAGAAAGCAAGAGCTAAGAGGCAGAACTTTTAGGCTTCTTGGCCAGTAAAATGAACCTCTTCTCTTCCCTGATCTTCACATTCTCCTTTGGAAAAATGGGATAGTGCTGATCAGAGCTCTAACTAGGGTAGAAAGCCCAAGAATTTGCTTCAGAGCACCAAAATTGAGAGGATGCAAAAACTGTGCTCCTTCAAAAACATAGAAGCCAATTTAAGAACTAAATCTCCCACATATTGAACTAAATTTCCCTCAAATACTTGTATTTTTTCACAACATGAGTTATAGTTTTGATTGGAAGGTCCAGTTGGTGTTTCTTTTCCCTGGGGCCAGATTTCCCCAACACATTCTGGTGGTGATTGTTCTGTATCTGTGAGTATTATAAAGGACTAAAGATGGCTGGCAGCATGAGGAGTGAAAACTTCTGATATTCTATGTGCCCAGCCCTAATTTCTCTTCTTTTCCTTTGACCCCAGAACCTATCCCTGTCCCTCAGATCCGTATTCAGTCACAGTGTCTCACACCACTCTGGTGCAACATCACCCTGGATTGCCAAGTCTTGGGGCCTGGGAAAGCTGTAACAGTGACCTGGAACCTCCTGAGTAGACTGAAGCAATCAGAAATGGCAGAGGAATCTCCCAACTCCAGAACCCTGAGTTTGTCCTTACCAATGGGTCTATCAAACTCCTCACTCACCTGCTTGGTCAGCAATCCTGTGGATCAGAAAAATATTACCATAGACCTGAAGAAGATCTGTGCTCTGAGGGACATCTATGTTTCAGACAAAGCCCCACAGCAGGGTAGGCATGATGGATTCCAGAAGTGGGAGGGAAGTGTGGGGAAGGAGGATTTTAGGGTTAAATGAGAAAGCGGGGTAATTCATACCACATATGAATTGTGGAGGTAGGAGTTTAAACAGCTGCCCAGTCATACCCCTTCACTGGAACTAGGGCAGTGCTTCTGAAACTTTTTCCACCCATGCCCCCTTTCTGCCCAAGAAATTTTTATGCAACCCCAGGCATATAGGTATATAAAATAGGTATACAAATCAAACATTTACTAATAATAAATCATAAACAAATTTGTTTTAAAATAATTCTTTGGTATGTATATAATTTTACCATTTATTAAAGACAATCCGAGCCAAGGTTTTTCTGGCAGTGTTTGTTAATGTTGTGTGGCATAATGGCACATGCAGTGCAAAGTATGAGTGCTATGTGTCCAGAACCAAGACTGCAGTGAAGTCACATGATGCAACACAGGCAAACTCTGCCAGAAACACCTTGGATTCATTAAACATTTGATCATTAATTAATTTTTTATCATTGTACATTCAGAAATCTTTTACTGTTGCAAAATTTCTTACATCCCCCACATTCCGTTACACAATCCCATATGGGGTCTCAACCCACAGTTTAGGAAGCACTGAACTAGGGAAGAAATGCTCTTGTCCCATATCCTTGTTACCTCCTCTAGCAAGACTTTTGGAGTCTACTCCAGTGAAATAGGAGCATTGTGAATTTTCTATGCTTTCCTAGGAGTGGAGGAGAAGGAATGGGGTTTGGGGAGCAGCAGGAGATAACCTTGATGTCAGGGGGAATATTTATGACCTACTTTAGACCCATCTACAGACCTCATGTTTTACCACTGAAGGAATTATAGAGAAGGCAGCAAGGTTTTACCATAACCCTAGCCCTGCCTCTCAAATGATATCAATACTCTGACCTTATCTACACTCAAAAGCTCTACTGAGTGGTCTGGCATCCTGGAAATCTGCCCAACCTCTTGGGAGTAAGCTGCCCAGATTAATTCCCACCCATCATCCCAATCAGCCTGAATTGTCTCATATTTCACATGGCTAATTCTCTATTTCTGATCCAATAGATCCTGTGAATGTGTATTCCTGTCCCTTGAAGTGGATTCTCCTGTGGAAGGGGCTTCTACTCCTTGGGATCCTCTTGTGGAAGCTGGGCATCAGGTTCATCCCAGACAAGGGGCAAACTGAAGAGGGACGAGCTAAGAAGGGCAAGGTCAACAAGCCCCGGCCACGTGGAGTAGTAAAGGACATGGCGTTGGTCTACACACAACAACAGAAGCCCCTACCCCATCCCTCAGGTTCCTCAGCTTCTGTTAGAATCAAGGTACTAAAACCAACCAGAACCCTCCAGTCATAATTTACCTGTTTGGTCAATGGATAAAACTACCTTTCTCCTCCCTCTTACCATGCCAAGGCTAACAAGAAAGGCTGAGTAGACCTCCTCCCCCAACTATGACAGATGTACAGAGTTAGAATAACTGATAAATTATTCTCTAATCTGCGGGGATCTCAGGGTCAGTGAGGGAGATGTCTCTGCCCATGAGAGGAGGCTGGTGAGAAAAGTCAAAGTAAACTTTTTCCTCCACTGGGGCATAGCCCTACAATGAGGGATAGGGAACCTGCCACCTGAAGGCTACATGTAGCTTGGGGGTCATAAATTCTATACCCCGGTCATAGACAGACACAAACCTTCTATTTTATACACAATTGCTTTCTGCCTTTGTGTCACTGGGTCCAACCCACTAAATTATATTTTGTGTCTATACAATAATTGCATAATTCCATCTATCTCCCTGTTTTACTCCCCTAGATCTTCCCAGCAGCCACCTTACAGATCTCTGTGTCTCTGAGCAGGAGTCAAAATCATAGGACTATCTTCCATGAAGTCTTCCTAGGAGCCTTCCGTTATTAAGCTATTGACTTCTTGATAGCGGGAAACCTATACTATTTAATATTTCTCTATTACCAAGTACCCACCACAGTGCTTTGCACATAGTAGGTGTATAAAAGTTGATTGAGTAACCTGTACAGATGAAATCTCTCACAACCCATAATAGAGACTGGCCTTGTTGTTGTTGTTGAGTCATGGTCCTATTCAACCCTTCGACCCCATTTGGGGTTTTCTTGGCAAAGATGCTGGAGTGATTTGCCATTTCCTTTTCCGAGTAATTTTATAAAATAGGACCAGAGGTGAACAGGACTAAATTCCTTGCTGAGGGTCACATAGCTAGTAAGTGTTTGAGGCCAGATTTGAACTCAGAAAGATGAATCTTCCTGACTTCAGGTCCAGCACTCTAGCCTCTGTGGTACATAGCTACTCCTACTGGCTCACTACTCATTTATGGCAAGGGTGATTGGGGAAAGGGAGGGGTAGAAAATCAAGGCATAACCAACTTCACTCTGAGGGATCCAACTTGTCAGTAAGTGGAGGTTAGATAAGGACCCAAGAAGTATATATAAAGCCTACACCTGCATTACAAACTACATTGTTATAATCATTTCTGTAAAATTTGTCTTGTATCCTGTAGAAGCTTTGTGAAGTCAGAAATCTCATCTTCATCCTTGTATTACACACAGCACCTAGTATAGTGACTTGCATAACTAATGTTCAATAAACTTTTCTTGGAAAAATTCTCTTACTCTCTCTCAAAAGAATCACAATAAAACCACATTGGAACGAGGAAAAAATACATTGGATTTGGTGTCAAAGGACCAGAGTTCAGATCCTAGCTTGGCTACTTATTCTTTATGTGACCTTAGGCAAGTCACAACCTTCCTAGTCCTATTTCCTTAAATGAGGGGAGTAGACTAAATGACCTATGTGCTAGCTCTACATCTATGACCCACAAAAGTATTTTTCTTTGCTCAGTCTCATTTAGTGCCCCCTTCCCTCCTCACACAGCCACCATATTGGTGCAGGCCTTCATCAAATCTTGCCTAGACCATGGCCAGAGCCTTCAGATTGGTCTCTCAGCCTCCAGTCTTTCTCATTCCTCCAGTCCATCCTCTCCACAGTTGCCAAAGTGATTCTCCTACAGTGCAAGTCTGCCTATGCCATCCCCCTGCTCAGTAAGATGCACTGGTTTCTCTTGCCACCAGAGTTGCACATCAGTTTCTCTCTTTGGCATCTGAAGATCTTCATAATCCTTTCTAGTCTTCTCGTGCTTTACTCTCCTCTGAGATCCAGGAATATTCACCTTGTGGTTCTTTGCACATAAAGCTCCCCCCACTCACTTTTTTCTATTTCAGGTGGTCTCCCATGCCTGGAATGCTTCCCCTCTTCACCTTTACCTCCTTGCTTCTCTGACCTCCTTCAAATCTCAGATTAAATGCCACCTTCTGCACACACACACTCCCTACTTCTACAGACTACCCTCTGAGATTACCTTTCATTTCTACAGTATATATCTCATATGTTCATGTACATTGGATTGCTGTCCCAGAGCCAGGCTAGCTATATAGATTCCTTAGGGTACTTGAGGGGATCCCTCAAAGGTTAGGGTTCTGAACCTTGGGCTTCTGTGGGCTACCAGGTTTTCTTTCCCCTCACACTGCTAACTACTAGTGGACTAATTCCTCACTCTCTTTTAACCACCTAACATCAACTAGCTTTTACAGAAGGATAATTACTTTGAAGATATAACACCCTTTGTGGAACACTCCCTCCATATTATTAGTCTCTGGGAAGAGTGGACTCAGAAGCAGAAAAATTTCTAAACAGCACTGGTCCCACCAAGTTCACATACAAATTCATCTAATGCTGGCTGGGTGACAAAGATCCTGAAGGTTGTTCCTTATTGCCAGCTGCAAGACTAGCATTGACTCAACTCCCAAACTCCCAAATGGTTTACTTTCCTTAGGTTTTGAAACTCACAGGGTTGTCACCTCTAATCCCTTCACCTACAAGGAAAGAAAAAATAGGGAGTGGAGCCAAGATGGTGGAATAAAAGCAGAAATTTACTTGGGCTCACATACATGTAAAAAATTACTCCAAATGAATTTTAGATCAGCAGAACCCACAAATGACAGAATGAAACATATCTCCAGCCCAAGACAGCCCAGACAGGAAGGATATATCGCACCAGGCTGAGAGCAAAGCACAGTCCAGTGGGGTTTGGGCCGGGCACAGACAGGGCCATAGCAGGCCTCAGGAGACTGAATTGCTGGCAGTTGTGGCAATTTCAAGACTTCTCAATAAATCTGGAGAACGACATGGAAGGTCTTTGGGGGAACTCTGTGTGACCTGTGTGAAAGAGGAGCACGGGTCCTGGGGTGGTGGAGGTGGTGGCAGCAGCAGCAGCAGCAACAGCAGCTGCTTCTGGATCTCTGGACCCACAGACAGCGGGGGATCCAGCAGCTGATACAAAACCCCTGAACCCTGGGATATTACACTCTCACCCACACCCACATCCACCCCACCCTCACTGGAAGCAGAGTTTTGCCTTAACCAGGAGTTAGAAAGTCAAGTATTTGGAAGATAAGTAAACACTGTAAAAAGAGTCAGACTATAGAATCTTACTTTGGTGACAAAGATCAATACATACAACCAGAAGAAGACAACAAAGTCAAAGCCCCTACATCAAAAACCTCCAAGAACAAATACCAAGCAAGCAAAAAACTGAGGCCTCTTTTCACAAGGCCACCTCTGAGCCTCATAAGGGAAAAATCTAGAGGCCTATCCCTTTACACCATTGTCTTTCATCAGGTGTCATCTGTGAAGGGTTCAAACCAAAAGAAAGCTTCAACCAAGAGAGAAGAAAGGAGACCAACCACAGCCAACCGAAGGACCTCATGGTTAGTTGACCAGAACCAATTGAGGGTATTTACAAATGCTCCAAAATGTCTCCAATGTACTTCCATTACGTTCCATTGTAGCCTGGCCTCTTTCCTGTGAGGAACTGCATCAGCAGCACTCAGAGCACTTTTAGCAATTGGGATCATTGAATAGTCCCTCATTACAGACTGACATTTCCATGTTGTCTCTTTTATTACAAGATGAGCTCTTCTAGGCCAAGGACCATCTCTTTGCCTTTCTTTGTATCACCAGTGCTCAGCACAATACCTGGCATGTAGCAAGCACTTCATAAATGCTTGTGGACTGACTGACTGACGGGAGCAATCTCAGTTGCAGGATGAGGTCAGAAGTCAGATCCCAGAGCACTGAGAGGAGAATGAGAGAAGCGGAGGTACTGGGCAGAGAAGGCTTTTTTCTAGGAGTTTAGTCAAGAAGGAGAGGAAACATATCAGAAAATAACTATGGTGGAATCAACAGAGAAGCGTTTTTGTTTGTTTTTAATATATAGGAGACTTGTCTATGTGCTTATGCAGCAGGGAGAGAGCCAACAGAGAGGGAAAAACTAAAGATTAGAGAGAGTGGGGATAATAGTAAGGATGAAGGCAAGAAGGGGGGAATGGAAGGTTCATGTAGATTGTAGAGGGACTGACCTTGGCAAGGAAAAAGGATAGCACTTTATTAAAAACTCCAGTGAAGGAGAAGACAGCAGGTGATATGAGAGGGATGTGAGATGAGGAGATGGGAAGAAGGTAGTTCTTAGCAAAGGGTCTCAATTTTTCCCGTGAAGTACATAGCATAGTCTTCAGCTGGAAGGGCAGGGGTTGCGAGTCCCTTGGGATACTTGAGGAGAGAAGAAAATGTCTGAAATAGCCTCTGTGGTGGGGGGCAGATAAAAGGAATTGGTGAGGGAAGAGTAAAAGTATTGCCTTGCTGCAGTATTAAATTTGTAGTAGCCCCAGTGAGCTTGGCTTTGTGACTCCCTCCAGCTCCACTCAGCAGCACATGAGGAGGCATGAAGGAGACAACAGATGCTGGGAGTAATCCAGGGTTAGGATTTGGCCAGGTGGGATGGTAGCTAGGAAGAAGGAAGAAGGGATTTAAGAACTGAAGACAGTATAGAGATGAACCAGGTGTGTAAGGGGTAAAAATTAGGATGAGAGAGTGTAGTCAGAATATCAAGATAAAAATAAGGAATTAAATTAAGCAGTGAGTGTTCTTGATACATATATCAAGTGCTTTCCTCTGGTGTCCACCTGTTCCACCTAACAACTCTCCCCTGTGGCTCCAAGAAGCCACAGCAGCCACAGCACCAATAAATCATTCTGGCAGACAGGTTAAATGAAGTTAAGGGTAACTAAGGGTCTCAAACACATTGGTGAGTTAGAGGAGTGTCTACCCCAAGCAGGTGAAGATTTCCCCTGGTGGAACGGGCGGATGAGAGCAATTGGTTCCAACTGCCATGAAGGCAGCTGAAGCAGGCACTGTGGAACACTTAGAGCTTGTTTAGACATCCAAGATGCCAAGGTCATAGGCTACATCTCAAGCCATCATAAGCCATCTTGACTTTTCCCTGCCACTAGACTGGGATCTGGGAAAGGATGAAGACTTAATGCAACTCTGCCTCACTCGAATCCAATTTACAAACAAATCGAAAGACATCACCCATACCATTTACCATTTTTACCTACCTCAAAGTCCTGTGGTGACAGGCAAGTGATGAAGCAGCAAGTGTGGATAGACTGGAAGCTATAGTCCCAATCCTGCACATAGGTGGCCCAGGCCATAGGTTCGTTCCTCACTGGAAGCAGCAGTGGGATTCAGCAACCCCCTGAATGTCCCAGCAGCCTCTTAAGGATAGTACTGCTCACCTCCTGGTGTGCAGAAGAGGCTAGAAAAGGTGCCCTAAAAATTGTCTGCTTACCCAGCCCTGGCCTATTACTGTGGCAAGCAGGGATCCCACCCTGCTATCAAAACACACCAAAAAAAAAAAAGGTACAAAAACTTCTACAAACATGATTCCTCTCACCATGGAATGTGTGCACACTTATAGACCACACAAAATCCAGTAGACCTGAAAGATGAACAGCTCTTGTTGCAAGAGAACTCAGCAGGTATTACATCCAAATAGCAGCCCTCAGTGAAACAAAGCTGGAAAATGGCCAGCTTACTAAAGTGGGAACTGAATACATGTTTTTCTGGAGTGACCACAATGAAGGGGAATGCTATGAAGCTGGTGTAGGCTTTCCAATCAAAACTAATCTAATCAAGAAGCTTGTATATCCACCAAAAGGAGTGAATGAGACTCATGACAATGTGCTTGCTTACAGGAAAACACCATGCTGCTACCATCATCAGTGCCTACTCTCCTCCCATGACAAACCCTTATGAGGTCAAAGAAAAATTTTATGAAGACCTGAAGACCCGTATCATCAATGTACCAAAAGAGGACAAACTTACTATTCTGGGAGATTTTAATGCTGGAGTAGGCTCAGACTACCAGACATGGCAGGGCATCCTTGGGAGGAATGAAGATGGAAACAGCAACAGCAATGGTCACTTACTACTGAATGCTTGTGCATCTCATGACCCTCTCATCACCAACCCCATCTTCCATTTACCTAAATGCAACAAAACTTCATATACACATACACATACATACCCTCACAACAAACACTGGTATTTAATATATGTGCTTATAAGGAGAAGAGACAGACAGGATGTGAGAGTAACAAAGACAAGGTGTGACACAGTGCTGGATTGATCATAGACATCCTCTCCAAGTTAAATATTTGCATTCAACAAAAGTGGTGTCAACCAAAGCAAAATGACTACCAGAAGAATTAATGTCAACAGATTAGAGCTCTTCTCTGAGAGGGAACAGTTTGTCGCTAACTTGAGGGAAAGTTGAGCCAACACAGAGTTGCCAACAGTGGAGCAGAAAAGGAGCGGGCAGCTTTCAGAGATTTGGTGCACAGCACTGCATTTGCTCATCCAGGTCAGATCACTCACAAAAATAGAGACTGGTTTGATGAAAATGGTGGGGAAATTCAGAAACTGCTAAATGAAAAACAAGTACCAGTATGATAGTTCATCTAACTCTAAGAAGGCAGCAGTTAATTCCATCAAAAGTAAAGTACAAGTGAAATTTAGAGAGATTCGGGATTCTTGACTCAGTAAGAAGGCAGATGAAATTCAGCTTTATGCTGATAGTAACAATCCAAAGCACTTTTTTGATGCCCTAAAGGCTATTTATGAGCCAAAGTTTTACGGTATATTTCAACTGCTCAGTGCTGATGGAGCCACATTGATTAGCAATAAGAACATAATCCTAAAGAGACAAGCTGAACACTTCCATAATATTCTCAACAAACCACCATCGATCAATGCTGACACCATTTACCTCAGGTTGAAGTCAATCCCTCCCTAGCTGAAGCTCCAAATGAAGAAGAGTGTTTGAATGCCATTATGCTCCTCTTATGCGGCAAAGCACTTAACATTGATTCTTTTCCAAATGAGATTAACAAGACAGAGGGTCCATTGTTCATACAAAAGCTGACTGAAATTCTCCAGGTTATATGGCAAGAGGAGATCATTCCCCAGGAGTTCAAGAATGCCTCCATTAACCGTCTCCATAAAGTAAAGGAAATAGATTGTCCTGTGACAATCACAAGACAGTCTCTCTCTTAGTCATTGCTGGCAAGATTCTTGCCAGAGTCCCCTTAATAGGCTTCACCTGGAAGATGGTTGTCTATCTGAGAGCCAATGTGGCTTCAGAAAGGGCTGAGGAACAGTTGATATGTTGTTTGTACCTGACAAGTCCAGGAGAAATGCCAAGAGCAGAACAACATTTATAGATCTGACGAAGGCCTTTGACTGTCTGTTGTGAGGGTTTATGGAAAACTATGTCAAAATTTGGTTGCCCAGAGTTCATCAGCATTATATGTCAGTTTCATGATGGCATGCTTGTCTGGGTTCTAGATAATGGACCATGCTCTTGTGCCTCTTCCCAGTCACACTAATAGAGTGAAACAAGGCTGTGTGCTTGCTCCCATGCTTTCTAGTATGATATTCTCAGTCATGTTGTCAAATGCTGTAATGAGGATGAACATGGCGTCAAAGTCAGCTAAAGCACTGATGGTAAATTCTTCAACTTGAAAAGGCTACAAGCCAAGACCAAAGTGGTCTTGTCAAATGTTGGCATATGATTTTCTATTTGCAGATGTCTGCACACTCAATGAAGCCTCTGAAGAAGAGATGAAACAAAGTATGGAGCAATTCTCTGCTGCTTGTGCTAATTTTGGCCTAACAACGCCAAGAAAAAACAGGTGCTCCATCAGCCACCATCATGCCACCATATATGGTTACAGCAAATGGAGAAGTTTTGAATGCTGTGGATAAGTTTGCTTACCTTGGCAGTATACAGGGATACGCACATCGATAATGGAGTTGACACACCCATTGCCAGAGCTACTTCAGTGTTTGGGAGGCTCTGAAAAAAAGTGTGGAAAAGAAGTATTAGACTGATTATCAAACTGAAGATTTACAGAGCCATTGTGCTGAACTTGTTGTATGCCTGTTGTGAAATCTGTAGAGTATACCAGCACCATGCCAGGAAACTGAATCTCTTCCATTTGAATTGTCTTAGGAAGATCCTGAAGATCACCTGGCAGGATAAGATAGCAGACACGGGGTCCTTTCTCCAACTAAACTGCCAAACATTCAAACTCTACTGCAGAGATGCAACTACAATGGACTAGCCACTTGTTCACATGCCAAACACATGCTTGCCTAAAAGACTATTTTATGGAGAACTCACACGGTACAAATGCTCACATGATGATCAGAAGAAGCTATAAATACAAGGACACTCTCAAGGTCTCTCTTAAGAACTTTGGAATTGATTGTGTGATATGGGAGACACTGGCACAGGATCACCCAGCATGTCGTGCCCTTATCAGAGGAAGTGCCATGCTCTATGAGCAAAGCAGAATTAAAATAGCTCAAAAGAAACACAAAATGTGCAAAGTTAGAGAAGCCACCCCAAATGTTCGCACAGACTATTTGCGCCCAACCTAGGGTAGAACATTCCAAGCTCATATTGGTCTGATCGGCCACTGTCGGACACACTATAGTTTGACTCTAGCTTAGTGATGTCGTTCTGACACGCTTTGAGAACAAATGACAACAACTATATCAAGTGGCTGCTTCTCACACCCCCAAAGGAGAAACACTAATCAGTTCCCTGGTGTAACCTTTCTGAGTCTCCAATCCACCAGAAGGGACACAGATTATACTCATGAAGCTGGTGATAGGAGACGGTCACTCTCTCTCAACCTCAGTCTGTGTGTGCTGTGGATACTATCCTTCCCCACCTGTAACAATACTGGGATCTGAAGATCTTCCATGCCCCTTTGAACTTGCTGATGTAGCAGGAAGGGGTGGAACAAGAGAATGCGGGAACCAAGCCAGTCTCCGTGTGGTGCGGTGCGGTGCGGTGCGAACCCCTTTTTCTTTGAGCCGGCCAGAATCTCTGCTAAGGTCTCCTGCTGAGGACTGCCAGGGACGGGAACTGCAGGGGGCCGGAGCTGCTGGGAGCAAGCTGCCTGGACGCTGAGCAGTTGTGAGTGAGGAGAGGAGGATCTTTGCCTGAGGTAGCTCATCCTGTTTTGAAGGCTTGAGAATGTGGGTGTTTACTACTTTAACCACACATGCCAACTTCATAACTACTATGTTGGCTTTGACTTTCTGGTTTTGGGATTCCGTTTTCTGGCATTTAAATGAATGCTCTAGCTATATCTCTTATGTAGAGAGCCTGTTATATTTCTTGATTAATAACCATATCAGCATACTTATAGTTACTGTAGGCATTGTGAATGCTACATTGCTGATACACCACCTCATCTTCTCCAGTCTCTCTCCAGGGAGTAGTTTCTTTCCTGATGCCTACAAATATTCACAATTCTCCTCCATTCTTAAATTCACACTAAACACTACTATCCCTTCTACATAGCATCCTCTCTCTCTTCTCCCTTTCTAAGACAAATATCTCTAGGAAAAGTTTTCTGTTCCACTTGCCTCCATTTCCTCTGCTCTCACTCACTTCTCAATCCTTTGTGATCAGCCTTCTGACCCCACCCCTAAACTGAAACTACTCTTCCCAATGTCACTATGATTTCTTAGTTGACCAGCCCAATGGCTTTTTATCATTCCTCGTGCTCCTTGAACTGTCTGATGCATTTGAAATGAGTGCCCTGTCCTTCTGGATATCCTTCTCAAGTCAAATCAGCAAACATTTATTAAGCATCTACCACTTGCCAGGAACTTTATCAATTGCTAGGGATACAAAGAAAAGGAAAAATTTTCTCTGGTTTTTTGTGACACTGCTGTCTCTTGGTTTTCCTCCAATCTGTCAAACCTTTCTTCCATCTCTTTTGTGATAATATTATCATCTATATATCCTGCTATAGATGTGGTGTCCCCAAGACTCTGTCCAGGGCCCTCTTCTCTGTTCTGTCTATACTCTCTCACTAACTAATCTTATTAATTCCAATGGATTTAATTTCCTCTATGAAGATGCCTCCTACATGTAAATATCTATATCTAATCTCTCTCTTTATCTTCAGTCCCACATCACTAGCTGCTTATTGGGCATTTCAAAGTGGATGTGTCATAAGGATCTAAAGCTTAACATGTCCAGAATAGAGCTCATGAGGATTCTGGGAAGATGGTGGAGTAGGTCAGAAAATCCCAAGCTCTCCAGATTTCCTCCACAAACAAGACAAAACAGAGACTCAGGGTGAACATAGAGCAGCAAAAATAAACAAGAATTGGGGCAAAGCAGTTGTCCTCCTGGGACAACTGGAGAAGATCCAAGAAAAGACCCCAGTTAGGCCAGAGTGAAGTGCAAACACCTCCAGGCTATCTCTGCTGAAACAACAACAAACAGCAAGCCTTGGGGACAGCTACATCCTCAGTCACAGGAATTCTCACCTCACAGACAGTGGGAGGGAGAGGAAGAAAGGAGGTGGGGCAGCTATCTTAGCAGGGGAAGATTAAAGGACCCTTTGCTACTGAGGGACTCCAGGCCCAGCTGTGCTGTGGAGAAGCAGTCCAGGGCTGTGATTGAAGGTGAGAAGGATTCAGCACATGCCTAGTGAGTGCAAAAGCAGTGGGGCAGGGACACTGTTGGCTGTGGGCACTTACAGGACAGCCGAGTTCTTGGTTTTGGTTCCAGGCCAGAGAGGAGAAATGAAGGTTACAGCCACTGGAGGGTGCCCAGGAGCAAGAGCATTTCCAGCATAGTGGGGGGGAGGGAGGAGAAGGTGGCCCCCAGGACCAAGAGGGGGAGCTTTGAGCCACCTGTGGTTTGGAGGGAAAAAGGAGCATAGAAGTTGAGCCCTGGACAAAGTTCAAAAACAAGAATAACAGTAAGAAGGGCCTGAGTCCAGAGGCACACTCCCCCACACCCCAGGACTAGAGGTGGTTATAATAATGGGCTGCTAAATTTTAAAAAATAAAATAAAAGCAAAAATGAGCAAACAAAGGAGAAAGAACTCATCCATAGACAGTTATTATGGAAATAGAGAAGACAGGGATTGATCTTCAGAGGGAGGATACTGAAGCAAAAAAAGAAAAAAAGGCCTCTCCTACCCCAAAGAGTAATCTCAAATGGTCATCTGCCCAAAAATAATTCTTAGAAGATGTAAGGGCCCTTTAAGCCATTTGTTTGACTAGATGTCTGACCTCGGTCAGTGTGGCCTTGCTGACAAGGAAACCTGGAGCGGGTCCATGAGGCATCCGGGTGTGCGTTCTGCCTTGGTGCTGTTTACCAAGGACTCAGTCCGTTTCTCATGGGAATGAGTGCTTTGGGGGACAACAGGCACGTAGGCATTGAGCATTCACCATCAACGGAGGAGCACTCCCCGCCCATCAGGACCTTGTTGCTAGGACATGTGACTAGAGGCAGACGGAGAAGGGATAAAGGGCAAGGAGATGTGCTTGGGGGGGGGGGGGGGCGCAGCAGAGATTCTTGTACGGCAATAAAGACGCTTAGCCATCCCACTGAGGTGTGTCTGACTATTCTGTCCATATCTGGAGTTTTCCTCTGAAGAGTCATTTGGGGAGACTGAGAGCAACTGCAGGGAGTCGTTGGGGTGACTTAAAGCAGTTATGGTAGGTACTTTGGGACCCCCGAGTCTGGCTGGCCTGGACAAGAAGAATTCAAAAAAAGACTAAAAATCAAATAAGAAAAATTGAGGAAATTTTTTTTAATACAAACAATCCAAGAAAACCAAGAAGATTATAGGAATAAAGTCAACCAACTAGAAAAGGAGATCCAGAATCTTAAGGAAGAAAACAATTCCTTGAAAACCAGAATCGGGAAGCAAATGACATTACACAAGACCAAGAAATAATAAAATAAAATTTAAAACATGAAAAAAAAAAAGAAAATGTGGGTAAGGAAAACAACTGATCTGAAGAACAAATCAAGAAGGGAAAACACAAGAATAATTAAACTACCTGAAAACTATGACGGAAAAAAAGAATCTTGATACAATAATACAAGAAGTAATTAAAAGAAAATTATCTTGAAGCTTTAGAACAAGAGGGAAAAGTAGAAATAAAAAAAATCCACTGTTCACCACCTGAAAGACATCCCAGGATGAAAACCTACAGGAATATCTTAGCCAAATTCTGAAACCCCCAGGTTAAGGAACAAGGTAGTGGGTAGAAGTAAAGAGGAGTAGAGACAAATGAGGAGAGAGGGTAAAGACTGTGAGAAGGATAGGGAGGAAAAATTAGGAAGGAGGAAAATACTCAACAAGTAATTGCAGTTTAGAATGCAAATGGAATGAATTTACCCATAAAACTGGGTAGCAGACTAGATAGCAGACTAAAATTTTGACTTCAACAATACGTTGCTTCCAGGAAACATTATGAAAATGAGAGACATACATAAAGATAAAGAATAGGAATTCATTAATAAATTTGATCAAGTAATTTATTGATAAAATTATAATTTTAAATAATTAGAAATTAATTTCTTAATTCAAAAGCAGTGATGGTAATCATAATCTTAGACAAAGTTAAAGTTAAAACAGATTTAACCAAAAGCGAAAAATAGGGAAACTATACTATGTGTCAACAATATTACTCAGTATAGTTTTAGATTATTGAAAATACCTAAACAGTATAAAATATCTAAGCATATACCTGCCAAAACAGACATAGGAATTATTTGAACACAAACATAAAACACTTTTTATACAACTCAGATGTAAATAATTGAAGTAATATTTATTATGTATGAGTAAGTAAAGCCAACATAATTTTTAAGGTGACAACTTTACCTAAGTAATCTATTTATTTAATGTCATCCCAATTAAATTACTAAGAAATTATTTTGCTGAGTTAGAAAAAAATAATAGCAAAGTTCACTTGGAAGAGCAAAGGTCAGGAACATCAGAGAAATAAGAGGAAAAGACATAAACGGAGTCGTTTCAGCAGTATCAGACTTCAAAATATATTATAAAAGAGAGCATTGTTGAAGCCTGAAAAGAATAATTTTAATTATTTTAAATTAAAATTTTCTCATATACATAAAACCCATGAGGCCAAGAATAGAAGTAATGCAGAAAACTGGGGGGAAATTTTCATAGACAAACTCTCACAGAGGAAACTTTCATAGACTAAGTTGGAAAATTGCTGTGGTGTATGAAATGATGAGCTGCTTGACTTTGAAAATCATGGAAAGACTTGGATCCATGAAGGAAGATGCTATCTACTTTCAGAGAAATTGATGACAGGTGGAAAAAAGGACAATAAGATCTTACATATATGTGTATGAGTGTATGTTTATAGATAACTATGCATACATATATATGTGTGTATGTATATTGTTAAACTGAAAGTCTGGTTAAAGGAGGCAGACAGGCTAGGTGATATGTAAATTCATATTATTTGTTCCCTTAAAGCTAAAGGAAGCCAGCAAGCTTGAACATACAAGGAGCCTGATAAAATCTGACTGCCTGAACAGAAGAATGAGAAGGCTTAAATACATTTTAGAACCATCCCAATTCAGGGTGGCTATGTGACCCAAATTTATACTCTCCACAAATGTTTAATCATTGTATGAAAAAGGAATTTTCTTGATTGACTAGGTGGCAAATACAATAAAATAAGAGAGGTGAGAAAGTGTCAATTGAAATGACAACCCAGGATATCTGTTTTTTCTTTACCATTAACATGCCATAACCTAGTATATGTCCAAAAAATATTAAGATAAGAAAAAGTCCCATTGCTCAACATAGTGTCTCACATTTAGGGTCTCATCCTTAATGGCCATAAAGTCAGCCCCATCTGGCTCTGACATAGGAAGAGGCATTCTCTGAGTTTATTCACAAAACAAAGAAGTTGATAGGTCCAGGTTCTTCTGGTTGATTAGTTTAGACCCTGGCCCTTACTGAGGTTATTAAATTGATATTAAGTGATTATCAATATATATTTACATAAATGTGTGTGTATAGATATAAACACATATATAATTGCAGCCTTCTGGGGAGGGGCGTGGGAAAGAAATGAAGTAAAAAGTGCACAGCAGAAAACAAAAGAAAACCAATAAGAAAGCAAAGAAAAGCTGGGCAGTTTTGATAACAATCTGTAGTATTTATTATATATAGGTTTTCTTGAAATGGAAATTTGTCTTTTTATATTGAATCCTCTCCTATGGTCCTGAGTGAGGTGGCAAGAAGGATTGGTGGTGTCCACTCTCACTTCACTGTGTACTTTAGAAAAACCTATCTCTTGCTAGCAGCAAAGATCAAGATAGAGGTGGGCAGGGAGTAGATGAAAATGGGGAAGAACAGTTTGGGCATCCAGGTGGTAGCAAGCTGTGCCATTCACGAGATGCAAGACAGATTAGTAACAGTCAATTTCACTACAGTATGCACTCTAGAAAAACCCATCTTCTTCCTAGGAGCAGGAGTGAGATACAGTGGGGGGGGGGGTGGAGGGGTGAAGGAGGAAAGTAGGGAAGAGGAGGGAGAGGAGAAGAAGTCTGGATGTACAGGGAACCATGTGGGTGGGCTAGTGAGGTGTGAGACAGATTAGTGGTAGTCAGTGAGCAAGCTCACCTGGGTGCTACTCATCATGGGGTGATGGAACCTGGACCCCTAAAAGGAAAAGACCATGTCTTTGAAAGCAACCCATTCACTGAATTTTCCCATACATTTCAGCAGCCCAAATCACTGGCACCTCTGCCAAGGCAACTGGCCCACCCCAGGCCACCTAGATCCCCAAATTAGCTTACTAGACATTCCTTTCCCTGTCTATAGCTTTTGACCCACCCCAGACTACTAGTCTATACTGATCATTCCCTAATCTCACCTGGGTCATCTAATTAGCCTACTTGGTTATTCCTTTCACTGTGGCACCAAGTTCACCCAGACTATTTGCCACTCTGTAATCCTATCCAGACCTCTTTCACTGTACCTTTTGTATCTAACTGTCTCACCCCTAGTAAACTGCAAATTTGCTAGGAATCCTGCCCCCTCCTATTGACCTTACAATAAACTTTGTCATTTGACTGGAAGAAGGTTTGAGTGTATGAATTCATTCTAGGCAGATGCTGCCTTGTACCCTGACATCTTGGGGTTCCCAGTGTAAGAAATGTTGGCAGTTTGGTTTCCACAGATTCTATAGGAACAATGGGTGTTTACATGCAGGAAGGCATAAATCTGTAAAGAGGGGCCTGAGATAGGCTAGCTCAGAGCAGTTGGGGGATGGTCATCAACTTTTCATTAACACATATGCTTAATGGGCAGGTCAGGAGAGTTGTAACCCAGAAGAGCTGGAGCTAATCCCAGCTCTGAAGGGAGGACACCACAGAAAAGTTAATGGAGAGGAGCATAAAAAGGGCTTGCCTTTGTCTGATCCTAAGTAGTGTCTTTCGGGAGGCCACCCATTTATTCATTACAGAATAAATGTAAAATAAAGATCATGAAACTTCCTGGATCCTCAACAAGTGTGGTTTATTCCCTAGACAGAGCACATAGATTTTAATTTATAACACCAGCAACCCCAAACCACATCATGAAGACTGGAGAGAGACTCGATTTTCCAATTCCATGTGGGAGAAAGAGCTACAGCTGCCTCAAGGGAGAAAGGGCATTGGCCTGCCTGAGCAAAGAACCAAATGCAGCCAGGCCAGCAAGAGGACAAGCACCCCCTTGGGTGCCTCAAACATTTGGTTCTTGGGAACTGAGTGAAGACAAACTTGCTGAGAGCTCTTGGGTCAGTCAGAAGAATTTCTGACTATCTATAGCCATAAAGTATTAAACTCAAGTGGATCTAGGAAGCTAAGGAGGGTGGGGCCTGGTTAGTACTTGGAAGAGAGACCACCTGGTAATACTGGGCTTTTTCCTTTACCTCCAGTCACACCTTCCCAACCACTACAGAATTGTGTGGGGTCCAGAAAGTGAAAGGCTTTGGAGAAGTGGAGAGGGATTCTTGGCTCCCAGGCACCCTGCCCTTCCAATTGGGAAGGAAATTATGATGTTCATATTAACAGATATAATATGTATACTAGATTAGATTTTTCAGAACTGTCTTTTCTAGTTTATGAGTTAGAGGCTTACAGTACAACTTGAAATGATCAATCAAACTTTGGCAATCCTTACAGTACCTTAAAATGTGCCTGTGTACCTTAAGTGAAGCATCTCAAAGATTGTAGAACCTGTTGCTGTCACAGAACTCTGGTCCAGTGAACCACCAAGGACTGAAGCAATATTGCTTCTGAAGAGGTTTTCCCACTAAGAGGGTTAGGGGTGCCTGAGACCCCAAAATACCAACACGCCGGGTCCTGTGGAAAGAATTCGACTCAAGTCTTCTCAGCCAAAGAAAAGTAAAGTTTATTAGAAGTTCGCCTGTATTGGACACAGAGCAATTTTGTGCTAAGCCATTCTAAGGTGCTGTCATACCACATGGAGGGAAGATGGGGTCTTATATACAGAATAATCTAGGAGTGGTCTAGAGGAGGAGTTTGGGGAGGGTCTTCAGGAGGAGTTAAAGAGGTCAATGCAAGAGTGGATTGGTATTTCGATAGGCTCAAGGGTGGGAAGCAGATGGACAATGGAAGGACAGGCTAGTAATAGAGGTTTGGGTCCAGCCACAATGAAATACTTATGGCCTCTGCAAATGCCTCATTAAGTGGGAAGATTCAATCAGACTTCAAGGGGTTTCCCAGAGCTTGCCTGTACCTCAAAGATTCAAGGAGAACTCAAGGCGGGGCGGGGAGGGTCCC
>CM053584.1:128262448-128293823 GCA_028627135.1 Pseudochirops cupreus
TTTGTCATTTGAGTTAATCTATTTTTTAAGGTGTTAATTTCTTCAGTCAGGTTGTTGACTCTCTTTTCATGGTATTCTTGCATCATTCTTATTTCTCTTCCCAATTTTTCTTCCACTTCTCTCATTTGGTTTTCAAAATCCTTCTTCAGCTGATCTCTAGCTTTTAGGCAATCTTCATGTTTCTTGGAAGCTTTTAGTGTGGAAGTTCTGACTGTGTTGTCTTCCTCCCTTTCCCTGCTTTGATCCTTCTTTTCCCCAAAGAAGGAACCTAGGGTTTGGTTGCTGTTCTTACTTTGCTTCCTGTGCTTATTCATAGCTGGCCAGTCCGTGATTTTTTTAGCTCTGTGGAACTCTGCTTCCAGAGGGGAAAGCTCTGTCTCAAATCGCTGGGGTTTTCCCAGCTACCAGAGCTTTTAGGAGGCTGCTGGGGCCCTCCCCCGCTCTGGCTCACTGAAAAGACACCCAGGACCACCACCCAAGACCACAATCTGGATCTCGGCCGCTCAACACGAGAGCACTTGGCCTCTGAATGATTGCTTGGCTCCCCTGCAGTCTACAGGCCTGGAGCTCCGAAGTGGCAATGTGGAGGCGGGTGCAGGACCTCCACTTCTGCTGCTTCCTTGCACTGGAGGCGGTTTGGCCAGGCCCACTTTTCTCCCCTGATTTTTAGCCAAGCTCCACTAACCTTTTAGTCCTTTTTTTTTTCTTTATGGCTTGATAATTCTGGAAACTGCCACAGATGCCGCAGATGCGCTCTTCTGTTGCTCCAGCTGCCCCCGGGGGCCAAGGTGCTGTTTCAGGCTGAGCTGATTTCGGCTTCCAGCCCTGACATGGTGCCTCCCAGCTGAGGTGCCTTTAGCAGAAAATATATTTGTGTGTGTTTTAGAGTTCTAGAATTTGTTTAGAGTCATATTTTATGGGTATTTTGAAGTGGCTATGTGGGAGCTGCGATACTTTGCTGCTCCTATGCCGCCATCTTGGCTCCACCCCCTGAAATGAAATTTTTTAAAATGTAAAATAAAAATAAAAACAATAAAACAATTTTTAAAAACTTTTTAACCTCAGAAAATCACGGTTTTTGGAGGGGCTATGGAAAAAACTGATAAACAAATACATTTCTGGTCATAGCTAAGGCGGGAATCTCTTTCTTTTGTGTTACAAGGGTTCTAATTGGGCTTTTTTTTTAGTGAAAGAAAAGGGAGGTGGGAGTGAGAGGCAAGGTAGATGGGAATGCCACATCAAATAAAGAAAAACAGAAAGGAAGGAAAAAATAAATGAAAAACAAGAGGGTCCTTGAAATGTTTTGTTTTCTTTAATGCGAGGAAGAGGGTGAGAAGTTAGGGAAGAGCAGATGAGCAGAATACTTTTGAAAGTTACATGTTGAAGTTATTACACATACAATTAATAAGAAAGACAAACTGCACGGAATTTCTCAGCTTTGTGTACGATCTTCTGTGCTATTAATAAATAAATACCATTTCTTAAAATAGAAAGACCATAAAAAATAGGAAGTGTGTACTTGGAGCCTAGTCTTGGCATGTACCTTGATTGTACCAGGCAGCTTACTATCTGGGGCTAACCACCAGGCCTAGCCATTGTTATTAGCTACATTTCCTCGTCTTCTCCCTACTTAATACTATTTTATTTTTTCCAATTACATGTAAAGAAAGATTTCAACATTCACTTTTATAAGATATTGAGTTTCAGATTTTTTTCTCCCTCTCGTCCCCCATTCCTCAGCAGGAAGCAATCTGATAGAGGCTATACATGCACAGTCATATTAAACATGTTTCCACATTAGTCATGTTTTAAAAGAAGAATCAGAAGAAAAGGGAAAAACACACAAGAAAGAAAAAAGAGAGAGAAAATAGTATGCTTTGCTCTGCATTCAGATTCCCTAGTTCTTTCTCAATGTAGGATATTAGCTACATTCTCAAAGAATATCCAAGAATCATCCCAGATGATCTTGAATCCTCTATGTTGCTGTCAAGAAGTATATCGTCTACTACAAGGAGGATACAACATGTACATAGATGACATGAAGGACATACAAAGTTCCACAAAGTTATTTTAAGTAATAGAGAACACTAATAATGGTGGAAAACAGGAAAGGCCTAAGAAGGGACCCCTGAGTTGTGCTTTGAAAGACACTAGGGATTCTAAGAGGGAGAGACTAGGGGTGCTGGCATTCCAGTTCTGGGGGCCAACCTGGGCACACCCACCAACACGGAGATGTAATATCATGTATGGAGAATATCTAGCAGGTCCATTAGAGAGAATGCATGAAAAGGAGTAATATCAGGAAAGCTGTGGGAGCTGGACTGTGGAAGGTCTTAAATACCAGGCTAGGATTCTGTCTGTCTCTCAGAGGTAATAGGGAACCATTAACATATTTGAGTAGAAAGCTGTAGGAATGCAGGAAAAGTCCCAATATAACAGGAAGGTATTCAGATTCCAAAGAAAAATGACCATGCCAGAGTTGTATATACAAGTATGTGTGTGAATCTATGTGCATGCATATATATATATAATATACATATACATATACATATATACATAAGCTCATACATATACACATATATTTATATTTATAGGGTTAATTGGGTTATAAAAAGGCAATTTACTCATGAGACCAGCCCTGTGGCAGTGACAGGACACAGTGGGGGCTCCCTGCACCAACCCTAGGCCAGGTCAGATATCATATAGAAATAAAAAAAAATGTTTAGGGTCAGGGATGGCCCATGGGATGGTTGGATCTCCTGTTGCTGTTCACCTTGACTTCAGGTGATTTATATTCTCTGTGAGATTCGAGGTCATTGTCCTGGCCTGTCTACCACCACACACTCTACCTCTCCTGACCTGCTTATACATTCTTTCAGACATAATCTTCCACAAAGTTCCCCAAGGGGTGCACAAGTGGTTTTATTAGCATGAAGATAACAGAGGACCCCAACCCTGAATTACAATGAAGACATAATCCTCAGCAGTGATACAAGCATAAACATGTAGATAATATAACCAATAGGGAAATTACCACAGTTGTGACAATTTCCTTCCATTGCACCCCTAGGGAGGAGATGAAAGGATTTATAGCAGGGCTGGGGAACCTATGGCCACCAGGCCACATGTGGCCTTCTAGGTCCTCAGGTGTGGCCCTTTGACTGAATCCAAACTTCACAGAGCAAATCCCCTTAAAAAACAGACTTGTTCTGTAAAACTTGGACTTAGTCAAAACGCAGCAACCAAGGCCCCAGAAGGCCCCATGCGGCCTCCAGGATACAAGTACCCCATTCCTGATCAGGTGGTTGTTCTAGGGCATTAAATTGGGGTTTCATATATTACAGTAATTTTGTGGTGTTATTGGATTCATTAAGGATAAGGACACAGCAGGAGGTTTGTATTACAGCACTGGTTCCACCTTGGGCAGTAGTCAAGATGTCTAGCACCATTCTGTTTTGCAATACCATTTTAGCCATTTGTCTTACTTACAGTATTAACAACCCCTATGCCTCGACACTATAATTATGTGCAGTTTGTATAAAATGTGTAAAGGCTTCTACCTGGGTCTGTATAAGTTCTAATCCAATACCCTATAATCAATAACATAGAATATATTAGAAGGTAGTAATTATCAAAATTTTCTGATACTGGCTAAGAAATAGAAAGACAAATCGATGGAACAGAGCACACATGCAATTTACAGCAGCAAGTGGCACAGTAACCTTGAGTCTGACAAGTGGAAGGCCTGCCTAGCAGTTGGGGAACAGCTAAACAAGCTGTGGTATGTGATTGTGGCGGAATGCTCCTGTGCTCTGAGAAATGATGAGCTTGGGGATTTCAGAAAAACATGGACAGACTTGCATGAAAAACAAGGAGAGAAATGAGCAAAGCCAAGAGAACATTGTATACAGTGACTACAATATTGTTTGGATTTTAAGCAACTAAGTCATTTTGACTATCATAAATACTCAAATTAACTATAAAAGACCTATGAAGAAAGATGGTATCTACATGCAGAGAAAGAACTGACAAATAAAAGCATATGTAGAATGGTTTTACATATTTACACACATGTTACATATGTCTTATATGTAACACATGGCATATGTGTTATACATACAAATATTTGTGTGAACAGTAGCCAACTCTAGGGTGGGAGGAGGGAGGATTATATTTAAAAGGAATAGCAAGTTGTACATAATAGATTTGCAGTTTCATATGCAATCATCTTTTCTCTATTATAGTAAGTAGGAGAGTGATCATTGGACCCCAAGACCAGCTGCTCTTTCCAGTGCTTCATGATGCTTCCAATGAATTGCAGAGGGATGAATGTGGAGGCAATATGATGGATTGGGAAGCCATGAAATAATTCAGGGAAGAGATAATTAATTAGAGGTTAAAAAAATGAAATAGAAAGAGTGAATCACAGAGACATTTCAAAGAACTAGGGAACAATCTTCACTTAGAAAAATTTGTCAATCTGCTCAAACCACTAATGCCTTCAGCTCTAGAAGGGAAGCAGTTGAGTGGGGGGGAAATCTTGATATCAGATTTCTCTGATAAAGGTTTGGTATCCAAGATATATGAACAATTAACATATTCTTTGCATATGTGTGTATATTACATATTTTTATACACATGTAATATACACATATATATTTTTTGTTTGCTATTGATGCTCAGTTGTGTTGGACTCTACATGATGCTATTAATGGGGTTTTCTTAGCAAAGATACCACAGTGATTGCACTTTTCTTTCTCCAGTGTGTCCCCATTTTACAGATGAGGAACTGAGTCAAATAGGAGTTAAGTGACTTCCCCAGGGTCACACAGCTAGTAAGTGTCTGAGGCCAGATTTAAATTCAGATCTTCTGGAATCCAGGCCAGTGCTCTTTCCACTGCACCATCAAGCTGCCCATATACATACATACACAGGTAGATACATACATACATATATGTATGTGACCTCTCTTTCTATCCATATGTGTATATACATACGTATGTGTTATATATGCATGTGTATATATACATATACATACATATATATGTCCAAAAAACATTCCCCAATAGACTAGTGGTGAAAGTATATGAATAAACTATTCTCAAAGGAAAAACTGCAAATTATTAACAACCACAAGAAAGAATGCTGCAAGTCACTAATAAGAGAAATACAAATCAAACAATAATAATAGTTAGCATTAATATCAAACTTTAAGGCAGATAGGCAGTAGAGTGGAAAGAAGCTGGCCTGGAGTCAGGAAGACCTGAGTTCAAATGCTGTAGGCAAACAGATATTCAGAGTGCCTACGTGGCCATGACTATGCTGACATAATTCTGAATCACACAATATAACAGACTTTCCACATGGAAGACAGAACCAAAACAATTATTCAAACACCAGAAAGCCAAATCTCTCATAGCAACAAAGACATCTATATCTAATAACAGTGCAGGGGGTACCATCATACCCAAGCCTTCCCCCTGCTAAGGCCTCCCCACAAACACTCATTGCTCACTGCCTGCTTCCTCTCTCTCTCTCAGCTCTAACTGTTCTGACTAACTTGCTCTCAGCTCTGCTCCACCCTTCCTGCTCCACACCTTCTTACTCCACCTGCTTGGTAAGCTCCTCCTACCACAGACTCATGTGACTCAGGCTTCCATAGGACTCAAGTAGTTCACATGGGCCTATTAATGGATGGGAAAGATCTTCCCATTCAGCACAAATACATTAAAAATACAGATGTGTGCCACAGTACTTAGCATATGGCTGACACATAGTAAGCCTTGAACAAATACCTGTTCATTTTGCTTCACAAATCCCTTTAAAACATTATCTTGTTTTATCTTTACAACAACCCTGGGAGGTAGATGCTGTTATTGTTCCCATTTTACAGACGAGGAAACTAAGGTAGAGAGAGATTAAGTGATTTTTTTCCTATGGCCGAAGAGCAGATTTTAACTCAGGATTTCTTGGCTCCAAGTCACTGTGCCACCTGCTCCATATAACAGCCCTGAGGTTTCAACTCACACCCAACACATTGAGAAAAATGACCAAAAATGGGACAAGTCACTGTTGGAGGAATTTGAGAAAATGGACACATTAGTGCATGGTTGGTGAACTTACAAATTAGTACAACCATTTTCAAAAGCGGAATTATGCAAATAAAGTGACTAAAATGCCCATACGCATTTGATCTGGAGATTCCGTTGCTAGGCTTCTACCCCATGGATGTATAAGAAAAGTCCCTTTACACCCCAAAATATTTAGTAATACCCAATGCCCCCCAAAAAAGTGGAAGCAAAGTACATAATCATTGATAGGGGAATGATTAAGCAAATTATGGGGGAAGGGGTTGCTGCTGCTGCTGCTGTTGCTAATGGGCAACTGGGTGGCACATTGGATCCAGTGCCAGGCCTGGAATCAGGAAGACTCATCCTCCCCAGTTCAAATTTAACCTCTGACACTTACTGGCTGAATGGCTGTGGTCAGGTCATTTAATCCTCTTTGCCTCAGTTTCCTCATCTACAAAATGAGAAGGAACTGGTAAACCACTCCAGTATTAAAGAGCCAAACTCAGCTGAAATAGCTGAACCAAGTATTACACCTAAATTTATTAGGATATTATTGTCCTGTAAGGAAGAAAAATACACTGAATACAAAGAATCAGAGAAAGATCTACAAGAATTGATCTAGTGTGAAGTAAGCAGAGAAGAGGAAACAATGCATGAAATATATTTGATATATATGAAATAATATACTAGAAACATGAAAAAAACAGTCTATAAAACAACTTTGTAAACAAATAACAACCAGCAAACCTGTCAAAAGTGAATGTAGTAAAATTACAGGGAACAAGCTTGGTTTAAAAGGAAAGAGGAGAAGACACCCGCCCCACGTCACCCCTTTGCAGAGATGGGAGGTCCACAGTGTTGTAGATTTCCCATATTGTCAGGTTTTTTTGATGCATTGCTCCGTTATGCTGCTTCTTTTCCTTTTTATTTTTTGTCTTTAAAAATACTGGGTGTTTTGATCTAACCATTCTGAGAGCAGTTTGGAGCTATGCCAAAAGGGTTATAAAATTGTACATACCCTTTGACTCAGCAAAACCACTTCTAGGTCTGTATACCAAAGAGATCATACAATCAGGAAAAGGACCCACATGACCAAGAATATTTATAGCAGCTCTTTTTGTGGTGGCAAAGAATTGGATATTGAGGGGATTCCCATCAATTGGGGAATTGCTAAACAAGTTGTGATATATGAATGTAATGGAATACTGTTGTACTATAAGAAATAATGAGCAAGTGGACTTCAGAAAAACCTGGAGAGACGTATATGAACTGATGCAGAGAGAAATGAGTAGAAACAGGAGAACATTGCACATGTTAACAGCCACATTGTGCAATGACTGACCGTGATAGACAGACCTTCTCAGCAATGCAAGGATTTAAAACAACTCCAAAAGACTAACAGTGGAAAATGCTCTCCACATCCAAAGGAAGAACATAGAAGTCTGGATGCTGATGGAGGCATATTATGTGCTCTCCTTTTCTTTTGCTTTTTGATCTTGTTTCTTCTTTCTCTTTGTTCCTCCCATTACTTCTAATTCTTCTTTACATCATGACTAATGTGAAAATGTGAATGTATAAGTAGGGCCTGTATTAGAATGTAAGCTGTCTTGGGGAGGGGCAGGAGGAGGAGAGAGTGGGAGACAAAATTCAAAATTCAAAAGTTTATGGAATTGAATATTGAAAACTAAAAATAAATTTTTTTTAAAAAAAGATGTAAGAAAGAGGGAATGATTGAAGGCAATCTTCCAAAAGATATGAGATGGAGTGGAATCTGAACACATCTCCTTCTGTGAAGGTTGGATTCACTGAAGGACCACGCTTAAGGACCTAGAGGGCCACATTTGGCATAGAGGCCACAGGTTCCTCACCCCTGTCCTAAACAGACACAAACCTTCTTTTTTATACATGATTTCCTTTCTGTCTTTGTGTCAAAGGTCCCTTTTTACATGCCCAAGTCACTTAATTATATTTTGGGTCTAGATAATGATTGCACAATTCCATCTATCTCCCTGTTTTACTCCTCTACATCTTCCTAGCAGTCACCTTACTGATCTTTGTGTCTCTGAGCAGGAGTCAAAATCAGAGGACTGACTTTCATGAAATCTTCCTATCAGTCTTCCATTGTTAAGCTATTGACTTCAAGATGGCAGAAAACCTATACTATCTAATATTTCTATATTACCAAGTCCCCACCACAGTGCTTTGCACATACCTATCCGGATGGAAGCTCTCACAAGCTGTAATAGGTACTGGCTTTTTTTTTTTCTTGTTGCTGTTGCTGTTGTTCAGTCATGGTCACATCCAACTCCTTGTGACCCTATTTGGGGTTTTCTTGGCAAAGATACTGGAGTGATTTGCTGTTTCTTTCTCTAGCTCATTTTACAGAAGAGGATCTGAGGTGAACAGGGTTTAATCCCTTGCCCAAGGTCACAAAGGTAGTGCCTGAGGCTGGATTTGAACTCTGAAAGATGTGACTTGCATATGGTTAATGTTCAATAAATCTTTCTTGGATAAATTATTTTACTTTTCTGGAAGGAATCATGACAAAGCCACATTAGAGAGAGGAAAAAATGTTGGATTTGGTGTCAAGGGATGAGAGTTCAGATTCTAGCTTTCCTACTTACTCTTTATGTGACCTTAGTCAAGTCACAACCTTCCTAATGCTGTTTCCTAAAATGAGGGGAATAGACTAAATGACCTATGTGTGTAATGGTAATGGAATTTGAATTTGAAGACCCCTTTTTTATTGGCAAGTAAGCAGGTACTTAGCACTTATTAATTAATCAAGGCTTTGTGAAAGAAATAGAAGGTATGAACCCCTCTTCCTGATGTAACAGGAAGGGGTTGGCTGAGACACGAAGCAGCTGATGTTGTGTGTATATAAGGAAAAGCCCCAGGGAGGGACAGTCAGAATTTCCTGAGAACTTGTGGTGGTGGAGCTTCTTCTGAAGAGGAGCCCAGGAGGCTGAAGAAGAAAGTGCCTCCCCCCAGTCTGGATAAGGTGATTCTGATTTTTTGAACAAGCTACAGATAACTGAGGAAGCAGGACCAGGATGCTAAGGCTTTGTCTATTTGTAGCTTTGTTAAGCCTTGACTTCCTAGGAACAAAAATTGTGAAAGATTTGAGATGGACTGGATCCTGTGAACTTCAGCGTGGAGCAGGACCTACACCGAGACCTGGACAAGGAACTCGGAGCTGTCTGCCTTTGAATCCAGGTGACTGGTGGATTCAAGTAGAAGCTGCCTGCCCCTAGTCAAGATGAAAAGACCTCTCCTGGGTACTGAGTAGTGATGAAATTGTAGTTTACTAGTGACCTAGGGGTGGAGAGTCGTGTATTTTCTGATGATTGAATAGTGAATGATGAAGAATGAATGAATGATTGACTAAATGATTGTACTTAGTAATTAATTACTGAATAAGTGACTGATTGAGTTAACTTAGTGTGCCCCATGAGTGGAAGACTTTGACTATTATATTTTGAGATGACTAAGTAAGGAGGCAAACCTCCTTAGGGATGACTGAATGATGGAGATGATTTTGAATGATTGAGATACTAGATGACTGTTCTTTGTTCAAAACTTTGTGGCCACTATGGTGGAAACTATGTGGCCATTTTAATGATAAGAAGTTGTGAATACTATATTGTGATTTTCTGTGATAAGTTGTAATATTGTGAATGTTGTGCCTTGATTTTCTGTGAATGGTTTGCTTTGATTTGTTATAGAATAGTGTTCAATATACTGTGTATAGCTTAAAAGCTGTTCACAGTAGCATTCTTCTGAGAAGCTGCTCGTAAGTGGCATTACAATGTACTAGCTCTACTTTGTTCAGTCCATTTAGTTCCCCCCTTCCCTCTTCACGCAGCCACCACATTGGTGCAGGCCTTCATCACATCATGCTAGACCATGGCCAGAGCCTTCAGGTTGGTTTCTCAGCCTCCAGTCTTTCTCATTCCTCCAGTCCATCCTCCACACAGTTTCCAAAGGGATTCTCCTACACGGCAAGTCTGCCTATGCCATCCCCCTACTCAGTAAGATGCAGTGGTTTCTATTGCCACTAGAATTACACATCATTTTCTCTTTGGCATTTGAAGACCATCACAACCCTTTCTAGTCTTCTTGTGCTTTACTCCCCTCTGAGTACTCTACCATCCAGGGCCATTGGCTGGATGGCCAAAGCTCCCCCCACTGACTTTGTTCTATTTCAGATGGTCTCCCATGCCTGGAATGCTTTCCCTCTTCACCTCTACCTCCTTGCTTCTCTGACCTCCTTCAAATCTCAGATTAAATGCCACCTTCTGCACACTCACACTCCCTACTTCTACAGACTGTCCTCAGAGATTACCTTTCATTTCTACAGTATGTATCTTATATCTTCATATATAGAGTACCTCTTGTATCGCTGTCCCAGAGCCAGGCTAGCTACATGGACTCCTTAGAGTCCTAGACGGGATCCCTCAAGGGTTAGGGCTGTGAAACTTGGGCTTCTATGGGCTGCCAGGTTTTTTTCCCCTTACATTGTTAACTACTAGTGGACTAATGCCTAAGTATCTTTTAACCACCTAACATCAACTAGCTTTTACAGAAGGATAATTACTTTGAAGATACAACACATTTTCCCCATATTTTTAGTCTCTGGGAAGAGTGGACTCAGAACAATTTGTAAGCAGCATTGTTCCCACCAAATTTACACTCAAATTCACCTAATGCTGACTGGGTCACAAAGATCCTGAAGGTTTCTCTTTATTGCCAGCTGCAAGACAAGCATTGATTCAATTCCCAAACTCCCGAATGGTTCACTCTCCTTATGTGTTGAAACTCACAGGGTTGTCACCTCTAATAGAACAGAGGCATGTTTTCTCAAGGCCATCTCTGGGCCTCATAAAGGGAAAAGCTATAGAGGCCTCTCCCTTTACAGTATTGCCTTTCACCAGATGCCATCAGTGAAAGCTTCAACCAAGAGAGAAGAAAGGAGGCCAACCACAGCCAACCAGAGGACTTCATGATTAGTTGACCAGAGCCAGTTTTAGGATATTTACAAATGCTCCAAAATCTCTCCAATGTACTTCCATTACACTCCATTTTGACACTTCCAGAAGCAGGCTCCTTACTCTAGCCTCTTTCCTGTGGGGAATTGCATCAGCATCACTCACTACACTTTTAGCTGGGGAAGGAGGGGAAGGAGGGGGTTGTGCTGGAGGGTTCCGAGAGGGAAGTAGGAGGAGGAAGGTGGCCATGTCCGGGCAAGTTTCCAGGGCGTTCTTCTGCGAGCAAGGTTCAGAACGGTGGAGCGCTGGTCAGTCCGAGGTGAGGTGGCCAGGCGGATTGCTGGGGGTCCTTGAGTGAGTTCACCCCGGGCGGCGAGCGGACTGGAGAGGGTCCGGCTTTCCGGTGTGCTGGCTTAGCTGGGGGAGGGGGACAAAGGGGGAGGACCGGCGCAAGGAGGAAGCGCGCGGCCAGGCACAGCAGCGCATCGCAGTGCCAGCCACAGGGGTACTGTGCCCTCACGTGCTCCATGATACGAGCTGAAGCCGAGGCGACGAGAGCTTCGCTGGGTCTGGGAAGCTAAGCGCGGTCGGACCTTCTTAGTTCTCGGGTGGGAGAGCGCCTTGGGAATACCGGTGCTGTCGGCTTTTGCCTTGTCCTCCGATCTCAGCTGCCCACCTCCACAGAGCGAGGTGCAGTCCGGAGACTGAGACACCCGCGACAAGTGGAGGGGGATTGCCCAGCTTCGGGGCCTCCTCCCCTTGCGCTCTAAGCGGTGAGCCTGGGGCTCTAGGGGACCCGGGCGCCCAGAAGCAGGCCCAGGGAAGTTCGCTAGAAGGAGGAGCGTTTGGGAAGCTCTCCCAGGGCTTTCCACGAGGTCTCTTCTATGATCTGGATAACAACCCCGGGAGGGAGCTGCTAGTATTATCTCCATTCTGTGATTGCCTTTCGGAGGAGGACTATGGCATCAGGGAAACGATGACATGACTTGCAGTTGACTTAGATTTGAGTGAGGGAGGGCTTTGTAAGGTCACCAGCCTCACTTTTTCCTCCAGAGCCATCTGCGTCCAGTGACCAGACATTAATCTGGATGACTGGAAATGACCCAGGATATCTAGATTTACACTCTAGGTGACTCCCATTACCAGAACCTTTAAGCCAATATTTTTTCCATTACTGAGATACTATGCCAGCTTATAACCTGTGTCATCATGTCAGTTTAACCCTTCTTCTAAAAGCCTTTGTTGAGCACCTACTATGTACAGTCACTGTGCTAAATGCTTACAAATAGTATCTCAATTGATCCTCCAACAACCCTGTGAAGTAGACACTCTTATGATCCCCATTTTGCAGTTGAGGAAACAGAGACAGATAGAGATTAGGTCACTTAGCCAGGTCACACACCCAGGAAGTGGCCAAAGCTGGATTTGACTTCAGGGCTTCCTGACTGTCCACTTAGAGCTATGTTGTCTGTGTGACCCTGAACAAGTCTCCTAACTTTCCAGGGGCCCCCTGCCCAGGAAATGCTCCTCTGCCCTGTCCTAGGCATTTGCCTAGCATTCTAGACCAGGAAGGGAACTTCCAGGGTCATCTACTTCATTTGCCTCATTTTAGAAAGAAGAAAGAGGAAAGCCTAGAAAGTTGTGACTTGTTCACAGTCAGAATAAGACAGGAGCAAAGCTGTGGTTAGAACCTGGTCCCAGCACAGAGATCTTACTTTACCACACTGCCATCCCAGTAAAAATGGAGTCCCGATTCCCAGGTACCAAACGAATGCTCTGTCTCCAGTTTCATTCCATTGTCTAATACAACATAATACCCATCGCATTAGCTGAAACTTACAGGAAAGTAAGCATTCAGATGGGGCCACTAGGAGGCGCCATAGTGCACAGAGTGCTGGGCCTGGATTCAGGAAGACTCATCTCCCTGAGGACAAATCTGTCCTCAGACACTTAGCAATATGATCCTGTGAAAGTCACTTAACAGTCTTTGCCTCAGTTTCCTCAAGTGTAAAATGAACTGGAGAAGGATATGGCAAACCACTCCAGTATCTCTGCCAAGAAAACCCCAAATGGGGGGGGCGGGGGCAGCAGATAGGTGGCGCAGAGGCACAGTGAATAGAGAACAGGCCCTGGAGTCAGGAGGACCTGAGTTCAAATTTGACCTCAGATACTTAACACTTACTAACCCTGTGACCTAGGGCAAATCACTTAACCCCAATTGCCCTGCCTTCCCCCTTCAAAAAGAAAAAAAAAGGAAACCCCAAATGGGGTCATAAGAAGTCAGACAGAACAAACAACTGAACAACAGCAAAGCATCAGACAGATGCAAGGAAGGCATGCTGTTTGGCCTGGGTCAAGACAGTGAAATGGGAAACAGAATGAAGACTTTGGGGGATAAGCTCATAGTCAGGTTTGTCTGGAATGAGAAATGCATAAAGAGCAAGAAAGAACATGAGAGTGTGTATTCTCATCTTGGAGGCAACAAAACCTCCTCCCCTACCTGCCCAGGAATGCTTTTGAGCAAGTGAAGGAATGGGCAGGGCCGTGCCTTGATTACTTTGGCAACTCTGGAGGTTGGATTGGAGAAAGAAGAGAGAATAGAAGCAGGGAGATGAATTAAGAGGTTAAGACAATAGTCCAGTGAGGGGTGATGAGAGCCTGGCCAGGGGAGGCCATGTGAGCAGAAGGACTGGATTGTATAGGAGAGGGGGGGGTTGAAGAGGGAGGAGAGACAAGGCTTGGTGACCACACGGCCAAGGAGAGCAGGAGCGGGAATGTCAAGGCTGAATCTAAGGCTCCCAACCTGGGGGACTAAGGTTATGGAGGGGCCCTCAACAGAAGGAGGGAGGTCTGAAGAAGGATCAGGTTTGGAGAGAAAGACAATGAATGGCTTTTATTTTACCATAAGGATGAGAGAAAGAGAAGAGTTGTAGGGATTGTAAAGAGATGTATTGGAGGAAGTAGACTGGTGTACACTGGAGGAGAAGGAAGACTTTCCAGGGTGAAATTAGTCACAGAGCAGCCTACTACACTCCCCAGGCTTTCTAAATGAAGAATTATGAACCTCCCTACACTCTGCCCTGAGTGAAAAAAAAACCCCACCACTTCTGTCCAGGAATCAAGAAAATATTGGAAAGAGAAAGACAAAAGAAAAACAAGAATTTACAATGTCAGACTTCTAGGACATTTCTGCAAGAATTAGAGCCAATATGCATGCCCCCTCAGCCTCTCAGCTATGGACCTTATGTCCGTGGGAAAGAGACTTTGTCTTCTCATTTCCTAACCCTCTCCAGGCTACAAAGCATCAAAGGCTACCTCTTCATCATGCCTAGGGACAGGATAACAAGGTCCTCCTAAGAAAGAAATCTAGAGTAGGATATTGGACTTGAAGTTGGAAGGGACCTTAGTGGCAATCTAATCCAACCTCCTCATTTTGCAGATGAGGAAACTGAGGCTCAGAAAAGTTAAGGAACTTGCTTGGTTTAGTAGGCACAGGCAGTGATCAAAAAGGAATCCTCGGACGCAATATTCTTCATTCTTTTGCTGTCCTGCCCTGCCCCGGATTGGCAACGCTCAGTAAAACTCTATGTCAGTTTACTTATCAATGAACTATCACTCAGTTCAGAACCCCTAGGGCCTGCACCTTGGACCATACCAATCAGGGAGGATTCTATAAATAGGTTGTTGGGGCCACAGCTCCAGTACATGCTCCAACTCACTCTCCAACACATTGACTCCATGTGAAGTAAGTTTCTCCTGTCCCTGTAGGTCCTGAGTGCCAGTGGGTGAGCAACCCCAGCCATGCTCCAGGATGATCATGCAGTGGTCCTCTCAGGTATTAGAGGATATGTGGGGACTTTCAGGGAAGGGGATGAAAGAATATGAAAGAGGGGAAAAAATAGGAGACAAAAGGAAGGAACTGAGTGGGGAATAAGCATTTATAAAATGCCTACTATGTGCCAGGCATGCTGGTACTATGCTAAGCACTTTATTTTTAAACAATTATTATCTCATTTGATTCTCACAACAGCCCTGGGAGGTAGGTGCTATTACAACCCCCATTTGACAGTTGAGGAAACTAAGGCAAGCAGAGATTAAATGATTTACCCAGAGTCACACAGCTAATAAGTGTTTGAGGCTAGATTTGATTTTAGGTCATACTGACTCCAGGCCCAGTACTTAATACACTGCACCACCAACTACCTCTCAAAAAAAAAAGGGAAGGAGGGAGGGAGGAAGGAAAGGAGAAAGGAAAAGAGAGAGAGGGAGGAAATAAGGATTTCTAAGCTCCTGCTATATGCTGTTGTGCTAAGAGCTTTATTAATAGTATATCATTTGATCCTCATAACAACTCTATGAGTCATGTGCATCATTATCCCCATTTTGCACTTGAAGAAACTGAGGCAAGCAGAAATTAAGTGAAGGTTATTGATTTGCCCAGCATCATACAAGTAGTAAGTGTCTGAGACAGATTACAACTTAGGTCTTCCTGGATTCAGGCCCAGGGCAGAAGCTATAGAAAGAAAGAAAGAATAGTGGAGAAGACAGGAGGAAGGGGGGATGTGGGGAGTTATGCTTTCAATCAAAAGCATTGATTACATCATTGCTTTTGCTAAGTACTGTGATAAGAGCTGGAAATACAAAGAAAAGCAAAAACATGGCTTCACCACTCCAAGAGCATACACCCAAATAGGAAAGATAAATATTGAACAACTACATGTAATCAAGATTTATATGGGGAAAATGGAAGATAATCACAGAGGGAAATCATTAGCATTAAGGAGGAGGGGGAAAGACTTTTTATACAGAAAAGTAGGACTTTGAAATAAAGATTACAAATTTATTTTCAGCAGCTATTCACTGAAAATTAGCACTCCCTTCAATTACAGTTTTTTTTTAAAAAAATCACAGTGAGAAGGGGTCCATAGACTTCAAAGAGTCCTTGACACAAAAAAGGTTAAGAACTTGTGGGACCAGAGACTGAAGACAGGAGCGTCCAAGATAGGCTCAGCCCTACGCTACGCTCATATCCATGGGCTGTGTTAGCTAAGAACAAAATATCCCAAAATGAAATAATTTAGGAAGAAGCTTATTAAGTCATCCAGCAGTGGGGAAAGCCAAAAAGGGGGTGATGGCCCACTCCCCAAAAGTATCTATAAGTTACACTTTACATAGGATTTAAACAAAGGAGCGAAGAAACTGTAGCTGTTTGGACAGCTTTGAAGCAGTTTCCAGATAAGGCTTACGGGTTGTTTGAGATGTGTAACAGGCCAGCTAAACTTTGTCACACAAACCTTTCAGCAAAAATCCAGTGCAATCTCTCCTCCTTCCCCCCTCCCACCATACACACACTTTAATCCCTTGGAATATAAAATAAGATATATTTAGAGAGGTTCCACCTTTTTATTCCTCAAGATTTCCCCAAGTCATAGGTCTGGGCAAGGAACCAAATATCTTCCACTATCATTCTAATTAGGAGTAGGACAGGACCTTCTACTCTTCACAGCAGTTTTTCCCTCTTGAGTCCTCGAAGGCCACTCCTTTGCTTTACTGGTTGTGTTATGTCAAGTAATCGTTTGTTCTAATAGCCGACCATCCACAGAAAACTAAGGAAAAGAGGATATACTTGATTCAATAATATTTGCTGTTGTCGTTCATTTGTATCCAATTCTTTGTGACCCCATTTGGGCTTTTCTTGGCAAAGACACTGGAGTGGTTTGCTGTTTCCTTCTCCAGTTCATTTTACACATGAGGAAACTGAGGTAAACACAGTGAAGTGATTTGCTCAGGGTCACACAGTAAGTATCTGAGGCCAGATTTGAACTCATGAAGATGGGTCTTCCTGACTCCAGGCCCAGCACTCTTATCTACTGCTCCCCTAGCTGCCTGCAACAATAGTTACATATATAAAGTGTATGGTTTCAGGTGGCAAAGCTTAGCTCTCAGCTGCAATTATATTTGTAAATTATGTCCCTAAGAAACTGATTCAAAGTACTGAGATTAAGAGTCATTTCCCAATTGATGGGTAAAGGTTCAAATGATAGGAACAGGAAGTCACCAAGGGAAGAAATCCTAGCTATCTATAACCAAATAGGGGAAAATGTTCCAAATGATTGATTAGACAAATGCAGCTAGGTGGCACAGTGGATAGAACACCAGACCTGGAGTCAGATCGGGTCAAGAAGAGGCAGATAGAACTGGAAAACTACTGAACAACAATGAATTAAACTCTTAGGTTTCAACTCATAAACACACTAACATGGCTGCCGGTGCATGGCAAGGTACTTGGGCAGACCCTGGATTCCTCATGGCTTGATGGTCTGCAGCTGGCTAAGTAAAATATAAGGTGAGCTTCCTCTCACTCACCTGGAGTAAGAATGTTCCTGAGTGTTAGGGTGAATCAGAGACTAGAGGTACCAAAAAAGAAAACAAAAGAAAAGAAAAGAAAAGAAAAGAAAACCCCTCCAAGAGGCTGTCCACAAAGTGAGCAGGTTAATGGGAAAGAAAAGAGTTGGGACTGGGCACTTGGTGATCTCGAGCCAAGAGTCACCGGCACACTGCTCCAAGCAGTCTGTGTGCTGTGAGCCAGCCAGGAGCCAGGAGCCAGGAGGGAGGGCTAAAGGCAGGGGCCCAGCAGGACAAGCCCACACACCTAATTATGTCTTCTGCAGGGAACCCGCACAGCCCAGGTCAAAGGTGGAGGGAACCAGAGGACTGAAACCCCAGCAGCGGTTACCTTCATGTGTCTTCCGTCTCTCATGTTCCTCATACTCTGGTTGCTGCTGTTCAGTGCCTTCATGAGTGAGTGATCCCAGCTCCTGTAAGGACGGATTAAGGAGAGGCAACCAGTTGGGGGAGGCAGGTGTTCCTGGCAGCGGGTCCAGATTACTGTTGTTGCCTGCATTTCTTCATAAATAGAGGCTTCCTGGCCCCTGAGACCTCTACTTTCCACATAAAAATTGTAAGTCCTGTTAAAGATCTTCTTTTTGAAGGGAAGGCACCAGTCTGGCACAGCTACAGTCCAAGACATGCCCTTTGAATGTGTGGGTATCTGGCCTCACCCTACCTTTTACATAGTTCATTATGTAACAACCTAGAAACAACCTAGAGGGTCAAATTGTGCAACAGACTTGTCCCGCCCTGCCGGGGCCCTTCAGACTTGGAAACTGGACAAAGAGAAGTTTGTGGAGTAGCTGTGAAAGAGAAGAAAGAAATGTTACCTATCACATCCACATTTATTATTGCTGCCAGTATTTTTACATTTTTCACTATCTTCTGTAAAAATCTGGAAGCTATAGTCTGTGATTAGGGAAAATACAGAAACATCTATTATTGAGATTTTCTACCTGCTGATAAACTCAACCATGATCATTTTTGCTGCAAAAATTCAGGCTATTGGTAACTTCTTCAGCTAATTTCATCTCCCTGTATTTACCTCTATAACAAGTCTGACTACAGTTCAGTTGTACGTAGGTCATTCAGCCTCAGCCTGCCACTTGACTCCTTGCTATATATTCACTTTCATAATCATAAGGCCTATACAGATCTAGGGGTATGTTAGATAGTTTATTCTTCATGAATAAATTTATATTCTCTTTTTCTTAATCAATTAGCATAAGGCCTCACTCTAATTCATTAGAGTACATTCTAGAGTGCATTCAATGAATTAGAGAAACCTCCTTTGCCACTAATAATAATGCTCACCTATGTTTAAATAAATATTAAGATTACTAAATGTATAGCCTACTGACAATTGAGCAATAATAGACGTGTGTGTGCGTATATGTGGTATTATGTGTTGGTTATGGCTGGAGTCACCTCAGACTATCAGTACTCGACTTCTCTTCTCTCTGGAAAGTCCCAGATCATTTAAGTCACTCCAGATAACGAATAAAGTCTGAACATTTCTCCTCAAGATTAATCTTTCCCCTCCCTTTGGTTTTCTCTTCATCAATGAAAGGAAAGCCTTCTAGTTTCTCTAAAGCTCTTGAGAGAATCTTCTGCATTTGTGGCTAACTTTCTATTAGGTAGTTTGGATGTAATACCTTTATCAGATAAACACAGGGCAAAGATTATTGTCCCAGGAGACTTTTCCCCCAGCTGGGTTCAGTTGCCTTGGATTTGCTTGTACAAAGCCTCTTCATTTTTATTTAAGCAAAGCTGTCCACCTAACTTTCTGTGATCCTCTCTGTTACTTGTTTCATCATGAACTTTTCCCTCCTCCATTGATCTGAAAAGCACCTTCCTCCTTTCTCTTCTCATTTGCTCATGACGCCACTTTTTTGTCTAAATCATCTACCCATTGAGTTCATCTCAGTACGCAGGGTGAAATGTCGGCCTGTACCTAATTTCTGTCAGAGTGCTTTCCAGCTTTTCCAGCAGTTTTTGTCAAATGGTTAATCTTTTCTCTAGCCACTGGGATCTTTGGATTGATCAAACGCTATGCTCCCGTACTCATTTGTTTCTCTGAGTTGTGTACCTAATCTAAATTACTGATTGATCTCTCAATTTTCGATGAGTACCAATTATTTTTATGATTACTGTTTTATAGTATACTTTGAGATCTGTAATTAATAAGCCTTCCTTCCTCCTTGTTCCCTCAGATGAATTTTGTTATTATTTTTTTTCTAGTTCTATAAAATAATTCTTCGGTACTTTGACATTGCAATGAATCAGTAAATTCATTTTGATAGTGTTGGCATGTTTATCATATTGGTTTAACCTACCCATAAGAAATTTATATTTCTGCAACGATTTATATTTCTTCAACGAATGCTTTGCAGCTGGATTCATATAGTTCCTGAATATGCCTTCATAGACTCCCAAATATTTGGTACCTTCTGTAGTTATTTTTATTGGAATTTCTCTTTCTAGCTCTTTGGGCTGGGTTTTGTTAGTGATATGGAGGAATTACTTTGATTTATGAAGATTTATTTAATATCCTGCAATTTTGATGAATTTATCATTTCCTGTTATATTTTAGTCCTTTCATAAGGATCTTCTAAGTAAATCTGATATCATCTACAAAAAGTGATGATTTTGCTTCCTCTTTGCCTAAGTGTATTCCCTCAACTTCTCTTTCATATCTTATTGTTCATTCTAGGATTACATTAAATAATAGTAGTGACAACAGGCATCTTTGCTCTACCTCTGATCTTATTAGAAAGGCTACCAGCATTTCCCAGTTATGTATAATGTTTGCTCTTGGTTTTAGATGATCTGTCTTTAATATCTTAAATAATATCTCATTTATTCCTATGCTTTTGATTTGTAATTAAAATAAGTGTTGAATTTTGTTAAATTTTAGCATCTATTAATATAATAATGTGTTATGTTATTAACATAATTTATTATATGAATAGTCCTTCTGAACAAACCAACCTTGCAAAAACCTCATCAGAGTGCACAAACCCCAGAAGATTTCCCAAAATGCCAAAAGGTTATATAATTGTGCATATTCATTGACCCAGCCATATCACTATTTTAATATTACGGAATATTATTGGGCCACAAGAAATCACAAAGTTGGAAAGTTTTAGAAGAAACTGAGAAGACTATGAACTGATGCTATGAAGTGAGCAGCCTTCAGAGAACAATTGCTATGCTGACAACAACCTCATGAAGAGAAAGAAGTTTGATAGACTTTAGAATTCTGATCAGTGCAAAGATAAATCATGAGTTCAAAGGACTGAAGATGAAACATGATACACACTTCCCACCACAGAGGTGATGGATAAAAAAAAAAAAGCAATAGACATTCATTTTTGAACATGGACGGTGTAGGTATTGGTTTTGCTGGGCTGTGCATGTTTTGATGAAGTTTTAATTTTTCTTTTTTTAAATCATTGTTCAATTTGGGAATGGAGACGTGTGTGTGTGTGTGTGTGTGTGTGTGCGTGTGTGTGAGAGAGAGAGAGAGAGAGAGAGAGAGAGAGAGAGCTTATAAAAAACAAATGTAGCTGAAATCTTTGTAATATGTTTTTATAGCCTATTTGCTAATCTATTACTTGAAATATTTTGCATCAAGGTTCATTAGGGATATTCATCTATAATTTTATTTCTTAGCTTTGTCTCCTTGATTTGAGCATCAAGATGATATTTTTTGTCAGCTTTTATCTACTATTGCAAATGGTTTGCCAAATGCTACAATTAATTGTTCTTTGAAAGTTTGATAAAATTCACTTATAAATTCATCTCTTCTTGGAATATTTGTTTCCTTGGGAGTTCATTTATTGTTTTATTCTATTTTTTCCCTGATGTTAGGTTATTTAACTAATCTATTTCTTCTTTAGTTAATCTAGGTATTTTATATTTTTGTAAGAATACATCCATTTCATCTAAGTTATGAGTTTTATTAACATACAATGGGACAAAATAATTTCCTGGATAATCTTCTTTATGACTTCCTTGATTTTGCCTTCAATTATTATGAATTCTTTTTTCCCTTTTTAGTATGAATATAAATGCTATGGTTGTCTTCTCTCTCTTATTTTTTATTTGGGTTAACAGTTTGGTTTGTTAGTGTAAAAGCAATTTTAAAGTTATATGCCCAATTAATTGATTTATTCTTTCTCTCTTTTGTTGATGAAAGCTTTTAGAGATTTAAATTTTCTCCTTAGAACTGTTTTAACTGTGTGGCATAGGTTTTGGTATATTATCATTTTCTTCAATGAAATCTTCTATTGTTTCTACAATTTTTGCTTCGACCTGCCAGTTTTTTTAAATTTTTAAATTAAATTTTATTTTATTTTCATAAATATCTGCTTTTCATCCCTCCTACTTTCCACTCCCCCAGTGCACTGAAAAAGCAAAAAAACCAGAATCTTTATAACAAACATGTAGAGTCAAACAAAAATTGGCCAGGTCCAAAAATAAATGTCTCAGTTTACACTGTGAGCCTATCACCTCTATCAGGAAATGGGTAGTTTACTTCATCATGGGTTCTCTGGAATTGTGGCTGGTCATTGTATTGCTTAAAAGTCTTTAAAAGTTGTTTTCTGTAATGGGTAGAGCACCGGCCCTGGAGTCAGGAGGACCTGAGTTCAAGTCCAGCCTCAGACACTTAACACTTACTAGCCCTGTGACCTTGGGCAAGTCACTTAACCCAAATACCCCTGCCTCCCCCTCCAAAAAGAAAAGCAGAAATTTTTAAAAAGTTGTTTTCTCTTTATAGTCTTGTTCTTACTACATAAATTATTCTCCAAACTCTTCCTATTTTGTTCTTCATTCTCAGGTGTTTGTGAAACTGGCTCCTTGATCACTTCTTATAACTCAATAATATTGAATCACATCTATAAGCCATAACTTGTTCAGTCATTCATCAACTGACGGACAGCTCTATTCATTTTCTAATTCCTTACCAAAAGCTGCTATAAATATTTTTGTATGCCTTTACCTCTTTCTTTGTTCTCTAGGGTTTATAACTAGTAGACCCTAATTCTTTAGAGTTACGTTAGTGAACCTTTAGTTACTTTTTCATTCTTTCTTCAAAGGCCCTATAGTGATTATATTTATTATTTCCTTGCAATAGTAAATGATGTATTTATTATTTCTGCTTTTCCATTTTTTTCTGAATTCATTGATTTATGTTGATTTTTAGTTTACAACATTCATTTCCACAAGGTTTTGAGTTACAAATTTTCTCCCTGTCTTTCCCCTAGTCCCAGCCCAAAAGAGCACTCCCACTGAATACCCCCTCCCCCAATCTGTCCTCTCCTATATCCTCCCCCATTCTCCCTCTAACTTTCTAGTAGGGCAAGATGGATCTTCATACTCCAGTGCCTGTATATCTTATTTCCCAATTGCATGTAAAATAATAATAATAATAATAATTTTTAAAAACATTTTATTTTAAAACTTTGAATTCCAGATTCTTTCCCTTCTTCCCTCATCACCCACCCTTACTGGGAATATAAGCAATTCAATATAGGTTGTACATGTGTAGTTATGCCAAACATTTCCATAGTGGATGTATTATGAAAGACTGACTATATTTCCCTCCATCCTATCCCGACCCCCACTTGTTCTATTTTCTACTTTGACCCTGTCCCTTTTCAAAAATGTGTGCTTCTAACTACCCTCCCCCCAATCTGCTCTCCCTTCTATTATCCCCCCTCTTATCCCCTTCTCCCCTACTTTCCAGTAGCGTAAGATACCCAGTTTAGTGTGTATGTTATTCCCTCCTTAAGCCAAATTCAATGAGAGTAAGGTTGACCCTTTCCCTTTAGCCTTCCTGTTCTTCCCCTCCCGTGTAACAGTTTTCTCTTGCCTCTTTTATGTGAGATAATTTGCCCTATTCTGTCTCTCCCTATTTCCTCTCATTATATTCCTCTCTCACCTCTTAATTTTATTTTTTAAATATCATCCTTTCCTATTCAATTGATCCTGTGCCCTCTGTCTATGTATAGATGTACACATATATATACACACTCACATATGTATTCATATGCACATATACCCTTCTATATAGACACATATATGTATGTATACACATATATACATTTATATTCCCTTCAACTATCTTCATACTGAGAAAAGTTTCATAAGTTACAATTATCATTTTTCCATGTAAGAATGTAAATAGTTCAACTTTGATAAGTTCCTTATGATTTCTTTTCCCTGTTTACCTTCTCATGCTTCTCTTGCTTCTTGTATTTGAATGTCAAATTGTCTATTCAACTCTGGTATTTTCATTAAGAATGCTTGAAAGTCCTCTATTTCATTGAATGACCATATTTTCCCCTGAAACCTTATACTCAGTTTTGCTGGGTAGATGATTCTTGGTTTTAATCCTAGCTCCTTTGATCTCCAGAATATCATATTACAAGCCCTTTGATCCCTTAATGTAGAAGCTTCTAGATCTTGTGTTATCCTGATTCTGTTTCCACAATACTCAAATTGTTTCTTCCTGACAGCTTGTAAATTTTCTCCTTGACCTGGGAACTCAGGAAACTGGCTATAATATTCCTAGAAGTTTTCTTTTGGGGATCTTTTTAAAGAGATGATTGGTGATCCGCTCTGCCAAAGTCTGCTCCAGCTGCTGCTGGTTGGGGCTGCCCTAGGGCTGTGATGGACCCTTCCTGTCCACCTGCTGGGCTGCCTTCAGTGAGAGATTTGTTTCTCTCTGTCATTTTGAGGACTCTGTAGCTCTAAAATTGTTTAAAGTCATATTTTATAGGTATTTGAGGCGATTATGGGGAGAGCTCACAGAGTTTTTCTTGCTTCTACACAGCCATTTTGGCTCTGCCCCCTGCTTTTCCATTTTATGGGGAGTTATTTATGCTCCAGTATACAGTTAGTTTTTGTAAAGGCACATACCTGCTTTTCACAGCTGAGAGGTGTGTAAATTTTCTCCTATTCCCATTCAGAGATTACAAGAGAAAATTATCTCTAATTTTCTTAAGTTTTATTCAGGTTCTTGCCTTGTTTCTTGTTTATTTTTTGGTTAGATTTGTCTGAGTCTAAATGGGATATACTGAGGTCCCCCACTAGTATAGCTTTACTATACATTTTAATTTAATTGACTTTTTTCAATTGACTCCCTTTAACTCTATTGACTTTTCCTTTGAGTATGTAGGTACTATGTTATTTAGTGCATATATATTAAGTATTCATACTGATTCATCATTTATAGTGCCTTTAAATATAATGTAGTTTTCCTGCTTATATGTTTTTATGATATCTATATTTATTGTAGCCTTATCATAAATTATGATTGATATCCCTCTTGTTTTTAGTTCAGCTGAAGTATAATAGGTTTTAACTTTATCTGAATCTTTAAGTTTCAAGTGTGTTTCTTAAGAACATCATATTGTTGGACTCTTTTCTAATTCATTCTGCTATCCTTCTGTGTTTGATGGGTGAGTTCATCCCATTCACATTGATAGTTATGATTGGTAATTGTATATTTTCCTAATTCTTTGCCTCTACAGTCTTTTTTTTCTGCTACTTTGGAGATCCTTAGGTCACTTCACAAAAGACATTACCTAGAGCTCTTCTCTCGTTGTGGTGAGGCTCAGTGTTGTCCCTCCCTCCACTCTCACAGGAGTCTTATGCCCTTTTCCCTCCATTTTCTCAAGAACTTGTCACAGAGATCTGGGGTACTCCTAAGATGGGTTCTGCTATAGTACTTCCAACACTTCTGAACTCTGGAGTGAACCACACTCTGGGCTTCTGCCACATAACGAGACTCTCTTGGCCATTCCTGGAATGGTCTCTGTCCTTCTACTGCCCCCGGGCTATGAGGACCAACCCTCAGTTGGGTTATTTTGGGCCTTCCCAATCCAGTTCCTCCACCTTGCTTTGTACCTTGCCTTGCACCTACTCTGGCAGCCTTCTGGCCATCTATAGCACTGAAATAGGTGGGTAAGTCTCCAGTTTATTCTCTTTTTTCATTTTTAACAGATATGCTTTCCAGTTTACTGGATTTTTTATAGGAGATCTGAGCTCTTCCTGGTCTTACATACACTATCTTCCCAATTATTAGGTGTTTTTTTTAAAACTAACTTCTTGTTTTATTTATCAATTCAAAGGATTTTTTTCTTTCAGTTTTAATCAATGTCTCCTTTCATCTTCATGATTTCCATTTTTTTTTAAATTGCAGGTCCAATTCATCAACTTGTTCTACGTCTCTTTTGCTGATGAAAGTATTTAGAGATAATATGTTTTTCCCGTAAAGACTGTTTTAGTGGCATCACATAAGTTTTGATATGTTGTATCATAATGGTCATTTTCCTTTAGATTTTCTATTGATTCTATGATTTGTTCTTTAACCCTCCAGTTCCTTAGGATTAAATGATCGGTCTCCAATCAATTTGAAATTATTTGTCTATAGGTCCTTTACTGAACCTAATTTTTACTACATTGTTACAATTAAAGGATGTATTTCATTTTTCTGCATTCATTTGTGGCTTTTTTGCTACAACATATGACCTATTTTTTCATAAAACTACCATGCACAGCTGAGAAATATTTAAAATCACTTCTATTCCCATTCATTAATTGCCAGAGATATATTATGTCTAATTTTCTCAAGTTCTATTCAGGTCCTTAACTTCCTTCTTGTTTTAACTTTTGTTTAAAAAAAATTTTAATAACCTGATAGGATTGCATTAAGATCCCCTGAAAACTTTGGATCATGGTAACAACATGGTCAGGTCTCTGCCTTAGGAAGATTACTTAGACAATTCTGGTGGATTGCGGGAGAAACTAGAAAGAGGGAAACCAATTAGAAGGCTATAATATTTACCTAAATGAGAGGTGATGTGGCTCTAGCCTAGCAAAGTTGCCTTTTGACTAGACAGAACTGTATTTATTTCAGAGAGTTATGTAATACTTGGCAACCAATTATAAGGTTGGGGTTGAGGACAGGAATGGGATAAGAAAGGAAGTGTTAAGGATAACTCTGAAGATACCATCCTGGGTTACTGGGAGGATGGTGGTGCCTTTAACAGAAATAGCAAAGTTTGAGGAAAGATAAAGTTTAGATGGGATGATAATTAGCTGTCTTTGGGGTACATTGGGTTTGAGACCCTCCAGGTCCTCTATCTTTTTTATTCCTTATTCTGTTCCCAGTAAGTAAAGTGCTTTTTGTTTCTTTTCCCTCCTCTGTCACAATTGCCATTGTCACAAGTATCTACATCCCAAAAGGTCAAGATCTCCTTCATCCTAAACAGGATGTGGAAAGCTTCTGTCTTCTTTCCATCTAGATGCAAACTTATGAACTGAGATGTGAGAGCCTGAAAAATAGGACACAACTTAGAGTAATAGGACCTGAGTTAAAATCCTGCCTATGATGCTTTTTACTTGTCCATCCTTGGGCAAGACACTCTTTAGATCTTCAGTTCCTCATCAAAAAAAATGAGGAAATTGTCCTTGGTGACTTCTACCCTCCCTTCTAACTCTAAATGAATGATTCCATAACCTTGTTTTCATTTTAAGTCAATGCTGTTTCTGTTACTATGATATCCTGTCAGCTTAACCCCACCTCTGACATATTGTTGTTGTTTACTAATGCAATTGTGTCCCAGTCTTCATGACCCCATTTGGGGTTTTATTGGCAAAGACATTGGAGTGATTTGCCATTTCCTTCTCCTGCTAATTTTACAGATGAGGAAATTGAGGCAAACAGGATTAAGTGACTTACCCAGGTTCACACAGCTAGTAACTGTCAGAGGGCAGATTTGAACTCAGGTCTTCCTGACTCAAGGCACAGCACCCTATCTATCCACTGTGCCACCTAGCTGCCAACATCTAACATATACCACTCATGTAAACTAAGTAGGTTACCTAACTTCCCAGTGCCCCAGAAAACACTCCTCTAACCTGTCTGAAGCTGCTGCATAAATCATAGGTTCATAGGTTTACAGCCAGAAGAGACCTTAGGGGTCATCTAGTCCAACTGCCTCATTTTATAAATTAAGTGAGCCTTAGAAAGTGACTTGTCAAGGGCAGAGCCAAGATGATGAAGAAAAAGCAAGGACTTGCCTGAACTCTCCCCCAAATCTCTCCAAACAACTTTAAATAATGCCTCAGAACAAATTCTGGAGTGACATAACCAACAAAAGGATAGGATGAAACAATTTTCTATCCCAAGAAAACTTAGAAGGTTAGCAGGAAAGGTTTGCTGCTCTGGAGTGAGAATGGAGCATAGTCCAGTGTAAGGCTCTACCCCAGCAAACAAGCCTTGGTGAGGGGTGGGGATGTGGAGATTGAATCAGTCTCAGCAGTGGTGGTTTCCTGACCTCTCAGGCCCCAGACAGGAAAGGAGTCAGACAATTGGTGAGAAGGCAATTACAGGGTTACCTTTGCTGGCACCATGGGCAAGACTCTATTGCATTGTCCATAATTTGATCTGGGTCACAGTCCCAGGGCAAAGATGAGCATTAGCACATCAGAGCTTATAGACATAGGGGAGCTGGAACCCTGGTTATAGTTTTAGGTCAGAAAGGAGTGCTTGTGGTCACTCACAGACCAGAGCAGAGTCCAGGAGAGTAGTAAATACACCTCTCCCTTGATCATACCAGCTTAGAAAAGCCAAAAACTTACAGATTCCTCAGCATTATCTCTGAAAACAGCTGCTTGAAAAATTAGAAGCATGGGACAGTGCGCTCTCCACTCCAGTAGCAGAGCTCCATTTCAGCATAGAGTTAAAAGTCAAGCAATAGACTGGAAAAATGAGAAAAGAGCAGAAAAAAAAATCCTGACAATAGAATATTACTATAGTGACAGGGGAGATCAGAACAAACACTCAGAAGAAAACAACAAAGGCAAAACTGCTTCATCCAAACCCTCCAAGAAAAATGTGAATTGGTCTCAAGTCATGGAAGAGCACAAAAAGGATTTTAAAAATCAAGTAAGAGAGGGAGAGGAAATATTGAGAAGAAAAATGAGAGTGATGCAAGAAAATGACTTTAAAAGAGTCAATAGCTTGGTAAAGGAGGCACCAAAAATGCAATGAAAAGAATTCCTTAAAAAGCAAGCTTAACCAAATGGAAAAGGAAGTACAAAAGGTCACTGAAGAAAATACTTTTTTTTAATTTATTTATTTGTTTTTAGTTTATAACATTCAGTTCTACAAGTTTTTGAGTTTTAAATTTTCCTCCCCTCCCTCCTTTTCCCCGTCCCCAAGATGATGTATACTCTGATATAGACTCTACATATACATTCATATTAAACATATCTTCACATTAGTCATGTTATAAAGAAGAATTATAATCAATGGAATGAACAACAAGAAAGAAGAAACAAAACAAAACAAAACAAAAAAGAGAGCAAATGGTATGCTTTGATCTGCATTTGAACTCATAAATCATTCTCTGGATGTGGATAGCATTTACCATCATGACTCTTTTGGAGTTGTCTTAGAACCTTGCGTTATTGGAAAGAGCTAAGTCTATCAAAGTCAGTCATTGAACAATGCATTTGTAACTATGTACAATGTTCTCCTCGTTCTGCTCACCTCCCTCAACATCAGTTCATGTGTGTTTTGAAGTTTTTCTGAAGTTTGCCTGCTCATCATTTCTTATAGCATGATAGTATTCCATTACATTCATATACCACAACTTGTTCAGCCATTCCTCAATTGATGGACATACCCTCAATTTCCAATTCTTTTCCAAGACAAAAAGAGCTGCTATAAATATTTTTGTACATGGGGGTCCTTTTCCCATTTGTATGATCTCTTTGGGATACAGACCTAGAAATGGTATTGCTGGATCAAAGGATATGATCATTTTTATAGCCCATTGGGCATAGTTCCAAATTGCTCTCCAGAATGGTTGGATCAGTTCGCAACTCCACCAACAATGCACTAGTGTTCCAATTTTCCCACATTCTCTCTAGAATTTATCATTTTCCTGTTTTGTCAAGTTAGCCAATCTGATAGGTGTGATGTAATACCTCAGAGTTGTTTTGATTTGCATTTCTCTAATCAATAGTGGTTTAAAGCATTTTTTCATGTAACTATAGATATCTTTAATTTCTTCCTCTGAAAACTGCTTGTTGATATCCTTTGACTATCAATTGGGGAATGACTTGTATTATTATAAATTTGATTCAGTTCTCTGTATATTTTAATTTTTTTTTTTTTTTGCTTTTTGGAGGGGGGAGGGCAGGGCAATCGGGGTTAAGTGACTTGCCCACGGTCACATGGCTAGTAAGTGTTAAGGGTCTAAGGCTGGATTTGAACTCAGGTCCTCCTGACTCCAGGGCTGGTGCTCCATTTGCTATGCCACCTAGCCACCCTTGTTCTCTGTATATTTTAGAAATGAGACATTTATCAGAGACACTGGTTGTAAAAACTGTTTCCCAATTTTCTGCTTCTCTCTTAATCTTGGTTGTATTGACTTTGTACAAAAACTTTTCAAATTAATGTAATCAAAATGATCCATTTTGCATTTCATAATGTTCTCTAGCTCTTGTTTGGTCATAAATTCTTCCATTCTCCATAAATCTGACAGGTAAACTATTCCTTGCCCTCCTAGATTGCTTACAGTATCAGCCTTGATATCTAAATTGTGTACTCATTTTGACTTTATTTTGGTATAGAAAATAGGTATAGAAAATTTGGTATAGAAAATAGTATAAAAAATACCAGGAAACTGGTATAGAGTGTAATATATTGGTCTATGCTCAGTTTCTGTCATACCATTTTCCAGTTTTCCCAGCAGTTTTCATCAAATAGACAGTTCTTGTCCCAGAAGCTAGAGTCTTGGGTTTGTCAAATTGCACATTACTGTAGTCATTGACTGATGTGTCTTGTGTACCTAACCTGTTCTGCTGATCCACGAAAATAATTTTTTAAAAATTCGAATTGGCAAGTAGAAGCTAATGACTTTATGAGACATCAAGACAACTGACTTAGAAAATAGATCCAGGAGAAATAATTTAATAATTACTGGACTACCTAAAGACCATAATCAAAAAAAAGAGCCTAGAATTCATCTTTTAAGGAATTTTCAAAGAAAATTGCTCTGATATTATAGAACCAGAGGGCAAAATAGAAATGGAAAGAATCCACCAACCACCTCCTGAAAAGGATCCCAAAATGAAAACTCCCAGGAATATTATAGCCAAGTTCCAAAGCTCCCGGGTCAAGGAGAAAATATTGCAAGCAGCCAAAAAGAAACAATTAATATCATGGAGTTACAGTCACAATAACAGAAGATTTAGCATTTTCTACACTGAAGGATCAGAGGCCTTGGAATAGCATATTTTGGAGGGCAAAAGAGCTAGGATTACAACCAAGAATCACCTACCTAGCAAAACTGTGGATAATCCTTCAGGGGGAAAATGGACCTTCAATTAAATGGAGGACTTTCAAGCGTTCCTGACTAAAAGACCCTAGTGGAGATTTTTTTTTTTTACATTCAAGTACTAGACTCAAGAGAAGCATAAAATGGTAAACAAGAAAGAGAAATCATAAGGGCTTCCAGGTTAAACTGATTATATTCCTACATGGGAAAATGATAACTTTTAACTCCTAAAAACTTTATCATTATTAGGGCAGCTAGGAGGAGTATAGAGAGAGAGAAGGCATGGGTGGGGGTTGAATATTATAGGAAAGTTAAAATAAGAATATTAAGGAGTGAGAAAGAGGAATTCACTGGAAAAAAGGGATAGTAGAATGGTGTAAATTATCTGACAAAAAAGAAGTGGGAAAGGGATTTTAGAGTGGAGGAGAATGCTGCGACCAGCACAGTTTGTGGCTCAGCAACCAGCTGAATGAAAAGAGAGAGAGAGAGAGAGAGAGAGAAAGGGAGAGGGAGAGACGGGGATGTATTTGATAGTCTGTTTATTACAGAACCATTTCATACA
>CM053584.1:128294323-128467946 GCA_028627135.1 Pseudochirops cupreus
GAGAAGGTCAGTCAGTCTCTGAAGAATGTGGCCCCACAATGAGATTACCCCTAACCTTCAGGAAACATGATCCTTACTCTTGGGCCAGTCCCTACCCAACCAGGATGGGAGGAGGGTAAACAGAATACAGTCTGGGTAAGTTCAGAATTTAGGGTGACCCAGATCATGAAGGAGAAAACCAACCAGAGTAGTCTGGGTGGAGATGGATTCCCTAGTCCAGATTGTTGGAGGCAGCCGAGTCTCATGATCAAGCTAAGTTAACAGAAAGAGCTGAAGACTTCTAGTTCACTTCCTCATTAAATGTCCATTAACCAGGGCTGATGTCTTCTCTCAGGGGCATCCCCTTTTACAATGTTTCCATTATGTGTCTTCAGTAACTTGGAGAAATCATTGGCCATCAATTTATTGATTATTAGCTAGTCTAATTAATAAATTGGTTATTAATTGCCCAGAAACTCTGTCTCTTGGATTCTTCATTCATCACAGAAAACTTATACAAACTGATACAAAGTGAAGTGAGCAGAACAGTAATTGCAATATTGTACAATGATCAATTGTAAATGACTTAGCTATTCTCAATCATACAATGACCTAAGATAATTATGAAGGACTTATGATGAAAAATTCTGCCTGTAGTAGCAAATGGAGTCTATATGTAGATCAAAACATACTTTTTTGTACTTTCTTTTTTCTTGGGGTTTTTGTTTGTGTTTTCTTTTACAATATGACTAAGATGGAAATATTTTACATGCTGCACATGTATAACCTATGTCAAAATGCTTACCTTTGGGGGAAAGAGGTGAAAGTAAGGGAAAGAATTTGAAACTCAAATTTAAAAAAAAATTTTTTTAATTATATTTATACATAACTAGAAAAAATAAAATATATTTTTAAGTGTTCCTTATGTGTAGGAGTGATAGCTCAAGGCTGTTTTAATTTGCATTTCTTTTATCAATAGTGTTTCATATGTGAGCCCACCCTTCCTACTGGCGCACATTTATGGGAAAAGGGGCCTCAGGTTTATGACGGAAATAATGTATTACTTCTCTTTTTGCTGTACCCTTTCATTAAATTCCTTCATTTTAAATTAATTTTCTAGGTTACTAGAAAGTCACATTTTTGAGGGCTGCAGAGGTATAGTCATGAGTGGATGTGGTCCCACAAAATGTCTTAAACTGGGAGTGATCTTATTTGGGTCACTATGTCTGGGGCTGGGGGCAGGGCGAAGAAGAAGGGGAACTCCTTTACATTTGGAAAATACTGGTAGCTTTTTCTGTTCATTGCCACCATCAGTATCTATAAGCAAGACCCAACATTACTGCTGCTACGGGGTTTGACAGAATAAATTATTGTTAGTTAAAAACTCCCAATCTGGGGATATCCAAGTCAGCGCCTGAGGTATTCCCCCATGTGGGCATTCCCTCAGTGGATCTGCAGTTCTACTAGAAACCACCAGGTGTCATCAGCTCCCCTATTAATTCAGCCCCTCCTAGGTTTACATCTGGAAGGACTTTTAGAGATCATTTAGAACTCATTTTCCAGATGAGGAAATAGACGCCCAGAGAGATGAAACAACTTTGCCATATCCCCACAAGAATTAAGGGGTAGAGCTAGGATTCCAGCCTGGGCTTTCTGCCATAGATTCCAGTGTTCTTCCCATAGTACCAGGCCCCCTTGTACAAGCTTGGGGAGAGCTGGGCTTCAGGGTCCATCCTGAGTCTGATGGCAACTGGGCCAGAAAACAAAATGATTCAATTTGGCTTCTACCTGAATTAGGATTTCAGGGCCCTTCTGTCTTATTTTAAGGTAGCATGTAGTTGGTGACTGTTGTTCAGTTTCTGTTGTGTCTGACTCTTTGTGACCCCATTTGGGGTTTTCTTGGCAAAGACAACAGAGTGATTTGCCATTTCTTTCTCCAACTCATTTTACAGATGAGTAAACTGAGGCAAACAGGGTTATGTGATTTGCCCAAGGTCACACAGCTGTTAAGTGTCTGAGGTCAAATTTGAATTCAGGAAGATGAGTCTTCCTGACTCCAGGCCTAGCACTCTATTCACTGGGCCACCTAGTGGCCCAGGTAGTATGTACAAGCCTTGGCCTAAGTCTTAATTGTGTACAGCTCTTCCTCCCTGTCTTGTGATGGACTCTACGCCTAATCTAAATCACTTGCATTTACCATAAATGCCTCAGAAATCATTCTAGGTCCTGAATCCAATGTACTGATTTTCTTCTCCCACAGAAATGTAACTAGCTTGGGGGCAGATGGGATTTTCCCCATCTGTGACAACTGCCATTCCCACACCTCTCTTCAAGGTCCTCCACTAGGCTGTGCTGCAATGTGGTGCAACCTCCTCCAGACTTCTCCTCCAGCAATACCTTGGAGCCCCTCTGGTGGGGCTTACCTTTCCCCAAACACCCATGAGTCAAGGGTTGAACCAGCTCTCTCCTAGCACAATTGTGCCCATGGTTGATTTGCCCTCTATATTCTATCTCTACCTCTACCCACAGTTGTTTATGCCCCAGATGAAAATATGCCTCTGTTTTTACTGCTGGCTTTAGATCCACTTGGAACTAAGGGATGCATGTTCCTAGAACTTCCTGGTGCCCCTTCTGTAGGAGTATCTTTCACAAAGATCATAGGTTAGGGCTCATTCTAGTGGCCACAGAGAAGAGAGATCAACAAACTCCCACCATATTCTTCCTTTCTCTCATTTTGTGTACCAAAAAAATATGGTCACTTTTTAAGAAAACTCATGTCATAGTAATTCGACCACTCACCATTCTTACTGAATTACCAAACCCATGACCAGGCAGTGATATTTCAACCTATGATCCCTAAAGCAGTATTGAGTGGCACTCAGGTCCCATATCCTTTGACCCAGAAATTTTACTACTGCAAGGCACATGCTCTAAATGGATTCTTCTAAAAGACCCCATTTACACCAAATTCATTATAATAGCATTATTTTTGTAGAAGTAAAAGAACTAAAAAGCAAAGAGATAGCTATCAATTAGGAGAAACCCACATCGTAGCCAGCCTGGCTAGAACAACTTTGAGTTGTCTTTGCTCCTGTGGGGGCATTGCTGACTTTGTCAATGTAGTAAATCAACAATAGACAGGGATGGCCCATCCTGCAGGCACCAGCCATGAGTAGTGCAGTGGACAAGGCAGCCATAACAATGCCTGGGAAAGTTCATGAGCCAAGTAAGGGGACCAGTGAGAGCACACTTGGCAGTGTGTGAGCCTTAGCATAAGGGGGCAAGAGCAACAGACAGGCAAGGCAGAGAGAGCAGAGAGTAGGCCCCAGAAGAGAGGAGCAAAAGCACATCTGCCCACCAGAAGCAACAGTAGCATCTAGGATGCCAATGGAGTACACTGCATTGGGGTCCTGACAGAGCAAGCTGTAACCTGGTCCTCAGTGAAAGAGGCAGCAGCACAACCCCAATGGAGTAGACAGTGACATGAGTATCAGGGCAAGCAGGCACATTGTACCCCTTTGTTTACTATGTCATCCCTGTCCCAAAACCCATTGGTATGAGGGCAGGGCATTCATCTCCCTCAACAAGGAGAGAGTCTCATACCGATGGGTTTGGGGACTGGAGTTGCTACTGTATTTCAGAACCTATACAGCACCCAGTGGTAAACAGACAATTTCTTCCCAGGGAAGACTTGGGAGACCAAGGGATAGGCTTGTTGGTAGGTGTCATGCTTTCTGATGTCAGGAAAAAAGTAAAAACTACTCAGAACCTATGGAAGGAGGGGACAGTCCTTTATCAGAGGCCTCTAAAGGGTCAAAGATTTGATAGCACTCCCACCCCAAGTAAAGCTCTACAGAAGATGGGCTTGATTAGTGAGCCTGGAAACATTGAATAAGTGACAGAATGGGATGTTTAATTTTCATCTGAGACCCATGAATAAGTTGCATGCAAGAAGGTAATGACCTCTTAGGTGTCATACTACCCTTGATCCACGATGATGACTAGGGACAATCAGAAGTCTCATCTGCCCCTATGTTCCCAGTGCTGTGGCCCTAATGTTCCCAATGCTGCTCCTGTTGACTGTCACTGTTTTATATAAAAATATTCTGTGAACTACCCTTGCCATCGCCCCCATTACATGGACTATACTCCTTCAGGAGACTATTACATTGCTTGTTATCTTTTTTTGTTTATTTTCTTTCTTTTTTGTTTTCAAGTTCTTTGCACTACCTTCTTCTTCCAGTACTATCTATGATTCCTATATCCCTAAGGTCAGGGTTATACAGTAACAGATTTTTGTTATTTTTCAGTCATGTCAGTCATATCTGACTCTTTCTGACCCCATGTGGGGATTTCTTGGCATAGATACTGGAATGGTTTATCATTTCCTTCTCCAGGTCATTTTACAGATGAGGAAACAGGGACAAAAGGGTTAAGTGTCTTGCCCAGGGTCACACTGCTAATAAGTATCTGAGATTGGATAAAGATGAATCTTAAATAAAGATGACTTAAGGCCTAATGCTCTGTCCACTGTGTCACTTAACAGACCTAAGGCCATTTAAAGGGTGGAAGGTCCCCTAGAGAACTTCTTAGGTCCTTGCCATCAAAGGATATGAAGTATCAGGAAAAACACCTACTCCACAAAATCTAAATTAGTTTTCCCCTGAAAAGCAATGAAACTATTGTTGAGTCTTGATCAGTCCAGTGGACTAAACTGTTGAAGTATGACCCCCTAAGCATAAAACTCAAGCATGCAAGAGACTGGAGCTCTTCAGGCTTGTTAAACTCTGCTGATTAGATATCTCGCCTTGGCAAAATTTGGGGCAGAGGAGCTGCCCCCTAACTGGACCAGTGCTGTATCCTTCCTGAATAGCCTTTCCATACTATCATTAAGTAGATTCCTTTTTGTTAAATGTTTAAATAAATAAATAAAGCCTATGGTAGATTAATTCATTGATTGATTGACTAATCAAGAGATGTCCTCAACTCATTAAGATACTTAAGGTAACAGAACATAACCTTTTACCACTTACCATCAATGTTTGGGGTTACTTGATTGATATATTCAAGACTGGGGAGGGGAGTGAATATGCTGCTGCTACTCTCCCTACTATTTGATCTAAGTAGATGCCTTTTCTTTAAATTAGTTGTATGTTCTGGCTATTATGAAAAAGTAAGCTCATTGGTGAGGGTTCCTGAGTTATGGTTTTAAGCAGATGTGGATGCACAGAATATCTTGGACTTAGTGAAACTAACTTGTGTGGGGAACCATATGTTACTTGGTCCAGCAAGGATCTAATAAGAATGCTAGACTGAATGGGAAATCTTAGGGGAAACCATAGGGGGATCATCTTCCCAGTACAAAATCACAAACTCAACAGACAAATGGCCAGGGAGGGAACTGTGAAATCACAGACTCTGTGCCCAGAACTCAGAGGTAGGCCACAGTTGCTATATTTGAAAAAAAGCAAGATGGAAAAGACTAGAAATCGACAGTTCCCCCCCCCCCCATATACTACCAAAATATTATGTAAGAATCTGTGTGTTGCAATGTATTTGAAGTAAAATATTATTGCTTCTACTCTCAATGGTACCATTTTGCTATCAATATGACCTTTACCTCCCTAAGCCTCAGTTTCCTACAACACTTCTGCCTCAGCAGAATCCCCTTTCTGGCATCCCTGATGACAGAACTGACAGAAACTACTGGAGAAGGAATTCAGTATTAGACAAACTAATATGGGAAGTCCAGAGGACTGACCCCTTTCTTATTTCCCTCAAGGTCATCTTCATCAGCAAAAGACCAGCCCGCCCTGGCACAAGGGAAACTTGCATTTCTCACCTGGGACACCAGGTGTCGCCAGTGCTCAGCACCTTGGGATATATCATCTCACAGGCAAGCTTCATGACTCCAGAAGCCTTTGTTCAAAACCACAGCCCACAAACCCATGAACATTTTTTTATTTTGATCAGTCAGAGAGACAACACGAGTTCAAAGCGGACACACTTAGTGAAAAAGATACTGAGGAAAGTATCAACAAATAGACTCCCTCCCCCACCCATAAACTTGGGGCATCCTCACAGTTATACAAACTTTCAGTACAAAGAGATGTATCCAAAGGGGAATGAAGGAGAATGAGGGGATACATATCTACTTCATGACTAGGAAACACACAGGGAACATATGTTGCCAGAGTACACATGTAGAGGATTAATTCATACCTTAAACACTACAGAGCTGTCAATGTCTTCTGGTGATATCACAGCATTCAGCCCACTGGGCGTGGCCCCCTCCCACCACTGGTCTGACGTGGTACATAATCTCTGCCCAGGGTGTTGTCACTGCTAGAGAGGTAAGCCTGTCCTCAAGGACTCTCTGCTGAGCGTTGTTCCCTGCTAATCTCATTCGGCTGTTGCTTGGGGGTGTCCTGGTCATTGCCAGGCACAGTTCCACTGGGCACGAGATTATAGAGCTTTCTTTTCCTTATACTTTCTAGCTTCAGCTAGTGTCCTTAGCTGAAGTGTTATCAGACAGACAGAAAAAGAGAGAAAGGGGAGAGAGAGCAGGTTCTGCTTTATTATTATTGTTTCTTTAAAGCCCAGAAGCCTAAACCACATCTCTTTTAGAACGACTACTTTTTGCTATGCATAGAAAAGCCAGTTAGTCAGAGACCTGACCTCTGCAAAAGGAGAACCTTCATCCTAGGACCAGGCTTTTTGGAACTCCAGAGCAGGCAGTTACCTAGTACCTATAGACTCTAAATTTTTCTTTTAATCTTCACTTCCTCCTCACTAAAAGTCATGTCTCTGACCAAAGTCTCCTCATGACTAAGATTATAAAGTCTTTGTCATTCCCTACTTAAAGCCAAGTTGTGAAACTATGCCAGGTCAAGAACTGAAGCAAGATAGTGGAGTAGGAGAAGACAGCATAGCACATCTCCCCACAAGTATTCCAGCAAGGATCTAATAAGAATGCTAGACTGAATGGGAAATCAAAGGGGAAACCATAGCGGGGTCATCTTGCCAGCACAAAAGCAAAAATTCAACAGACAAATTGCCAGGATGGGAACTGTAGAATCACAGATTCTGTGCCCAGAACTCAGAGGTAGGCCACAGTTGATTATACATTCAGCGCTGGACTAAGATCCACAAGTTGAGGTCTCCTAGATGGGCCAGGAAATTCTACTCAGTACCTAGAACTAGGAGCTAGGTCAGAACCATGGAGACACTTGGACTTGATCACAGACTGAGACTTGACTCAGTTCAAGACCCATACCAGCAGTGCAAGGGTCTCCCAGAGAGGGTTTGAACTTCTACTCAGTGTTCAGAGCTCCAAGTAAGGCCACCAGCATAAGGTCCTCCAGCATTCATCATATACTGAGCACCCCGACCAGGACAACATTCTAAGGGAATATCTCAGAGAAGCTTAAAATCACAGATTCTGTCCCAAGGATTCTCAGATAGATTGACAAGGCAGAGGTACCCAGAGCAAATCACAGGAAGAATAAGTAAACAAAAAAGAGAGATTTATATTGATGCCCAAGACAAACACCTAGAGGAGAAGAATATTTCCAAAACATTTATAAGCAAAGCCCCACAAGAACAATTAGCATTTCTAAAAGAAATGATGCAAGGCTTCTTTAAAAGAGTTTTAAAAATTATATTATAAATGAAATGAGAGTCATAGAAGAAATAACTGACAAAACCTAGCTGTGTGACCTTGGGCAAGTCACTTAACCCCAATTGCCCTCCAAAAAAACAAAAAAAAGATGAAGAAATAATTGGAAAAGAAAGGAGAGCTATGAAAGAAAGACCTGAAAAGAGAAGCAATACTTTGACATAGAGGTACAAAAATCTTACTTAAGTAACAAACACCCTGAAAATTAGAATGGACCAAGTAGATATTAATGACTCCATGACACTACAAGAAATATTAAAATAAAGTCAAGAGATCTTCAAAAATAGAAGAAAATATGAAGTATTTCATACTAAAGGCAACTGATCTACAAAATATAACAAGTAGACATGATCTAAGAATCATTAAACTATCCAAAAACCACAACCAAAATAAAATCCTATGAGTCATATCTTTAAAAATCCTGGGGGGGAAAACTGCCCAGATTTCTTACAACCAGAGAGCAAGCTGAAAATAGAAAGATTCCACTGGTCAACTCTGGGGGGGAAAATCCTGATATGAATACCACTAGCAATGTCACAGCCAAAATGCAGAGCTTCTAGGTAAAAGACAAAGTACTGGAAACAAGCAGAAAGAATGAATTCAAACAAACGAACAAATAAATGAATGAACATAAACAAAAAAAACCAAATAAATAAATAAAAAGTATGAATTCAGGCACCTAAGAACCAGTTAAGATTACATAAGATTTAGCAGCTACCACTAAAAAAAAAAAAGCAGAGAACATGGAATACAAAATTTAAAAGGCAAAATATATAGGCTTAAAACTAAAAATTACTTATCCAGGCCGCGACCCTGGGAGTCCCCAGCCCCTCCACCCATCATTCCATCCGTCAGCTTCTCCAGCAGCCTTTGATGATGCTGTAGAAGAATGTGTGATCAATGAAGAGTATAAAATATGGAAAAAAATACTCCTTTTCTCTATGACTTAGTGATGATCCATGCCCTAGAGTGGCCCAGCCTGACAGCACAGTGGCTTCCAGATGTAACCAGACCTGAAGGGAAAGATTTCAGCATTCATCAACTTGTCCTGGGCACACACACATCAGATAAACAGAACCATCTTGTGATAGCCAGCGTGCAGCTCCCCAATGATGATGCTCCGTTTGATGCTCTCACTGTGACAGTGAGAAAGGAGAATTTGGAGGCTTTTGCTCAGTTAGTGGGAAAATTGAAATTGAAATCAAGATTAACCATGAAGGCAAAGTGAATAGGGCCCGCTATATGCCCCAAAATCCTTGCATCATTGCAACAAAGACTCCATCCAGTGATGTTCTTGTTTTTGACTACACCAAGCACCCTTCAAGACCAGACCCTTCTGGGGAGTGTAATCCAGACTTGCGTCTCTGTGGACATCAAAAGGAGGGCTATGGACTATCTTGGAACCCAAATCTCAGTGGACACTTGCTTAGTGCATCAGATGATCATACTATCTGCTTGTGGAACATCAGTGCAGTACCAAAGGAAGGTAAAGTAGTAGATGCAAAAACCATATTCATAGGACACACAGCAATAGTTGAAGATGTTTCTTGGCACCTGCTCCATGAATCTCTCTTTGGATCAGTTGCTGATGATCAGAAGCTTATGATTTGGGACACACAATCAAATAATACTTCTAAACCAAGCCACTCAGTGGATGCCCACACTGCCGAAATAAATTGTCTCTCCTTCAATCCTCATAGTGAGTTCATTCTTGCCACAGGATCAGCTGATAAGACAGTTGCATTGTGGGATCTTAGAAATCTGAAACTGAAATTGCATTCCTCTGAGTCACATAAGGATGAAATATTCCAGGTTCAGTGGTCTCCCCACAATGAAACTATTTTGGCTTCCAGTGGCACTGACCACAGGTTAAATGTCTGGAACTTGAGTAAAATTGGAGAAGAGCAGTCACCTGAAGATGCAGAAGATGGACCACCAGAATTATTGTTTATTCATGGTGGTCACACTGCCAAGATATCAGATTTCTCCTGGAACCCCAATGAACCTTGGGTTATTTGTTCTGTATCAGAAGACAATATCATGCAAGTCTGGCAGATGGCTGAAAACATATACAATGATGAAGACCCTGAAGGAAGCATGGATCCAGAGGGACAGGGGTCCTAGACATGTCTGCACTGGTGCTGATTTTTAGACTCCCCTTTCTTCCCAACCTGAGATTGATAACACTGGTTTTGAGACAGACTTTTTTTGTCCAGACATTCTTCTATAGGTGCCTGTTAACCCAGAGAGTGAATGATTTCTGACTATTAACTATGGGGGGAGAGGAGGGGGACTTGACTCAGCAGAGCCACAGGCCCACATTCAATTTTTTTTCCAAGAAATTTTTATGAGCAAATCCAGCTCTAAAATCTGATTTAGCTGCAGGAAGTGGACCATGAGTGTTTTGTCTTTCTTCCTTTGCTATAACTGCAAGTTTTTCAGGCTAATTTGAGTAAAATTAGAATGGGGTAGGATTTATATCCAAGTGAGGAGTCTGAGCCACTGAGATATTAGCATTGTAAGATGTCTGAACTGTTTCCCTTGTTTATAGAGATTCGAAGACTAAAATTGGCATGGCTTACCTTCTAGGGTACAGATCATCCCTATTGTAGAATGGCCTACCCCAGAAGCTTTCCTCTGCAACCAGTAAAAATTTCTTAATAAATTTTTGTTGTTTTATTTAATTTTTTTTCTTCCCTGGTGACTGTTTACTCCCTCCTTTCATTTCTCATCTGGTGGGGGACAAACAGCCATGTGAAATGTTTTAGCTGCACCTGCAAAATATCTTTGTTCATCTTATATAGTTTTCCTCTCTAGTATATTTCTTGAAGTATGTTTTCATATTATTTCTTTCCTTTCTGTGAATTTTTTTTTAACTTGGGACTACCAGGTTATAAAGAAGGTGTATGTTTTTACCTGACAGATATACTACTGGCAAACTACCCAGTAATCTGGAAACAGAGCATTTGGTGGCTGACAAGGGTTTTAAAATTCTGGATGGCTTCTTTTCTTCCTTTATCCTTTCTTTTAAAAAAATGTTTTCCAACAAACCCCACACAAATGGAATTAATCCTTGACCACTCGTTTTATACGATGTCCTTTGGGGTAACTTGTCCAACCAGCAGCCTGTTACTGTTCATGACTAACTGTAAGTGCTTATGATGGAATAAATTGTTTTTCTACATAAAAAAAAAATTCCTTATCCAGAAAAATCTGGGTATAATTCAACAGGAGAAAAAATTCCAAGAATTTCTAATAGTGTTTTAAAAACCTTAAACTGCATAGAAATATTAAAAGCCTAAAGAGGCAGAACACAAATGGGCAAACAAAAATGACTCCTTAAAGATGAAATATTTGCATTCTAATTAAGGAGAGGATGATACAAGAGTTCCCCAAGAACCATAATGTCATCAGTGGTCATAAAAAAAGTCAAATGAAATGAAGGCCCCTGGCACGAGTAGGCACACCGCTGATCTCAGTCTCTTCATTTTTTTCTGGGATGCTCAAGTCCTCAGGAGGGGCCTTCTTTGGGGACAGAATAAGGTATTCTGGGGCCCAGGGATAGCAAAGAAGAGTAGTCTGGTTATTCAGTGCTGGTATCTTGGCAGCAGGTAGCAGGAGGTAGCTAGGAGTCAGGAAGTGACTGTGCTGAGTAGCAATGAGGGTGGCTTGTCTGGGCCCTATCTTCTGAGAGTGATGGTTATACACAACTCTCCTCACTGAGGGTTCAGGCAGGATGTTTTTAGGGGGAGTGGGGGGAGCATTCAGGGAAGGAAGTGATTAGGTAGGAGAAATATTATCTCAAAATCAAACTTACAGTTTTTGCTGCTCAAACTCTTGAACTAATCACCATGTTTGGAAGGAACCTGAGAAGTTGTAATGTCTTTTTTTTATACTTCTAAATAAGACTATACCATTCCTATTGTGGACAAATGGATAAAGGACATCCAGAATGTGTCTAAAACTCACTAATAGACAGCTAGGTAGAGTAGCGGATAGAGCATTGGACTTGTGGTCAGGAAGAAAAGTTTGAATCTTCTCTCAAACACTAAGTTCTTGTAGCACAATAGTATTCCATTACATTCATATACCATATCTTGTTACCTTTTTTTTGGAGGGGTGGAAGGCAAGGTAATTAAAGTTAAGTGACTTGCCCAAGGTCACGCAGCTACTATGTAAAGTATCTGAGGTCACATTTGAACTCAGGTCCTCTTGACTCCAGGGCCAGTGCTCTATTCACTGCACCACCTAGCTGCTCCTCTGTTGCCAAATCTTTTCAATTCTTCCTCCATGATATATCTGTCATTGTTTCTCTCTGGTCATGTGATGATCACCTCAGTTTATATCCTTGTCACTTTTCATCTTGACTATTGCAGTAACTTCCTAATTGGTTTGCTTGCTTCCAGACTCTTCCCTTTCTAATCCATCTGCTATGAAAGCTGCCAAAACGAGTTTTCTAAAGCATACATCTGATCCATTTTCTAAAACATACACATGTTCCCGTGCCTACTGACATCACATTGGATTCTCCATCTCCCATACTATCTGCAGACAGCTGGAATAAACTCTTGAAACAACAGATCTCTCACCATGCACCTGCTTATTGGGGTTGGCTTTCACATCTCCCCAGGAGCAGTGACTCTAACAAATTGGGGATATCCTAGGAAGGGGTATCTGGTCCAATAGTTCCTTGGATCCAGCTTCTAGGACAACTTTTAGATGTATTCCTGATTGAACACTTCTAAATCTTTTTTATTCTTTTTTTTTCTTTTTGGAAGGGGGAAAGGCAGGGCAATTGGGGTTTAAGTAACTTGCCCAAGGTCACACAGCTAGTTGTTAAGCTTCTGAGGCTACATTTGAACTCAGGTCCTCCTGACTCCAGGGCCAGTGCTCTACTCACTGCGCCACCTAGCTGCCCCAATCTTCTTTATTCTATTCCCTCTGCAGAGTCATATGGGCCTTGTGTTTGTCCTGCATTTTCAAAGAGGACCATGACATCAGGGAGATGATGACATGACTTACAGTTGACTGATTTGAGGGAAGACTGTGCAAGGTCACCAGTCTCACTTTCTCCTCTAGAGCCATCTGTGTCCTGTGGCCAGATAGTCATGAGAAGGACTGGAGATGACCCAGACACTTAACACAAAATACTAGCCATGCAACCTTGGGCAAGTCACTTAACCTCAATTGCCCTACCTTCCCCCCTCCAAAAAAAAGCAAGAAAAAAAAGGAATCACATGAGATTACAAAATATACATAAAGTACTTTACAAACAAGAATAAGCTAGATTTGCTTCTTATGACTTTATATAGTAGAACACCCATTCTTGGTTATTTCTCTAATTTGCACTCACATTCAAAGATTGGGTCTCAGAGTGTAGCTGTTACCTTGAATTCTAACTCTAGGGATCTATACTTCTAGCATGATAGCTCGAGTTCCCAACCAGTGTGCTTCCCATTAACAGGAGTGACAGTGGACACAATTAACGCTTAGCAAAGATGTTTACTCAGGTAGCATAGCAAGAATAGTTCCTGCAATACATTTCCCCCCATAAACCTTGGGTATACTCTCCAATAAGCGCACATCCAAGGGAAAAGTGGATTCAAATATAGAGCACAATCATAGTGAGAATTAGTATAGGATATAAAACAAAGACAATTGCCATGGGCTGCTCTGTGTCCAGCACTTAAGCATGATCAGAGATGTGAATATAAAATAACCAGACCATGTGGGTAGTTCAAGAAAGAACTATGAACTCCATTTAATGATTCTTTGAACAAAGTTTTTAAAGATCAGGCAGACAAAGATTCAAGTACTCTTAACAATAGCTTAGTCTGTCATATCCTGGAATATTCTTGATATTATCATAGTCTGTCATATCTTGGAAGTAGCTCAGGTAAGGCTTTGTTATCTAGGTGCCAAAAAGTCTTAGGAAAAGTCAGTTAACTCCTATCAAATGCATTGACATTACAAAGGATGCTCTCGAGAGCAGGCTTCAAAGCCAGAAGCCAAAGCCACAATCATCAAGGACATCTACATAGGAACTGACTTCCAAGAATCAAATATTTCGGCTCTCGACAAACAATTACACTTAGGATTTAAGAGAAAGGCAACTCACAATTCATGATATTGCAGGGCCAAAAAACCCTTTCTCTCCTCATAGAGTCCTAACACAGCTCCCTTTAAGTTCAATGTCTCTGCTAGACATGTTGCTCACCTTGGCTGTCAGAGTCTACTCATCCACAGATCAACTCTCCACTGCTGCTCTGCTACACTGCTTTCTCCTATATCTGTGTCTCTGTGGAGGATGTGCCTCTTCTCCCCAACTAAATACAGCATCTCCTACTTGTCCAGTAGAGCTCATGGCAGATTTGGGAGACAGGAAGAAGAAAGAAATTCCTGCTTTCCACCCCTTAGGGGTCACCTCAACAAGAAGCTCCTAGCTTACACTCTTCCTCTTTCAAACTCACCCAAGGTTTAGTTATGTAAAGCCTCTAGAAGAATGGCTCATTTATTCACCAGTCACTGTTCCTTTCTTAACTTAGTCAAAAAGGTGTTTCTACAGTAAAGAGAGAAGCAGAGTTGCATATCTTACAATTAGTTTAACACCCCATTATCACCTTGTTGACACCTGACATTCTTGGCCTTCTGTGACCATATCAAAATCACAGATTTATTGTCAATCACCCACTCAGGGAAATATTTGCCATCCCCAGCAAATCAACTGAGGTGATCTTTGTCAAAGTTCAATTGATACAGTTCACAAATAATATGGAAATTAATATTCTTACAAGGATAAAGGCTATACTTTGATGGGCCTGGCAAATATACTCACTTCCAAAGCCATGGTTATACATTTTTAACAAACAGATTATTTTGTAAAGTTTTTATAGATTGCCACTTGTCTTGGTGCTTATAAATGTGTGTGGGTCACATTTTCTTTTAATCCAATGTGCAACAAAAGGACACTGAGGCACACCAAGCATTTTCAATTTGTTAGGGACTCTGAGGAGTATCCCTAATTAATTGGGCCCAAGATCTTCCTCACTATTAGGGACGCCCTCCCCTTGTATACATGTGGAAGAGCGCTAAAAAGAGAATGAGATAGTACAATTTTATGATTGGTTAACACAGGGAAGGGGGCATTATTGTTTGAAGGGCATGTCCATAACCACTTTGTCAGCAGGCTTTTGAGTCATTAACTACAAATTATTCCCAATAAAGTCATTCCACCTGCTACCCCTGTAGAAGTTTTCATAGGAAATCAAACATTTGGTGTTTTGGTCAATGTTAACCTAGGAAATAAGGAAGTTGTGGATGAAAGGAAAGGTCCCAAGGGAACAATGACAGTGATCCATAGGGGTGAGGAGAGTTGCTGCTCTAACAAATCATAACAGACAGTCATATAGTCATATGACTTTATCCTATAATCTACAATGTTATCACTAGTATCAATATCACTAATGCATAAGAGATTCTTTGATCCTAACAGATATAACTCTTATCCTAACAGCATTAACATACATAACTAATTTAATCTTAATCCTATTCTGCTTAATCCACCAATATAACCACTGACATCTGCCAAAGCACAATAAACGGTATTCCCCACACTGGTGGGGACTCATGAGCTATCTTGATAGAAGTGTAGATCCCTAGTGTTAGAATTCAAGGTAACAGCTACACTCTGGGACCCAATCTTTGAATGTGAGTGCAAATTAGAGAAATAACCAAAAATGGGTGCTCTACCATATAAAGTCATGATGTTAATTAATTTGAGTTAGAGGTATCAAAATTTGGAGTTGGGGAATCAAACTTTCTTCCCCAGAAGGAAAGCCCTAGGAAATTCTTTGATCTGAGTGTTTTTTAGATTGACAGCCTAATCCCTATAGCATTATTAGAATATGGGGAAGGAAGGAAGGGAGGGAGGGAGGGAAGAGGAAGAGAGGAAGGAAGAAAAATGAATTTCTTTATGGAAAGACCAAACATTATGATTTTATAAACTCACCAATGTGAGTTACATTGGTAAGACTAGCCAACGAGAGCCCAGTCTTGGAAGTACGTAGCTGTTTGGTGAGCCTTAGGCTTACAAAGTATTCCATATGTAATATAGTTTTACTCTACCCAGAATCATTTCCCTGAAATTTGGTAACAGAAATATGTGTTTACAAGTCAGGCAGATTATCCAGAGCTCCTGAGGTTCTTGTGGTCTTACCCACAGTCTTGCATGGAATTCAGAAAAGAAACCAACAAAGAGGCTACAAGAGACATATTATATGGAGCTGACTGAGGCTCAGCTCAGGACATCCCCAGGACTCCATTCTATTTCATTCAAGGGTAGATAAGAGTGGTGGAGACAACTGAATCAGGAGCTGATGGAATATGGGACTCAGTTGGTAATAAAGTGATAATCATGAGGAACAAGACAGTGACTTACAGGTCCTGGGTCCAGCTCAACTAATATATTTATTTCCCCTTCTCCGTCCATCTGGGAAGAAGATATTTTCACCATTTTCCTATAAATCCCTTCATTTCTGCTTTTGTCCCTGAAACTCCTTGCTTGCTAAACTGAGCTACCAGTACTCCTGAGACAGGCAAGAGTTTGGGTTTATCTAACTATTTACTTTCATATCTATGCTGTTTAAACCACTGCTATAATTTATACTGATGGCCATCGATCTTCAGGCTGCTTGGTTATTAACAGAGAACAGAGAAGTGGGATCCCATTTCTTAAATGGATAGAATACTTTTTTCCTCCCAGCACCACAGAAAAAGAAGAGCCCATGGTGCTGCCCACCCCTGCTCCTTCCTCACTCAGAGGCTTCAGGGGCCTTCAGTGGAAGCACTCAGCAGCTCTGGGGACCGGAGGACAGCCCAGGATGACCGCGGCTGCTGCCCTTGATTTCTCCTCCTCCCCCTAAGCTTTCCAGACCTTCTTGAAACCAATCCCTGCTGGAGATATTTTATTGTCTGAGACTTAGCAGGAAAAAAAGGATAGAGGGAGGAAGAGGTAAGCCAGATGTTTTATGGTAATTATGCTATTTTTTAATTTTTAGAATTCATGTCAGTTTTTACTGTGGGATAGCTGTTAATGTTTCATCAAGGTAACAATTTCTTTGCTGAGTTCAGATGACTGAGGAAGAGCACACATCCACTTGGGAAATGAAACCATGAAATGATCTTTAACCTAACTTTTTATATGATGTCTAAGTTCTTGTAACTTTGCACACACGCTTCTGTGTTGAATTGAATTGTAATGCTTTTTATATTTGGAAAGAGTGATTATTGAACTTTAAAACTTTTATTCTAAAAAAAAAGAGAGAGGGGCCCACAGGCAAAAAGAAAGAAATAACATTTGTTATTTTATTGCTGTGCCTTTCCAGAGTGCACATGCATACAAATTTGAACCCTAGACTTACTCTATTTTACTTTCTATGAAAGTGAGCTGGTAAGAAAAGACAAGGGAAAAGCTGAGGAAAGGCCTATACTGTGGAGGAGGAGGAGAGATTTCTGGGATGCAAATGTATTCATAACTAGAGGGTTTCTTTCACTCTGGTGCCAACTTGAACAGAGCTATAGATAGCAAGTTGTCAGTGCTTGGAGTTGGAAGACTCCTGATCTTGCTCATGCCCTCCCCTAGTGCTTAGAGATAGGTTTTGCTTTTCCTTAAATTTCCTTTCTGTACCCTTATATCCAGATTTACCCATCTTTATCAAAAACAAACTGATGTGTTTTTCTTTTTTCTTTTTTTTTACTATATCTTTAAAACTCCCAGAAACTTCACATTGCTTATTCAGAAAGGATTTAAAAAATCAGGAAGATTTAATCTGTGCACTTGTGCTGTCCAGACTGGTCAAGAGTGTGAACTCAATTCACCTTGGATATCTCTTCTGCTCCTCTTCCATTCTACTCTTTACTATAGCTAGTATATGACTGTGTGTGTGTGTGTGTGTGTGTGTGTGTGCGCGCGCGCACCCCAATCCCTTTACTAGGTCATGCATCCTGTGAGGTTAGGGACCATGTCTTATTTTTCTTTGTATTTTCCTTCACACTTCATGTAGGTGCTTAATAAATGTTTGTTGAATTAATAATATAATTCTTGTTTATTATAATTATTAACTCATGTTATAATAATTCATATTTATACAGCATTGTAAAGATTACAAAAACACTTTCTTCACTACAATCCTAGGAGGAGGGCAATGTGACTACTATTACTATAAGGCATTATCTTTAACTCTTAACTACCCCTTATCTCACATATCCATTCAATTGTCATATCTTCCTGTTTTGTACAGACCTTCATCACCTCTTGTCCAGATTATTATTTCAACTGGTCCCTAGCTCGTAAATCCCAGGCTCCTAACTGGTCCCCCTGCCTCAAATCTCTCCTTATTCTAATGAGTTCCTGATATATGAGTGATGGAGACAACTGGATCAGAAACTGATGGAATATGGGATTCAAATATTCTAATTCTATCCTATGAACCCTTGATTTTCCCCTAAGCACAGATATGACCATGTTAATACACCACTGAATCAACTTCAGTGGCTTCCTGTTAGCACTAGGATAAAATACAAATCCCTCTATTTAGCTTTACAACCTAGTCCCAACCTAACATTCTAATCTTATTATACATTATTTTCCTTCCTCCACTCTTTAATTAAGTCAAACTGTCTTCTCTCTGCTCTTCTGGTACTCCATCTCTGATTTCAGTGCTTTTGAACTGGCTGTCCCAGATGTCTAGCTTCTACTTCACAGAATTCCTGTATTTTTTTCAAGGTGCAGGATAAACACCGTCTTCTACATGAAGACTTTCCTTATCCCCCCACCTGTTAATTTTCTCCCTCCATAATACCTTGAATTTAACTACTTTGGATTTATTAATATTTATGCCCTTTATATTTATTTTGTATAACAATATGGGTATTTGCTTTTTCCCCATTAGAATGTATTTTTTCATATTTCTTTTGCTTCCTAAATTTTCATTTCAAAATGTCTATTCAGTTCTGGTCTTTTCTTTAGGAATACTTAGAAACCTATTTAGTTAAAAATCCATTTTTTTTTCCTCTGTAGGATTATACTTAACTTTACCAGTTATTCTTGGCTGTAAACCTTTATCTTTTGCCTTTTGGAATATTGTGTTCCAAGCTCTCATATCCTTGAAACTAGTAGTTGTCAAATCTTGTGTGATCCTTCCTATGGCTCATTGGTATTTGGATTTCTACTTTTAGGTTACTTGTAGAATTTTTTCTTTAACCTGGATTCTTTAAATTTTGGCTATGATGTTTCTGGCAGTTTTTATTTTAGGATTTCTTTCTGTATGTAACAAACAGATTCTTTCCATTTTTAATTTGCCCTCTAGTTCTAATACTTGTCATTTATGATTTCTTGAAATATGGTATGGGGGGGGGGGGTGTAATTTGGTCATGATTTTCAAATAGTCCAGTAATTCTTAGGTTATCTCTCCTTGACCTATTTTCCAGGTCAAGTTTTGAGATAATATTTCTTACATTTTACTCTGTTTTTATTAATTTTGAGAGGTTTCTTCATATTTCTTATCTTAATATTTCTTTTCTCACTGAGTTATTGGTTTTTGCTTGATTCATTTTGGCATTCAGTTCTTAGGTAAGGCTTTTCTCCATCTCTTCTAAGATGTCAGTTTTCCTTGCCATTCTTTCCTCCCTAACTATTCTCTTTTTTTTTTGTACCTCTTTCAGGTACTCTTGCAGTACTTGTGACCAGGATTTTTTTCCCCTAAAGATTTAATTCAACTTGTTGTGAGGTCTCTCTTTTCCTCAAGGTTTATACCCTGAGCATGATGTTTTTCAATTCTTAAGCCAGTTTCTAATTCCTGATTTGTTTCATTGAAAACTATGATTGACCATAAAAGCTTCTGATTCATGCCTGACCATCTTTGTGGCATAATGAAGAGGGGTTGGAGTTAGAGTTAGGAAGATTAAATCTTAATCCTGCCTCTGACACCTCCTACCAGTGTGACCCTGGACACCAAATCTCTCTGAGCCTAAGTTTCCTCCTGTGTAAAGTGAGGACAATAATAGCATCTACTCACAGGATTGTTGTGTTCAATAAAAGAGATAATAGATATGAAGTGTTCTGCAAACTTTAAAGCCCTCTATAAATGCTAGCTGCTTTTGGGTGCAAAGGAGACTGCAGTGGAGGAATTTACCAAATTGAACAAGATAGAGATTTCTGTCTTAGTCCAAAATGCTGGGCTATTTGTTTGTTTGTTTTTCTATTCCTTACCTGGAGGCTGAGTTGAATGAAAGAGAATTTTATGGTTTTGATTTTATTAATAAATCATAATTACCTAAATTATTGTTATCTAGTTGTTTTCAGTCATGTCCACCTCTTTGTGACCCCATCTGGGCTTTTCTTGGCAAAGATCCTGGAGTGGTTTGCCATTTCCTTCTCCAGCTCATTTTACAGATGAGAAAACTGAAGCAAAGAGAGTTAAGTGACTTGCACAGGGTCGCATAGCTAGTAAGTATCTGAGGTTGAATTTGAATTCAGGTCTTTCTGAGGCCAGGTGCTCTCTCTGTGTCATCTAGCTGACCCAACTTCTTAAATATCACAGGTAAATGAACCACGTGACTAGAGACTATTTACTCTTAGTTTATGAATTTATGAGTAAACAAGTTTTAAATATGTGTGTGGTACGGGGACCCCAAAAATTCTCTACCCAAGAAAAATCAAAAGTCAGAGGTATCTTGAGGAAGGAACAGGAAGTTTTATTCTCTTCCCCTGCAGGAAAACAGCGGTCCTCTCCATGGTGGGGATCAAGGAGAAGAAGCATGTTACAAAAGACAGAACAAGGAATTTATACCCTAATGCAGTCAAACCTCCTTCACCCCTTCCCCTACTCCCCTATTCCCTCCCCTGGCTGTCCCTTCTCCCATTGGCTGGGAGGTGGGCTCTCAGTCTTGGCTCAAAATCTAACCCGACAGCAGATAACAAAGAAACCTGCCACTATCTCCTATTGGTTGGGAGGTGGGACAGGAAGCCAAGGTATCATCCATGTCCTTATTTGGTAAACACCAGAGCAAGGGAGGGGAAAAGGTCACAAGCAAGGGTGGAGGTCAAAAACTCCTGAAAGAGGCCTAATGCTGATGACAGCAAGGAAAGGGGGGGAAGGGTCCTAGGCTGTATAAACCCAGGACTCAGGTCTGTCCAGTCTTAGAAAAGTGTCTCTGGTTTTCAAATAGTTTCTCTCCCTTCTCATTCTGAGGAGTCTTCACAGAGGATGCAGAGAGTGTACCTCACTCAAGTGGTTTAGAGTTCCAGGCATTTCACTCAAGTGAATGGCATCAGTAACTCCTAGTGGGCTCAAGAAAGAGGGAGAATTAGAAGGGTAGACCAAGGGAAGACATGGTATGGGGAAAGTGCCCATGCATTGGGGAAAAAAAATTCCAAATGGAGGGGACAATTTCCCCACTTATACAGCCAAATCCTACCTCAAGATGTAATTTGCTGGTTGCATTAGGAAGAAGAAATTAAAAAGATAGGGGCCTTCAGACCCTCTGAAGAGCTGATTGGGTCAGTTATAGTATCTTATGCCTGGATGTGTTTCCCTGAGTGTCTCCCTGTATTGTATGTTCCTGGAATAATCTTGTTTGTCATGCTCTGTGAAAATCAGCCCAAGCTCTTAGACGCTGTTAATACCAATGAATTTGAGGAACGATGATTCAATGTCCAAACTTCATTACTTTGATAATACCTTCTAAACTTACAAGGCATGTCTATGTTAAAGGTTGAGATCCTTTAACAAAAATCTGAAAATCATCAGATTCCAAGATATTTTTCCCACCACCATTCAAATTCATACTTGTTGATGTTATTTGCCTTTCATTATCAGAGGACCAATGATAAGGTGCTGATTTGCAAGTGAATTCAGTTTAAGTGAGGCAAGGCAATGCAAAGTCACCAGCCTCACTCTCTCCTCTGCAACCATCTGTGTCCAGTGGCAAGATACAGATCAGGACTATTGAAGAAGGCCCCTCTTGTTTTGGGAGACTTTTGCCTTTTTAAGCTAAGGTCTTTCTGAGATCTCGGTCTGTCTGAGGCAAAGCCCATTTAGTTAATTAAGGCTGGGTAAGAAGTGAGGTAAAGAATGGCCTCTTTCACTTAGTTTAAAAAAATTAATCTGGAAGGGGAATATCCTCAGGGTTTCTGGCCAAAACAGAAACAATGGCTATTTCAATTACAAAAACCAAAAGCACAAGTTCAGGGACTGTTTAAGACCTTGATACCTTCACACACTTCCCTCAAACAACAGGGAGGAAAAAACCTCTTCCCAGTGCCTATCAAAGTAACTGGGAGGTGAGATCAGATTGGCTTTAGTCATTCTTGGGGCTGTGTGACAGAAGAAGTATATATAATACCTCCTCAGTGGAATCTGATCTGACAGAGGAATTGGACTTAGGGATCCAACTGTATTATCTTCACCTACCACAGAGAGAGAGAAGTAAATTTTGGTTGTTGAGTGATCCCTTAGAAAATTGGATTCAATACTATTGTTCTATAAGAAATGATAAGCAGGCAGACCAGAAAAACTTGGAAAGACTTGCATGAACTGATGCTAAGTGAAGTGAGCAGAACCAGGAGAACACTGTACACAATAACAGCAACACTGTGAGATGACCAACTCTGATAGACTTAGCTCTTCTCAGCAATACAATGATCTAAGATAATTCCACAAGACTCATGATGGAAAATCTTATCCATATCCAGAGAAAGAACTATGGAGTCTGAATGCAGATCAAAGCATTCCATTTTTTTTTCTTTCTCTTGGTTTTTCCCTTTTATTCTGATTCTTCTTTCACAACTTGACTAATGTAGAAATATGCTTAATATGATTGTAAATGTATAATCTATATCAGATTACATGATGTCTTGGGGATGGGGGAGGAGAGGGAAGGAGAAAAAATCTGGAACTTAAAATCTTATGAAAATGAATGTTGAAAACTATCTTCACATGTAATTGGGAAAAATAAAATGCTATTAAGAAAAAAAGAAAAGAAAAGAAAATAGGATTGAAACTTCATAGTATCCATTATCCTCAAGGGAGAGATTCTCAATGCTCCCAGATGTCATATTAGGCACACAGACCCTCTACTTATATCTGTCCTGGGAACTAATCCATGTTGGAGATATTATCTCCAGGTTTGAAGAAGAATAGAATCTGTTGCTCTTCCTCAGGACCCAAGCTCCATGTGACATTTTGGATCTTAAGTCCTAAGTGTCTGCATTCAAGTGAAATAGGATGGAACCTCCCTGGAAGCCATGGGTGCAAATACCTGGGATGATGGGAAACAGGGAACAGGAATCAGCACTATTTGCTCACCTAAAATGGATCTTTTGTATGTTTTCCTTCCCCATTACATTGGAAGCTTCTTGAAGCCAGAGACTGCCTTTTTTTTTTAATCGTAGCCCCAGCACTTAGTGCTATACCTAGGAATTCAGTCATTTTTCAGTCAGGTCTGACTCTTCATGACTCCACTTAGGGTCTTCTTGGCAGAGATGCTGCAGTGGTTTGCCATTTCCTTCTCCAGCTCATTTTACAGATGAGGAAACTGAAGCAAACAGGGAGAAGTGACTTGCCCAAGGTCATATAGCTAATAAGTGTCTGAGGCCATATTTGAACTCAGGAAGATGAGTCTTCCTGACTCCAGGCCCCGCACTCTATCTACTTTATCACCTAGCTGCCCTGCCTGGCATGTAGGAGGCACCTAATAAGCATTTATTCATTGATTGACTGATCACAGTATCTCAGACTCCTTCATTCAGAAAGAACCTGGTCTTCTGGTTCATTCCTCTGTATGTGAGCAGCATTGGTGAAAATCAGTCTGCCACCCTCAATCTTATCTAGCAGAAATGCAGCCCTCTACAGTGGTGGCTGATCCTGATATACTCAAAACTTTATGGATTATCAGGAATCTTTGTGTAATATTTGACTGCCTTGACTCTCATTGCCTGAAGGCCAGGTGTGTTACATATAACCCCTCCCCCAAGATGCTCCACTACCCTTTTTGGTGATTGGAGGATAGGGGTGTAGGGTCTCTGCCAATGGCTCCAGCCTCTACTGATAAGTGTTCCTTCAATCGCAAAGGTTCCTTTAATCCCCTGCACCCCAGTTCTATTTAGCCACTAAAAGTTGGATTCAATTTTACAAAAGAATATTTACTTAAAAGGTATGATCACAACCATACAAAATTATTCCCCAATATGCCAGAGGTATAATCTTTTACACACACACACACACACACACACACACACACACACACACACACACACACACACACACACACCATATCACCTCAGTCTCTGGGGTGGGGAAGTTTATCACAGTTTATTTTAGTACCTATAGAGCCCAATCCCAAGTTCCAAGTCCAAAACCCCTCTTGGTTTCAAATCCCAAGCACACTGGCTTCTTAGGGGTTTCCCTGCTGACTAGCTGCAACATCCCACCTGGATCTTGGTTCCAGTGTGGCCTTCCGCTTGAACTTCTGGTTCCAATGGGATTTATTGCCAGCACCTCAGGCTAAGAAAGACACATAAAACAGAACAGAAAAAGAAACATCCCAATCCACAGTACCTAAAACAAGAAGGAAGGAAAGAATTCTTCCTCCCTTCCTAGTTCAGTTCATGGTGCCAGTGCTGTGTGTGAACTGTGTGTGATCTTTGTCCTCTGGACACAGTAGGAAAGAATGCATGGGAAAGAAAGTGTGTCCCAGTCTGGCAATTCAAAAATATAGCCTGTTCTGCTTACATAGCAAATCAAAGGAGATAGTCAGGGAATACAGAAAAATAAGATGCCTCCATGTTAGGTGATCTGGGCCTAGGCCCAGATCCAAGGCTCCTGATCCAAGGCCTCAAGTTCCCATCACACACTTCCCCCTGTTTGAAATTTGCCATACCTAACAAATAGGCAGGGATGAGTTTTTTAATACAGTCTTCATCCCAAATTCAGAACAGTGCTCTCAGGAGACATAAGCAGTATCCATTCACTTGTTTCCCCTACGTCATACAGTTAAATCTCAAAACAGTTGGTGTTGTATATACAATCCCACATGTATGCACAAAAATCAGAATTATCCCACAAAACAGAGTTTTGCAAATTCAACAAAATAAGAAACATTTTATAGAGTTTATCAAATATCTCTACTTGCTTAGTCTTAGCCTTCTAAAGCCTTTCTCAACCCATGAGTAAAAAGAAACAGCAAAGAAAACTGACTCCCAATAGTCAATGGAAACCTGATCCACACTGAACTTTCCAAACTACATGGATTTTTTTCCCAGAAGGATTTGGGAAGTGGAGGCGAATTGGTGTTACCTCATTCTCAGATGAGAAAACTGCGTGAAGAGAAACTTTTCCAATGATCCTCTCATTACATAAGGTCATTCAACTGGGGTCTGGACCAAAAAAGTGCTCCTTTCTACATGGGGCAACAAATTTTACCAGGAGTCCCACTGGACTCCAGGTGACCCTCAGAGGTCCTGGCAATTTCCTCTGGAACCTTATTCCAAAGGGCCCTTGAAATTCCTGCCATGGATCCTTGCTGCTGCCAGAGTAAACTGATTAATGGCAGACTCATCCGTCAGGACAAGAATGCAACAAGTAACCCCATATAATGTATCTGGGTAGCCTAGTTCAGAGCACTGGATGTGGAGTCAATAAGAACCAAGATCAAATCTGATCTCAGATACTCGCCAGCAGTATGATCCTTTAACCTCTGTCTACCTCAGTTTCTTCATTTGTAAAACAGAGATAATAGGGGTGATAAAGAATAGGACACAACTGAACAACAACAAAAATCCTCAGAGGGCGATTGTGTGTCTCAAATGAGTTACTATTTGCAAAGGGCTTAGCATATTGCCTGGAATATAGTAGGTGCTTAATAAATATTTATTCCCATATCTTCCTTTATAGAAGTAGCCAGAGATGTCACCTACAGAAAAAGAAGAAAGAATAAGAAAAAGAAATGTCACCTACTCGTGGATCTTAGGCACAAACATTCTCACCCTAAAAAATCATAAAGCATTTTGCTCTCACAAAAGACGAGCAGTGTAATTCTATTTAAATGCAAAAGGAATGACACAAACAATATAATCTTGTGATTCCAGATTTATCACATTTAACTTAATATCAGTACTTACACAGGACTGAGTAATACAGAAGAGAATCAGTATCAATCTGTCAGCATCAACAGAACTGACTTCTGAAGAAATGTACATGGGAGGTGGGGGGGGGGAAAGAATCTACTGTACATTGTAGCCTAAAACTTTTTTTGGTCATATTTCTCCAGGATCTTACAAGTTAGGGTATCTAAAATCTAAAATCCCAGGAAGAAAATCCCTCCAGAGGTTTCCTCAAAAGCCAAGAGCTGAATTTTATCCCAGACTAGGCCCTTACATATATCACTGACATGCTGACCATCACTACCTGAAGGCTAGGCATATGACATTTCACCCCTTCCCCAGGATTCTTTGGTACCCCTAAAGGAATTGGGGCTATCCAAGTTCTCTGTAATGGCTCCACTTATGATGTTCCTCTGAGTGTAGGGGGTCCCATGTGCCCCAATTTTGTTTAACCACTTACCCATCAGATTGGATTTTACAAAAGAATATTTATTGTAAAATTATATTAAGAAATATCCAAATATCCCCCAACATATGGAACATAATCTTCCCTCCATACCACTTCACTTTCTTGTGAGATGAAGGGGATTAGATTCATAACTTGGCAAAGTTTCTATATATCAAAGTTCCAAGTTCAAAATTCAAAAGTCCCCTGAGACCCAAGTCCCAGAACCCTGGCTTCTCAGAGCTTCCCTGCTGGGCTGGCTAACTGCATCATCCCTCCCGGAATCCTGGCTCCATTACATAGGAGAAAACTGAGACCCAAGTTAAATACCTTGCCTGTGGTTAACACAAGAAGTATCAAAGAATTTGAACCCTAGTTCTCTAACTCCTGAAGGAGTGTTGTATATTGACTGGGAAATTGTAAATTGACTAGTGATCTAGGGGTGGAGGGTCTGTGTTTTCTGATGACTGAATGATAGCATCAATATAAAGATTGATTGACTAAATGATTGTACTTAGTGATTGATGACTGAATGAATAATTGATTTGTAACTTAGTATGCTGCATGAGTGGAAGACTTTGAGTATTGCACTTTGTGACTGAATTAAGGATTTTGTGAATGCTTGAGTTACTAAATGATTGTTCTTTGTTGTGAATGCTATATTTTGATTTCTGTGCTAAGCTGTAACATTATGAATGCTGTACTTTGATTTACTGTGAATGTTTTGCTCTGATTTGTTATGGAATAAATAGGGTGTTCACTATAGTGTGTAATCAGAAGCTTAAAAGCTGTTCCCAGTAGTGTTCTTCTGAAAAGTTGCTAGTGCTTGGCTTTACAAGTGTTCTCTGTGCTGTTCCATAACTGTCCAAACTGACCTCTTCTCTCCCAGCAGTCCTGCTTAGCCTTGGCTGGCAAGCCTCCCTCAGACCCAACAACCTGCTGGAGAAATCCTCTTTGCTCCCCACCCAATGGGATCCACACTAAAGGAGCAACAAAGTATGAACCCAGTTGGAGACAGTATCACTCACTCAAGAAGAGGCAGATAAGGCTACATAGTAACAGCACTTGTCTTGTCAGGGGAGATACAAGCTTACAAGGCAGCTCCTTCCCTTAGCCCGCCTGCCTATGTGCAGAAGCAGACAGGGTAGTGTAAGTCTCCTTTCACAAACAAGACGAGAACAATTCACACGGGATGCTACTACTAAGTCCAAAGTAAATGGGCATGGGCTATCATTTATTTAAATAAGGAAAAGTAGAAAAAAGGTCTAGCTGTACCGGATCTTCAACTGCATTATAAAGCAGCAGTCATCAAAACTACTTAGTACTGACTAAGAAATAGACACAGTGGTTCTCCACCTTCCTATAGCCTTTAATATAGTTCCTCATGCTGTGGTGACCCCCAATCACAAAATTATTTTCGTTGCTAATTCATAACTGTAATTTTGCTACTGTTATGAATCATAATGTAAATATCTGATATGCAGGATGTATTTTCATTGTTACAAATTGAACATAACCCACAGGTTGAGAACCACTGAAATAAGAGTGATGGATCAGTGGAATGGCTTATGTATGCAAGACACAACAGTCAATGACTATAGTAATTTACTATTTGATAAATCCAAAGACTCCAATTCCTGGGATAAGAACTCACTATTTAAAAAAAAAAACAGGTGGAAAAACTGGAAAATAGTATGGCAGAAACTAGGCAGAGACCAACATTACACCCTATACCAAGATAAAGTCATAATGGGTACATAATTTAGATATAAAAATTCATACTATAAGCAAACTAAAAGAGCAAGGAATAGTTTACCTGTCAGATCTATGGAAAAGGGAAGAATTTATGACCACACAAGAGATAGAGAACATTATGAAATACAAAATGGATGATTTTGATTACATTAAATTGAAAAGTTTTTGCACAAACAAAGAAAGTGCAACCAAGATTAGAAGGGAAATAGAAAGCTGGGAAACAATTTTTATAGCCAGTATCTCTGATAAAGGCCTCATTTCTAAAATATACAGAGAACTGAGTCAAATTTATAAGAATACAAGTCATTTCTCAATTCATAAATGGTTAAAGGAAATGAGCAGGCAGTTTTCAGAGGAAGAAATTAAAGATATCTACAGTCATATAAAAAATTCTCTAAATCACTATTGATTAGAGAAATGCAAATCAAAATGACTCTGAGGGACCACATCACACCTATAAGATTGGCTAAGACAGAACAAGATAATGATAAATGTTGGAGAAGATGTGGGAAAAATGGCACACTAATGAATTGTTGGTGGAGTTGTGAACTGATCCAACCATTCTGGAGAACAATTTGGAACTTTGTACAAAAGGCTATAAAATTGTAATTACCATTGTTCCCAGCAATATCACTTCTAGGTCTGTATCCCAAAGAGACCATAAAAATGGGGGAAAGGACCCATGTGTACAAAAACATTTATAGCAGCTCTTTTTGTGGTGACCAAGAATTAGAAACTGAGAGGATGCCCATCAACTGGAGAAATGGCTAAATAAGTTGGGGTATATGAATGTAATGGAATACTATTGTGCTATAAGAAATGATGAGCAGGCAGATTTCAGGAAAACCTGGAAAGACTTATGTGAACTGATGCTGAGTGAAGTGAACAGAACCAGGAGAACATTGGACACAATAACAGCTACATTGTGTGATGACTGACTTTGACAGATTTAGTTTTTCTCAGCAATGCAAAGATTTAAGACATCTCCAAAAGACTTGTGATGAAAAATGCTATGCACATCTAGAGAAAGAACTTTGGAGTCTGAATGCAGATCAAAGAATACTATTTGCTCTCCTTTTCTTTTGCTATTTTGTTTCTTCTTTCTCATGGTCCCATTAGTTCTAATTCTTCTTTACATCATGACTAATGTGAAAATATATTTAATATGAATGTATAAGTAGAGTCTGTATCAGATTACAAGCCATCAAAATCTTATGGCTGTAAATGTTGAAAACTAAAAATAAATTAATTAATTATGTAAAAAAAAAAAAAAGACTTGGGGTGACTAGGTGACACAGTGAATAGAGCATTGACCCTGGAGTCAGAAGGATCTGAGTTCAAATTTGACCTCAGACACTTCACACTTACTAGCCATGTGACCTTAGGTAAGTCACTTAACCCCAGTTGCCCTGCCTTCCCCCCTCCAAAAAAAAAGGGGAAAAAAAGACTAAAAAATAGGAAATTTTCTCATCTCAGCACTAAACTCCCAACCCCATTTTTCAAACCTTATTCAAAAAGGACTTAATTTTCTTTCTAATGGTCATGTTATTTATTCAAATAGACCTGTTTCATAGCAAAACAAAACCAAAATTTAAACAAGCTTTTGAAAAATAAGCTGAAATGTTTTCTCCATTGAATTTTTGTAATCTTTTTCCATTTTATATATTTCCTTTACCAAACTATTGACTCTTTTTTATGATTCTCTTACATCACTCATTTTTTTCCAAGTTTTCTTCTACTTCTCTTATTTGATTTTTACAATCTCTTATTTTTTTTAAGCTCTTTTAAGGGTTCTTTTTTGGCCCTAGGACCAATTCACATTTTTCTTTGAGGCTTTACATTTGAGTTTGCATTTTGAGCTTCCTTGTCACCACAATAACTTTCTACGGACAGGTTCTTTTTGCTTTGTTTTGTTTTGGTTGTTTTGTGTTTTGTTCATTTTTTTCCAGCCTATTCTGCAACTTTTAACTTTATGTTAAAGTTGGGCTCTGCTCCTGGGTTTTCAGGGGCATTGTCTCAAGATTCTTGTGCCAGAAGCATGGGGCCTTGCTGCAGGACTGCACTGGTGTGCACCAGGGGCACACAGGCTTACTGTTGGCCTGACCTGGGGTTCAGGGCCGTGTTGCTAGCTTGCCCAGATGCTATCTGTGCAGGATTACACTTACCTTTTACCCAATTGTCTGAGACAGACCTTTCCTGTTGACCTTCTAAGTTGTCTTGGACTAGAAAATTGTTTTACCCCATCCTTCTGTGAGTTCTGTAGCTCCAGAATTCATTTCAAGGCATTATTTTATAGTTGTTGGGAGGTGAATTTAAGGGAGTTCAGGTGAGTTTCTGCCTTACTCTGCCATCTTGGCTCCATTTTCAATAAGTTCTAATATTAAGGCTTAATCAGATGGATTTCCCTCCATGTTCCCAGCCACCCACCCTTAGACAGGAAATCAGAGAAAACTAAAGGGAAAAATTATTCCTTGAAGTCAGTCTGGCAAGCATTTGTAGAAAATAGGGGGGAAGCAATAAAATTTTCATTGCATTTTATTGTATTTCTCTCTGGTTAGTCTACACAAGGACTCCTGCTCCTATTTGCTCTATGTTCCCACAGGTCTCCAGAACTTCTTACCAACTCAGAACCTCTGCCCAGATCAGGATGACTTTGCAGGAAGGAGAGAGGGATGCAGTCCCAACGTCAACTTTCCATACCAGGAATTCATTAACTTTCAGAAGCCTCTCCAATCCTGACCCTGTTAAAAGACCAGCAGAGATAAGAACTAGAAATCAAAGGGTTGTCCATCAGTTGGGCAATGGCTAAACAACGTGTGGTATATTGTTGTAATGGAATATTATTGTACTATAAGAAATGACAGGCAGGATGATTTCAGAAAAACCTGGAAAGACTTACATGAACATTCATAGTGAAGTGAACATTATCAGAAGAATGTTGTACACTGTGATAGCAATATTGTTCAATGAAGAACTTAGCTATTCTCAGCAATGTTATGATCTAAGACAATCTCAGAGGACTAATGATGAAGCAAACTATCTGCCTTCAGAGAAAGAACTGATATTATTTGAATACAGACTAAGCACAATATTTTTCACTTGCTTTCTTTTTTTTTATTCAACTCTTCTTACACAAAATGAATAATATGGAAATATTTTATATAATTGCACATGTATAACCTACATCCAATTGCTTACCATCTCAGGGAGTGAGGAAGAGAGGGAGGTAGGAAAAGATAGAGAGAGCTCTCAAAATTTCAAATAAAAATATTAAAACCAAAAAAAGACCAGCAAAGAGAGTCAATAAAATGTTTTGTTTTGTTCTAATACATTGACGAGAACAGAAAGTAGGTCAGAAGGGGACAGAGAGAAGCAGAGCAATGTTGGTGTTATTGTGTTAAATTTAATTTTGTCATTGTTCAGTCATTTTCCATTCATGTTCAACTTTTCATAACCTCATTTTGGCGTTTTCATGGCAGAGATACTAGAATAGTTGGCCATTTCCTTTTCCAATTCATTTTACAGATGAGGAAACTAAGGCAAACAGGGTTAAGTTACTTGCCCAAGGTCACACAGGTAATAAACATCTGAGGCCAGATTTGAACTCAGGAAGATGAGTCTTTCTTATTCTAGGCCCAACCCTCTGTCCATGCACCACCACTTTTAAAGAAAAAACAACTTATATGTGATAGAAATTCATGCTTTCAAGTATAATCCTCTTTTTCTATTCTTTGTATATTGAAATGTTTATATTTGTTAACATTTGTTGAATTTATAATTTAAAATTTGAGGGTTTTTTTCAAAAGGAACAACATGGGATCAGAGGTAGGGGTGTCTAGACATTTTATTCATAGCTAAATGGAAGAAATTAAATGGAATGGTGGGCTGAGCATCTTATACCCCAGGGGCATGGCCAGATTCATGTACCTACATATTGCTAGTTTTGAGCTCATACTCAAGGTCTATACATGTGGACAGGGACGGGTGGCAAACTCTGCTATGTCCCCATGGTTCACTGCCTCCACCCAGAATTTTCACCTAGGAACATTAGCTGGCTTGTATTCCCCTTCCTTTGCAAGCATCAGGCTCTTGAAGGCATTTAGCATAGAACATGTTGTCTTTAGCTTCATTTGCCAACCTCAGTTCATGCTGAGTTTTAACATTCCTAACACTATTTTTATAAGACCTTATCAACATTGATATCCTTTTTTCTGTTTCCTGGCCCTCCTTCCATCTTTTTTTTTTAAGTTGGTTGGTGAGTTTGCTGCTCGTGCATATAGATCTCTTCAGACAAATCCCATTTTTCTTCCCGATTTGAATTGTTTCTCTTTGGAACTTCAGTATTTCATTCTTGAGCATCTTTTCTTGAAGCATTTTGCTCCACGAGATCATTTTACCTATCTTTCTTCTGAACCCTTTGAAATCTGCTTTCTCAAAATCCAGCACTCATTCCTCCCACTCATACTCTCTTCCTCTACCACAAACTCTAGCATTGAGTTAGTCATCACTTCCCCTCAAGGTTCCCATCATTTCCACCCCAGCAACAAGTTCCTCCCTGCTAATGAGAATCAGATCCACAATAGAATTTCCTCTTGTTGGTTCTTCCCCCTTTTGAAGGATGAAATTATTGAACTGCTGAGGACACAGATTGTATTTTGCCTTTTTTAAAAAAATTTCCCAGCACTTGGCTCAGTGCCTAGTATATCATAAGCCCTTAAATGTTTGTTGACTGATCACTGGGGGAAGGAGTTTGAATTAGCTCAGAGTACAAATATCTTTGGTAGCCAATAAATGACCCTCAGTTTGAGCATTTCCTGGCTGCTGCAAGGGCCCTGGAGCTGGACACCTTTTAATCTACCACACCATCCCTACCATTCACTAGAAGGGGCTCAAGAATTAAGGGAAAAAAGCATAGGATGCTATCTTCTATAATGGTGATGATCAGTTTTAACAAAGAAACGACATTTCAGCCCTTTGGTACTCCTGGCCTAAGGGAAGAAATATTCATAAAATAAATTTTAATATCATTATATCTTGGCTTTAACCTTTATCTTTTTAAGAATAATTCACTCTCTCAGGTGCAAACAGATTCATATTGATTTATAATATGGCATATATATATATAATATAATATAATATGGCATATATATATATATAAAATATAATATAATATGGCAGTTTACCCTATAAGGAAAAAAATGAAACAAATAATTGGCAAAATATTCTTCTACTCAGACAGAGATAGTCATCACCAGCTGTCATTTCTCTCTTTTTAATGTTTGCTTCCCTTCCAGATCTTCAGAATAAACAGGAAATGCTACTAATTACACACATCCTTGGCTCTTAAATGAAATTTGAGCTGCAGGAACTGTCTCAGGCTCATGGAATTCAGTATATATGACACTTCTTTTTTTATTTGCTTTTTGCTTTTTTTTTTGGAGGGGGGAAGGCAGGGTAAATGGAGTTAAGTGACTTGCCCAAGGTCATATGGCTAGTAAGTGTTAAGTATCTGAGGCTGGATTTGAACTCAGGTCTTCCTGACTCCAGGACATGTGCTCTATTCACTGGGCCACCTAGCTGCCCCCATATATGACATTTCTATCTGACTGACCAATATGATCATGAGTATACTCATAATTCTTTAAAAGTCTGAATTATAGGATGCTGGCCTTTCCCTACCCCCCACAACCAGTCACCAAGACCCCTGCTCCAGGTTCCTGAGTCCTGTCTTTTAAATCCCAGTGCTGCTAGCCTCTCAACAGAAAATCCAACTAGAAAAAGAGATTGTAAACACATCAATTAGCTTTTATAAAGAAATATTTAGTGAGATAATATGGCAAGAACAGAAGCCACATTCATTTCTCCCCAACACCTGAGGCTAAACTCTGTCCTGTATGAGAGGAGAGGGTTGTGGCATGAGTGGACATGCGACACTTAACCAGAAGGATTATACTCAGAGTGGGAGATAGAAGAGAACCATATAGAGAGGTTATCCCTGCAAACCAAGAGGATGCTATTTGATCCTCATGATTCCAACACTGAATTTAGAAGCTTCAACCACTCAGCAGGCAAAATTATCACCTGGGTTTATCTGTTGGCTCATGAATTCTGAAATAACTGTCCTCCCAGTATTCAAAGGAATCTGGGAAGTTAAGAAATTCAATTGTAATTTCCCTGGAAGGAGGGGAAGTTGTACCAAATGTATAAAGATGCAGTATAAGAAAGAAATTAATAAGCTGAAGTATGTCATCCAGAGAAGGGCATTGATGGCACTGGGGTCTATGGCATAGGAATATTGGTTAAAGGAACTGGGTGGCATTTAATCAGTAGAAGACAGGATTTAAGAGGACAGGAAAGCTATCTTCACATATTTGAAGGGCAGTTGCATGCAAGAAGTATTAAGACTTGCTCTGTCTAGCCTGAGAGAGTAAAGCTAGGAGTAATAGGCAGACATTTTAAGTCAGTTTAGGAATTTGCAACAATTGCAGCTATCTCAAAGTAAAATGGCTTATACTTCCAAAGAAATCAAAGAAAGAAGAATACAAAAAAATTTATAGTAGCTCTTCTTTAGCAGCAAAGAACTGGAAACTAATCACTATCAACTTAGAGGTGGAAGGGTCCTTAGATTCTATCTAGTCCAATACACTTATTCAACATGTATATAAAGAGGCCCTTTGAAGTTAAAATTTGCCTGAAGTCATAAAGATTAAAAAATAAAAAGTCATATTCAAACTTGGGTCCTCTGATGCCATATTCATTGCTTTCCCCCATACTTTTTCCCTTGCTTTATGCTGTTTTTTTCCTAGTAGAATGTAAATTCTTTGAAGACAGAAACTCTTTGGGTTTTATATTTGTGCCCTCTGCACATGGTACCTAAGATATATTTTATAAATACTTGATGAACTGCATGACTATGCTCAGGACTAGGCTATTATAGACCCTCCCTCTTACCATAGTCCATCCCACTTCTGGATGCCTTAAATTGTTAGGAGGCTTTGTCTTTCTGCCTGACTTTCCTGGGCTTAGCTCCAAAGGATAAGAGGCCAGCGAGGAGTTCAGCTTCCACACCCCCTTCTAGTAGTGCTTACATCCTTAACCAAAGTCATTATCAGTGAGAAGAAAGGCAAGGCCTCCTGAAACTCAGAAACCAATCAATGAATCAGTAAATAGCTAGTAAGTGCCCACTACATGCTAGGCATTGTGTTAAGTGCTGGGTATGCAAAAAGAAGCAAAATGGAAAAGATGACAATCTAATAATGGAAACAGAGCAGCAGAGCTGAGCTAGCAGGGAAAACCAGGCATCTGACCACTCAATCAAGCAGAAGTTGCTACAGAGGCCCTGGTGCAAGAAACCTGGACCCATCTCTGACGTATCATCCAAGAGCAAGAGACAAAAGGCAAGAAGTGGCTGTGGTGAAACTGAGTGGAGCAAAGAGCCATCTCCTTCATGTCTAGCTATGGACAGTAATAACCACATACCACAAGCAAGACTATACCAGCGCTCCAGGAAGGATGGGTTAAGGCAAAGGCAAGATTAACATTAGTTACCTCAAGGCCAGTACTTTTAGGTTTTGTCTCTCAAATTCTTGACATAATCTCTTAGCCCAGAAATTCTATTGCCCTGCCTCTAAATCCCCTCTTATCCAATGGGCAAGAGAAACCTAGCCCCTCTTGCCTTGTGTCTTCAGTTCAGTCTTACAGTTGGAAAGCACCCAAAGGCATCTAGTCCAGCCTCTGCCCGAATCAGCTTTCATTACAACATCCCTGACAAGCAATTCTCTGACTTCTGCTTGACTTCTCCTGGGTTATGGGGGCTCAGAATAAGCTGAGTATGACTAGGAGAGCTAAGGACAAAGGGAAGGGAGAAAGAATTTGGAGCATGTTTAGGTCAGTTGAGAGGAAAGAGTATCAGAAATGAAATAGAACTTCTTTCATGGGGTAATATTTGAGAATGCTAGATTTTGAGTCAAAGGACCAATGTTCAAAAACCATTTTTGCCATTTAACAACTGCTTGACCTTAGATAAATCAATTAGTACCTCTAGACCCTCAGTATCCTCATCTGTAAAAGAGGAGTAGGGGTAGGTTGGATGGACTCTGAGGACTCATCCAGATCTAAGTCTATAGTACTGTGACTTGCTATAAACATCTAAGGATGGATGGGGCAATGATAATGGACAATAAAAAGAAAGAAGAATTGGTTAACTTTAATTGTGTTTCTCTTTTCCTCTAATAATAGTTTTTACATTTACATTGCATTTACATAGTGATTTAAGGTTTACAAAATTATTTATAAATATTATCTCACTCATCCTCACATAAAACCCTGGAAAGCCAATGCTCTTGTTAACTTCCTGTTACAGACTGAGAAAACTGGGTCAGATAGACATTTAACATTTACTAGCTGTGTGATCTTGGGCAAGTCACTTAACCCCTCCCAAACAAATTGCCCCTCCAAAAAAGCAAAAAAAAATTAATTAAAAAAAATGTTGACAGGTGAGGGTTCTATGAGCTGAGTCAGGTTGGGCTGCTGGGGAAGAAGCCAATCTGTGAATCAACACTTGCCCCAGATCATCACTATCTCTTCAGTCCCTTTCACTTTGTGGGAATAAGGCAAGTTCAGGTATCACTTAGAAGACACAGAGAAGGAATTGATGTGCTTTTTAAACTGATAGGAGAGAAGGGGAAATTCAAATATACAGAGAGACAGACAAGTCAAAATGACAAATGGTGCAGAGTAGGGTCACACTCTGTGTGTGTCTGGTTTGTGCTTGCCTATGTTCCACATTCCATCAATGTTACCAAGCCAAAAAAAATTGCTTAGACAATGTATATTTGTTATAAGAGTTTTGGTTTTCTTTTTTTTTTCCAATGGGGATGGGTGGTGGAAGGAATAAGTTGAAGCAAAACACCCTAAGGCAGGGGTGTGGAGCCTGTGGTCAAGGCCACATGTGACCCTCTAGGTCCTCAAGTGTGGCCCTTTGACTGAATCCAAACTTCAAAGAACAAATCCCCTTAATAAAGGATTTGTTCTGTAAAACTTGGACTCAGTTAAAAGGCTGTACCCAAGAACCTAGGAGGCCACATGTGTTCCCAAGGCCACAGGTTCCCCACCCTTGCCCTAAGCTCTCTCAAATTGCCCTCCAAATAAATTTTTAAAAATGCCTCAAAATTAATTCTGGTGCAACAGAACCAACAAAAAGACCAGGTCAAATAATTTTGCAGTCCAAGACAATCTAGGAAAGGTTTGTCTCACTGGAGTAAGAGTGGAGCACAGTCCAGCACAGGCCACTGAATTTAACATGCTGAATTTATTATAAGCTCAAAAAAGGGTTTTCTTGGCAATGATAAAGTACTTTACCATTTCCTTCTCTAGCTCATTTTACAGATGAGGTAACTGAGGCAAACAGGGTGAAGTGACTTGACCCTGGGTCACACAGCTAGTCAGTATCTGAGGCTGTATTTGAACTCACGGAGATGAATCTTCCTGAATCCTGGCACTCTGTGCACTATGGCACCACCTAGTTGCCACTGCACTAATGTTGAACATGTCAGGAAAACTAATTAGACTATGCCTATCTGTTACAAGGGTTTTGTTTTTAGTTTTTGGATTTTCTGTTTGACTCTAGAGGTGATAGGGAGCCCCTGAAGTTTACTGAGTTGGGAGAAGAAGAGGTTGGTGACATGGTTAGACACAGACTTTAGGAAAATTACTTTGACAGCTGAGTGAGAATGGACTGGAATGGGAAGAAACTTGGGACAAACCGACCAACCAGCAGGCTGTTGCAATAGCCCAGGCAGGAGGCGATGAGAGACTGGACCACTGTTGTGGTGGCATCGAATAAGAAAAGGTATATACAACGGATGTTAAGAAGGGAAAAATTAACAAGCCCTAGCAACAGATTGGATATGGAGAGTGAGAGTGGGGAGTTAAAGATGACAGCTAGTTTGCAAGCCTGGATGATTTGGGAGGATGGTGGTAACCTCAACAGTAATAAGGAAGTTAGGAAGAGGAGAGGGTTTGGGGGAAAAATCACAAGTTCAGTCTTGGACTTGTTGAATTTATGTCAACGGCCTTTGTAGCAGGAGCAATCTTGATCATAGCTTAAGCACAGACAGGTATTGGACAGGTACACAGCTTTGTCAACAAATTTAGCTTTGTTAGACAAGTATAAAGGATGATTCTCATAGTTCTCCCATGAAGCAAGTCAAAACTCAGTTCATTTGAACCTAGCTCTGTATATGGCAGGTCAGGAGCCCCTATTCTCTAGGGCCCAGTTCCTCCCGCAGAGTCACTTAAAGGGAGGGTCTGCATCTCTTCTGACCTCTTGCCTGCCTTCCATGCTCCCTACAAACCTCTACACAGAGGGGACTCTCAGGAGGAAACTATTAACCTCCTCAGAGGGGGCTGATTTCATTGTAGCTCACATGATAACGTGATTACGTTCATGTTTTATTTTATATTTCACAAAGACCTTTCCTTACAACTCAGTGTGGTTGGTAGTACAAGCATTATTATCTCCACTTTACAGCTGTCAGACAGCCAGTAAATTGTACAGCCGTGAACTTGTACCCAGGTTTCCTGAATTCCAATCTGCTGCACCAAAGATACTTGGAATATAAATATTTTTTCAGCACCAGAAAATAGCAACCCAGGTTGAGATGAACCAAGTGAAGTCCTGGGAGAAGACAGAATATCCAGTAAACACAGATGTATCTAGCTTTGGATTCAAAAGATAAACTTCACAAGCATAAAATGAAAGAGGCATGGTTAGATAGCAATTTGTCTGAAAAAGATCTGTAGGTTTTAGGCATCTGCAAAATCCACGTGAGTAAACAGAATCTCATTGGCCAGCAAAGAGAAAATTAACATCCACAACATGGAAGGAGACAATCCTGCTGTACTCTGCCTTAGTTAGAACTCATGTGGGGTGGTGTGTTCATCTATGGGTGCCACATCTTAGGAAGGATATTGACAAGTGGGTATAGAAGCATGTTAAAGAGGTTTTTAGGTCAACTGGAAATATTAAGAAATAAATTTATCCAGTCTAGAGTTCTTTCCAAACTTATCTGAAGGAAGAAAAGTTAATTAGAGCTTAATCAAACTTCAGAGGAAATAATGCCCTGAACTAAAGGCCCTTTTTTACTTTTTCTTAGGCCTAACATCTTTCTCTTAGGAGAGTATATGAAAAAGTCAAGAATGAAAGCTAAGATTCCAGGAAATAGTCAAGATTATAGCATTACTTAAAAGAAGAAATATCGCAAGTCTAGTTAAGATTATTGCCTTCCCCCACCCACCAAAGTGATTGTGGGGGTGGGGAACCTACAGCCTCAAGGCCATACGTGTGGCCCTCCAGGTCCTCAAGTGGAGCCCTTTGACTGAATCCAAACTTCACAGAATAAATCCCCTTAATAAAAGGATTTGTTCTATAAAACTTGGACTCAGTCAAAAGGCTGCACCCAAGGACCTAGAAGGTCACATGTGACCTCAAGGCTGCAGGTTCCTCACCCCTGGATTAGAGTATTGACCCACCCAAGGACAGCACCGGTTTCCCCATTTCCTGAAGGGAAAGTGTATTGAAAAGAGGAAGCATAGCCCTTTGATCATTTCAGGTCACCTTTAAACATCATGGGGGATGGGGAGAGTAGGAAGAAAGGGATTCTTCGGGGGAGGAGTCAAAAAAAGATAAGTGGGTTTAGGGAAATGGTCCCCCCAAAATTAAATTATTCATTACATTGAATTATTAGACAAAGCAGAATGGTAACTGTGTAACATTTTTATTTTATTGTGAAATTTGCCTTAGGATGCCTATGTTAAAAAAAATTTTTTTCAAGATGCCCATGTTACTTCAAAATGACTTACATTAGAGACATGACCAAGGGCGTGAGCAGGCTAGACCTTGCTTGTTTGGACATTTCTCCTTAAAGCAGGAAAATGTTTGAATGTAGATCAAAGATTCTTAACCTTTATGACTCATAGGCCAAAGCAGTCTGACCTCTGGAGACTCTCAGAATAATGTTTTTAAATATATAAAATAAAATACCAAAGGTTACAGAAGAAAGCAATTACATGGAAAGAAAAATGTATTTTTTTTTGTTCCTATTCAAGTTCATGGACTCCTGAAATCTATTCACACACCTCTTGGGAATCTATGGGCCCCAGGTTAAAAATCCCTGATTTAAAGTAATGTTAAATCAATTTTTAAAAAAATTTCTGGCAGACTTGTTCCTAGAACACAGAGTATAGCATTAATTTTTATTTTTTGAAACACTGATGAGCATTTAGAGGGCAGAGGTCCTGAAACTGTCTATCATGAGGAGGAGTTAAAGGAACTTGGTCACATTTACCCTAGCGAATATAATGGCTATTTGAAGGGTTGTCAAATGGAAGAGGGCATTAAAGGAACCGATCAATGAACATGGCAGAGAGGACAATTGAGGTTTAATGTAAAGACAGCAGCAAGGAAGGAATGTACGTGAAAGTAACTAAATCCCAGACCAATATCCCTCACAAACTACACACAGATACATACGCTACACGGACATAGCTTTTGTCACCAAACCCAACTTTGCTTTACAAATTTAAGGAATTTGAGGGATAGGATTATTCTATCTTTATGTCCTCAGAACCTATCACAGTATTTTCACATTGTAGATATTTAACATTTGTGGAATTGAAATGTGAAAAACATTCTCATTTCCTCTTTTGTTGTTGTTCAGTTGTTTCAGCCGATGATGAAACTGAGGCATAAAGGGTTAAGTGACTTGCCCAAGGTCACACAGTTAGTAAGTGTCTGAGGCACTCTATTCATTGTGCCGCCTGGATGCCTTCTTTTCCTCTTACTAGGGCCCCAAATAAAATTAGAGGCAGCTAGGTTGTACATCGGATACAATGCTAGACCCGGAGTCTGGAAGGCTTGAGTTCAAATGCAGTCTTATTCACTCACTGGTTGTGTGACCCTGACCAAATCATTTAACCTCTGTTTGCCTCAGTTTCCTCAACTGTAAAGTGGGGGTTATAAGAGCACTTACCTGGCAAGGTAGTTGTAAGGATCAAATGAGATAATATTTGTAAAGTGTCTGGCACATTGTATAAACTCTTATTCCCTTCCCTCCCTCCTCTTCCCTCTAAATACATCCACCAATCAATCACCTTTACATAGGGTGTATTTCTTCTTCATTATTGTGCAACATCCCATCCACCACAAACATCTATCTCCAGTCTTTAATCTTTTTGTCTTGCCCTCCCCACCCCCACCCCACCCTCCACAAAATCATTTTATTTTTCACAGAATCACAGAATGCTGGAATTGGAAGGGATCTCATTAGCCATCAAGTCCAAACCACATCCAAAGGAAGTGTCCACTAGAATATACCCAACAAGGGGTTATCCGCCCTCCACTTAAAGACCCACAAGGTAGGAAAATCCGAACATCTCCCAAGGCAGCTCCCTTTGCTTTTTAAAAGCTCTAATTGCTAAGAAGCTTTTCCTGACATCAAACCTAAATTTACTTCTACCCATTGCTTCTGAGTCCATCCTCTTAGGCCAAACAGAATAAATCTAATTGCTCCTGCAGATGAAAACCCCTCACATAATTTAGAGTTGTATTCCCACCCCACCCCCACCTTCTCTTCTCTACTCTAAACATACTCAGTTCCCTGAATCAAGCCTCTGTGGTCTGAGGGCTCCTCACCCCCCTGGCTCCCCTCCAACTCATCAACATCCTTCCTGAGATGTAGAACTCAGAACAAAGTACAATATTCCAGATGGGAAACTTTCACTTCCTTAATCTTGAACACTATAAATCTCTTAACACACTGACAATTCAGACCACTAAAATCCAAAGGTGTTTTCAGATGTTATCTAGGCATCCTGTATTTGTAAAATCATGACCTCAGAGACAACAAGGCATGGGTTCAAGTCCCACTTTTGCCTTATACTGGCTGTTCAACCTTCTTAGTGTCTGCTGGAGACTCTCAAAGAAACATAGAGAAGAGAACACACTGATCTACATTAATGGAAGTAGTTCCTCATTTGGAGCTCCCTGGAGCAATGAAATCACCAGTCTGGTTAAAAAAAATTAACCAAAATTCTAACCTACTAAGATCTTTTTGGATCCTAATTCTGTTATCTAACCTACTAACTATCCTTACCACTATGTATCTGCCACTGAATATTGTATAAGCAAACCTTCTCTACCTTTACTGAAGTCATTGATTAAAATGTCAAATAGAAAAGGCCCAAGCAGAGATACACTATATAGATATACCCAATATATTCTCCTGAATACCTCCTTCCAAACTGACACTGAATCATTAATAACTATTCTATGAGTCTGGCCATTTAATACGTTCCCAAATCTACCTACTATATAGCCCACAAGAGGAATTCTATCTCATTGACAAGAAGAAGAAAACAACTATATCAAATGCTCTGTGAAAATCAAAGTAAACTCTAGCTACAGTGTTCTCCTGCTTTGTCAGTCTAATAACCCTGTCCAACATGAAAATGAGACGAAGCTGGCATGATTTGTTCTTGAAGGAGTTGTGCTAACCCTTGAGAGTCACCATTTTCTCTTCCAGATATTCAGTAACCAAGAATAGAAATTCAGTTCACTGCTCTAGTTTGTATAATACCATCTTTTCACTTTTGAAACTTTGGTACAGTGTTTATCCTTCTCCAGATCTGGAAAGAGAAGCATTACGGAGAACTGGGACAAGCTTCTTTCAGAAAGTGGCAGTTAAAAAGAGATCAAAGGAAGCCAGAGAAGCCGGAGGTGAGGATGAGAAGGGAGACTGACTGTTCCAGGTATACTGTGGGATAGCCAGTGAAAATGCCTGGAGTCAGGAGATGGAGTGTCTTGTTCATGGAGGCCAACGTTACTGTATCACACAGTATGGGGGTTGGGGAGGCAGTGATTAACATGCAAAAAGACTGGAAAGGAAAGAAGGGAGGCATGTTAGGAAGGGTATTAAAAACCAAAATGGGGAATTTTACATTTGAACCTTTTTATAGACAGGAGAGGTGAGACTCAACATGAAAAGGGTAAGGATAGGAACAAGTCTGATACAGATGGGAGCAGTTCAGAAAAAATATTTAGTAATATATTGCGGATGGGATGGGACATTCATCTTCTAAAATAATACTCAGCAAGCAGAGTCAGCTGCTGTAAATTTCAGCTTTAAAGGTGGAATATGGGGACCTTTTGGGTGCAGACAGAAGCTTTAGGAGAGATTATACTATCTCTGCATTAAATATAATTTGGTGGATCTGAGATGTACAGAAAAGACTCTGTGACCCAGAGACTGAGGATGCATCTTAAAAGAGAAACTATGTCTTTCAGACTTAGGGGCTTCAACCCAGACATGGAAAAACTACTCTGAATCAATGTTCAGACCAGCCTCCTTGAGTAGGGTGGAGGGGTGAGAATGGAGTCCCCGGAAGTAACCTACATAAAAATACCCCTTTCTCCTTACTTCTATACTCAAAAGGGTCACTCCTAACAGCACCAATCCCACTGCCACATCTCATTCTCAGTTCAATAAACTTCCATTCTGTCATTTTTATTTTTCCTCTGTAATAAATTTCAACTTTCCCCTCCACCCAAAGCAGCCTGTGGGGCCAAGAGTTAAGAAGAGCTCCCCTCCTCATTGCCCATCAAAAGCTCTACTCTGCCATAGCTGGCCAAGCATCTCTCAGAGCCAAGAGCTTAGGCTGGAAAGTGATGAGACCCCATTGCTGCCCTCCTCATGGGCTCAAGGCTGAAGGGTCCATGAAGAGAACACAAGTAAAGACAGCAAGACTTACCCAAGTGACAGATAAGGGCACCCAGGACTCTGGGGAGCTGGAGGCATACAAGCTTAGTGGTAAACAGCACTTTCATTGGAGATCTGCCCATTTGCACAATAGGCTGAGAAAAGTATTTCTTCTTCACAAACAAGAAACAGATGGTCCTTCCCCTCCTTCCCACTCTGAAGGGAGGTGTGGCATTCAAACAATCATAAGCAGAAAGGAGTCTAGGACTGAGAAGTTAGAGACAGCAAATTTATTGTCCCTATATCTTCCCTATAATGAGAAAGCCCAGACTGTACTTTAATAGAGTCCCTCTCCTCTATGGTCCTACCAAACGCACTTCTACCATTAGTGGAAAAGGCACCAAGAATGGGTTTTCTAGATCATAAATGTAGAGGGCACACAGTTGTTACCTTACAGATAGTAACAAGGGAGTGGGGAGTAGGTCTGTAACCACAGATGTTTAACAATGGTGGGGAAGGTGTAGAGAGGGGGAAGAGGGAGATAATATGCACAGCACATTTTAAATCTGTATTAGTAATTTCCTCCATCATTCTCAAGTATAAATAATCAACATATAAATAATCAGATAATCAACAAACAATCCAGCCTTGATCTGCAGAGTCTACACATATCCAAAGTGTTAATGATCACACTGCAAATTTAACTGTCCACTGTCTCAATTCAAGATGGTTCCAGCACACTGGGGCTAGCAGCCCTCTGTTTCCTCTCTAGCCTCCCTTGTTTGCTCTGAACCAGGCAGAGGCTGAGCAAAGGCAGGACTTTTTCTGTCAATCAGTCAATAAACATGTATTAAGCACCTACTATATGCCAGGCATTGTGCTAAACCTGGGGCTACAAAAAGAGGCAAAAAGCAGTTCTTGCCCTCAAGGAATTTATAATGGAATGCAGGAGAGAACCACAAACCAAATATGTACAAACAAGGTATATATATATATAGGATAAATAGGAAGACAGGGAAAGTACTAGAATTAGGAGGGGTTGGAAAAGACTTCGTAGAAGATGAGTTTTTAATTGGGGCTTAAAGGAAGCCAGGGAGGCCAATAGACAGAGAGCAGGAGAAAGAGAGAGCATTCCAGGCATGGGAAACAACCACAGAAAATGCCCAGAGTAGAGAGATGGAGTTTCTTGTTCACAGAACAGCCAGGAGGCCAGGGTCACAGAACTGAAGAGACTGTGGTGGGGAGTAAGGTGTAATAAGACTGGAAGGGTTTGAGGAGGCCTTTATGAAGGGTCTTGAATACCAAATAGAGCATTCTGTATTTGAAGTTTAAGAGAGCCACTGGAGTTTGTGAATAGCAAGCTGAGGCAGTTGGACCTGTGCTTTATGAAAATAACTTTAGTAGCTAAATGGGGGATGGATTAGAGGAGAGACTTGAGGCAGGCAGATCCACCAGCAACTATTACAATAGTCCAGGTGGGAGGTAATGAGGGCCTGTGATAGAGTGGTGGCAGCATCAGAGGAGAGAAGGGGGAAGCATATGCAAGAGAGACTGCAAAGATGAACTCAACAGCCCTTGGCAACAAAGTGGATGTGGGAGACGAGAGATAGTGAGGAATTCAGGATGATTCCTAGGTTATGAACCTGAGGGACTGAGAGGCTGTGTTGTCCTCTACAGTAATCTGAAAAATAAGAGAGGAAAAGGTTTTAGGGACAAAAGATAATGAGTTTCACTTTAGACATATTGCATTTACAATATCTACTGGACATATATCTAGTTAGTGAAGTCTGAACGACAGTTGGAGATGAAGATGGGAGGTTAGCAGAGAGTTTGGGGCAAGTATGGATAGATTTGAGAATTATCAGCATAGAGACAGTAATTAAATCTATGAGAATTGATGAGATTATCAAGTGAAGTAGTACAGAGGAAAAAGAGAAGAGTCTAGGACAGAACTCTTGAGTGACACCCACAATTAGAGGATATGATCTGGGTAAGGATCCAGAAAAGGAGCCTGAAAAGATGTGGTCATACAGACAGGAAGAGAACCAGGAGAGAGTGGTAGCCTAAAAATTTAGAGAGAAGAGAATATCAAGGAGAAGAGGGTGATCAACAGTGTCAAAGATTGAAGAGAGGTAGAGAGAAAGTCATTGGATCTGGCTATTTAAGAGATTATTGGCAATTTTGGAAAGAGCAGTTTCCCTGGAATGAGAAGGAAAGCCAGACTGTAAAGGGTTAAAGAGAGGAAAAGTAGAGAAAGTGGAGGCACCTAGTGTAAATGGTTTTTTCCAAGGAGTTTAACCATTAAGGGCAGAAGAGCTATAGGACTATAGTTAGCTGCAATGGAAGGATCAAGTGAGGGTTTTTTGAGGATGAAGGAAAAATGGAGACTGTTGCTGTTTTAATTTAGCAAAGGGATCTCCTAGTTCTAAGGGACAAGTCAACATCAAAGTCCATCCTGGAGTCTAACAGAGAACAAAATGGAGGAGAGAAGGCCCCAACCTAAACATCTTGAAAGCATTCACCTCCTACTCCTAGGATCTGAAAATGCAAATATCTTTGTCACATAATAAACAAGGGGAGCAGCTGGTTAACAAAAGCACTGACCAGGAATGGAGGAGAGTTAAACCAATATAAACACAAAATACAAGGTAAAAGATTAACAAAGAGGTCCAGCTATGCTTCAGAAGGACAAGATGCTTATGAGTTGTTTTTTTATAGAATCACAATGGTAGGAAAGACCTCTGACATCATCTGTTCCAAATGGTATCCCAGTAGGAATCTCCCAAAGCGGATCCAGACATCACTTAAAGCTGCCCCTTGAAAGAGAATTTGCTACCTCCTGAATCAACCAAATTCATTTTTAGGCAGCTATCATGACTAGGGAGTCACTGTTATTCAACAAGTGGGCCACCTACCAGGTTCTCTGCAAAGGTCTGAAGAAAGACAAAAACAAACAAGTCCCTCCTCTTAAAAGGGGGAAGTGAGACAAACATAGAAACAGAAAGATAAATGTTAGGTCTTACACTTAGATTTAAAAAATCAACTTCACTACTATAAAACGGGGGCAGAATGGATAGAAAGCAGTAGTTCTATAAAAGACGTGAAGATTTTCATGGACACCAAGCTCAGGATGAGTCAGCACTTGATGTAGTAGCCAAAAAATCTAAGGCCATCTTGGGCTTCATTAAGAGGGATTTAGCTTCCAGGAATCAGGAGATTTTATTCTTCCCTAGGGGAAGCTGCTGGCAAAAGGGACAGAGAGCACTGGGCCTGGAGTCAGGAAGACCTAAGTGCAAATCTGACCCTATAACCCTGGACAAGTCACTTAAATCTCTGTTTTTCTCAGTTTCTTCAACTATAAAATGGAAATAATAGTAGCACCTACCTTGCAGGGTTGTTGTGAGAATCAAATGAGATAATATTTATAAAAGACACTTAGCACAGTGCCTGGCACATAGTGGGCATTCTATAAACGCTTACTACCTCCCTCCCCTTCCCTATAAGACCTCACCTGGAGTATTATGTTCCATTTGGGGCATTATGATTTAGGAAGGACATTGACAAATTGGAGAGGGTACAGAAGAGATTGTAAACGGCCTTGAATCCATGTCATAGGAGGATAGGAGAATCAGTTGAAAGAACTGTGAGGACTTGGCCCTAGAGGACAAAGCCAGGAAGAATGGATAAAAGTTACAAAGAGGAAAATTTCATCTCGCCTCCAGGAAAAACTTGGTAACAATGAGAGCTCTCCCAGAGATAGAATGGGCAGCCTTGAGAGGTAGTAACCTCCCTCTTCTTGAAGGTCTCCAGGCACAGGATAGATGACTTCTTGTTGGGTATGTTGTAGTGGGGATTCTTTTCATGGATGGGTTATACTAGATGACTGTTGAGGTCTCTTCCAACTCTTCAATTCTGTGATTCTGTGATAGCCCTTCCCTGTCATTTTACAGAGGAGGAAACTGAAATAAAAGGTTAAGTAGGCCAGAGGAGAAGTTTGAAACTGGGTTTTTGAATTTCAAAACAAGTTCTCTTTCCATGTACTATACTGTCTCATTTTACTGACGAGAATACTGAGGCTCCTAGAGGTGAGGTGACTTTTCTTAGGTCACACAGGTGGTGGGAAACAAAGCTAGAATTCAAACCCAGAGCCAATGACTGCAAGTCCTGTGCTCTTTCTTCTATACCTTTAATAGATTAGAATTTAGGGAGGCTTTGAAGGACCAAGCTGTGTTAATTGACATAGTGCACGCTTTCATCCATGAGGCAAAGGAAATAGAGATAGGTTGCAAATTTTTATTTCAAAGTAAAATTATAATAAAATTTTTGTGTCAATTGACACACCTGGTCCTTCTAGTGTTAAAACTCTAAAAAGACAGCTAACTGCCCCTGCTTCACCAAGTCTTCTTCAGACTAAACATCTCAAGTTCCTTTAAATGGTCTTTATATAACATAGTCTCCAATCCTTTTACCATATAACAGAATATCTTCCTGCTTCTTCTTACAGACTTACAGTGAAGGGGAAGATCCCTGAGAAAAGATGTCAGTGTGCCTAATGGACTGAAAGGTAAAGAGCTGGATTTCTCCAGGCAGCTAGTGATGCAATGAATAGAGCATTGGACTTGGAGTCAGGAAAACCTGAAGTCAAATCCAGACTCAGTTACCTCCTAGCTGTGTCACTCTGGACAAGTTTCCTAACCTCTCCTTGCCCTCAGTTTCTTCTATTGCAAAATGAAGGTAATAATAACACCTACCTCAGAAAAAGGTTATTGTGAGGATCAAATGAGATAATATTTATAAAAGGCACTTGCCACAGTGCCTGGCACGTAGCTGCTGTTGTTTGTCCTTCATTCCTGAAGAGGACCACTGACATCAGAAGGGTGATGTCCTGACTTGCAAGTGAATTGGATTTAAGTGAGGCAGAGCTGTGCAAAGTTATCAGTCTCACTCTCTCCTCTAGGGTCTTCTCCTCTGAGTTCAGTGGCAAGACATAAATTAGGGCAACTGGAGATAACTCCAAATGTAGCAGGAGACCTTGACCTTTTTTAAACTAAAATATTTCCCTAAAAAATATTTAAGCTAAAATATCTCACTTTGTCTGAGGCAACACCCATTCAGTGATTTAAGGCTGGGTAAGAAATGAGGCAAAAGATGGCCTCCTTTGCCTACTCAAAAAAAAAAAATTAAACTCTGAGGGAAAGACCCCCCAGGGTTTCTGGCCAGAACAGAAACAATTGCTATTTACAATCACCCTGATCCATCAGAACCCAAACAATTAGCAGTGAGGCTTGGCCTGAGACCTATTATTAGCCAATCAGTGAGAGCCAGGTGATTTGGATTTAAGGAATGGTCAAGTAGTTCTATTTGAATCCCAATATGCTTTATCAAAGTCTGGTTTTCCAGTACTCTATTTCAAGAAATCATAAATGAAACTACATGGGACAAAAGAGTTAATTGTCCCAGGGTTGTTTTTTTTTAATTATAGAATAAATAAGTGTAGAAGAGGAAGAAAAAAAGCAAGCACTCTATAAATGCTTATTTTCTTCCCCCTTCCCTCTCCCCAGTCAATGGCAATCATAGACTACACAGGGCCCCAGAAGGGCCAAAGGAACCTAGAAAGGCCATCATACCATTTCCTCACCTCTGCTCAGGCTCCATCTTTATCAAATCTCTCTACCCAACCATGGACTATTTACTTGCCTACTGGTCTCTCAAAAATGCAAAAAGTTTAAAAAATGCAAAAAGTAGGTACACTGAAGATCTGAGCCTGAATCAGGAGCTTTCCTCTGTGAATATGTGGTCACAGTGCTGCTATTGTACAATCAATCTTTTTTACTCCATTTAAAATTATCTAATAGTGTTTTATTGAGCAGAATAAATCGACCGCTTTCACCACTGTTTCTCCACTAATGGGAAACAGTTACACAAAGCTAAAGCCAACAGACCACCTGCTCTTCTCTACAGGCTCATAACAGACTGTCTAAAATGTGAGGTTTCGGGAATGCCTTGTTCTGCTTCTTTAAATGTCACCCACAAACCTTGTTTGCAATTCAATGCATCTAAAAGTGTTGACCCTTGGAGGGCAAGGACTCTTTTTCTTATTTGTACCTCCAATGTTTATAACAATGCCTGGCACATAGTAGGTAGAATTGTTTTATCAGTTGTCTTGACTTAAGAAAGTGATGGTGATAACTTTAACAATACAGATTAAGCTATATTTCTTTTTATTATTTTATTATCTCATTTATTAAACATTTACTTGTACACTCCTACTGAAAACCAGAATGAGTGTCTGCAACCCAACAGAGGTAAGAATCTCTGATCATACTGTTTGCTTTACAAGACATAGAATCATGGAGTCTAAAACTAGAAGAGACTTTACAGATCATCTAGTCCAAGGGTCTACAAACTTTGACCTGAGGCCTATGCCTGTTTTTGTACAATCCAAGAACTAAGAAGGATTTTTACATTTTTAAATACAATACAACTTTATTTAAAATTGTCAACTCTACTCTCAGCTCTTCTACCTTCTCTCAAGCTGCCTTGCTACCATGTTACAGCAGACTATGGTCCCTCAACTGGCCATGAAGCATCTCCCTAGGAACCTATATTATGCCAGATACCCTGGCCTGGAACAATGAAGGATCACCTAGGGAATCAGCCAGTGAAAGCAGCTTGCAGCTGGCCACCCCAACCAGCCATTCCCATCTATCTTATCAAACCCAGCCCCAGCTCTTCCTTCATCACTACTCTCCTCTGCCTGATATAGTAGAAAGAACACTGGATGTGGCAGAGGACATGGATTCAAATCCTGATTCTGTCATATACTACCTATGTGACTTTGGATAAATCATTTCACTTCTCTGGGACTCAGCTTCTTTTTTCTTTTGTTTTTTAAATTTTTAACACTTTTTTTCAAAATTTTGAGTTCCAAATTCTCACCCTCTCTTCTTTCCCTCCCCTCTCCTTAAGAAGGCAAGTAATATAATACTCATTACACATGTGAAATCACATAAGCAAAATATATTTCCATAGTAATTATGTCACAAAAAAAACAAGAAAAATAAAGAAAGTAAGAAAATCACATTTCAATTTGCACTCAGAGTTGAGCAATTCTTTCTCTTGAGGTAGATAGCAATTTTCATCAAGAGTCCTTCAGAATTTTCTTAGATCATTGTGTTGATCAGAGTAGCTAAGTCTTTCATAGTCGGTCATTATTACATTATTGCTATTAGTGTGTATGATGATCTGGTTCTGCTCACTTCACTTTGCATCAGTTCATGCAAGTTTTCCCAGGTTTTTCTGAGAGCATCCTGCTCATCATTTCTTATAGCACAATAGTACACATTATATCACAACTAATTCAGCCATCCTCCAGTTGTTAGGCATCTCCTCAGTTTCCGATTCTTTGCCACCACAAAAAGAGCTGCTATAAATATTTTTGTACATATAAATCCTTTTTCTTTTTCTTTGATCATTTTGGAATATGGATCAAATAGTAATATTGCTGAGGGAAAGGGTTTGCAGTTTTATAGTCTTTGGGGCCTAGTTCTAAATTGTTCTCCAGAACAGTTGGACTACAACCTCCCATTCCCTTCAAGCAAATTTTTGAAAAATGAAAAACAAATCCCTCAATACATATTTACATAGTTTTGTGTTTTCCTTTTGGAGGTCATTTATGGTTTGTTCAATTTCTTTTTATGATACTGAATTAAATAATCTAATTCCTTTTTTTGTTAAGCTGAGGTTTTTATATTTTTAGTATTCATCTATTTCCTTCAAGTTATCAGTTGTGTTAGTGTATAACTGGGTAAAATTTTCCTGATAATTTCCTTTACTTCCTCTTCAATTGTTTTAAGTTCTCCTTTTTCATTTTTGTTCAGGCCAGTTAATCAGGTTGACTATTTATCTGTCCTTCTCCTCTATCTATCTTTGATTATAATGATGAGGTATAGCTGTCAGAGTCTAAGTTAATAAATAGCCAAACTTCTCCTCTGATTTTGGGAAATAGATATTTTTCTGGGATGATTCTTCTCTCTTACTATGAAGAACAGTTAGTATTGTAACAGAGGAGCCTGATCATAGAATTGTCAGCTGGAATTTTGAAACCTTACTCCCTGGTTACACCAAGTCATTTTTCTACCTGTCATTGGGAAATTGATACATTTCCTCTTCTTAAATCTTCACAATCTGAAGTGACTTCTTTCTTGATCTCTGTAGCACACATATAGATGCATGTTCTAGAAATAAGATAAGCTGTTTTCAACACAGACTGATGAACTATTTTCAACAGTTCATTAAAATGTGTTATTTTTTTTTCCGCTTTCCCTATTCCTCCTGTTATCAGCCTTTGAAATTCACTATCCACTCTAGTCACAAACTTATAAGGTTTCATCTTTTTGATGGATAATTAAGTATAGTGGGGCAGCTAGCTGGCATGGTGAATAAAGTGCCAGGCCTGGAGTCAGCAAGACCTGAGATAAAATCCAGCCTCAGACACTTACTAGCCATGTGACTTTAGGCAAGTCACTTAACCCTGTTTGCCTCAGTTTCCTCATCTGTAAAATGAGCTGGAGAAGGAAATGACAAACTATTCCAGCATCCTTGCCATGAAGACCCCAATTGGGGTCATAAAGAGTTGGGCATGGTTGGACACCAACAACAACAACATAGTGAATGAAATTAGCATAATGCTTGTCAAAATTACCACTAAGATCAAACTCTGGAAACACCTGTGTCTAGTTATATCTGGCACTGCAGTCTTTATATTTTGCACAACTCCAAAATCAGAACCTTTAAGATTTTCTAGTGGTTTACTTCCTTTTTCTACCTCAGGTACCAATCACATTGTAAGATTTCAGTTACATTTTTATTCCAAATATGCCGTTTTTTTCTTAGTGGAAAATCACCACCATCCAAGCCTTGGATATAGAACTTGAGGTCCCCCTTTCCCCAGAAATGGCCAAGTGATCAGAAGTTAAATGGAACTCGATCATATGCCCTAACTAATAATATTTAAGGGAACAGATGGATATAATTCTACCCTGGTGTCCCTCTGTCTAAGAAGAACAGAATGACCTCAGCCCCTTCCTTGCTTCCCCTCCAAGCAGGAAGAAAAGCCTCTCTTGGAGAAGGATTGGGGAGACAAGGTCAGAGATGTCTATTCTGCCTCCCTTTGAGCCACACAACAACAAACCCTTGCAGCACATGGCCATCTCTAAACATGAGACACCTTTCACTTTGGCTACATGAATCTAACTAGGAATTCAAGTGATACATCAGAAAAAAAAACTTCTACATTAAAGCAGAAATCTAAAGCTGTTCAAAGGCAGCATGTTCTGAAATCAATAAAGAGAACTAATAAGAAAGATATTGCTGGGGGCAGGGAGGGGAGGGTGAGGGACCTGTGTCCAAAACTGAAGAAGACTCTTGTTCAAATGATGTTTTATTTGCAGGCCATTTTTACCATATGTATTTAAATCATATGTAAAATCAAAGAGAAATAAAAATTCTGGGAGGACTATACCCTCAAATAAAACTCTTTTTTACCCTAATGTTATGTTTAAGATCCAAAAGTGTTATATTTATAACACTATTGTGAGTGTGTAAATGGAAATTAATTGGTGGAGGCTCAAGAACAAAGTAGCAGTACTGTAATACCCCTCAACAGGGTTTCCCCTAGGACTCTGGTCGAATTTTAGTGCAACCACATGGTGGTGATCTTGCTCTGGGGAACCTAAACCTGCCAATGTGGGAGAAAGTTGGAGTAAGTGAGACAATCCAGAGAGTGAGTAGGTGATACAGAGCAGAGGGAGCTACCTCCTGTATGGGACCCAATCTGTTACACCAGTAAAGTTGGTGACTTGAATTCACAATGCATGAAATGTTCCCCACCAACATAACCTATCTCTCTATGAAAAGGAAAAAAAAAGTTATAGTTCTTTACTTATTATCTGGGGTAAGATTGAGCATTAGTTTCACAGATTTTTACTTTCTCTTAATCCAATCCCTCATTTTACAGATGAGGAAACTGAGGCCAAAAGAAGTTACCATATCCAAGGTCACTCAGTCCGTAACAAATCCTGGATTAAAACCAAACCTGGATACTTGGGTCTTATGCCCAACTCTTTTGATGGTGTCATCAGGAAAAAACAACAACAACAACAGCAAACCAAAGCTCTTTTTACTTCTCAACACACCTAACTGTATTTGATACTTAAATATTTGTTGAATCAAATAGAATCAAACTGATTTGAATCTCTGGGTAAAAAAAACCTGAGGTCTAAAATATAGCCTTAATCTGATCTCAATCATAGACATTTTGTCTCCTGGTAAGTGAGGTCTTACAGTAATTAATTATTTTTTAAAATAAATGCAAACTTCATATTTTGTTTATTAACCAAGCAGTTCTTAGAGAATCATTTGAGATCTCCCTGTGTCCATACAGCTGAGGCAGCCAGACTAAAACCTAACGTTACCTACCAATGTCTGGTACTTTTACCTAATTGCAATGATCCTAGCTGGTTTGTGAACTTCAAAAGCCTCAGTAGGACCTGTCTCACACCCTCAGATGACTTGATAAGTGGAAGGAAATTCTCAGAGGTGGCTCAGCCGCAAGGACATTAATAACAAGGCCTACCCCAGAACCTCCCACAGAGGAAAGGCAATAGACAAAAATACCTCCTACAGATCTCCTTGAAGCTGAGAGTTTAAGGGCTAGAACCACAAGACTGAGGCAGAATGGGAACACCACATCCTCCCTCCCCTACACCAACCTAAGGTTCTCTACATAATCTAAAGTTTTTGTGTGACCCTTTCATACTCTGGGTCCCAGAAGATGTCATCAGAGATCCATTGCCCAGCTTGACTTTGACCTTATACTCAAAGACAGATGGAGGGGAAGGGAAATAGAAAAGCTTCTTAGGCTAAAATGGAAACATGAATACCACCTCGCCTTCAGAAAAACAAAATGGAAAAAACAAAACACAGAAAGATACAGAAACAACACACTGTGAACAGCCAACACTACCCTCCTTCCTTCCTCCAGTGTCTGCATCATCTTCTGCTCTCCTTGAAAGCTAGATGTCCGACTTCCTGTCTCAGCACATCTCTGCCAAAGGTACCCCCAATAAATACTGGGATTGAGGATGAGTGTCCTGTTCTGCCCTCAGGTAAATGTTTGAAAGCCCTCATAACTTGGTCTCTTAATGCCCTCTTGCACCCCACCTACTCCCTCATCTCTCAATGTTCTATCGGACTCTGTTTCTCTGTGCCATTTCTCCCTTGCCCCTACTGTTAATCTACAATGTACCTGGTCCCTTCCCATCTCTCCCGGCATCTCCCAACCCCCGTCCCTTTCCAACAGTGTCTGTTTCTGCCACTCCCTTCCCAGCCTTGCCCCCAAAGTCTTTTGCTTATCTGTTTTCCCTTCTGCTTTGTGACCTCCTCTCCTCAACTTTGAAAAGTAATTCCTTTCCTTCCATCATCCCTGACTCCAAAAAAAAGTTACATTTCCTGCCTACATCAGATTCCTAAATGGTAAAGACTTTCCTGAAGTCTCTGCTTTATCATTTCCCTTGCCTCCCAGAACTTGCCCCAACCAGGGAAAACCAAATAGGGGTATCTAGGGCATTGGTAGATAGATTTCTCTTTTTGTTAAAAGTTGTGTAACCTGGTTTCGAGGCTAAAACATTTGCATAAGACTCATTGGCAGAAGGCACCACCATCCTCCCAGTCACCCAAGGCCAAAACCTAGATGCCACCTTTAACCTATCTCTCTCTCTCATACACACCACAACCACCACCCATGTCCAATCTATTGCCACATCTCATCCATTTTACCTTTGTAACATCTCTCATACATGTCCCCTTCTCTCTTCTGGCACTGCAACCACTCTGGTACAGGCCTTCAAGACCTTACAACTGGATTATTGCAACAGTCTGCTGGTTGATCTCTCTGCCTCAAGAATATACCTTTACAAAAAAAGAAAAAGAAAAAGAAAGTTTGTAAGGGGCAGCTAGGTGGCACAGTGAATAGAGCACTGACCCTGAAGTCAGGAGGACTTGATTTCAAATCCAGACTCAGACACTGAACACTTACTAGCCATGTGACCTTGGGCAAGGCACTTAACCCCAATCGCCCTCCAAAAAAAAAAAAGAAATGAGAAGCAAATGGACTTCATAATAAACCGATGCTGAGTGAGGGGAGCAGAACCAGGAAAACATTATACACAATTACAGACACATTGTATCTGTGATGACTAACTTTGATAGACTGAGATCTCAGAAATGCAAGGTTATAAGACAACTCCAAAAGACTCATGATGGAAAGGGATATCCACATCCAGAGAAAGAAGTACAGACTCTGAATGCAGATTGAAGCAAACTACTGTTCTCTCTCTCTCTCTCTCTCTCTCTCTCTCTCTCTCTCTCTTGTGTTTTGTTTTGATTCATTTCTTCTTTCTCATTGTTCATTCCATTGGTTATAATTCTTCTTTACAACTTGACTAATGTTTAATGTGAAGGTATATGTAGAACCTATGTCAGATTGCACGTCGTCATGGAGCTGGGGGGGAGGGGGAGGATAGAGAGGAAAGGGGAGAAAACTTGGAACTCAAAAACCCCTGTAACTGAATGCTGTAAACCAAAAGTAAATAAATTTTTTTAAAAGATTTTAGAAGGAAAAAAAAGAAAAAAAGATGCTGCAATTAGGCCTTACATAGCATCACCACAGAGTCACCATCCTCATTGCCCTCCTAATGTGTTCAGTTCTGGGCATTATGTTTTAGGAAGGGCAGTTAACAAACTGGCGATTATCTAGCACTCAAATTTATACAGTGCCTTATCTAGCATTTTGAGGGCCTGGTATCCTATATCTACCACTCTCTGCGGCTCTCTATAACAATCCTCAATTCAAGAGTCAAGAATTTGTGTCCAAGTAGACTCATGTCCAAGTGTCATGTCTCAAGCTTTCTATATGTTCCCAGGGGAAAGATAGAGGAAATGCCACTTATTTTGTCTCAAGTACCCCTTCTGGGCTACTCTCCCAAAGTGAACATGCACTCACAGGTTGGGTCCTCAGAGACTCAACTTCTTTCAAGATTTGAGAGTATACCCTGTGGTGCCACCCTTCTAAAACTACAGTACATGAACTCCTATCAGTGTGTTTCCTATTAATAATCAGTTGGTAGACTCAAATAGCTCTTAGTAAAGACATTTACTCAAATGGCATTGCAAGCACAATAGCTACAAAACACGCTTACCTCTCACAGTCTCTGTAACTTGCTCCTAAAGGTGTGCAAATATGAAGAAGTCTGAAAGAGGCCCTACCATACACTTTTTTGGCACTGGCTCCACCTGGTGGCAGATGATGGTTTCCTGGACATTTCCCAAGGATTCAATCACATACTCATGGCAGAGTACTTATTGAGCCTTACTCTGTGCCAAGCCCTAGCTAGTTACCTTGAAGTATAGGAAAGAAGCTTCTCAGGGTCCCTGTTCTGGGTAGACAGTGTGGTAGAGTGGAATGAGCAATGAATTGAAAGTCAAAGGACTTAAGTCTGAGACTTAGTTGAACCACTTACTTGCTATAAGATCACAAGCAAAAAAAACCTCTCAGAACCTATTTCTTCATCTACAAAATGAAGATGATAATTCTTTGTGAAACTATACGTGAATCCTCAAAAAGCTTATCCTCCAATTGAAGAAATATGGCTAACATACAAGAAAGGGGAAGGGAACAAACATTCACTCTGCTTTGATCCTATTTGCTCCTCACAACAACCCTGGGAGGAAGATGTTGTTATTATTCCCATATACAATCAAGGAAACTAAGGCAAATAGAGACAAGGTGACTTGCCCAGAGACACACAGCTAGTATCTGAGGCCAGATTTGAACTCTTCTTGACTCCAAGCTCAGCACTCTATCCACTGAGCCACCTAAATGCCTTATACACAATGCAATGGCAAGATCTCTAGACTGAGAATAAGAGGATGTGGATTTAAATTCCAGCTCAGCCATTCACTCCTCATTCAACTTTGGACAAGTCACCTCTCCTTTGAGGACCTTGGTTTCCTCATCTGTAAAATTAAGAGGTTGGATTAGATTTTTAAAAAGATCACTTTAATGGGGCAGCTAGGTGGTGTAGTAGATAGAGCATCAGCCCTGGAGTCAGGAGGACCTGAGTTCAAATCCTGTCTTATTAGCTATGCAATCCTGGGACAGTCATTGTCACAGAGAGATCACTTTAAACTCCCAACACCCTCAGGAAAGAAAGTTTATTCCCTAAATTGGGCTTGCAGTGCTATTATTATAACCACCAAATGGAAACATTAAACTCACAGTCAGCTCAAACCAAGGATGAGTCTAGATTGTGTTTTTCTAACCCAAAATAGGACCACAGAATCAGGTCTCAGGTCATGACCAGCAAAGATTTTAGACTGGGAGGAGGGGTTGGGGCACAACAATGTCTATTCCCTTTTGGAGCTAAGTTGAAAAGTACTTACACAGCTAGATTTTTTTTTTCACTTGGGCTAGTTCCCAGCAGGCTGAAAGGGTAGAACTGGACTTTTGACCCTGAAGTAGGAGCTTTAGCATATTTTTCCAAAATGAACTCCTCCCTAACTAATATTGCTAAGGATATTTGTGGGGGGGAAAGAATAAAGAGTAGCTTGAGTAGGGGTAAGGGTGAGGAAGCTGGACATCTGCCCTTTCTCTAATTAGAATCCCAAGAACTGAGAGAAGAAAACTCTTGGAAAACAGACATCTAAGCAAAAACTCAAGATGTGACTATCATATATGAGGTTGGTGGACTTGAACTTTTCAGACTGATTCACAAGCGAATAATACAATTGGGGATCACTGTGATACTTTTTAATCCCCTGGCTAGGACTATGTCCTCAGGAGGTTATTTAGAGGAAGAAAAGGCCAGTCTAACACACCAAAAAATCATAGCAAAGAATTAGAAACAACCCAACAACTGAGGAAATGGCAGAACTTTTAATGGTATTCAAATGTCAGTCAGTCAATCAACATTTATTAAACTCTAACCAGATACTGTCCTGAGAACAGGGGATACAAACAAAGACAAAAGATAGTCCTGGCATCCAAAAGCTGAAAGATTATTGGGGGAGACAAGAAGCAAACAAATATGTACAAACAAGCTACATACAAGATTAATGAGAAGTAATCAAGAGAGGGGAAATTGGGAAGGGCTTCAAGTTAGGATCTGAAGGAAGTCAGAGAAGCCAAAGGGCTTCTTTGTAAGAGCCTTCTTTGTAAGAGGCTTCTTTGAGGAAGGAGCATTTTCCACACATGGGGCACAGGCAGGGGAAATGCCCAGAGTTGGGAGATAGAGTGTCTTGTCAAAGGCACAGCTAGGACACTAGTGTCCCTTGATCAAAGAATATATTGCAGAACGTAAGGTGTAAGAAAACTGGAAAGGTGTGTTTGCAGGGGGATGAGTGGGTCATGAAGGGCTTTGAATGTCAAACAAAGGATTTTCTATTTGATCTTGGAGGTGATAGGGAACCACTAGAGTTTATTGAGTAGGGGAGTCAGACTGTCTGTGCTTTAGGAAATCACTCTAATGGCTGAATGGACGATGGAGTGGTATAGGGAGAGAGCTGTGGCAAGCCAACCAATCAGCAGGTTATTACTGCGGTAGTCCCAGCATGTAATAAAATGTAGGCAATAAGAGATTTTGCTCTAATGCCTCATCACCACCTGGAGAAAACTCTGGGTTCTTTAATGACTGTTCAAGAAGATCACAAGCTCTGACAGGTCCCATGAAGATAGAAAAGATCTGTGCCTGGCCCCATTGATAAGTCTGTGTGTCTGTTGTCCAAAGATTAGCCAAACCAAGGTCAAAGATTGACCTCAACAATGCAGCTGACACAGCAACTCTCAAAAGACCTACAAAGACATAATAATGCTCTGTAGAGATAGATGGACTACACCAATGAAATCACAGATCATTGGATCATTGGTTCCTTGATGGGTCATGATAAATGGGAGTGTTTTGCACCAACAGAAATGACAAATGTGGAAAAACTAAAGAAATACATGAAGGCTTATAGGAAATAGGACAGAGTGAAGGAAGCAGAATTAGAACAATGTATCTATGTACTGACATGTATATTGGACTCCTTGAATCTACTACACTTCATAACTCAATTCTCACATGCCAAGGCTAATCCTCTTCATCAGTGACTGACTCTCTTATCTTCTGCAATGGTTACATTCCCTAAAACTACTTCTGAAACTGACTCCAGAGCTGAAAAATTGAACTTTTCAAAGATCTGGTCAATTTTCAGCTAGCCAATAGCAAGCTACTCTCCAATTTCATCAGGGAAAACTGCACACTTTGAAAAGACATAACAAGGTGCAGTCTCCTGTGTCCTTCACTTAAACACATTAGCAACTCATTATGAGGCAGAGTCAAGACGGGGAGCACTGGGGAGAAGTGCAGTGAGTTTCCTCCTAAAATTCCCCCCAAAAGATCTAGAAAATGCACCAGATCCCTGATGGGAAAGTACAAGAAAAAGTCAGTAATTTGTTTTTCTAATGCAGTCCATCTAGGGAGACAGATTGAGGTCTGTGGACAGTAGAGAAGGAGGCTGGCCAAGAGTGCGCCTCCAGACAAAAGAAAGACTCTGCACTAGGGCAAGAGGAGATTACAAACTCATACTAGGGCAGTGGTTCTCAACTTGTGGGTCGCAACCCCTTTGGGGGTCAAACAACCCTTTCACAGGGGTCACAGGGGTCGCCTAAGACCATCAGAAAACACAGATATGCCCACATACGAGTATTAAAGGGTCACGGCATTAGGAAGGTTGAGAACCGCTGTACTAGGGCATCATGATAGGAATTGGTGCCAACTGGCAGCATTTACATTCACTACTCAGTTCTAAGTCACAGATTCAAGGTGAACTAAGGAGGTTACCTGCATCTGGGAGGGGTATTCAATCAATCAGTAAACATTTGCTAAGCACCTGCTATGTACCAAGCACTGCTAAACACTGGGATTAGTTAAGTATTCCAGAGTAAGGAGCAGCAGTGTGGCTCAGGAGCAGAGCAGGGTCTTAGTTCCAGCTTCTTGCCCAGAGAAATAACCAGGGCAGGAAAAAAGAGATCCTGCATTTCCGTCACTTTGAAGCAACAAGGTTTCCTAGATGGTTGATAGTGGTTTAGTCCAATAACAGTCACTCTTGTTTAGATCAAAACCCAGGTCAAAAACTTGCAAAGATCAATTAAGGGGCAGCAATTAGGCTTTACCCTAGATCAGACCACTTTAGGAGCACAAAAACTTGCAGGTCCTCAACCTGAGCAGTCCCTGAGATCTTGGAATAACATGGCACTGAAAAACTCAAGAAAGTAGCAACAGGGCTAGTCTAGACCTTCCCTCCAAAAGTGAGCAGAGGCTAGGTTTCTCTTCTAGAACAAGAACAGACAATTCTGGTTGCCTCTTATCATCAAACTCAAAGTAAGAAAGTAGACTGGAAGAATGAACAACAACAACCAAAAAAAGGATTCCACCATAAAAAAAAAAACTATTGTGATGACAGGAATGTTTGAGACACAAACCCAGAAGAAAATAATTACTGCGAAGCATCTACAAGCAAAGCCTCAAAGAAAAACACAACATGGGCACAGAACCAACAGGACTCCTGGAACACATGAAGCAAGAGTTTCATTTCTGGCAGTCCTGCCTAGTATGTAGGACCATGCTTAGTATTGGGGTTTAGTAATCATCCTCAGCTTCTCTTCCTGTCCCAGCTAAGTAAAGGAAGAAACAGCATGGCAGAGAAGAAAGAGCCCTGAAGAGGCAACTTAAAGGCACAGTTCCACCACACCTTTCTGGGCCTCACTTTCTTCACCTGTAATCACAAAGTTATTGTAAAGATCAAGTAAGACAAGGTAGGGAAAGTGATTTTCAGTTATATAAATGTGGGCTAACATTATATACATTTTACCACCTCCTCCAATATTCCTTTATTCTACCTTATATTCTCTTCTTCCTAAGTGAGGCAAGGAAAAGTGGGTGGATATTAGGGGATCTCTTCCCCATCCCCATCACTCTCTTCCAAAAAATTCCAAAACACTGGATATAAATATAAATTTACAAAGTTGGTGGGGGAGATTGTAGCTATTTTACAGACAAGGAAATTAGGGCCAGAGAAGTGAAATTACTTACCTGAGGTCACACAACTACTAAGTGACAGAGCTAGTCCCAGAATATAGTCCCTTGACTCCCAGTCATAGACAGGTAATCCTGTGCCACTCCAACGTAGGGTCAAGCTGGGAACCCCTTTTCACAAATCCCAATAATATTAAGGAGGTCCTACCTCCCAAGGTTGTTGGGAAGACAAATTGGGTTAACAATTGTAAGTTGTTGTTTAGTTGTTTTTCAGTCATATCTCTACTCTTCATGATCCCATCTGAGTTTTCTTGGCAAAGATAAAGTACTTTACCATTTCCTTCTCCAGCTCATTTTACAGATGAAGTAATTGAGGCAAACAGGGTTAAGTGACTTGCCCACAGAGCTAGTGAGCATCTGAGGTCAGATTTTAACTCAGGTCCTGCTGACCAGAGGCCCAGCATTCTATGTACTGTATCACTCAGCTACCCCTAATAATTGTAAGATGCTTTATGACCTGGGGTGGCTAGGCGGCACAGTGAATAGAGCACCAGCTCTGGACTCAGGAGGACCTGAGTTCAAATCCAGCCTCAGACACTTAACACTTACTAACCATGTGACCTTGGCAAGTCACTTAACCCCAACTGCCCTACCCTCCAAAAAGGAAAAGGAAAAAAAAAAAGACACTCTATAACCTTAAGGTGAAATATAATGCTAGCTATTGTTATTACGAAAAAGTCAATGGAAGGTAGCATACTCCATTTCCTTCCTTTTCCCTCTTTATTTTTGGTTACAAACTTTTATTTTCTGTCTTCTTTGTATGGGCAGGGTTTGTGTCTGTCTGTCTGTCTGTTCCTCTCTTTCTGTCCCTCACTGTTTCTTTCTGTCTCTGTCTCTCTGTCTCTCTATCTCTCCCTGTCTCAGCCTGTGTGTCTCTCTCTGTCTCTTCTCTCCTCTCCTCTTTCATCTCTCCTATGTTATAAGAGAGGTCACAAAGAGTCATACAAGACTGAAAATGACTGAACAACAACAACAAAAAGTTAAAAGAACTCAGATCCCTCTCATATTGAAACAGAATAAGTAGCATTTTGCGTAGAAGACCAGATAATGGCAGCAGAGTTTAAGAGAAAACTCTCAGGGTTCAAATCACAGAGGACCACCTAATGAATGACAGCCCAGCAGAGAAAATAACCCAGCCTTACAGAAGTTGCCCATAGATGCCATGATGAGCTCTTCTGAGGGAACAGCAAGCAGCAGCACTAAAGGGAGAGAGGGCTTCCAAATGGGGCACAGTGTGAGAGTATGAGTTGCCCTAGGTACAAGTCTTCTCTAACTCTGCTTCCAGTATGTGTCCCTTGACCACTTGTGTTCTTTCTCTCTCTCATGGCATGAGAATCTTTGGGATGTCCCTTTGTATGACCAGGGCTAAGGGATTTTCCTCATCATTAACATTACTTTGTTGTACTACTGAATGTCTTTTGCTTTGAACGAATATGTCTTTTGGTCTTCAGAAGGGGTCAACAGCTATAGTTTTGAGTAGAAGCTGATTCATAATATGCCTTGATCCTACGCAGTTTTTCATAGGGTCATATGTTAGGGGGCTCTGAGCCTTTTTATCCCCCTTTCAATAACCCTCTTAGAGTACATTCCTAGGAGTCACTAGGTCAAAAGATAAGAACATTTCTACAACTCTTCTGTAACTATAGCCCAGGAGACCTCTTCCCCAACCCTGCTCTTCACTGCTCCCTCCCCAGGTGTGGCTTATGAAATAACAAGATCCCTGTGTCTTCTGCCCCAGGGCCTTAAGTCTTAGTTCTCAAATCCCTCTTTCTACTCCTCCCTCTGTCCCCATCAATTCTTGTAGCTCTTGCCCTGTGTGTTGGAATTACTAAATATAGCTCTGACCCTAATCCTAACCATACCCTCATATCGGCACCCTCTCTCAGCCCTTCTGGGTATAACCCTCAGCCAATGAGTTTGGTACCAAAGAAGTAACCCGTGGTGAGGTAGGGTAGAAATGGCAGGCAGAAGCTTTTGGGAAGATACTTTTAGGAATAACCTCTCTGGAATTCCATCTCTAGTCTAGTCTCCAGTTGTTTATAATTCCTGAGCAAAACTTGAGAAGAATCATCCATGGATTATTGATCTTTCCTTTCTTCTTTTTTTTTAAACCTTTTTGGAGGGAGGAAGGCAGGGCAATTGGGGTTAAATGACTTGCCCAAGGTCACACAGCTAGTAAGTGCTAAGTATCTGAGGTCACATTTGAACCCAGGTCCTCCTGACTCCAGGGCTAATGCTCTATTCATTATGCCACCTAACTGCCCTGATTATGGATCTTTCTGATGCAAAAGGGAGAGGAGAGCTAAGCATGTTATTATCCAGCCCCTCTCTGGGAGCCCCCTAAAGCAAAACTCTGAGCTGGTCACTGGGGAAAGATTCATAAAGAAAATAAAATCTAATCCCTGTCCTCAGGGAACCCACCTAGCCTGAAGGTGAAAATAGGATCCTCTTCCATAAAGGTATAGAAAGCAATCATGTCTGCCCTGTCTTTTCTTTTTCAGACTAAACATTACCAGTCACTTCATCGGATCCTTATATGGCCTCATCTCCAGGTTACCACACTACTTGCCTTCCTCTAGACACTCTCCAGCTTGTCAATGTCATTCTTAAAAGTTGGTACCCAGAACCAAACACAACATTCATTTTAAATTGCATTTATATAGTGTTTTATCTAATAATTTAAGGGCCTGACAGATTGTCTCTACACTTGTTTGTGGCTCTACTTAAGAGGATATTCAAGAGACCATCATCCTATATCTCTCCTCACTTTCTCAGTCAAACTCCTAGAAAAAAAATTGTCTATGCTTGCCTCCATTTCCTTTCCTCTCACTTCTTAATCTGTTGTAAACTGACTTTAGACTCATTATTTATCTGAAATTGCCTGCTTTGAAATTAACAACAAGCTTTTAAATGGACTTTTCCTCAATCCTCATCCTTCTTGACTTCTCTTTGACATTGCTAAACTTCCGTTCCTGGGTACTTTTTGCTCTTTGGGTTTGTGCAATACTGTCTCTTATCTTTTTCTCCCTGTAAGGCCACTCTTCTGAAACTTCATTGCTTAATCATTACCCATATTATACCTGCCAACTGTGGGTGCCCTTAGGCTCTGTCCTGAACCTTCTCTTCTTTATCTATACCACTTCTTCAACTGTGGGCTGTGACCCCATAAGGGGGCCCAAAAAATGTGGCAATGGTAAAAGGTTTCTGAAAGTGCAAGGACCAAAAACTAATTCAAAATCAAATGTGCAAGGAATCCGAGGCATTTCTGTTAGCAGTTGACCATGTTGCATCGTACATCTTCCCTGCAACTTTGGTTCTGAACACAAAGCATGTCCACTTTGCATTGAGCATGGTCTCAATGCCAACAAAAGCTGCCAAAATGGGAAAAGGGGTCCAAGTGGAAAAAGTTTAAGAAACCTTGATCTATACTTTCACTCAGTGACTTCATCAGCTCCCAAAGGTTTAATCTTATCTCTATTTAGATGACACTCCCAGATCTATATAATCAGCCCCTGTCCCCCTCTTGGGCTTTTAGGTTGTATCGTGGATGGAGTGCTGTCTCTGGAATAAGAAAGAGTTGAGTTTAAATCTGACCTCAGACATTTACTATCTATGTGACCCTGGGCAAGTCGCTTAACCCCGTCTGCCTCAGTTTCCTCATCTGTAAAATGAGCTGGAGCAGGAAATGGCAAACCACTCCAGTATCTGCCAAAAAAAAGGGGGGGGGGGGTCCAGGAGGAGTCAGATACAACCGGAAGTGATGGAACAAATCAGCAAAAGTCTCCTTCCTGAGAGTCATTCCTGCAGCACCATTATTCTTCCAGTTACCCAAGTTCACAACCTTGACCCATCAGTCATATCTAATCAGTTGTTGAAGCTTGTCATTTCTATCTCCACCACCCTTCTTGCCTCCATCCCCTTCTCTATTTATGGAGTCACTTTGATAGTTTGAGCACTCATTACCTCTGGCCTGGATGATTGCAATAGTTTCCTGATTGGTTTCCCTGACTCAAGACTTTTACTTCTTCAATCTATCCTCTGAGTAGCTGCCAAAGTGATTTTCCTAAAGTGAGAGTCTGATGGTGACATTTCTTTATTCAATAAAATAAGTGACTCACTACTACCTCTAAGAGAAGGAATAGACAGACAGATGGACAGAGAGACAAAAAGACCAATAGATTTCCTTCATTTTCAAAATGTGAATTGGATTTAAGCAAGGCAGAGCTGCATAAAGTTGTCAGCCTCACTGCTCTCTTTCAGAGTCGACGAAGTCCAGTGACAGGACAAAAGTCAAGACGACTACCAATGGCCCAAGATGCAGTGTGTGAGGATTAGAAAATATGTGCAAGATTGCAAGCGGTTATGTTGAGGCACAGGGAAGTGTTTGAGGCCCAGGAATTAGTTGGGTCACGTGGAAGTCAGAGCATATTGCACCATTCCTGGCCAGGGGATATTGCATTGTTCAAGATTCTCTTACATGGGATACCTGATGTTCCTGACTAGTGTCTCCACACCCTGGGGCCTTCATACCTTTGTAATTGCACTTCCCCTCTCACAATTTACCTCCCCTCTCACAATTCTGCTCAGCTGGGCTATGTCATGTGTGGTGTATGGATCTGGGGTATATATAAGACCCAAGCCTTGGAGGTAGTTGGGAGCCTGCCTTAAGATCTGGCTGTAAGGCTTCCCCACAGAGAGACCTCAATAAACCTTCTTTGCATATACCTTTGAGCTGTGACTCTTCTGTTCTGGAGAACATGCTGGCACCTTCTCCATTAGAGTAAGTAACTGGCTGTCCCTGCAGGCAAGTTAGGGTACTCTGAAAGAGAACTCTGACAAATGGTGCCCAAACAGGGACGTAGAATAGGAGCAGGGAAGATAGGAAAGCTGGCAGAGAGGACTCTCTGAGAGGACAGAAGAGCCTGAGAAATAGTTGCTACAGGACTTGGCCCAGAAGCCCAAGATGGGGAATATTTTGTGGAATGTCTTGAAATTTGCCTTTTATAGTCCTGACAAACTCATAAAGAAATTTAAGGAAGATACAGACTCTGACTCTGAGGAAGAAGGGCGTAATCAGGCTCAAGAAGCAAGCAGGGAAAGTGAAACCAAAAACAGAATGGCCGAGGAAACTTTAAGTAATCAAAAACTGGCCAAGAAAAAGGAAAAAACAGAGATAGACTTTTGTTCCCCTTATCCATCGGTTCCTCCATATGAGTCTTACTGGGACCTTTCGTCCACCCCTGTGGCTCCCACCGTAACTCCCTTTCAGCAATTAATACAGAAGGCAAGGGGAGCTGGTAAGATAGTGGCTCATGTGTTCCCTGTCACTGTTGTATCTGATGACCCAACAGATCCTACATGAGTTAGGCATGTTTATGCTGCCTTCTCATGGAAATTGGTAAAAGAATTAAAGGACACTTGCTCCCATTATGGCCCCAATGCCCCTTAGACAATGAGTTGTTTAGACAATATAGCTGACTCCAACATCATGTGCCCTTGTGACTGGTATGCTCTTGCCCGAGCATGTTTGACCCCTGGGCAAAATGTGGTCTGCAATGCTACCTACATAGAGGAACGTAAGAAGGTGGCTCAGATGCTTCCTAGGCCTCAACAAGAAATAGACAAGATGACAGGTAGTGGTGTGTACTTGGTCCCGGCACAGCAGTTACATTATCAAGCAGCAGATTATAATCACATAGCTATTTGTGCTGCAAAGGCTTGTAAATCCTTGGTGTCTGATAAAGATCAAGGCCTGTCTATAACCAAGGTGAAACAGGGACCCCAAGAGCCCTTCACTGATTTTGTGGCTCATATGCAGGAAGCCATGGTTAGAACTTTAGGGGATGTCCTGGGGGCAGGGGATATAATAAAAATTATGGTCAGAGAGAATGCCAGTGTTGATTGTCAAAAGGTGATGGTGGGCCTAAAGAAGGACGCAGGATTAGAGGAGATGATAGACAGATATTGGGGCGTGGGTTCACAGGTGTATCAGACTGAATTACTTGCTGCCACTTTGCATAAAGTCTTACAGGTGTCTGAGGATCAGACTTGCTTTAATTGCAGGAAGAAGGGGCACCTGCGCGCACAGTGTAGCATAGGAACTAAAAGGAAGGGTAGAACTCAGGGAATGGGTGGCAAACTAGGTCATTTTGCTTTACAATGTAGAGAAAATAAAGAGAAATATAGGAAAGCAGGTTCAGGAAACTTTTGGGGGGCCCTTTGTGGGTCCCGCAACAGGTTATGCAAGTGGCTCAATCAGCTCCAGCCTTCCCCAATCAACTGTGGGAAGGATATCGAATGGCCAGAGCTTTGAACCCACAATAGAGCTGGAAATATTCTCGTTAGATAATTGGAAAATAGTACCTTTTACCACAGTCCTTTTGCCCATATCCTTTTTGCCCTCTAAATGTCTTATGTTGAATCATCCTCGTAGTGCTGCTGTAGTACACAGCACCATTTTAGAGCAGGGTACTAAGGAATGCATTGTCACCAACCCACATATTGATGAGCTATATGTTAGTAAAGATATTCCTATTGCTTTGGCCTTCCCCATTCATTCCTTCTCTCCCTCAGAACAAGTAATGTTCACCTAGTATATAGAAGCCTCCCAACCTATGATCACAATATCAGTGGAAGGTATCTATTTTCCTGGGCTGCTGGATACAGGGGCAGACAGGACTGTGCTACAAACAGAGAAGTGGTCTGAGAAGTGGCCTTTAAAAGAACAAGAAAAGGAAATCAGGGGTGTGGGTGGGATCTTTAGCGTGCCAGAATCCGCCAAACCTCTGCAGTGGAGTTATGAACAATATCAGGGGCTATTCATTCCCCTAGTGGCAGATGGTTTAGGACTAAACATTTGGGGGAGAGATGTGTTGAAATTTATGAATATGAAAGTGACCAATTTTGGATAAGGCCACTGGTCACGTTTAGTTGTCTGCCCATAAGATGGAAAAACAATAATCCTATATGGGTAGACCAGTGGCCATTGGCTAAGAACAAGCTATGGTCCAGGAGGGAGAAGTATGGATGGGCCTATATAAAATAACCATTTGGGGAGAAGGGTTTGTGTCTCCACAGAACACGGGCCATGCTGGTATCCTGTCCGAAGGGTCCAGGTCCTTCCACAACAGCAACAAAAGGAAGCAGAGGAAAAGAAGGAGACCCACAAGGTGACTGAGGCAGAGGAGAAGCTGAGCTAAGACCATGCAATGGCTGTGTTTTGCGTTGGCTGTGCTGTCTCTTGGGGGTGAGGCTTGTCAATGTGGCCAGCCTCATGGTGATAACTTCTGTCTGTGAACGTACTTTCAGCCTCCCATTCCACCGTGCCCTGTTTCTCAGTTGTTGTGATTGTTGCTGAGGGGCTATTTTGGTGCAGGGGCTGAGCCAGCAGACTTTTAAGATTGTCAAGTGGACTTCCAGTTGTGTCACCCCCGCCCCTTGCCATGCTACTGGACTGCAATGGGAAACCATTGAATACCACCTGCACGGCCTTATGGAACGGGGTGGTTTGTCAGCTGACAGGATGGACCTGGGTGAATTGATGTGGGACATGGGTCGTGCCGACCATAGGGGCTTGGCCCCACAGGATGTTGTGCTGACTTGTTGAACAAATTGAAGAGTGTGTCATGGTGGGCCTGAATTGAAAATTGATTGTTGGTTTTTGGATTGCTAGTCTTTTGCTTTCTTGCTTTGTTATTCTGTATTTCCATGAGTATTAGAAATGCTGTTAGCATGTTGAAAAAATTCTTTTAAGTTTGCTCAAGGCCCAGATCACACTCCAGCGTGAGCACAATGCACAAAACAAAAAAGGGGCTGTGTGAGGATTAGAAAATATGTGCAAGATTGCAAGTGGTTATGTTGAGGCACAGGGAAGTGTTTGAGGTCTGGGAATTAGTTGGGTCATGTGGAAGTCAGAGCATATTGCATCATTCCTGGCCAGGGGATATTGCATAGTTCAAGATTCTCGATTCTCTTACATGGGATACCTGATGTTCCTGACTAGTGTCTCCACACACTGGGGCCTTCATGCCCTTGTAATTGCACTTCCCCTCTCACAATTTACCTCCCCTCTCACAATTCTGCTCAGCTGGGCTATGTCATGTGTGGTATGTGGATCTGGGGTATATATAAGACCCAAGCCTTGGAAGTAGTTGGGAGCCTGCCTTAAGATCTGGCTGTAAGGCTTCCCCACAGAGAGACCTCCATAAACCTTCTTTGCATATACCTTCGAGCCATGACTCTTCTGTTCTGGAGAAGATGCTGGAGCCTTTTCCATTACAGTAAGTAACTGGTTGCCCCTGCAGGCACATTAGGGCACTCTGAAAGAGAACCTTGACAGCACTGGATGACCTTGGCATCTTTGATGTCTGACCAAGCTCTAAGCACTCCACAGTGCCCACTTCAGCCACCTTCACAGCTAGTGGAACAAATTGTTCTTCATCTGCCCATTCTCCCCCCTTCCCCCAATTTACCAATAAGTTTAAGGCTCATCAGTTAACTTCAACCTGGACCAGGTTGTGGTCACTTTTAATGCTACACCTTCTTGGACCCACAGGTGAGAGCTGAGTACCGGGCAGACACCAAACACGATGAACAGTCCTAAAAAGGTCTTGACAAGCCCTCGAACGAGAGGTACTAGTCCTCCTTGAACATCCCACACACGCCAAATAGATAGATAATGTAATAACTACATATCACCACCAGGTGGAACTGGAAAGCAATGCAGATCAAACTGTCAAACACTCCTGAACATGGGGTCTTGTCTTCTCTGCCTAGGGAGTTCACTCCCCACCTCTCTGCACCCTTCACATAAGCAGAGTTGCCCTGGCAATCACTGCCCTTGTGGGGCATGACTTTCTTTCAAATTTGGTGCATACTGCTTTCCAGGGAAAGGGAAAAAATGGCCATCCATTTATCCATCTCTGTGGCTGTACCAACTTTTACTAGGAGTATCTTCTTGGGTATTTTTCTCTTTGTTTTTCTCTGTATATGTCTTTATCTCTCTATGTGTGTGTCTCTGTCTCTATGTCTCTGTTTCTATCTGTCTGTCTCTGTCTCTGTTTCTGTTTCTCTGTAGCTATCTCTCTGTCTCTTTCTCTGTGTCTCTGTGTATCTCTGTCTCTCTCTGCCTCTGTCTGTCTGTCTATCTTTCTCTCTTTCTTTTTTCTTAAATTAATAAACTCTCACCTCTATCCCTTGGTAGTTTACATGGGCAAAATCCAAACAGGGCTTACAAAACTTCAAAGATTTAGATCTCTTTTCCTTTGGAGTTTGTCCTCCCTCTTTTCCAGTCCTCTCTCATGAATCCAAGTAAGTAAAATTGGCACAGGCTTGATAGGGATCTGGTTTTAATACAATTTTAAACACATAACAAGAAGTCCCAAATACATTTAAAGAGATAACAGTTCTGAATAGCAATCGCTTAGTCTCCATTAGAAATGGGTAAACAGGGGCAGCTTGGTGGCACAGTGAATAGAGCACCGGCCCTGGAGTCAGGAGGGCCTCAGTTCAAATCCGGCCTCAGACACTTGACACACTTACTAGCCATGTGACTTTGGGCAAGTCACTTAACCCCAATTGCCCTTCAAAAAGCAAAAAAAAAAAAAGTGGCTAAACATCCAGACATTTTCCCTCTGCATCTTCTTATCTGCTGGGATGGGTAAAATCGGGAAATAGATAACGAAGTCAGGTAAAAGTAGAATGGATGTTTGCCCCAGGAGGCCACAAGGGAAACCCAAACCAGTTTCATCTATAGATAATCACTGTTTCATGCCCCACTGGCACTAGCAGGCTCTATATTAATTCTTCTACATCAAAGTATCATCAGTACCTAGGATTCTGATCAAGGTCAAAGGAGCAGCATTCATATGGTCTAAATTGGACGGGTTTTGGAAAGTTCTGTTAACAGACCCTAGTTAGGACTCTATTTTTTGAGGATGACAACAGTACAGGAGAATATGAAGGCCATCTTCAAATTAAAGTCCCTCCTGTCCCCCCATTTCCCCCAAACCAGTGAAAACCATAAGATGCTCCAGACAAAAGCCCCCACATTCTATTCTGTCTAGCTTTCAGACCCACAATCCTTACTGGCCTCTGGGGAGTGTGCCATGAATAAAGTATTCTATAATTTTCAAGTCTTTCAAAACTTAGCCTCAACCTACATTTCCAGCCTTATTACTCTCCTTCAAACATTCTATAGTCTCCCCACCAAATGGGCCTTCTTACTGTTCCTCATACACAACACACATACTCTGCCTCTGAGAATTTGTACTGGCTATGCTCCCTGTTTGCCACCTATCCTCTCCTCACTGCCATCTCTCAAAATTCTTGGGTTGTTTTTTTAATCAATCAATCAACATGCATTTATTAAGCACTTATTATTTGCCAGGCATTGTGCTAAATGCCGAGGATACAAAGAAAAAGCACAAAATAGCCTCTGCCCTTAAGAAACTTAGCTTCTGGTGTGGGATATAGACAATATCTATAAATAAGGACACACAAAATAAATCCAAAGTAAGTGGAGGTAACCTTAGACAAGTGCTACAGAAACATGAGCTACTGAGGGGCAGCTAGGTGGCACAGTGAATAGAGTATCGGCCCTGGAGTCAGGAGGACCTGAGTACAAATCCAGCCTCAGACACTTGACACTAACTGTGTGACCTTGGACAAGTCACTTAACCCCAACTGGCTTGTCTTCCTCCCTCCAAAAAGAAATACATTTAAAAAAAGAAAGAAAGAAAGCAATAAACATGAGCTAATATCACTACCTTCAAGGAGTTTACTGTTCAGTAAGGAATACAAGGTTACCACACAAAGAATTACCTAACAATAAGAGGCAGTGGGGTACAAGGCAAAATAGAAGCTTGAGGGGACCAGAAAAGACTCCAGGAAGAAGGAAGCAACTCATGAGCTGGGTCTTTGAGGAAACGAGAAATTGGAAGAGTCTGAAGTCAAGAAGAAGAGCATTTTAGAGGACAGCCAGTTCAAAGGCATGAAGATAGGAGATGAAGTGTCCTGTGGGATGAACCGCCATAGATCAATTTGGCTGAATTGCCAGTACCGCCTTCTACACAAAGCTTTTCTTGATTCTCCTCCCTCACTTCCTTCCAGTCCCAGATAAAATCCCACCTTCTGCAGGAAGCCTTTCCCGATCCCTCTCAATTCTAGAGTGTTTCATCCCTCTTCATTCTTGGGCTTTCCTTCTGATGACTATGTCTAATTTACTGTGCATGTATCTGGCTTGTACATATGTACAAACATATTTGCATGTTGTCTCCTTCGTTAAATTGTGAGCTTTTCAAGAGCAAAGGTTATCTTTGTGTCCCTCGGTGCTTAACACAGAGCCTGGCACATACCGGACATTTAATAAATGTTTATTAACTGGCTACTAATGTCTTTAGCTTCAAAATTATCTTGTATTTATACTGTATATGTCTACATATGTCATGATTGTCTCCCACAGTAGAATGCAATCTCATTGAGGTCAGGGCCTCTTTCATTTTTGTCTTTGGATCTTCAGCACCTTGAACAGTGCCTGGAACACAGTAAACACCTAATAAATGCTCATTGATCAATTGATTGAGCATGTCTCATGTTGTCTCTATGTTCTCCAAGGAGTGACTGGGGAAGTGTCATTTGTCTTAACAATCTGTGTTGGAGGCAGACAGCAAAGACATAAAAAGCTACCCAGAAACCAGAGGAAACAGGTAAAGTGGATAAATCAATAAATGTTTTGATTGATTAAATATCATCTCTTCCTCTACAATATGACTGAGTACAAGATCAGAGTGGGAGGAAGGGGAAAAGCACAATTGATAGCCTCATTCCAAAGGATAAGGGTTCACCCCAATCAGAAGCAAAGAATTACTCTGTTTTGATGAGAAGCCATCACCCTCACCAGAACAACAGCTCAAAGGGAGGCTTCACGCAAAGAAAGACCCCCGCCTTTAAGCCTTCCCCAGTCCTAGTACTAACCCCAAAGCTAACTAGCCATTCCTTAATTATATCTGTCACCTCCAGGCCTGATTCATGCCCCTCTCTCACCAGCTTAAACCCAGACCCTGTTTCTCAGAGCTAAGAACTTGGCCTAACACCTACCTGCAAGCCCCTACCTCATCCACCTATAGGTCACAGGGCTTAGAGATGAAAGAGTCCCTTGAGGTCAACTAAACCAACCCTCTCATTTTACAGCTGAATAAATTACAGTAAGTTACAGAGCCAGGATCTAAACGCAGATCCTCTGACTCCAAATCTAATATTCTTTCCACTGCACCATACTGGGCTCAAACCCTAGTACAACCCTGGCAAGACACAAAACTTCTCTGGGACACAGTGTCCTCCTCTATAAGATTGAATTGGAATAGATGAGCCCTGAGGTCTTTCCAAACCTAAGTCTATGATCCTCTCATCATCTCTGGCCCTTTTCCTGATGCAACAGCCTAGAGAGAGGATCAGAGTAAAGAAGGAAAGTGGACCCAAACTCCACACACACAAGCATGGACACACACACACACTCACACGTGCACACGCATACACACACACATACACGTGCATGCATACATACACACATGTGCACGCACACATACAAACAACACACATATATGAGATCCTCGTACACATCAGAGAAACCCAGGCTCTGCTCCCTCTCCTGGTGTAGTCTAGGCTGTCACATGGCAGTGCTGGCACCATCTAGTGGCCATGACTTGGAAATACAGTCAATAGTTTTTTCAGCTTTCTTAGAAACAACTCACCATTCATTCAGCTATTATTTTTTAAATCCTACTCTGTGCCTACCTCCAAGCTAAGGATACATGTAAAGAATACAAAGTTAAGTTCATTGGCAATAATCACATGTTGGAAAAACTTCACTGGCTACTACACTGACACTGCACAAAGCTGATAAAAGAACCCTCGAGCGAGTTCTCCATCCCGTCTGACCTGGAGTGGTAGCATACAGATACACCCCCGCTTCCCCAGGAGAACAAGAACAAAGAGAAGGGAGTCACATATACACAGATATTATAACTACTTCCTGAAGCAGGAAAACAACTGGAAGGAAAGTGGGAGCCCAACAATTGGGGAATGGTTGAAGAAATTATGGCACGTGAATGCAATGGAATATTATTGAGTCATAAGAAACTGAGAAATATGACTAATTCAGAGAAACCTGAGAATACTGTGTAAAGTGACTTAGAGTAAAGTAAGGAGAAAAATTTACATGATTGCCACAATAATGCAAAGGAAAACCACACTGAAAGATTTTAAAACTCTGATCAACAGGATGACCAATTGTGACTTCAGAGACCTGATAACCAGTGGGAGGAGCATGCTAGAGTCAGCTCAAACCAGTTCATGAGAGAGCATTGTTAAATTTTCAGTGTAAGCATTTAAACCTCAGGAATTGACAAGCACTACAAATCCGGGTTTGATTTACTGGTTTGTGGATTGTCTAGACTTCAGAAACTGAGGAAGAAAATGGTGATTAATGTAGATTAGGCTTTAAACTATGTCCTGTTTACATTCTTCCCAGTTGTTAAAATTTTTCAGCAAGCCACTGCCTGACAGTGAAATATGCCTCCATTCTCTACTCAGAGAGCTGCTGCAATATGGATGCAGACATGGCACATGTGCCCTTTTGTTTTGTTTAACCTCATTTTTTGTTACAAGAAAATTTTTGGGGGGTGGGGGGTGTCACTGGAAAGCGACAAGTAACAGTGATGTAAAGAAAAGAACATCAGTAAGCTTTTTTGAATGAAGAACAATGGATTTGAATTCAGAGAACTTGAGTTCAGGTTCCAGCTCACTGGTTATGGGACAAATTACCTAATATTTCTCTCAATTTTCTCATGTGCAAAATATAATAATACTAATCCCAAAGAGAGTCAGGTTCTTTCTTTGGCTCTACCCCAACCCTAAAGTAAAATGCTGGTGAAATCTCTAAGAGAAAGCTCAGATATAGCCCATATGTAGAATTTCCCAAAATTTGGATAATGGAGCTCTTTCCCATAAAGAAATTCAATATATAATACGGGGATCAGATATGGGACAGTTGTTTTTTCCTCCATCACAGAAATTGCCTAAGAAGCAAAGAGTTCATAAGGGGATGAGGGTAAGGACATTTTAATCATTTTATTTGCGCAGTTCCAAATTGCTTTCCAGAATGGTTGTACCTATTCACAGCTCCACCAACAATCCACTAATGAGTGTACCAATCTTCCCACAACCCCTCCAACATTGACTAGTCCCATCTTTTGTCATCTTTGCTAATTTGCAGGTTGTGAAGTAAAATGTCAGGGTGATTTTGATTTGCACTTTTTTTATTCTTAGTGTTTTGGAGCATTCTTTCATGTGGCTGTTAATAACTTGCAATTCTTCTTTTGAGAACTGTTTGCTCCTATACTCTGATCACTTATGCATTGGGATATATGGGAGGACCAGTACCTCTGGTGGGAAGGCTTGCCAAATACTTTTCAGGGCTGTTCACCCACTTTTGGCATCCACCTGTCACTTAACTCTCACCTGTGTCTCCAAGCAGCTATAGCATGTGGGGTAGCCACACCCCAGTAAAATTGTCTTGGCAGATGTGCCAAACCACGTTGAGAGTAGCCAACCAGTTGGTGAATTAGGGGGATGCCTACCCAAGCATGTGAAGAATTCTCCTGGCAGACTGTGTGGGTGAGAACAATCTTGTTGTAACAACCATGAAGGTAGCTGAAGTAGACACCGAGGAGCACTGAGAGCTTGGTCAAACATAGAAGATGCAGAAGATGCCAAGGTCATCCACTGCATTCCAAAACATCACCAATCATCTTGGCTTCTCTCTTGCCACTAGATACTGATGACTCTGGATGAATGAGACAGACAACTCTTCACAACTCTACCTCCCTTAAATCAAATTCAAATGCAAATTAAGACAATGCCCATTACCCCAACATAATGATGCCATGGGTCTTCTTTGAAAAGGAAGGACAAACAATTTGGGAATGATGTTTGGTCTTATATTTATCTGTTAATTGTTTACGTATTTTCAATACCAAACCCTTGTCAGAGAAATCTGATGGAGAGATTTTTTTCCCCTCTGACCACTTCCCTTCTTATCCTGGTTGCATTAATGTTGTTTGTAAAGAACCTTTTTAAGTTCACCTGTTTTATCTCCTTATGTTCTCTCTGCTGCTATTTTGTTACTCTTGTCCTTGATTGTTGTATTTGTTTGCCTTTCATATATTTCTGTTACCCGAAATGTTTGTTTAGTTCTGGTTCTTTCTAAAGATGCTTCAATTTTCTCTCTTTTCTTGAACATCCAGCTTTTTTTCACTAATGGTTTGGCTGAGGGTCACGGGGTCCGCTACCTTGGGTTGTCTCTTGAGCTCTTAGCCTTCCAGAAGATATTATTCAATGTCTTCTTACGGTTTCTGGTGGGTACATGTAGAATAGTATTGTATTATTTGAATTTCCTTTCCATTATATTTAAAGATTTTTCTCCTGGTATCTTGCAGGATTTGTTGCTCATCATTGGAATTGCTAAACTAAAACATTATGTTTCTTGGAGTTTGCAGTATCAGATATAAAGTCCTCTGTTCACCTTTCAAAGCTCTTCTTAACCTAACTCCTTTTTACCTTTTCAGTCTTCTTATGTATTACTCCCTTCTATGTACTCTGAAATCCAGGGACAATGATTTCTTTGTTGCTCCTCTAAAACAACACTCAATCTCCTGATTCTGTATATTTTTGTTGACTGTCCCATACGGCAGGAATTCTTTCTTTCCTCATTTCTGTCTCCCAACATCCTTAAAATCTATGCTAAAATCCCAACTTCTGCAAGAAGCTTTTACTGACTTTCCTTAAAGCTAGTGCCTTTCCTATGAGATTACCTCCAATTCTACACACACACACACACACACACACACACACACACACACACACACACACACACACACATCCTGTTTATATATAGTTGTTTGCATGTAGTTCCCCCTCCCCCCCCCCATTAAATTGTAAGCTATGTGAGAGCAGGGCCTATTTCTGCCTTTCTTTGTATCATCAACACAGCACAGCACCTGGTGTATAGCAGGCATTTAATAAATTACTACTAATTTGACTTAACTCCAATTATTATGGTAAGAGTTTGGTATATGACACTACTTTCACAGCTTGGAAAACTCTAGCAAAAAAAAACAGATTCAGAAAACATCTCACCCTATATACCACAATTTTTTAAAAATCACCTCCAATAAGCAGTCAAACAATATAAGGAATTTCCATAAATATATAAGATCAAGTACTATACCCCAAGAAATGGGAGGCAAAGGATATAAAGTAATAGTTTTCAAATGAAGAAATATAAGCTATCAAAAACTATTTTAAAAAAACATTCCAAAGCACTAATAATATGAAAAAAACAAATTAAAACAACTCTGAGTCTTCATTTCACACCTACTGAAGTGACAAAGATGATAAAAGGCCAAAATAGTCAATGTTGAAGGGCATATAGGAAGTAAGGAACATTACATCAGATGCAACCACTCTGGAAAACAGTTTGGAATTATGCAAGAAAAGTTACTAAACTGGTTAAATCCTTTGACCCAGCGATCCCACTATTAAACATATATCCCAAGGAGGTCAAAGACAAAATATACCTTATATATGCTAAAATATTTATGGTAGCATTTTTCAGAGTAGCAAAAATTAGAAACAAGATGGTCACCTATCATTTGGAGGGATGATTGAATAAACTGTGGCTTATTCATAAAATGTAATACTATTGTACCATAAGAAATAATGAATAGGAAGAATCTGGGGAAAATGTGAAAATTTCTATGAACTGATGCAGAGCAAAGAAAGCAGAACCAAGAGAAGATAAATACAATCATAACAATATAAATTAAATCAACACTAAATTACATCAGAACTCAAAGTAAATATTATTATTAATCTTGACTTCAAAAGACCTATGACAAAATATTCTTTCTTCCTCTTGGTAAAGTATGATTAGGCTTACAGGTACAAAATATTGCAGAAGCCATCAGAGGGAGAGAGAGAGAAAGAGAGTGTTTTGCATAGCGGTTTTTCTTAGTAACAAGGGAGAGATCTGTGCAGATGGTGAATGAGCAATGGGAAGTGACAATGGTAAGCAAAACAACAAGCATTAATTAAACACTTCAGAAATGTTACTGTTCTATTCTCAGTAGGACAATGATCAAAGACAATTCTGAAGGATACATGAAGAAAAATGCTATCCACCTCCAGAGAAAGAACTGGTGGAGTCTGAATGCAGATTGAAGCATACTATTTTTCACTTTCTATATTTTTTTCTTAGTGGTTTTTTCCCCTTTGGGTCTCTGTCTTCTTTTATAACATGATTAATATGGTAATATGTCTTGTATGATTGAACATGTATAATCTATATCAAATTACTTACCATGGTGGGGAGGGGTGCTAAGTGAGTAAGGGAAAAAATTTGGAACTCAAATTGTTTTTTAAATGAATGCTTGAAATTGTCTTTACATGTAATTGGGGAAAAATAAAAATACTATTTTAAAAAAAGAAAAATGAAGAAAAAAGAAATGCTATTGTATCTTGATGATCTCATTTGTGGAGAAGGGAAGTTGGTTTCCTTCCCTAAGCACAGGCAATATATCCTAGAAAGTAAAGGGCAAAAAATGTTAATATTAATTTTAAAAATGTTTTTTAAAAGAAAGTAAAAGGCAGATAATAGAGGTAAGGTAAGTGTTGTGCAAAAAAAAAAATGTGTCTACTGCTGTTATCCCATTATAAAGTGTGAAAAAGTTTCCCGGAACAGCTTGTCATTGGGTAACCAAGGTTGACTACACTCTGGTGGCCATCAAAAATCTATGCTTGGAAAACAGTCTAGAGTTGAGGTAGGAAGCAGTTTTTTTTTTATTAAATTAATTTTTTTGTTTTATTTTTGTTTACATCATTCATTTCCACAAAATTTTGAGTTACATATTTTCTCCCCATCTTTCCCCTACCCACCGCCCCAAAACAGCCATCCCAGTGTATCCCCCCTCCCCCATTCTATTCTCTCCTATGTCTTCCCCCCTCACCCCTCTGACTTTTAGGTAGGGCAGGATGGATCTCCCAACCACAGTGCCTGTGTATCTCAAGTGGTAGGATGCAGTTTTGTAGAGCGGGACCTCAATGCCTGTATCAGAATGGGGGATTCAGAGTGGGAAAGGGAAGGGGAGAGAATTTCTCCTTCCTATCCATCACCATTGCCCCTGGATCCTTGCAGCAGAACTACTTTCCCAGTAAACATTGCATCTAACAGGGAACAGAGAAAGAGAGACAGCCAGGGTGGGGGTGGGGGGGGCCGTGGAACAAAGACAGAAAGACAAAAAGACAGCAAAATTTGTATAGACACAGACACACAGAGACCTAGAACAGAAAGTGACAGAAAAGGAGAGACAGAAGCAGAGATACACAGATAAAGAAACAGAGACAGAGACACAGAGAAACCAAGAGAGAAAAAGAAATAGAGAGGGAGTAGGAAGGGAAAGAGAAGAAGAGAAGAGAAAGGGAAAAAAAATAGAAACAGAGATAGAAAGGCAGAGACAGACTTATACAAACACATAGAGGCTGAGAGACTAAGAGACAGGCAGTAGCAAAGACAGACAAATCTGAGAGAGACAAAGAGAAAAAAGAGATGGAGACACAGACAGATGGAGACAGAGAGAGAGAAAGAGAGAGAGAAGGAAGGAGGGAGGGGAGGGAGGGAGGTAGGAAGGAAGGAAGGAAGGCAGATGTAGAGAGAAACAAGCACAAAGAGACCAAGAGGGTGGGGGGGAAAAGAGACAGTCTGAGAGGGGAAAGAGGTGTGGTGGAGGGAGGGGGGGTGCAGAGAGAAGGGAAAGGAAAGAGGAAGGGAGAGGGAGGAGAGAAGAAGAGGAAGAAAGGGAGGGTGAGACAGAGAGGGAGGGCAGAGGGAGGGAGGGGGAGAGGGAGAGAGGCAGAGGGAGAGGTAGAAGGAAGAAGACAGGGAGAGGGAGGGAGAGAGGAGGAGAAGATAGCTCCTCCCAAATCCCACATTTAAGCAGGGGACCCAGGACACCATCTGACTACAGAACTTCAACATGCCCTTGTTTTCTCCTATTAGATTAAGAGTGCTTTGGGAAAAGGACAGCCCTTTGCTTTTCTTTGAACTCCCAGAGCTTAGCCCAGTACCCGGCACATAGTAGGCATTAAATAAATATTTACTGACTGTCTGATCCTCTCTGATGCCAAATAGTCAACCAGTTGCCAAATCTTCCTGTTTCTACCTCCACAATATCTTTCACACCCAATCCCTTTTCTCTGTTTACACAACTACCACTTTGGATCAAGACCTCATCCCCTCTCATCTGGATCACTGCAGCAGTCTCCTAACTGGTGTCCCTGACTCAAGTCTCTCACAACTACAGTCCATCCAACACACCACTGTCATAAAGCTGACTTTCCATAAGCACAACTCTGACCATGTCACTCCCTACTCAATAAACACCAATTATTTCTTATTGCCTCTAGAATCAAATATAAATTCCTATAGTTATCTTCTTATCGCCTTTCAGAACCTGGCCCCAACCTATTCTTCTAGCTGCTCCCCCAACTATACTCTGCTGTCAAACCAAATTAACCTCTCTTTTTCTCACACACAACACTCAACCTCCTGTCTTTCTACTTTTGCATTCCCTGGCCATCCCCTATGCCTGGAATTCCCTCTCTCCTGACCTCCCCTTCATAGAAGCCCTTTCCCCCTGCAAGTCTCAGCTCAAACATTATCTTCTATGTGAACCCTTTCCAGATCCCCTCAGTTGCTACTATCTTCTCTCTCAAATTAATTTGTATGTAACTACTTAGTGTTATGTGTGTTTATGTGCTTGTTATCTCCTTCAGGGGGCAACTAAGTGTTGCAGTGGATAGAGCACCAGGCCTGGAGTCAAGAGGACTTAAGTTCCAATCCAGCCCAGACACTTACTATCTGTGTGACCCTGGGCAAGTCACTTAACCCTATTTGCCTCAGTTGTAACATCTGGAAAATGAGCTGGAGAAGGAAATGGCAAATCCTTCTCATATCTCTGTCAAGAAAACCCTAAATGGGATCACAGAGATTTGAATACGACTGAGACAACTCAACAACAAAAATCTCCTCCATTAGAATAAGCTTCTTGAGAGCAGGGGTTGTTTTTGTGTTTGTATTCAGCACCCTAACACAGCACCTAGCACACAGTAAATGATGCAAGGGATAGAGTGTGGGACCTGGAGTCAGGAAGAACTGAGTTCAAATTTGACTTCAGATGCTTACTGGCTATATGACCCTAGACAAGTGACTTACCCCTCTTTTTTTTGCCTCAATTGCTTCATCTGTAAAATGGGAATAATAATAGAGTCTTACCTGCCAGGGTTGTTGTGAGGATGAAGTAAATATTTATAAATCACTTCACTAACCTTAAGGTTCTATATAAACGCTAGCTTTTTATTATCATCATTGATGATGATGAAGACAAGAAATAATACTTGTTGACTGATACTTTACTGCTGATATTTGGGCAAAATCTATGTTTGTTTAATAACCTGTTTTAGAATCTTAAATCACTGAAGAGGCCTAGATACCCCAGACCAGTACATCCCTTGGCCAGAAATCAATCGAAGGTGTCCTATATCTCAGTTAAGACCAATGGTTATAAGAGTACAAAGCTAAGTAATGAAAGGATTCTTGGGTTTGTTGTCAGGAATTCCAATCAGAAAATCAAGTCCTGCTATAAAATCTTGGTGCCCAGTGAAAACACAAAATAGTCAACCAGCAGTAAGCCTCCATATACCAAGTATTTCCTTGGCAAACGAAATATAGCAATAGCACCTACTTTCCAAGGTTGCTGGAAGATCAAATGATGTAATATTTGTAAAGTGCTTAGCACAGGGCACACAGTAGGCAGTATGTCATTGTTGGTTATCATCATAGTTGTCATCATTCTCATTATTATTAAAGATTAGTCCATCTGCTAGCCTACAAAAAGGCCTCAAGGAATGACCAATGTATATAATCATCTGCCTCCATTAGGGAAGTTCATTTTCCTGGAGATCAAAGAGATGAAACTGATGGAGAGTCAGGAAATGGGGCTCCAAGGGGGTAAGGATCCTACCCAGGAGATGTACTTGAGTGGATGGAGACCAATGATAATGCACACAGGAAGGATACACATTAATATATGAATAAAGAGAAACTTCATTTTTACATCCTTTCTGGCAATGGGGAACCTTGCCAAGACTGCTCTAGTATGGGAAGCTTTACCCAGATAGAGGGAGATGGTTAAATCCAGCAGCTTTCCTGGGTTGTTGATCGATACTTCACTGTTGATATTTGGGAAAAATCTATGTTTGTCTAATAATCTGCATTTTAGATTCTTAAATCACTGAGGAGGTCTAGATACCCTAAACCAGTACATCCCTTAGCCAGAAGTCCTACATCTCACTTAAGACCAATGATTATAAGAGTTCAACTGCGATGGTCCCAAGGTAACTGAAGCCACCTATAACTCATTAGGAATTGGAACCAAAGGCATTTAGCCCATCCACAGGCTCTGCATTGAGGCTGCAGGTCAATGGGTCTGGGGATACCAAGAATACCAGACTGAAAACAGGCTAGAACTAGCCAGGGATAAATGGGTGAAGAATTTTCAAATGGAGTATATGTGATGTGTATGTAACCCCAAAATATGATACTATGTATTGCAAATTACCTTTGTGCTTAGCCTATATGCAACTTTCTGTAATGCTTGTTACTCTGTATCTGCATGTATCTGGAAAAATGCAAGTAAATCTTATTGTTTATGGGGGATAGTTAGATTGTGCAGTAGATAGAGTGCCAGGCCTGGAGTTGAGAGTTCAAATGTGATGTCAGATACTAGTATGTGACCCTGGAAAAGTCACTTAATCCTATTGGACTCAGTTTCCTCATTTGTAAAATGAACTGGAGAAGGAAATGGCAAACCACTCTAGAATTTTTGCCAAGAAAACTCCAAATGGAGTCATGAAGAGTCAGACACAACTGAACACCACCACCAACAAAAAAAGGCAAAACCCTATTGCTGCTAGGGAGTATATTAGTATATTAGCTCAAGTCCTGAGCCTGAAGTCAGAAAGATAAGTTCAAATCCTTCTTCAGACACTAACTGTGTGACCCTAGTAAAGTGACTTACCTTCTCTGATCCACAGTTTCCTCATCTGTAAAGTGGGATTTTTTTTTTTCAGCATGCCTCAAAAAGTGAGTAGGATGTTAAAAAGAAATAATGCAGGTAGAATACTTCACAAACCTTAAAGGGCTACATAAATTGCAGCTATGACTTTTACTTGGGTCTAAATTAATGGGCACCTAAAATTGTTTGATAGGCACCTCAAAAATGAGACCTGTCCACTGAATGTGATTTGCAGGAAGTGCAAATTTTCACTGAGTGTAAGGAAGTTTAAATATAGCAGCAAGAATGCAGAGCAAAGGTTGCGAATTGTGAAGAGGGACAGGGACTTTCACAGTAGTCAAAGAAATGTAGGACAAAAATCCTGCTCTGCTCCTTAACCTTTAGGGTTGCTAGCCTTCTTGAGGCTTTTGAAGCTCAAGATAATTTGTACAGCTTTGGCTCTAGCTATTAGGGGCATGACAATAGTCGAAAGAAACTGATACCCCTTAACCTAACTATGGTGGGAGCTCTGTGTGTATGTGTTGGGGGGGAAGAGAAAAGTGAGGTAAAAAAAAAAAAAGGCCTTAGCTTTCAAGGGGTCCCTTTTTGTAGTATTTTAAAGCCTTGTTTACAACAAGACCACTCTCATGTGTAGGTCAAAGTTACACAAGATGCCTTGAAAGATGTAACAACAGATCTCATTTTGTTCAATGACTTCTGAGTATTAATATCAAGCAAAGAAGAAAGAATGAATGAATGAAAGGAAGGAAGAAAGACATGAAGGAAGGAAGACAGGTAGATAGAGATAGAGGATATAGATTGATAGATTAGAAAGATGGATTGATGGATAGATACAGAGATATAGACATAGATGATGTGGATAGGCTGATAGATTAGATGGATGGAGAGAGAGAGAAAGAGAGAAAGAAAGAGAGAGGAACCATAATTTTAGTAAAATTGTTTGCCATAGTTATTATGGAGGACATCTAGCTCAGAGATCAAATGATTGTGAAGGACTGCAGATGTCCTTATTTGCAGATTGTGCTAGCTGCTTCAAGGCCTAGGAAAAGTTATGATCTCTCTTAAATGAGATCTACAGTCATTCAAAGGAGTTCAGTCTAACTACCACATTAAACACACACACTCACAGAGATTTTTAAAGTGCCTGTTATTCAGACTACAATATACAGACACAAAGAAAACCCAATAATTGTTTGCTTATATCGTGGGCAGATACTGAGGATAAGCAATAAACCAGACTCACAATTACAATGGAGAAGTATCTTCTAAAAACTAATTATTGTCCCACCCAAAAAGAAAATGTACCCACTTTCCCTGTTTCCTTATTTCTATCTCGAGTACCACTATCCTTCTAATAATCCAGGTTCACACTTCAAAGTTATCTTCAGCTCATTATTCTCCTTTACTCCCCATAGATTGGATAATTGATTTCCAAGTCCTGTCCATTCTACTTCTACAACATTTCTTATTTTTGTCCCCTTACCTCTACTTACACAACCATCATCAGAGTTCAAACCCTCATCAACTACAGCAGTGGTTCTCAACCTTCCTAATGCCACAACCCTTTAATACAGTTCCTCATGTTGTGGTGACCCCCAACCATAAAATTATTTTCGTTGCTACTTCATAACTGTAATTTTGCTACTGTTATGAATCGATCTCATATACAGGATGTATTTTCATTGTTACAAATTGAACATAACCCACAGGTTGAGAACCGCTGAACTACGGCCTAGACTACTTCAATAACCTTCTAATCAGTTTCCCTACACCCAAACTCTCTCCCCTGCCAGTCATCCTCCACACAGCCAACAAAGTATTATTCCTAAAACATAGGCATGACTATGTTGATTCCCTGCTCAAGAAACTACCATGGCTCCATGTTTCTATAGGGTAAAATATAAACTTTTTTGTATGTTATTTACACCCCTAAAAAGCAAGTGCCAACCTGCCTTTCCAAACTTATTTCAAATTATTCCCTACATAGGCTCTACTACTATTCAGGCTTCCACTACACAGGCTCTACAATATTTCATATTATTCACATATTCATATTATTCCATCAGTCTGGCCCATTTGCTGTTCCCCATACACAATGTCCTCTTTCCTACCTCCATGTTTTTGCAAAGGCTCTGCCTCACCCCTGAATTGCCCTCCCTCCTCACCTCTGTCCTGTAGAATCTCTAGCTTCCTTCAAAACACAGTTAATATGCCACCTCCTACAGGAGGCCTTTCCTGATTCTGATTCAATTGGTAGTGTTCTTCCTCTACTTTGCCCTGAAATTTACTATGTGTATATTTTGTATTTAATTATCTGTTTATATGCTACCTCCCCCTAATAGAATGTAAGTTCCTTGAGAACAAGAACTATTGTTGTTCAGTCATTTTTTAGTCATAGCCAGCTCTTCACGACCCCATTTGAGGTTTTCTTTGCAAAGATACTGGAGTGGTTTGCCATTTCCTTCTCCAGCTCATTTGACAGATGAGGAAACAAAGGTAAACAGGGTTATAAGTGACTTGTCCAGTGTCACACAGCTAGTAAGTGTCTGAGGTCAGATTTGGGCTCAGGAAGGGAGTCTTCTTGACTCTAGGTCCTGTACTCTATCCACTGTGCCAGGGCAAGTACTATTTGATTATAATCTTTATGTACTCAAAATATGTCACATTGACTGGCATTCTATAAATGTTTTTATCTCTCCTTGCATTTATTGTTTCGATTTAATGCCCCCAAATTTGCCCCTGAAACAAAGGCCTATCTTTTTGTAATATCAATTACCACATACCTGAGAATCATGGAATTCCACATTTTCTGAAAAAATTAAAGCTTCAGATCACCCTAAGGGCACTGTAGAGGCTCATGGTAGACTTGAGTAATCTTCAGCATATTACTAGTAAAAAAAAAAATAAGAAGAGGCATAATGGATAACATCATAAAAATGTATGCCAAAAAAAGGAGATAGGTTTGTCAAGTAGCAAGAGTAAGGAAAAATTCATGGATAGATTAAATGTTCTTCTGGTTTCCATGTCCCCCCCCCCCAAAATAAAAATTAGAGGAAGGCCCTTACTATATTGAATGGACATTGTGGAGGACTTCCAGAAAAGTAAAGATAAAAGTTGCTTAGGATAAGAAGGCATAAATGGGTCATGAATTATACTTTTGGAAGGAGTAGCCAATCACATTGATGGTATCACAGATCCATTAAGTATTAAGGAAGCATTTACTTTTCTGTTATGTACTCATTTAAAGTGTTATCATTTGATTTATGGTTCCACCTTGCTCTGTTGGTAGAAAATACACCAGATGGGATATTTGTGTAAGTCTAATTATGTGAAACAGCTGGGCCTCTGGGTTTGCTCCTTTCTGCAGCCTGACTCTTGTCTGCCAGGGCTAATCTTTCTTGAGTCCATTGTTCCATATTTACACAAATATAATTACCCAAAGCTCTCCAGTAATGAGTTTCAGAGTAACCTAGAACACATGCTTCATATGTATTATCATGCACCAATGAATCAATGGTCTCTATTTTTGATATTTCCTTCCAATAATGGGAATTACAATCCATCCATGCCTACCCATCTTGTATGACTCCCATCTATGCCTTCCCATAAATACACAACAAAGTGTCCTCCTCAATGTGCTGGTAACCTTTCTCATGTTTCCATCATATTTCATGCAATGCCCACATAGTACACAAATTGGTCATCAGTTGTCCTTTGCTCTCTCTGGGCCACCTTTTCCAGTCATATGTTTCCCAGATGGTATTTGCACCACTTCTCTTGCATAATTTCTCCTTTAAAATATGCTACAGTCTACTGTATTTCACCACATAATGGTAGCCAATTTTATGCCAAATTTTTTGCAAAACAGTGGGGTGTGACCATCATGTGAAGGTTTTTTTTTTAATTGTTCCAGTATTACTTAAAAATCATTTTGCTAAATTGTCCTTAGTGCAAGATTAGGATACACAGAGGGAATACTTGTAAATATACATTAAAATTGGGAAGATGTAAATCTTACAATATCAACTGACTTGCTCATAATATCCAGTCCCCTTGCAATTATGGCTCTTCATTGGGTTGAGTGACAATACCTTTAATACTGCAGCACTCTAAACAAACCACACAAGTCATCTTTCTGAAATATACTGACAATGTGCACGCACTGAGAATTCTAGGCTCAGGGCTCATAAATGTATATCCATATGCCACTGGTGAATACGTTGCTGATCTATTTACCTTTTAAATGGTGTGAGGAACAGAATTATACCATGCAATGATTATGCAATGAAAGGATATAAACCAATTTTTTGGACTGAAAAAACAGAGTGCAAAAATTATGCAGTAGCTCCAATTATACAGTGAAATATGAGACTCATGGCCACCTTACACCTCTCCATGGCCTTTCAGGTGATCCTCAACTTCAAATCTTTAAGGTTGTCATTATCCATGTTGAAAGAGCAGTCACTCAACATCACCAGAAGAATATTAGTGTAAAAAATAAAAGGGCCTTTGTTTCAGGCAGAAGCTTGGGATCATCACAAGGACAGGGCCATTTCCCAAAGGCAATCAGCCCATCCTCCTTAGTTCTGGCCCAGCTCACTGTCTATTTGAAGTGTTATCCAAGACCCAAGACCAACAAATGATTATCCTTCCAGTTTCATGTCATAGCCTTCTATGGCTTAATTCTCCAACCATGTCCATCCCACCAGAAACTAGGACTCCAACTTTGACAGGTAAGCCTTTTGCCTCATCTACCCAGCAACTAGACCACCGTGCCATCTCCTGCAAGCTCCCAGACATGTCCTTGCACATGTACTGTATGCACTTTCTCTCTCTCCTCCAACCCCCACTTCCCCTATCCCCACTCCCAGACACTTGTAAGCTCCTTGAGGGAAGGAATTGTCTTGTTTGTTTTCATATGTTTCCTCAGCACTTGGCACAATGCTTGGCACATAACAGTTGCTTAATAAATGCTCTGTTTATCTATATCTATCTATCACACACATAATAGGTACTCTTCTGTCACCCCTCTTTCCTATGTGAATAATTAGGCTAGACTCTTTTACATCATTATAGATTTCCCTTAGGAGACTCTACATCAGCCCAAGAATATAATAGATGGAGTACCATTAATAAAGAATCCTTCTGCTGGGACTCTGCCCTGGGCTATCTCCATGACTATGGCAAACTACCTTAGGGATCACATCTCTCTGTTTTATCACTCACTTATTATTAATCAAAGGGTCATCAAAGTTATTTCTAGTTACTTATGTCACGGTATCTTGTATAACATTGTATATGAAATGACTATGTATAGGTGACACTTTGTTGAAAGCCTTTGAAGCAAGGATTCTTACCCCAGGGTCTATATGTCTCCAAGGGGTCTGTGGATAGATTTTTAGGCCCATGAACTTAGATGAGAACATTGCATCTTTATTTTCACCAACTTCTAATTGAACTCAGATTTTCTTCCATCATAAATGTAGACAATGAACCACAGTAGTATTAGCAGTGCCTTTGGCTTTGTCACCAGTAAAAATCAAATATTTTCATATCACAATATAGCTGCTGCAGATACCTCAAAATATCATTTACATTCAATACTACTTGAAATTACTGTAGTTATTAGACCTGCAACTATATATTTTATTATATCAAAAATTTGCTTTAAAATTTTGATAACTACATATCAAAATAATATGCATCCTTTGTAATCCTATGGATTCTATTTTATATATTTAAAAACATGATGCTAAGAAGGGGTCCATCAGCTTCACCAGAGTGCGAAAGGTGTCCAGGACACAAAAACAGTTAAGAATCCTTACTTTAAAGAGATGCTTGACTCTACTGAATGACATGCTTTTTTTTTTCATTGTTGCTGAGTTGTTTCAGCTATATCTGACTCTTTGTAACCTCATTTGGGGGTTTTCTTGACAAAGATACTGAAATGGTTTGCCATTTCATTTTCCAGGTCATTTTTACAAATGAGAAACAGAGGCAAACAAGGTTAAGGGACTTTCCAAGGTCACTCAGCTAATAAGTGTTTGAGATCATATTTGAACTCATGAAAATGAATCTTCCTGATTCTAAGCCCAGTGATCTATCCACTGTACTACCTAACTGCTCACTTTTTTTAAAAGTCAACAATAAGCACAGTGGAATCTTAGATTATGAGATTGTAAAGATTGCTTGTTAAATTTAAATAACAAAATTTAACATATTGCCATTAAATATTGCTTGCAAAACCTGCTTTTTCCTTTCTAATATTCTCATCGAGGATGGATTCAATGCATATGTAGAATATTCTCACAAAATTTTTGCATAAATGGAGATGTAGGCATTTGAGTAGGGAGTTTTAGTACTCTTGGTCACCTTTTTTCCTAGTAATGAGAGCTATGAAAACTTTCCACACCTTTAATGTTTTTCACTCTCTCTTACGCTTTAAGATTCAATCCCTTAAAGTCTTCACAATGGGATTGCCTTCAGCATGAACCTCCTCAGTGGGTACTTTGTCTAGTCCAGCTGTTTTTCATATTTTTGTTCTTTATTATGGCATTTCTGCTTCATCCAGTAGCATGGCTGGAACTCTAAAGATAGAGTCTAAATTAATGGTCCCACTGTCCTTGAGAGTGAAAATATTTTGTTACAAAAAATGTTATAGATATTTTCCATTTTTCATCCATTAATAAGCATCTATTAAGCAACTACTAAGCTCTGAGGGTACAAAGACAAAATTGAAAGAGTCTCTGCCTCCATGGACCTTACATTCCATTGCAACAGACAATATATGCATTTATAAGATATTAAAAAATATATACAGAGGCAAATTTTTAAAGAAAGGCACTAGCAGCTAGGGGGATTAAGAAAGACTTCACATGGTGGTGCTTGAGTTAAATTTTTAAGAAGTGGAGGATTGTAGGAGGCAGAAATGAGGAGGGGTGGCATCCCAGGCATAGGAGACAGCTGGTACAAAAGCATAGAGATGATAAAAGTGACTTGAGTAAGGAAGGGCAAGGCCAGGTTGACTGGACCATAGAGTTCATAAAGATTAATGAATAATAAATCTGGAAAGGTAGGTTGGGGTAAGGTTATAAAGGCCTTTAAATGTCAAACAGAAGAGTTTCTATGTGTTCCTAGGAAACCACTGGAATTTCTTGACTAGAATAGTGATGTGGTCAGGCTTATGCTTTAAGACCATCACTTGGATGATCATATAGGGGATGTATTCACAAGGCCAGAGATTTTTAGCAAAGAGATCAAGGAGACAGCTATTGTAGCAATCGATTTGGGAGGTTATAACAACGTAGGGTAGTGGCTGTGAGGAAAGAGAAGGGGATGGATACTAAGTGATACTATAGAAATAGAAATGACAAGAATTAGAAAATAACTGGAGGGGAGAGGAGGTAGAGTAATGAATCAAGGATTGACTCCAAGGTTGTGAACCTGGGTAGCCAGAGGGTAGTAGTATCTTCAAAAGAAATAGGGAAGTTCAGAAGATAATGAGCTCTGTTTTCAACATTTTGAGGTTGAAATGCCTAGGGAAAATCCAGTTTGAAATATTTAAAAGACAATTGGTGATATGAGACTAGATCTCAGAAGAGACATGAAAGAAAGCACGATTTATAGATCTAGGAGTAGTCTGTATAGAGTTGATAATTGAACCCACAGGACCTGATGAGTTCACCTTGGGAGATAGTATAGAGAGAAAAGAGAAGGCACAAGATAGAGCCTTGGGAAAAACCCACAGTTTGGGGGTGTGATATGGACAAAAATCTAACAAAGGAGGCTGAGGAAGGTTTCTATAGGTAGAAGAACCAAGCAGTATCGGTCTCATGAAAACCCAAAGAGAAGAGCACATAAAGGAGGATACTTTGTAAGCTATGCCAAATGCTACAGAGAAGCCAAGAAAGATAAGAACTGAGGAAAGGCCATCAGATTTAGTCATTAAGAGTTCATTAGTGACTTTAGAGAGAGCATCTGAGAGATAATGAAGTTGAAAAGCAGGCTGCAGAGGGTTGAGAAGTAAATGAGAGAAAAGCAAGCCAAGTCAGTGAGAACAGATAGTTGTTTTCCCTGTAGGAGTTTGGTCATGAAAGGGAAGAAAGATAAAGGATGGGAAAGAGACAGAGAGACAGAGACAGAGAAACAGAGAGAGAGAAAGAAGTAAACAGGGACAATCTGTTGAAGAAGACAGTAATGGGATTATGATCATATATAGAGGAGAGGAGAGGAGAGGTTGGCCAGAAGAACAATGGCCTCTTCATAAGAGACTAAAATAAAGGAGAGATTGAAGGATAATTTCAAGACGCAAAGAAGGTAGAAGAGGGAACTTGGGGCACATGACCCCTATTTTCTCAGTAAAGTATAAAGTGAGGGCCTCAATTGAAATTGGCTAAAGTAAAGAAGAGAAGGTTTGGAATAGCTGTAGTGGGAAATGGGACAGAGCAGCAGTTCTCAACCTGTGGGTTATGTTCAATTTAAATATATCCTGCATATCAGAAATTTACATTACGATTCATAACAGTAGCAAAATTAAAGTTATGAAGTAGCAACAAAAATAATTTTATGGTTGGGGGTCATCACAACATGAGGAACTGTATTAAAGGGTCACAGCATTAGGAAGGTTGAGTGAGAACCACTGGGATAGAGAATCAATTAGAGAAGAACAAAAGGATAACTTTACTGCAATGAGAAACCAAGTGAAATTAAATAACATAAATTTGCTGAGGACTTAGATCTCATGGTTACATAACTTCCTGCAGATTCCTTCAGCAGCATGTATGGAGTAATCCAAGGTTGGGATTTAGTAAGGTATGAGTAGTGATAGAGTAACAGGGCAATGGATTCATGAGTAGAGGACCAGATAGAACTAAACAGTTACACAGCTGAGATAGAGAAGGTAGAAAAGTACCAGAGCAAAGGTGCATATTTAGGAAATGCTAAGGACTGGGAAGATTGGAGGTCACAAGACAACAAGGCAACAAGCATTTAATAAGTGTTTATAATGTGCTAGGCTCTGAGGTTACAAATACAAGGAAAAAGATCATCTCTGCCCTCAAGGAAGTTAAATCCTAATGAAAGAAGATAAAGCACTAAAGGAAAGTGAAAAGCTAGGGGCATAGAGCTGGGGAAGGAAGATAAGTCCCAAAAGTCTGAAGCTTACCAGGGAAGGAATGAAGTTTGACCAGCCCAGCCTCTCCACAAAATGGAGGCCCTGGGAGGAATTCACCAACAGGAGCATGGACCCAGAATGGCAGAGGGATATTCTAGGGTAAGAAGGCCATAGCTGTGGATAGATGCTCTGGGATGAGGATGCCCCAGGATCTGAGGAGGTTCAAGAGTGAGACTGCAGCTGAGGTATGAGGTCATATCGCTAGCATTTAAAGTTTGCAAAGTGCTTTACAAATATCATCTCAATTTATCCTCCCAACAACTCTGGGAGGTAAATGCTATTATTATCCCCATTCCATAGATCAGGAAAGCAAAGCAAAGAGTAAGTGCTTTGCCCAGGGTCACATAACTCATAAAGTGCCTGTGGCTGGATTTTAATTCAAGTCTTCCTGACTCCAAATTCAGGTGTTGAATTCTGGAAAGGAAGAAGCAAAGGTAAGAGGGGAATGAGAGTTAGATGACCTGGGTCCCTGACCAAAACGAAGTTCACAGGAGTAACCCACCAATAGCAGAGGGGAGTTAGCAAGGTAGAAGAATGTTGCAGGTTAAGAAGGCCACAGGAGTGGATGGATGTTCCAGGTTAAGAAAGCCTCAGGAGCCTTGATCGTGGAAGTAGAGCACTCATGGATGATGACAAGATCAAGAATATGACCATCCCTGTGTGTAACTTGGATGGGATAGAGGAATAACGCCCTGGGTGTTGAATAAACTAAGGAACTAGGAAGTTAAAAGATTTAAGGGAACATTGACATTTATGTTAAAGTCCCCTAGTGTAAAGTCAAGTGCTAGGGTTGAGAAGAAGACTGGGAGCAAGATACTGACTGAGCTTACTGAGAAAAGAGGGAGAATGACTGACCCAGGAGCCAGTAGATAACTGCTAAAGGATGTGAATTGGTTGATATATTTTAGTAGAATGAACCTCAAAGGAGGAAAAATTGCTGAATGGTAGCAGCAGAGGGAGAGTCTGGTAATGGCACTAGGGAACAAAGAGTCTGCCAATTCCTTCCCCAGGACAGAACTGTCAGCAGGCATGAGAGAAGGTATAATGTAAGCTTCTTGAGAGTAGGGATTGTTCCATTCTTTATAGTTGTATTCCCAGCACTTAGCATAGCACCTAGTACATAGTAGGTGGTGCAGAATGCAAATGCTGGGTCTAAAATCAAAAAGACCAGAGTTTAAATATGACCTCAGATGCAATTTGTAAAAATGGGGAGAATAATAATGCTTACCTCCTGGGATGGTTGTGTGGATAAAATGAAGATATTTGTGAAGCAGTTTGCTAATCTTAAGGTACTACATAAATACTAGCTATTATTATTATTATTATTATTATTATTATTACTGTTGTTATTCTTAATAGCTGTACTAGAAAGAATGGCCAGGGATCACAGTGCCATCTTGAGGGAGTCAGGTTGCTGTGTGTGCCAGAAGATGGAATGGTCTCATATCTCAAATATATTAAGAACTTTGTAAAAATCTATGAGAATGTAAGTCATTCCCCAATTGATAAATGGTCAAAGGATATGAACATCCAGTTTTCTGATGAAGAAATCAAAGCAATTTGTAGTTATATGAAAAATACTCAAAATCATTATTAATTAGAGAAATGCAAATTAAAACAACCTTGCGATATCATTTTGCACCTACCAGACTTGGCTAAAATGATTGAAAAGTGACAAATGTTGAAGGGGATGTGGAAAAACTGGGACGCTAATTCATTGTTGATGGAATTATGAACTGATTCAACCATTTTGGAGAGCAATCTGTAATTATGCTCAAAGAGTTTAAACTTGTTGATTTTAGAAAAGCACAAAATAACGAAGAGAGAAATGAGCAGAATCAAGAGAACATTGTATACAGTGATAGCAATAATGTTTTAAAAACAACACTGAGTCAGTAAGTCATTTTGACTATTATAAATACCCAAGTTAACTGCAAAGTACATATGAAGGAAGACACTATCTGCATCCACAGAAAAAACTGATAAATAGAATTATGTATAGAATTATTTTACATATATTTGTATGTATATATGTGAGTACAGATACATATATATGTATACGCACACATATATTTGTGTCTAATGGTAGCCATCTCTAGGAGAGAAGGGTAAGGAAGAAAAAAAGAGGAAAAAAGAAATTTACATGATAACTATTACACATTTTAAAGGAATAGCAAGTTGTACATAATAGATTTGCAGTTACATATGCAATCTTTTTTATTCTATGTTATGGAAATGCTTGTTTTATCTCATAAATTAAAAATAAAACAAATATTTTTAAAAGATGGAATGAAAATGTATTTTAAAAGAAGCTTGTTAAATATGGAATGAGAATTCCAGAATCATGATAAACAGGGAAGACAGAAGTGGCATGGGAAATGGGACAAGTAGATTGAGGTATGCAGGAACGAGTGAATAGGAGGTCAGAGTTGGGGTGGACAATGGTTTACTCTTAGGTCACCTTAAGGTTGAATCCAGGGATTGACTATCCCTGAAATTGAAGGAATAAGAAAGGGTAGGGGTTTGCTAGCCATTGGGGATGCATCCAGACAAAGTAGTAGGAGATGGGAGCAGCTGCATAGATAAGCAACTAGGAAGCCTGTCTCTGTTCTGCCTTAGGGTAGGTCATCTTATTGTCTTCCTTCTAATTTTATCTTCAAATGCCCTTGAGATGACTGCCTAGTTGGTTTTCAGACCCGACTTCCTTTAAATTCATTTTTTCTACATTGTTTCTTACTGCTTTATAAAGTGATTCTGCTCATAATCTCCTACCATCCATAAGATTTTACAAACTAATTTATATTTTAAGCTAGTGTTGCCCTTGGCTACCATAGCTCTACTTGGCAAGGAAGGAGATCAATGTTTTCTGGCTTTGGGGGATTCTTGGCTCTTTTAGTCTCCTATTTATGGCAATCGATTTACATCATACAGTTAACTTTTGTATGAAATTGCTAGAACTGATATTGCTGTCCTTTCCTCAACTTCCCATTTTTCAATGTCAAATTGTTGAAATAGCTCAAATTGGAGTTGTTTTAATTGCACACCTTCTAGTTTTATATTAATTTGGACCTTTAATCTAACAAGTCGGTTGTCTGACCATACACAGACAGCTGTGTCAAGAATGACAGCCACATTGTAATGAGCTACTTCCCAGACATTAAAATAAAATCAATTTCATTTTTTGTGATGTTATTTGGTGTTCACTGTGTCCAATCCCTCTGCTTTTCTAAAAGAAAGAATCCGTAACATATAGGTATAAAGCCTCTGTGTAGCCTCTCACTCATTACTCCTGAACTGTATTTTCCAACACATTTTTCATCATCCTCACCTACGACCATATCTGCATTGTAGATAGATTGATATTATCTGTTCAATTTATCCAGTAGCATGTCTGTTTGTTGGTTAGATCTTGCATCTAGAATGCCAACAGTTGAGCTGATGCTTCTAAATGGTCTAAAAATCACATGATTCTTAGGACCCTCTATCCCTTTTCAACAACTATCCCTGCCAAAGTGGGTGAGGACTGTCCAGCATCGAGGGCCATTTTGTATTTTTCTAAGTTTCATGGGTTGCCATGGCCCAAGAATTTATCACCAAGTATTCAAGTGAGCATTGATCCTCTCATTGGCCAGACGGGGCCTCAGAAAGCAGATTCAATCTATTACCAAGACCATACTGAAAGGCTTTCCAGAATGGTAGACCTTGCCAAACTTCTGCTGGCATAGCCTTCCAGAACCCAGGATCACCTCACACCAGGATAAGGGGGTCAGAGTAGGACTACATTTTTTTTTTTGTCTAGGCCGGTGATTTAATCTATGTAAGGAAGTCCTGGTTAAGAAACTCCCTCCTCTACCAAGGAAGGTCTGCAATTGTTCAGCAATTTGTAGAGGTGCCAGGACACTGAGAGACAGTAAGTGACTTTTCCAGGGTCACAGAGTCAATGTGTCTCATGTAGAACTCAACCCAGATCTTCCTGATGTTGAATACATACTCATATAATATTTACTATACATTTATATAGAAATATAATTGTAACAAATATTTATTATATGTGCCAACTGGTTTAATTTCTTCTTGTTATTCAGTCATTTTTTCAGTCATGTCCAACTCTTTGTGACCCCATTTGGGGTTTTCTTGGCATATACTGGAGTGATTTGCCATTTCCTTCTCCAGCTCTTTTTACAGATGAGGAAACTGAGGCAAATAGGATTAAGTGATTTGCCCAGGGTCACACAGCTAGTGTCTGAGGCTGGATTTGAACTCAGGAAGGTGAGTCTTTTTAACTCTAGGCCCAGCACAAACTAACTGCCCTTTAATTTCCTCTAGGTTGTTCTAAATTTTCAATAATTTCCCACATTCCATACCCCATCACACTCTGCTATCACTATTTCTAATGGATGTTGTCAACATATTTTAAGCCCAATAGTGTTATCTGACAACTGGAAAAACTTCTTTGCTTGTATAGGCCTAATCTTTCTTTGACCGCATTGGAATTCCTCATAGCTGGAATCTTTCTTGCTAGAAACTTCCAGATTCCTTGATAACTCCCTGCCTGTGAGAGCAGGTGAGAAGCCAATCTAACATGCTTGCTAAAGGCCCCACACCTCCCCAATAAACCCTTGTCTGTCCCTATCTGTAGGCTGTCCTGATGCACGATATGACAAGAAACTCAGGAGGTCCATTCATCCAACCTGGAAGGAGTGAAAACAATTTGGTGTAAAGATATACAAAATTCAAAGGGGAATCATCATGGACTCCCTCCTCCTACTTCAGCCTGACTCTTGGTGACATCCCTAGCTCTGTCCCTTCCCTAACTTCCCCTGTTCCCCTTTGGAAGAATCTTAATGTCTTGGTCTGGTGAAGGAGGGAAGAGAACCATTTAAAGTGCTAGCCCTATAGTATTTCCCTTTCATATAGAGAATTTCGGTGTTGAAGGGGACAGGAAAAAAGAATTAAATCACCTGGTAATGGATCTAAGGCATTACCTCTTTCTTCAGTCCTTTGGATGGAGCAGGAAAAGAATTTGGTTTAATAAAAAATGCTAAAATGTATGTGCAAAGAAACAGAATTTTCAAATGTAATTTAAGTAGTTTGAAGCAAATAAATATTGACTCAGTTCTGCAAATATAAAGACAATCACCATGTAAAGGATGTAAAAGGGTAGCTAGGTGATGCAGTGAATAGAGCACTGGACTTGGAATCAGGAAGATTCATCTCCCTGAGTTCAAATCCAACCTCAGACACTTACTGTGTGACCCTAGGCAAGTCATTTTGTTGAGGTTTAAGATTTAGGGGTGCTTGAGACCCCAAAAAACACCAACACGCCAGGTCCTGCCAAATGAATTCTACTCAAGTCTTTTCTCAGCCAAAGGAAAGCAAGGTTTATTAAATATTTGCCTTAATGGATAGAATCTTAAGGGGCCTAAGTATCTGTGACATTTGTATCGCACAAGTGGGCCAGAATAATCTGACACAGAGTGAGTCTGCCCTAGATAATTCTCCACCCTTTCATGGAGGCAAGATGGAGCTTATATACAGAAAGACTGTGGGAGGATTTAGGGGTGGTATAGAGGAGGAGTTGGGGGGGGTCTTCAGGAGGAGTCAAATGAGGTCAGACTCCAGTAATGAGAGATTTAGGGTGTGAAATAGCTGGAGACTACCTGGAGATGACAGACAGTGGAGAGCTAGGCTAGTTTAAGGGTAACTGTTTGGATCTAGGGATAATGAAAGGCTTATGGCTTCAGGCAAATTCCTCATCAAGTGGGAAGTCCTCATTCAAGGGGAGTTCAAGGGGGTTCTCAGAGCCTGTACCCCATCAACTTAACCTCATTTGCCTCAGTTTCCTCATCTGTAAAATGAGCTAGAGAAAAAAATAACAAACCACTCAAGTATCTTTGCCAAGAAAACCCCAAATGGGGTCACAAAGAATCAGACATGACTGAAACAACTCAACAGCAAAAGCATTTATGGGAATGTCACATTTATATACAAATAGTTCAGTGGCAAAGGAAGAATTATTTATTAAAAATTGATAAAATATACAAATAAACAGTTTTCAAGGACTCAAGTTGAGATGGAAGATCTTTTTAAGAACTTATTAATGGTTAGAGCTGAAAAGCAGTATAATCCCTCATTTTATTTACATGTAATTTGTAAAATTTAAGAGAATACAACAAGAAAAATGAAAAAAATTATGTAACTTTTTAGAGTTTTTTTTGTCTTTTTGCTTTTTGGAGGGGGGAAGGCAGGACAATTGGGGTTAAGTGACCTGCCCAAGGTCACAGGGCTAGTAAGTGTTAAGTATCTGAGGTCACATTTGAACTCAGGTCCTCCTGACTCCAGAGCCGGTCCTCTATTCACTCTGCCACCTAGCCACCTCTAACTTTTTAGAGATTGAAGAATAATTAAATAAGGGCTATTGATTTTACAAGGGAAATTGAATAAGAGAAGGCTCTTATTTAAGCCACTGAGAAGCTGGAAACTGAGATTACCAAAAACCTGGGAAGCAAGGAAGAGCATTTGTTAAATGCCTACTCTGCGCCAGGCACCGTGCTAAACAATTTACAAATATCGTCTTCTATGAGCCTTACAACAATCCTGTGAGGTAGTGAAGAGGTATAAGTAAGGGGGGATTTCTAGTGAAATTCTTTCTAGGTTCGTCATCCAAAAAGAATTCCTAGACTCAGCTGTCCTTGGCAGAGTTACAAGAGTTTATTGTTACCCTGAGGCAAGGGGCTACAAGCTGACAGGGAATTAAAGCAAAGTTACAAAGTTACACTTTTCAGCTGGCAGCGGGGATAGAAAGAAGACCTGCAAAATGTAGGAATTAGGGTTAAGTGTTATGCTCTGCAGCGGGAAGATAGCCTACTAGAAAGAAGGCCTGCAAAGTTTAGGAGATTTAGTGTGAAGCTCTACAGCGGGCAGGGGTTTTGAAAGAAAAGGCCTGCAAAGTGCAAGGGGGGGGTGGTGTCAGAGAAAGCCTGCAAAGTGTGACACTCTTCTGTGGGAAGATAGCCTGCAAAGTTCTAGGGGCCAGAGATGCAGTTTTTAAAGACACAAAACTGTCAGTCATAGGTTCATTAGGCTAACTAGGTGTACAGAGGTGGAGTTAGGGAGGGATCTGGGAGGAGCCAAGGAGTGACTAATACTTAAAGGAATACACACCCTTCACATCAACTGTGCATGCATTTTGCCCATAATTCATTGGGAGAAACTCTAGGGTGCAAGGAGCAAGAGGTGTGGTTTTTGCCTTGAAATGTCATAAAGTCAACCAGCAGTCAGATCTGAAGTCAAATTAAAATGAGAAGTACCCATCCAGTCTGCAAATGGATAAGTCTTGTTCACTAGAACAAAAGGAGGTAACGCTTTTAGAAGATTTTTGTTATCATAACTATAGAGTTAATGATTTCAGAGGAAATATACCTCTAGGCTGGGGGCAAGGAGAGACAGAGTTAATGCTTTATAGCTGTGGGGGGAGGGAAGGGACAGAGTTAATGCTTTATGGCTTTTACAACTTAAGCTGATATCACAAACTGATGGTACATACACAAGACTGAAGTTACAACAATGTTTCAAAATCATAAAATCACCCCCAAAAATATTACAAAGGCCATTCAGCACCGCCTCAGTAGGGGTTATTATTATGCTCATTTTATAGAAGAGGAAACTGAAACAAACAGAGGGTAAGTGACTTGACCAGGGTCACACAATTAATAGGCATCAGAGGCCAGATTTGAACTCCAGTCTTCCTGACTCCAAGGACAGCACTCCATCTGCTATACCACATAGCAGTGCAGTGGGAAATGTTTGAAGAAACCAGCGATAGGAGCAATCAGGTGAAAACAAGGCTTTGGTTGCTAATTCCTGATTGGCTTAATAAAGATTTCAGCTTACTAAAAGATAGTTTCTATTCCAATTATTGCTATCCAATGTCACCTAGAGTTCAAGTGACATAAAGTCTCTCCAAAATATCTATTCCTCTTCACCGCCCTTTCTGGTTTGAGCCAGAACTGAAGGGGGAAAAAAATGAGTTTTGCAGCTGCTTTGCTATGTAGGAAGAGATACTGAATTCTAAATGGAAAATGCCAAATACTGATGAGTATAGAGTCCATGTTCTTAAATGAGCAAATGACATTAAAGTCTCCAGTTCATTTGTTCTAAGAACCTGGGTTTTCCTCTCTCAAGTGTTTCCCTGACACGTTTCTATGAGTACCCACACAGATACTGAGTGCATTGGTAAGACAGTGAGACCCAGGTTTATGTGTAGATTGTAACAGATTTATTATTTCTGCATTTGTTTTAATATGTGTGTTATTGTTAGTATTTTTTTTTTGCCACAGTGCTAAGTAAATGGTTATGTTTAAGATCTCAATGTGTCATCAGTATTAGTGTCTGGATTTGTATAAATGGAAATATACATGTGGCGATTCAAGCACTAAAGGACGGAGTAGGGGAAATAGATTCCTCCTCTCCCACTCTATCTCCCCTTAACAGTTACATTTAAAAATGCTGAGAGAATTTCAATGTAACTTCATATTTGGTGATCCTTTTCTAGGAACCTAAATTTGCCAGTGTGAAAGCAGATTTGAGGGAGTAAACCACAAACCAGCTCAAAGTAAATAAGGTACCCTTCCATTCTATGTGAGAGGTATGAGGGATTACACTGTGAGTGTAATGTTCCTTTTTTTTTTACATAATAATTTCAAGGTCATGGGGTCAGGGGGAGGTACTGGCAACTGGGGGAACAAAAAGAAGCCTCATGTAGAAGGTGGCCATTGAGCAGAATTTTAAAGAAAACAAGGAATTCTAAGAAACTGAATTAAAGAGAAAATACATTCTAGACATAGAGAACAGTCACTGCAAAACCACGAAGATTGAGATAGCAAGTTATGTATAAAACATCTAAGACCACCATTTTAACTGACCCTAGAGTGCACATAAAGGAATAATGTTCAATAAGCCTAGAAAAGTAAGTCGAAATAGTTTGTGAAGGGCATTAAATGCCAAGCAGAGGAGTTTTCATTTGATTAGAGGTAAAATAGAGATCTAGAGTTTACCAAGCAGGAGACCTGACATTTGTGCTTTAGGAAAATCACTTTGACATCTGTGTGGAGGATGGATTAAAGAGAAGGTGGAGAAAAATTCTCTTCTACTGGTTTTATTTTGCTTTTTTCCACCAATATCCCCAGTTTCTCCTTTGCTGTTCCCTTTGTCACATACTAGCTGGTCCAAAATAGACTCATAAATAAAATGTTGGTTCACTCAGAGTAACTGCTAGGTAATCTTCCACAGACTTCCTCCCATCCCCAGTCCACCCTTGCCATTTAGAGTTGGCAAACAGCCATTCCTCAGGATCCTCATGTAATTCTTGACATGTCTCTTGCCATGAATTTCATGTCCTCTTTGGAAATGGAAACTCTCTTAGGACACAAGTAACTACTGCTCCTCTTCCCACCATCCACTATGGAGGGATGAGGCAATGGCAGATCATATCTGACTGACTGACATACCTTTTGCCACCAGGGGGTGTGCAACGTCTGCTTACAACTTAGCCTGTCTCCTCAGCAACCCAGAAACTATTCCCTAGCCTTTCTTTCCCTTTTTAATGATACTATCTTGCTTCCCTGTATTCTGTTCCTTAGCCCCAACCCAATCAGTCCCCTTTTTCCTATCCTGCCTTGTCATTATTCCTTTCCCTCTTCACTCTTCCCAGAAGTAAGACGGAAGAGGCACCTGCTAGAAGGGATGGAGATCCCAGGTAGGGGTTTAGGTGAGAGAAATGGAAGAATTAGGGGCTGAAGAGAGAAGAGAGGGTTGAGTCTGGAGAAGTGAAAGGGCTAGATACTGAGTAAAGGAGAGAAGTGGGTTCAGGAAAGATGAGGATTCAGGCTAGGGAGGCGGGTATGAGCTAAAGTTTGGGAAAGGGAAAGGTTAGGAGTAGGGAGAGAGAAGGGTTAAAGCTTGAGGAAAGACAAGGATTGGGGGATGGAAAGAAATGGGAGGTTTGGGGCTGGGAGAAAAGGGAGAAGTGCAGCTGGGAAAGGAGAGGTTGAGTCTGGGAAGGAAAGAGTTGGGGAGGGGGCCCCTTGGGGTAGGGTTTGGGAGAGGGCCAGGGAGAGTATGGTTGGGAAATATGCACAGTCACTAATGTTGCTTGCTTCTTCCCCACCCCCACTCCCTCCCCAGGGATCAGGGTTTGCTCTTTCCCTGTTGTGTTTGTGCATAGGGGCTCCCCAAAGGCTCATTTGAAGCCAGGAACTGGGCAACTAATAGCTGGGAGGGAGAGTGAGCGAGCTTGTCAGAGAGACTAACAGAAAAAGGCAAGTGAAGAGATGATACAGAAAGACACAGAGACTAAACCAGTAAATGACAATTACAGAGAGAGAGAAAAGATAGAGGGTAGGAGACAACACCTTTTCTGGCCCCAGGCCCCTCACCCCCATCCTTTTTTTTTTTTTAAAGGCTGGGTCTCTTCATCTTCTCTAGGTTGGAAGTGCAGTGATTACTCACTGACCCAGTCTCATTATTGATTGACTCCAGAATCCATTTACGACCTGGACTGGCTCACCCCTCCTTAGGTACCTGGGGACCTCGGGCTCCCAGCGGCTCACCATATTGATCTGATGTAGCTCAGAATTCCCAACCTCAAGAGAGCCAACAACTTTAGCCTCTGTGGTAACTAGGATTACAGACATGCCTCCTTATGTCAGGCTACCCTCATCATCTTTAATGTATCCTCCTTCATTTCCTTACTGAAGTATAGGACTCCTGGTGGTTCTGAGTCTTATCAATAGCAAACCCAACACTATGAAGGAAGGAGAAACTGAGGCATGGGGGAAGAAAAAGATCTCAGCATTTCTCTCCCATCCCAAAGTCAGTTGAGGAATGCAGGGTGTCCCAACAGTTAGGAGATACTCCCTATTTTAGAACCACTGTCAGTCCAAGATAGCAGGGGAAAACCTCTCTTTTTCTCAAATCTTCCATCTTTCCCTTCCTACTGATCCCTTCCCTGATACTTATAAATAACCAAATATCTCCAAATCCTTTTTTTTAAGGATCTCTTTAAGCTATTGTCCTATGTCCTTCTTCCTTTTCTCACCAAAATAATTTATCTTTTTTTTTTTTGAGGGGAAGGCAGGGCATCTGGGGTTAAGTGACTTGCCCAAGGTCACACAACTAGTAAGTGTCAAATGTCTGAGGTCAAATTTGAACTCGCATCCTCCTGACTCCAGGGCCAGTGCTCTATTCACTATGCCACCTAGCTGCCCCCTCACCAAAATTTAAGGAAAAAGCTCCCTATACTCATTGACTCTACTTCTCTCCTCTCAATACTCACTCAACCCTTTGAAATCTGGCTTCCAACTTTGTCCTCACTCAACTGAAACTACTCTCTCCAAAGTCATGAATTGAATGCTTCTTTACTTGCTAACTCTGATGCTTGCTTCTCATTCCTCAGCCTCCTTGATCCTTCTGTAGCATTTGGCATTGTTAATCACTCTCTCCTTCTGGATACTTTCCTCTCTGGGTTTTCCTGACATGGTTCTTTCCTGGTTCTCCTGTCTAACCTCTCTTCAGTCCCCTTTACTAAATCATCACCCATATCACGTCCCCTAATGTGTACTCCATAGTTTTAACTATCATCTCTATGCAGATGATTCCCAGATCTCTATAACCAGCCTTAATGTCTCTCCTGAGCTCCATTCCTGAATCATTAACTACCTATTTGTCATTTCAAACTGAATGTCCCAAAAGTATTACAAATGTAACATGTCCAAAACTAAATTCATTATCTTTCTCCCCTGAACCCCCTCCTGTTCTGAATTTCCCTCTTTCTTGGAGGGTACTACCTTCCTTCTAATCACCCAGGTTAACAACCTCAGTGTCTTCCTTGACTCCTTCCTCTGCTTCATCCTACATATCCATCTAGGTGCCACACCTTGTCCTTCCAACTCCTGTAGCATCTCTCCAATCCATCCTCTTCTTTCTATTCACATAGCCACCACTCTAACTTATGCCTTCATCATCTCTAGCTTAGACTATTGCACAAGTCTCCCAAACCTGCCCTTCTTCAAGTCTCTGGGCTTATCCAATCCGACCTCCACAGAGCTAACAAAGTAATTTTGCCCAAAATTCAGATCTGACCACTCGCCTATGCAATAAACCCTAACAGTTCCCTACTAGACACCCGCTGACCATATGACACTAAGTAAGTCATTTCACCTTACTCGATTGCAAGCTCCTTGAAGGCATGGGCTGTCTTTCGCCTCTTGTTATAGCTTCACTTTACAGCACAGTTCTTGGTACCCAGTAGGCACTTAATAAATGTTTATTGATTGATTAACCTCAGTCTCCTCTGATGTAAAATGAGGGTAATAATAGCACCTGCTTCCCAAGGTTGTTGTCAGAAGCAAATGAGGTGACATTTGTGAAGCACTTAGCAAAGCGCCTGGCACAAAGTCAGCACCAGATACATGTGTGTCTCCTTCTTTATAAATTCTTGCTGATTAATTGACCCCTTTTCTCCTCCCACTGCATACACATATGGCCTACCTCCCAAAGCTGGTGTGAAGAGAGCATTGTAAAAATCCCAAAGCACTCTATCAATGTTATTATTGTTATTATTATATATTCTCACACATGTTCACACAGGCCGGGGGAGATAGCAACAGACCTGTCTGAGGACAGACTCCGATGCTAAGTTGGTCAGGTTGTTGCTGTCCCAGTCCCTTTATCAACCCAGAGGATGGAGACACTCAGCCTGCCCACGCCACACCCAATTGGCACACACACCAAGTAAGGCTGGCATAGGGTGTAGGGAGAGGGAAGGTCAGCCAGCCCTACCACTGAGCTTGGGGGAGGAAAGAGGAGGCAGGAGAATAACCACAACTGTGTCAGGAAGGCAGAGTTCAAGGGAGTTTACAGCAACTCTCTCCCTGGTGTCCTCTCAATATTCCCCCAACCCTTGCTCCTCTGCCCAAAGCTGGCTTTGATCTGGGGCATTAGCTTTCTGTGCCATGCCAGGGTAAGCAGGGTAAGCTGGAGGAGGGGCAGCCAGGCCCCAGGGATTTCCCTGGCTGACTGGCAACAGGAAGTCCGCCATGGGGAGGGGAAGCCTTGTTCTTGGCCTCTGTCCAGCTCCTCTGTGAGACCAAAGTTCAGGGGAGGATCCTGTCTCCCTGGGTTGCTTTGGGATTCCCACCACCCCTGCGCCTCAGATTTCCTGTGCTCAGCTGGCAGTTAAGGCTTGAAAGGTCTGCAGGTGTGGGTAGAAGAGGGGACAGTATCTAGAAAAACACCTGGAGAGGAAGCAGGGATCACACTTTAAGTAGAAGAGAGGGGAGGGACTAAGAGGACACAGAGGAAAAATCCTCTAAGCCTCACCTTAGGCACCACTTCCTACTTGAAATAAAGCTCTTCTAGATCCCTTCAGGGTTTATTGATCCTCCTCAATTTCTGGTACAATATATCTATTTATACACATGATGTTCCCCCAGTAGAATGTAAACTCCTTGAGGGCAGGAGAGATTTCTTTTTTTGTCTTGTTATACACATAAGTCAAGAAGACTGGCGATGGCCCAGGATGCAGGCGGTCAAGAATGAAGAGTTTAAAATTAATATCACCATTTTAGTGTGCACACCACTATTCTGTCCTTGGCCCACAGGAGAGGATGGAGACGAGGAGAGTTGCACGGGATGACAGGCTTTTTGTGAAGCAAAAATGGGTTTGGGAGACTGGGAAAAAATGGAAAGTGAGCAGCTTTCCCCTAAAAGGCTAGGCATAGGCCTTGTTTCCCTCTCTGCTCCAGTATCAGGATGGGGCAGATATAAGAGCGGAACATATCAGGGTGCATATGGCAAGACTCTCTGGGACACAGATTGGAGAGGGGGGAGGGGGATGATTATAGGTGGAATGATAGTGAGGGGGCTCAAAAGTCCATGTAGTAGCAAAGTCAATTCACCATCTAGGCAGCAGAGGGAAGAGGAAGCTGCTTGGCTGTGGAATGGTCCTGGGTATTAGGATGGCTATTCTTATCCCTGTTTCCGTAGAGATCTCTTCCCAGGCCCCCTCACAGCAGCTGTGATCTGTTCTGCTTTGCTTTCCTGCTGATGCCTGGGGGAGCACTCACCAGGACTCCCAGCCAAGGGCTCCAAACCTCTACCTTCCCAATACCAAATAATTACACCCCTCCTAGGTACCCTCTGCTATCCCTCACTCTCTTCCTTCCTTCTCCCTCCCCCCATTCCCATTCCTAGACATTTCCTTCCCTTTTCCAGACTGTTCCACACTCTCCTTCAGGAAGCCTTCCCAGACTGGCCCCACCCAATACTGATCTCACCTTTATTATGAATTTCCTTACCCTTACTAGGTGTCCTCAATTTGAACTCTATTTCTGCAGCTCGGTGGCACAATGGACAGAGTGCAGGACCTGGAGTCAGGAAGACTCTTCCTGAGTTCAAATCTTGCTTAAGACACTTACTAGCTGTGGAACCCTGGGCAAGTCACTTAACCCTGTTGGCCTCAGTTCCTTCTCTGTAAAATGAATTGAAAAAGGAAATGGTAAAGCACTCCAGTATCTTTGCCAAGAAAATCTCAAATGGGGTCAGACACACAAAGAGTCAGATGCTACTGAAAAACGGCTGAACAATTTCTAGGTATTGTAATTGCTTCGTCTGTGTTTTTTAAATAGTTTCCTGGATGTGCACCTGTCTTTTTAAGAAGAAGAACCCTGGGGTCTCCTTGAGTTGGGAACCTAGCCTTCTATAAATCATATGTCATTACAATATCCTTCAGAGGGGTGGAGAGCAACTTCCTCATTCCATTAGCCTGGATTTTCACTGGATTAAATATGGATCAAATTGCCTTCAAGCATAAGATCATAGACATAGGCTTAGAGCTGGAAGAGGCCTCAAAGACCATGTAGTTCAACACTTTCATTTTTCAGATGGGAAGACTGAGGCCCAGAGTGGTTAATCAACCAACAAGCTTTTATCAAGGCTTTCTAGGTGACCTGGGCTATAATAAGTTTCAGGATGCAAAGAAAAAGAAAAAAGTGTCCCTGCATTCAAAAAGTTTATATTCTAATGGGTGAAACAATGGATTTTTTTAAAAAAAGATATATACCAAATAGATACCAAAGCAATTTGTGGCAGGAGTGGTGACCTGCCCAAGGTCATATTGTTTTTTTGTTTTTTTGTTTTTTAAATTTTTTTTATTTACTCATTTACTTTTAATTTACAAGATTCAGTTCCACCATCACTTGAGTTTCAGATTTTCTCCCCTCCCTTCCCCCCCCCCCCCCATGGTGGCGTGCAATCATGTATAGGATCTGCAAATACTTTCACACTGTACAATAGTTTGGTCATATAGAAGGGTTGTAACCAATGAGTGATCACTGGGAAAAGAAAAAAAAAAAAGCAAAACCAGACATGAAAGAGAACGATAACGTGTTTTGCCAAGGTCATATTGTTACAGAATGTGTGGTCTACAGAATAAAGTTCAAAATCCCTTGCCTGGCATTTAAAGTCTTCCGAAGTCTGTCTTCTCCGTACCTCTCTGGTCTTATCTTACCAAAACTCTCCACTCTACTCAAAATAGTTAATTTACCATCCTTCCCAACATACCTTATGATTTCCCACCCTGGTTGGTGCCTTTGTTCATACCATGTGAAATGCCCTCATCCCACAATACCTATCAAGGCCCAACATAAATCTTAGCACCTCTGAGAAGCCTTTCTTGATTACTCCAGGTAGAAATGAGCTCTCTTCTCTCTCTGAATTCCTGAAGCTCTCACACACAGTTCATTTGGCACTTATTGTCTGTATAGTAATAATTGTTTATATATCATCTCCCCAGCTGGAGTCTGTAAATTGTACAAGAGCAGAGATATTATTCATCTCTGTATCCCAATGTATCCAGGGTACCTAGCATGAGGTAGGTGCTTAATGTGAAAATGCATAGGGTTTGAAGATGCTTTTGTTATTCAAAAATGTTCTTTGTTATCTCTTTTTCAACCAACTGGCCTACTTATAGTTCTGGCCTCTTCATTCAATACCCAACCTCCTTGCCTTTACCCAGGCTGTATCCAAGTTCCTTCCCTTCCCACAAGTATTCCCCCTCTTAGAACCCCTTGCTTTACACTTCTACTAGGCTTATACCCCCAAAGATACCCAAGAAAGTTGTAAAGAACACATGTATACAAAAAATATTTATAGCAGTTTTTCTTTGTGGTGGCAAAGAATTGTAAATTAAGGAAGTGCCCATCAATTAGAGCAGTTGTTCTCAAAGTATGATCCAGTGACTTCCTCAGATCCTTTCAGGGGATTCATAAGGTCAAAACCATTTTCATAATAATACTAAGACATTTTAATTTTTAATGCAGTAGATACTGATAGATATAACCCACATAAACAAAAATTCTTTAGATGGGGTTCTCAATAATTTTTTAAGAGTAAAAAGAGCTTAAGACCAAAAAGTTTGAGAACTGTTAGAGAATGACTTAACAAATTATGGTATATGAATGTGATAGAATACTATTGTGTATAAGAAATTATGAAAGGGACAGTTTCAGAGAAACCTGGAAAGACTATGATCCAAATAAATAATTATTAATTAATTAATTAAAAGTGTAGAATGAAATGAGTAAAACCAAAAGAACAATTCAAACACTAACAACCTGAAGATGAGCAACTTTGAAAGCCATAAGAACAATAATCACAATTCCAGAGAACAAATGAGGAAATACACTACCCACCTGCTGACAGAGAGCTGACGGACTCAATGTGCAGAGACATAATTTTTTTTGACATGACAAATGCTGGAAATTGTTTTTTACCACTATCTGTAGTTGAGGGTTTTGTCTTTCTTTTCCTTTTCATCAGGGAGGGAAAGTGTGAAGGAGAGAAAACATTTTTATTCATTCAAAAAGGTTTTAAAAGAATCTCTTGCTTCCTTCAAAGTTTAGTTCATGTTAATGTCTTCTGGGAAGCTTTTTCCAGTTATTAACACTTAGTTATTAACACTCTCTCTACTTTCTTCTTTATGTTCCCAGAAAATAGCACAATATCCTTGTTAGATTAGATTGGAATGAGATGGGATCAAATTGGATTGGACTGAATCATCCAGAAAGGGAAACACAGGAGATCTGGATTTTAATTCTCTCCCATTTGCTCATTGGGAAGATAGAAACTGGCCACATGGACTAGAACTAGAGAAGGAAATTCTACTTAAGCTAATACTGTTCATTCCTGGAAAAGGTAATACTGTCCTTCCCCAGTGTGAGGCAGGGGAACAGAATGGTGTAGTTAGTCTTCTTTTCAACATTTTATCTGACAATCTGCTCGTCCTTCTTTCAGTTATATACTCATCTAATCCATGCTCTATACCTCTCCAAAATTAATATTCCTAGAATGATTCTCTTCTAAAGTACTCCCCTACTTAGGAAGCTCCAGGCTTTAAACAGTTCAGAATATACCAGAATATTCCAAATTCTTCACCCTCACATTCAAAGCACTCTCACATTTGGCCCCACCAGACAAATCCAACCTTATCTTTCGCTACTCCTCAATACCTTCTAGGTGTTCCAACCAGACCCATTTCCTCAAGGCCCCATCTAGCCTATATTACCCCACCCCGACAACATCCAATTCAACCTGATTCTCACATTCAACCTTTGTCACCACCTAAAGGCCCTTTCTGCATCTTTCAATCTAAATCTTATCCATTTCAAATCTTACCTCCTACACATTAAGCCATACCTGTTAACTCCAACCAGCACTGACCTTAACTCATAAGCCTTTCCTACATCTTGCAGTCTAAATCTTACCCATTTCAAATCTCACCTCCTACACATTAAGCCATACCTGTTAACTCCAAACAGCACTGACAACTCAACAACAGACTTAATAAGATAAACACTAGAGTCCCCTTCTAACTCTTCAACAGTCTTCCCCTTCCTTATCTGAAGTTAAGCTTATTACCTGCATGATACATTTTGATATTTAATGATGTTTAACTCAGCAGCTCATTATATGGTGTCTAATAGCATTCCTTAATTATTTCACATGTGTTGGTCTCACTTTTCCAGGTCCCTGAGGATAGAGCAGTTGGGAACCATAAAGCACTATACAAATATAAGCTTTCATCATTATTATTGCACCAATTTTGCATCTGGTCCAGTGAGAATGCATAGTGATGGTATAGGGAACTTCAACAAATACAGAATCATCCTGAATTTCAGAGTTGAAAGGGACCTGCATATAGTATGCCCTCAATATAATATAAACTCCTTGAAGACGAGAACTGTTTTTTGGTGGGGGTGGAGGGTGTGCTCTGGAGCCAATTTCATCTTGGTATGAGGAATTCCCAGTGTGGAAACCCCCTCCACCAATTCACATTAGCTGCTCCTCTGTAACTTGAAGTTTTTCCTGGTGGGGCTGAAAGATTAAGTGACTTGCCCATGATCATCTATGTGTTAGAGACTAGACTTGAATTCAGACCTCCCTAATCCCAAAACTAACTTTCCATTCATTATGCCTCTTTAACCTTATACATAGCAGGTGCTCAACAAAAACTCTATGAACTGGATGATCCCCAAAGTCCTTTCCAGCTCTAAACCTATGATCCTATGAATTGAATGGACTTGAGAAGCCAACTAGTCTAACCATGTATCTGTGAAATAATCTTCTCTATAATACCTCCCTTTGGAAATTCACTAATCGCAGAGACAGTCCATTTCACTTTTGGATGTCCTGTAGACATCTCAAATTCAGCATGTTCAGAAGAGAACTCATTTACTTTCCCCCCAAACCCACCTCTCTTCCAAACGTCCTAACTTCTGTCCAAGGTACCACCGACATTCTAGGCACCCAATGTTTACAGCCTCAATGTCATCCTCTATTCCTTATTCTCATTCATCCATCCCACATATATCCAATCCATTTCCAAATCTTGTTGCTTCCATCTCTACCACCTCTCTAGCACATACCGACTTCTCTACACTTATATAGCCACCACCCCAATTCAGGCCCTTGTCACCTCTTTCTTGGATAATTATAATAACCTCCTAACTGATCTCCCTGCCACTCCTTCCAACCCAACTTCCCTATAGCTGGCAAAGTGATTTTCCTAGAGTGTGGATCTGACCATGTCACTCCCCCTACTCCATAAACCCCAGGGATTCCTGATTACCTTTAGGACTGAATATAAACTCCTCTGTTTGGCATTTCATTCTCTTCCCACTCTGTATTTCCAGACTATTTGCACATCACTCTCCTCTGTGCAGTCTATCATCTATCTAGCCAAAATGTCCTTCTTGCTCTTCTCCACACAAAATATTTCATCTCCAGTATACACGCCTTCACACTAGATTTCCTTCATACCCATGCAGCAAGGGTTTATTTGGAGTATATCCAATGGAATGCTAAGGCTGTGCCCTGGTCACTTCCAAAGAAATAACTCAGAATGAGGGACTTAGATACTTTGGAATGATGATGCAATCTTATTGATGACTAAGCAGGAATGGTTGCTGACTCTGAATCTTTAAAAAGGAGTGAATTATTGGGTGGCTAAGTGGCACAGTGAATAGAGCACCAGCCCTTGAGTCTGGAGGACCTGAGTTCAAATTTGGCCTCAGACACTTAACACTTACTAGTCGTGTGACCTTGGGCAAATCACTTAATCCCAATTACCCTTCCAAAAAGCAAAAATAAAATAAAATAAAAATGAGTGAATTGTCCTCAGTCTCTCTCTTCTCTTCACAGCTATATATCATGACAGAACCTTTTGAGCTTCTCCTCCTCTGAGGGGCCTTCCTTCCCTTCCCCATTCCGATGCTACCCACATGTTGGTTCTAAGTACGTGGCAAGTAAGCTACATTCCCTACTTGGGGGAGCCCTAGCTGCCTCATACACTTTCTATTTCCATTTCTGATTGTGACTAAACAGCAATAACAAGATGGACATTTATAGTCTTGGAGACCACATTGTGAGTATGAGATGTCTGAAAGTTGTGGGACCCCTCAACATAACTGATTGGTGGTAAGAAGACTTTCTGCACTGGGAAGGACAACACCAACGTGGGCAGGAGCTTGATCCCTTACCAGGCTTTCCACAAGCCATGAACCTGGAGAGAATTGTTTGGACAGTGCAGGGCAGAGGTGAAATGTGAAACGCCAATTTATCCGCACTGCACAATGCTTTATGTTTTCATGGTTTTTAAGGCTCAACTTCCCAAGAGGGTATAAGAGTATTTGTAAGTTATTACTATCACCTCAATTATGTGTTTTCTGTCAGTGCAAGCTTGTGAGAGCCCTTTGCATTATACATTTCTTTGGTGTGGAGAAATAGTATCCCCTACCTAATTATATCAGGAGAGCATTAGTGGAGGTGATCTGGCTGCATCATATAAACAAACAAAGGACTCTGAAGAACAGGAGTAAAAGAGGTTTTCAAGGAAATTTGTGATAGGAAAATAAGATGGGCTAATGGTGAAAGATGGTAGGTGGATAGCCTATGCACTGGCAAGGAGAGAGGGAATGATTTTCACTGGGGAAAAAAAGGGTTTAAATGAAATTTTATTTCTTGAAGATATAAAATTCAGTTTTCTGTACTGTACAAATTAGAGTCACTTATATTAACTGATTATCATTATAACTAATTTTCATTCAGCTCAATGCAGCTTATGCCTATCATGAAATATGTGTCTGATTAGCTTTTGTGTTAAGATATTTGAAGTAGCTTGGCAGAGGGACTAGAAAGCTAGCCTTGAATTCAGAAAGAACTAGATTCAAATCTAGCCTCTTACATATACTAGTTTTGTGACTATGGGCAAGTCACAACCTCTCGGTAGGCAAGGTAAAAACTCTCTAAGACCGTAAGTTACAAAAGAGCTACTTATCTTCACTGTGGGGAGAGGAGGAGAATATATCATTTACATGCAGATTATATGCTTTTATATACTGTCATGAAATATACATATATACTTTTGTATACTGATCTATATTGGTAGAGAAAATTTCCATACTGGGAGTTTCTCATAGTAATAAACTAATAAGGACCAAAAAAGTTTTGTATAATGTCCACACAAAACTGTTCACCTTTGGACAGTCTTCATAGTTTGCTACTAATGTAACAGGGTTATCCGTTCACAAAGTTTTAAAACTGGAAAGAACATTGCTTAGATTACAGCAGTTCTCAACCTGTGGGTTATGTTCAACTTGTAACAATGAAAATACATCCTGCATATCAGATATTTACATTACGATTCATAACAGCAAAATTACAGTTACGAAGTAGCAACGAAAATAATTTTATGGTTGGGGGTCACCACAACATGAGGAACTGTATGAAAGGGTCACGGCATTAGAAGGTTGAGAACCACTGACTTAGAAGTTCATTGACAGGATCAAATAAGATAACAGACTAAAGTGATTTCAGAAGTATACAGAGCTTTGTCAGTTACCAGTGTTTTGAAGAACTAGATATCTCAGGAGTAGTGTAGGGAGATTAACTGATGTTTCTAGGGACTTGTCATAATTTGTCATTTTTGTTGTTTCAGTCACGTCCAACTCTTTGTGATCCCATTTGGGGTTTTCTTGGCAAAGATACTGGAGTGGCTTGCCATTGTCCTCTCCCAGATCATTTTACAGGTGAGGAAATTGAGGCCAAAAGAGTTAAGTGACTTGCCCAGGGTCACACAGCTAGTAGGTGTCTGAGGCCAGATTTGAACTCAGGAAGATGAGTCTTCCTGATTCCAGGCCTGGCATTCTATTCACTTTGACACCTAACTGCATACTTGTCAGAATACCAGGAGATTTATATTTCAGTTTGAGAGGCAACGTAGCATAGCAAAATAAAGCAGTGGACTCTAAATCCTAGCTGCCCCTCATTCTTTATATGTGACACGAATCACCTGGATGTCCATGGTACTAATTTAAGTATTGAATTTAATGTGCTTCCAATTTCATTTTAGTTCAGTATTCAGTAGACACAAAATATAGGTTTATAAGTTTAAAAAAAAATAAAGACATAACAAAAAATATCATAGCATAATGGATAGAGAGCTGACGAGAAAGACCTGAATTCCAGTACAGCCTCTGACACTGTCTGTGAGACCCTAGGACTAAACCTTCCTGGTTCTAGGCCAGAGGGGTCAAACTGTTGTAACACTCTCCGAAACAGATTAAAATGGAAATAGAAATATTTAACGAAATAAAGCATAGATAATATCACATTTTGAAATGCAGGGATCTTTATGTGTGGATTAGTGACCCTCCCCCACCCCCTTCCCTTACTATTTGAGTTTGGCACCATTGCTCCAGGCAACAGCCAAGACTCTAAGTGGCAGAGAAGATGCCAACCAGAATTGACGGAAGGAATTTCCTCATCTGAAAGTTCCCTTAACTAATGAAATTAAAGACCCTCCTACCTCCTGTTTGTAATGGTGGTTGCATTTGGTTCCTTGGGGTTACAGAAAGCACACATATCACCATTAAGTTCTCTCTTGGTCCCACACACCTAACCTTCCAGGCTCCAAAGAATGAATAGTGAAGAATTAAGTTCAATAATAATTGAATGCTAAAGGTCTCCTATTACCTGGGGCTGGGGATTAGTTTGACAATTTGGGGGCTTCCTCTATATTCTATGAGCCACTTCCCCAAACATCACAGAAGAGACAAAAAAGAATTTAACATGAACTTGGAGTTCCTCAAGGGGGTAATAATATAACCAGAAGAAAAGGAAAGAAAGGATATAGGAAGCAGAGGAGGGAGAGAAAGCTTCTCCCACGTAACCCGGAGTAACTCCAGCCCAAACAGCAGCATTTTGGCACCCTGAGCTAAATTGTAACCTCAAGTAAATCTCCTTTCTCCTTGCTTCAAACCCAGGGGACACTCCCCTCCCTCACAAGCTTCCACTAATGAGGTTCAATTAACGTTCAAGTACAATTAGTGTTTCAGAGCTTCAGGGGCAGTCTCCGGGCAAAATATTTTCCATGGGGAACTTGGGAGAAACTAGCATTGTCCTGAATGGATCTGGCAAGCAGGGGCAAGAGAGGGCTCCATCTGCAATCAGCATCTGCCTAATGGGAAAGGCAAACAAGATGGCACTTGTGAGGCTTGTTTGTACTTCCAGAGAACAGGTCCTGCCCACCCCACCCCAGGTGCTTTCCTAACTTGGCTGCCAGTAAGATGGATGCACGCTCCAGCGAGACTTTCAAGTTCTGAAGTTCTCTTTTCCCAAAAATGAGTGTTTAGCAGACCATGCTCTTCCTGCAGAACCCAAGCCCAAGACAGAGCAATGTAAACACTGAGTTTATTTATTTATTTGTTCTGCTGCTGCTGAGAACAATCTGGTTTTGACACATTTTTTTGCTAAACAAGTGGCATAGGCCATATTAGCCAAGTCCATGACAATAATCTATTGTTGGTGCAGGTTCAATTCTTGGCAGTAGGACAGGGCTCTAGAAGTACCGCCTGCCTTCTGATTTGATGCCAAAATATGATAGCTTTCCTGTGATGTCCAACCACATGAACTCCTACTGCCTTCGCCCTCTGCCAATCTCCTTCCCAAGCTCTCTGTTATCCAACACTCTACTTACTAGAACTCTCTATTAACTGGCATCCCCATACTTCTACAGTACAATAATTGATGATTCACTTCAAGGGCCCAAAGTGTCTTCTGAATCATCAAAGAAAGTTTGTTATGATCAGTAGAATCTTAACTCTGTGTATTTTGGTGGATTCTGATTCTTTGAAGAATATCATATGAGGTGGCTCCCTATTAACAAGAATATTTGCCTAGTCAGAACATAACATTCTTGTTGAGAGGGATAAATAAGATAATATAAGTAAAGAGCTTTGTGAACTTAAACCACTATATAAATGTCAGTAATTATTATAATTATCCCCTGACCAAGATGGATCACATTCTGTATGTTATTAGACAGTTAGCTAGTACAGGGGATAGAGAGTTTGGCCTGGAGTCAGGGAGTTGTTGTTTAGTCACGTCAGATTCTCCATGACCCTTCTGGGGTCATGAGGAAACTGAGGCAAACAGGGTAAAGTGACTTGCCCAGGGTCACACAGCTAGTCAGTGTCTGAAGCTAGATTTGAACCCATGAAGATGAGTCTTCCTGACTCTAGGCCCTGCCCTCTATCCACTGTGCCACCTAAGCTGCCTCCTGAGACCTGAGTTCAAATCTCTGCCTCAAATGCTAGCTATGTGACCTTGGGCTTAACCTCTTAACCTCTGTCTCCATTTCCTCAACTGTAAAAATGAGGATGATAAAGCACCTACCTTCCAGGCTTATTGTGAGGATCAAATGCAGTAATATTTGTAAAGCACTTAGCACAGTGCCTGGAACATAGCAGGCACTATGTTCTTCTTCTTCTTCTTCTTCTTCTTCTTCTTCTTCTTCTTATCATTATTATTATTATTATTATTATTATTACTACATTCTTCAAGGTCGAGCTCAGACTCCACTTTCTCCTTCAGTGATGCTCTCAGTTGGCAACAGTTTCATCCTCAGATGATCTCATAGCACTTTATGTTCCTAAGAATTTTTCAGTATGGCATCCTGTTAAGGTGAATAGGTTGCCTCAGTATTCTTTATGTACTTATATTCAATTTTGTATTCTATTTATCTGTGTACATATCTTATCTCCCCTTACCAGGAGTCTAAGCTCCTTCAGGGTAATATCCATGTCTTTTTTTTTTAATTTTTGTATGTCTTTCCTGCCCTTAGCACAATAAACTTCACAAAGAAAGCACTTAAACATTTGTTTAATGATAGATAATTTACTATGATTATTTTTTTTAACCACACTCAGGATGCTGCTACACAGTAGAACAGCTGTTATCAGTAAACAATATAACATTCTTCCATTTTATCAATACATTAAAACAGCATTTGCGAAGGTATCATCCAGAGAAGGTCCTCAAAATCAAAGCTTTTTTCATAATAGTAAAACATTTATATTTCAAAAGCAGTAAATATCAACAGATATAACACACATAAACAAAAACTCTTTGGAATCCTCAATCATTTTTAAGAGTATAAAAGGAATTGCACATGTATAATTTACATGAAATTGCTTACATGTCAGGGAAAGAGGAGGGGAAATAGGAAAGGATAGAATTTGAAACTCAAAACTTTTTAAAAACCAAATATTAAAAATTGCTTTTACATGTAATTGGAGAAAAAATTGTTTTAAAAATAATTTGTTTAAAGTATAAAGGGGTCCTAAGGACAAAACGTGTGAAAATTACTGCACTAGAGAAAGTAGAAGGAAGGGCTGAAACCAGCAATATGAAATTTAACTGGGTTAAATGCAAATTTCTTAATTTAGATTTTTAAAATCAACCATCTAACTGGGTGAGAGAAATCTGATTTTACAACAGCTGATGTGACAAAGATCTGGGGGCTTTAGTCAGCCACGAACTCAATACAATCCTAAAAAAAAAAAAATGTGATTCAAGCTTCAGCTATGTTAAGGGAAGTATCAACATGTTCAGAACAAGGGAAATGACAGTCCTGCTGTGCCATCTAAAGTAATATGTTCTGACTGGGAGCCACGTTTTAGGAAAGACAAGAAGAAACAGATTTGGAAGGTAAATAGGGCTACCTCAAGACAATGCCATTAGATGAAGAAACTGGAAAAGGGAAAATTGGGGTTGGAGCAGTGTGACCCTTTTCAAGTTTTTGAAGAGTTCTCTTATAAAAGAGAGAGTAGATTTGTTCTATGTGGTCCCAGAGGGCAGAAGTAAAAGCAATAGATAGAAACAGCAGGGAAACAGAGATGAGTTTAGTACAAGAAAGAACTTTCTAATAGTCTGAAAATAGACTAGACAGAATTGTAAGGGAGTCAGTCTTCCTCCTTCTTGGTCTCTCTGGAACATTTTGGTATTGGTGACCACCTTCTCCTTTTGGACCCTTTCTCTTCACTGGGTTATTATGACATGATTATCTCCTGGTCCTCCTCCTACCAGTCTGACCAATCCTGTCTCCTTTACTTGACCATCACCCATATCATTCTCCTTAACTGTGGGTATTACTCAAGGCTTTGTCTTGGATCCTCTGCTCTTCTCTCTCTACACTCTTTTTCATGGATTTAACCATTAACTCTATACATAAAATTCCCAGATCTAAATATATTAGTCTCTTTTCTGAGTTCCAATTCCACCAGCTCCCTCAATGGACTTTGTGAACCGGATGTCCCATAGACATTTCAAACTCAAAATATCTAAACTGAGCTCCAAAATCTACCCCTCTTCTCTACTTCCTTGTTTATGTTGAGGGAATTACCATCCTTCCAAGTTACCCACATTAGCAACGTTGGAGATACTCATCATACCTCACTCTTCCTCCACATATCCAGTGAGTAGGCAACCCATGCTGATTCTAAATCCATGACCCCCCTGGTATCTGTTTTCTTCTCACTACTTATATAATCACTACTCTTATTCCAGACCCTCATCACCACTGGTTTAGATTATTCTAATAGCCTTCTTAATTGGCCTCCCACCTCAAGATTCTCCCCTCTTCAATCTGTTCTCCATAGCTGCCAAAGTGATTTTTCTACAGCGTATATCTGACCTTTTCATTTCCCTTTTCAATATATTGCTTGGCTCCCTATTACCTCTAGGATCAAATGCAAAGTTTCCCTACTGGGCATTAAAAGACCCTCACAACCTGCCTCCAACCCATCTTTCCATATTTATTATATAACACTCTCCTTCACATGCTATACAGTCAAACCATCCTAACTTTCTTGCTATAACTCACCATTGACACTCCATCTCTCATTTCTGTGTTTTTGCATGCCTGGAATGCCTGGAATGCATTCCCTCCTCACTTCTCAAAATCCCTTTTTGATGTTGTTGTTGTTCAACTTCTCTTCATGACCCTATTTGGGGTTTTCTTGGCAAAGATACTAGAATCATTTGCCATTTCCTTCTCTAGCTCATTTTACAGAGGAGGAAACTAAGGCCAACAGGGTTAAGTGACTTGGCCAGGGCCACACAGCTAGTAAGTGTCTAAGGCCAGATCTGAACTCAGGAAGATGTCTAGAAGCCTTAGTTTTCTTCAAAGTCACCTTTAATATGAAGCTTTTCCTGATTCCTTTACCTAGCTACTACTGCCTCTCCCCCAACAGCAACAAAAAAATTACCTCATCTTAATTTTGTGTATGTTTTTTATGTGCTTATGTACATGTTGTCTCCTCTGATGGAACATAAGGTCCTTAAGGGCAGGGACTGTTTCAATTTTGTCTTTGGTTCACCAGCAACTACCTTGGTACCTGGTCAAAGTAGGTGCTTAATAAATGCTTGTTGATGGACTAATTAGACTGTATCGGTCTAGGATGCTATGGCAGGGATTTCTGCATTGGGTAGGAGGTAGGACTTGAAGGTAACTCTCAACTCTATGATGGTCTTCATTGATGTCCCTTGTTAAAGCTGTATTGAAATATATTTTCTAATGAATTTCAGTCTCTTCATCTGTAAAGCAAAAAGATTAGATTGTGTGACCTTTGAGGTCCTTTCCAGCTTTAAAATTCTTTATGGTTTTCTAAAACAAGGTTTGCATAGTATTGTGCCCTTTTCTACTAATTAGTTTACATCTGAGAGATAACTTACTGCTTCTATTAGCATTCTCCAAACTTTTACTCTGAAGCTTCCCCCATGCAGTGAAATAGCCACAAGTCTCTCCCCGTTAAGGGGAGACTTTAAAGAGACAGCAGGATACAGATGCTGAATAAATGTAAAATGCTTCATAATTATTTATTTTATATAGAAATCGAGAGTTAAGTGAGTGAGGAGCAAAGAAGATTTAAAAAAAAAAACATTCAAAAGACGGCCAAGTTAGGGGAAATCAATTGCTCTTACTTAGATCGATCTAGACAGGTTTCCCAGAAAAGAGAAACTGTGAAGTGATTTGGTTCTGGCAACCAAGCTTTAGGATGGCAAGGGGAGGAATCTTCTCTTTCTCTCAACCCGCTGCCCAAGATATGCTAATAAGGACTGAGGAGTCATTTCCTTTTGTTGTCTCACGCTGTTTATACGAGATTTCTCACTACCCTTTCTCCAAGTTGGTGACACTGAACCTCCTTGTGAAGGGGGGAAACCAAGAACCAAAAAGAGGAAATGAGAGGAGGGGGCATTTGCAGACTGCGGTAGAAATGGGACTAGGGAGAAGCCCAGGCTTTCTGGTCCAGGCTTTGCTAAGTAAATAAACCTGTTTTTCTTGGGCTTCGCTGGTTGTACTGTAACTCTGAGCAAAGTCACTTCTGCTTTATACTGACATAACCTTTAATGTGGGGATCCCCAGGCATGTTACTGGCATTAATTCCTCTATCCTCACAACATCCCTGGGTTAAACTGGGGGGAAAAACAGCCGAACCAAGATCATGTGAGTTTCTCACATCTACTGCGGTAAAGAGCAAAGTATTTTTAGTTAAGTTCTGCTCTCTCTTTCCTAGTAATCTCTTTGCGTAAAGGGAAACTGAGTCAAAGAAAGATGAGATTATACAGATTTCATATATGCACCAAGTCATAACCACCAAGCTTTTACCTATAACAACTCCTCTGCTCTGCTCATAGTTATGCAATTTCCAGTATTCATCATGACCAATAATAAATAATGCTTTAATTTATATTGCACCTCTCTTCCTGAAACCTATTATCATAACCATTTTATGGATGGAGAAATTGATATGCTGAGTCATGACATTTCTTACTCCAAAGGCAAAATGAATCAGTGGCAGAAGCTGGACAAGAAACCTCAGTCTTTTCCTTTTTCTTACTGGATTCCTTCTCAGGTTGAAATACTAAATTTAGTTCCAAAATCTCTTAATTCTACTCAAGGAACGAATGAGCTATAAGGTATGAGTAACAGTAACAGCTTATATTTACATAACATAGTACTATTACAAAGCACTTTACATGTGTCATTTCATGTGAGCTTTGTAACATTCCCCACTGGGCAGATAAGGAAACTGAAGTTTCAGAGAAATTAAGAGAAGCCACACAGCTAGTGAGTGATAGAGCTGGGACTCAAACCCAGTTGTTTTGACTCCAAATCTAGGATTCTCTCCACCACTTAATGGTGCCTTTATATTTCCCATCACCATAAGATTTGCATTTCTAATTCTGAGAACTATGTGGGCATCTGGGATGGTACCAATGGTCACAGCTATAGTGGGATTTTGATTAGTCATGGAATGAATCTTGGGGAAATAGGCCTAAATAATTCATTACTAGGGACTCAGGTAAGATTAAGGAAGGTCTATATAACATGAGAGTCTTGGTTTATGTGTTAAGATGAATAAAATCATCATACCCAGAAAGTAATCTAATTATACATGGAAAAATCCTGAATTCTTTAGGGAATTAAATATATAGGCTCTAATCCTGGGTATCTACAATCTAAAGCAGGCATGTGGAGAAGAACAAATGTTTATAAGGCAAATTGATGGCAGAATAATGATCCCATGGAGCCATGACTTCTTCAGTATGGGAATTTCCTCCACTGGTGCAACTTGAAACCTATCCATCCCTTCTTATCCTATGTGATACTGTCCATGTTTTCTGATAAATTCTCCATCATGGAGCTATCCCATGTGTTAGAGGCCTTTCTCCAGTTCTTTTTAATTTTTCATGGATACCAGTGCAACACTTATGTTTTGCATTTATTATACTTTATTTTTGTTACATGACTGGTCAACCTTTTTTTCTAGTCCTAGCTGTTTTTTTATGTCACATGTCATCAGTTTTTCTGGGTTCCACTATCATTTCTACAAAGATGACACCAAAATATACATATTAAACCCTCATCTCTCTCCTGATCTCCAGTCCCACAACATCAATTGCCTGCTGTACACCTCTACATAGATGTCTTCTAGGCATCTCAAACATATCCAAAACTAGATTCACTCTTTCCCTCTTAATCCCACCTTTCCTTCTAACTCCCTTTTTTCTGTCAAGGGTACCATTACTTTTCCAGCCATCTGAGTTTGAAACTTCATAGCTATCCTTTCCCTCACCTCCCATATCCATTCTGCAGCCAAGTGTGAAATCTATCTCCGCAGCACCTCTCCCATCCATCTACTTCTTACCATTCATAGGACCACCATCCTAATTCAAGCACTCATTACCTCTCAACTGTACTATTATAATAACCTCCTATTTGGTCTCCTTGCCTCAAGTCTCTCCCATATAGAATCCATATTCAACAAGACTAGAGAACTGGTAATTCCTAAAGCACAGGTCTGACCATATTACTACCCTGCTCAAAAGCTCAAGTGGCTCCCTATAGTCTCTAGAACAAGACAGAAATTCCTCTTTAACATTTAAAGACCTTTACAACCTGACTGCAACCTAGCTTCTTATTTTTTTTTTTTTGGAGGTAATCAGTGTTAAGTGACTTGCCCAGGGTCATACACAAGTATCTGTGGCCTAATTTGAACTCAGGTCTGACTCCAGGGCTGGTACTCTATGTACTGTGCCATCTAACTGCCTCCAAACCTAGTTTTTATATTGATTACTAATCACTCCCCCTCTTGTACTCTACATTCCAGACAAACTTGTCTACTTACTGTTCCCTGTACATAGTATTCCATCTCCATCACACCCTCCACTACCTCTACTCATTTCCAAAGGCTGTCCCTTATGTTAAGAGTACACTCTCACCTCTAGCTTCCTTCAAAAGTAGAAGACTGGGGCAGCAGCTAGGTGGCGCAGTGAATAGAGCACCAGCCCTGGAGTCAGGAGGACCTAAGTTCAAATCCGGGCTCAGACACACAACACAAAACTAGCTGTGTGACCTTGGACAAGTCACTTAACCCCAACTGCCCTGCCTTTCCCCTTCCAAAAAGCAAAAAAAAAAAAAAAAGTAGAAGACCACCTTCTGCATGAACCCTCTCCTGATACCTCCAGCTGTTAGTACTTGAAATTGTCTTATATTTACTTCACATCTGTTTTAAAGGACATAAGCTTCTTGGGTGCAGGGGTGATGATTTAATCTTTGTTTTCTTATCTCCAGCTCCTAGCACAAGATGAGCAAGTAGAAGACTCTATGAATAAATGCTTGTTGAATTAAATTCTAACAATTCAAATAAAAGAATAATAAATCATGTTTCTATAGCACTTGACAGTTTATAAAGTAGAACATTAAAGAGTTATAGTAGTGTACAGTAAGGTTTTTTACATCATATATATAAGCCAATGATAATAGTGTAGATAGTGAGGATGAGCATAGAATCAGAGTAGGAAGCAGGGAGGGCTAGCCATAGAAGAAAAAGGACAAATGGTGAGAAGAATGAGCCTGAAGAAGATATCCTCTCTTCTCTGACTATAGTACAAAGGCTTACTAGAAGAGAAATTTTTCCATTTTTCTGAAAAGATTAAGGACAGTTTGATAAACTCTGTGTACACATATACATAGAATAAAAGGAGATGGTATATAGAACTCATGGAAAGAAAACTTAGAAGTATGAGTGGGTCAAGTGAGCAAAGGAGGGTTTAGTCAACTAAAAATTCAGAGACTATAACCCTGTACTCACTCCTGAATGGTGTCTAAGTTTCTCAGTTGAATGTTTAACAGACTTCATGTGGTTCTTGTAAGCAGAAACAGAACCACTTAGGCATTAAAAGCTTTGGGAAACTTCTTGGCCCTCTTTTGCAATGAGAGAACAGGACAAGGAAGTGATAGCTGAGTTTAGTGGTGAAGGAACTGGTAGATAGGGACCTTTGGGATTCTGGGTGATAAGTCCCTAGCCATCCCAGTCTCCCCAGAAATTACCACAACAGGACTCCCAGCTCTCCAGCTCATTTACCCAAACCTATTAATTGTTGGGGAATTTCCAGTTTGCCTGTGGCAGATCTAAATCCACCATGTGAGTCTGGGGCTAGTGATTAGACTTCTAATGAGAGAGAAGGGTTGAGTTCAGCTGAGATAGAAACATGTTTCAATACACTACTTCAGTCTCCAGCCAGGTATTAAGGAGCTCTGTTGTTTGTCTCCATTAACTGTGTTTACTTAATACATCCATTGTGACCCTAATTAGTCAGAGACTACTTGCTGCTAAGAGTCTAAAGTGGTTAGATGGCAGAGAGTTCCAGATACCCCTTGACAAAATATGGGATATTCAATTTATCTCCACTGAGTTGTAGTTTAATAATTATGGCTTCGTCACTCAACACTTGAAACATTTCCATTTCCTATTTTCCCTCATTCCCAGAGTCTCCAAGCACATGGCATCATGGTTCACAAATGAGTATAAGAATAAGGGTGCTGATCATTTTCTCTAAATCTTAATAATTTAAGTATATCTTGACTCGATTGAAAAATATTTATTGAATTCCTATTATGGCAGGAGTTCTTAACCTGGAGTTAGTCAACTTGTTTTTTTTTAATATTTTAATAAATTTATTTCAATATAATTGATTTCCTTTGTAATCCTATGCATTTTATTTTATACATTTAAAAACATTATTCTGATGAAGGGTCCATAGATTTCACCATACTGCTGCCAAAAAGGTCCAGGACACAAAAAAAGGGCAAGAGCCCCTGTATTAAGAGCAAGGGACTATCTATAGGTGATACTTTTGTTTTTGTTCAGTCGTTTTTCAGTCACGTCCAATTCTTTGTGACCCCATTTGGGGTTTTCTTGACAAACATACCGGAGTGATTTGCCATTTCCTTCTCTAGGTCATTTTACAGATGAGGAAACTGAGGCAAACTGAGGGTTAAGTGACTTGCTAGGACGGCTGGTAAGTGTCTCAGGCCAGATTTGAAGTCAGGAAATGAGTCACTGATGCCCTATATAGTATGCAACTTCCCCCAATCACTATAGGTATTGCTCTTAATCAATCAACAAGCAATAAAAATTGATAAGGTATCTACTATGTACCAGGCACATGCTAGGCCTTGGGTATACAAGTACAAAAAGATGAAACAATTTCTACATGTCAGGAGTTTATAATCTAGTGGAGAAGATAAGCTCATACATAAATGTATACAGAATAAATACAAAGAGAATAAAAACAAATAAATGCGAAGTTAAATATAAGATAGCTCGGAAGAAAGCACACTGGCAGTTGGAAGGAAAGTGGGAAAGGTGGCACTCAAGCTGTGTCCTGAAGGGAGAGAGTGATTCTACGAAAAGGAAGTAAGGAGGAAGTGAATTCCAGGCATGGGGGATGGTCAGTGAAAAGATAAGTAGCTGAGAAATGGAGTATTTTAAGTGAAGAACTAAAGAAAGGCAGTTTGGCTGGATGGCAGAGTTGATGGGGGTGGAGTTGTCTGGGACAGGGAAGAGAGGGAGTAATATCCAAAGAAACTACCAAGATAAACTGGGGCCCGATTGTTAAAGGGACTTAAAAGCTAAACAAAGGAGTTTGTAGTTTATCCTAGAAGTAATATAGAGCCACTGGAATTGAGTGGGTGACTCATATCTATTCTTAAAGAAAATCACTTGGGCAGCAGTGTGTGGGACGGACTGGAGGGGTGAGAGACGTGAGGCTGGGAGACCAATTAGGAGGCCACTGCAAGAGGGAATCAGGGCCTAAACTAAGGATATTATTGTGTAAGGAGGAAGAAGTGGTTGGAGGTAAGAAGTGTTGTGGAGACTGATTTGGAAAATAGATACATGATGTAAGACAAACCGAGGAATCAAGAATAATGCTGAGGTTGTGAACCTGGGAATCTAGAAGGATAGTGGTGTGTAATCTGTCTTTCTTATTACTTGGGTCCTTTGAAACCAATGAAGTGGGAAAGACGATGAGAAGGAATTAACACAATACAGCAACAGAGGTAGTTTTCTCTGCTACCCCAAAATGCTGTTCGGCTCTCTCCCACCCATCAAGCCCAACTCTCTCCTTACTCCCCTCCATTCTCTCGTTTCTGGTCTCTTCTCCCTACAAACTTATTCTCAGTTCTCTTTCTACCGACTGACCCCTCATATACATTTTCATTGAGAATGATTTATATTTTGGTCATTTCAAAGTCAATCGATCAGCATTTATTAACTAACTCCCAGGAGCCAAACACTGTACTAGGTCCTAGGGATCCAAACAGAAAATGAAAGTCATCCCCCAGCATCTGTCTTCCTCTTCACCTTGACCTCTAATCCTTAGCCCTGGTTCTCTGTCAGGCCATTACCTCTACACTGGTATGGTGGGAGCAATAACCTAATCCCTCTCCATGCTCCCCACCTCCCAGAAAGGGAAGGTTAGGATAATTTTTCCTTAAAAGGGGTTGAGACATTCCTCTAGACCTGGTTGGCTCAGAGGACTAAGAGCTCAGACTACAGATGGCATTTTGTCACCTAAGTACAAAGCACCTACAATGAGCTTCACTCAGCTCAATCAACTAAAAGGGATTCTCAAAGACTATCCTTACTTAAGATTCTTTTCTTGTTATCTTTTCTTACCTGTTAAATGACCTTTGGGTGTCTCATCAAATTCCAATATCAAACCTAACCTACCAGGTGACTAGCCAGAGTCAGGCTCCGCCCAGAATAATTAGTGTGGTCTTGCCAGATTGAAAGATAATAAACTCAGTGAAGTGGGGGAAGGTACAATGCACAGGAAGGTGACCCTATTCAAGCTTCTTATGATGCCTCTACTACCACACATACAGCTGGGAAATTAGAGAGTAAACTGCCTGTGGCCATTCACCAAGAAAAGAACAATGAGAGTATGCTCGGTGTCCTTTGGAACTGTACTTTGACCAGGTATGATGACACATGCCTTTAGTCCACGTTGCTGGGTGGGGTTGAGGCTGGTGAATTGCCTTCGTTCAGGAGTTCTGAGTTGCAATAGGATTAAAGCCTATCTGGTTTAAGTCCGGCACTAGATCTGGTACCAAAATGATGAACCCCCAGGAGCAGAGGGTCACCAGGCTGCCTAAGAAAGGACAAACCAGGCTAGGTCAGAAAAAAATAGAGCAGGTTAAAGCTCTTTGCATATCAGTATCAGGATCAGACCAGTGAGTGGCTGCTGCACTTCCAGCCTAGGTGAGATAGGGAGACTCAGTTTCAAAACAACAATAACAACAACAAAAAAAACCCACACAGTACCTTGAAGATAATTGTGCTAAACTGTATTTCAAGCCCTTGAGGGTTGCTGAGCTTACCAGCCTACTAATTTAAGTGTCTTCCAAGTGCTACTAGTGTCTCTCTAAAACTCACCTTACTTTTGAAGACGCCTGGAGGGACTGAATTTGGGGGGGATGGAAGAAGAGATTTTTCCCTCCTTAGAAAAGTACAAATTGAGAATCATTTGTGCTCACCTTTGTTCTAGGCCTAGATGCTTTTGTATCAATAATAGTTAACATCACCCAGTTGTCTAGGAAGATTATCTCCTGGGAAAAAAAGGTTCCTCTCAACTCTTAGGGAGTCATTTATGTAAAATGTTTGATTTTAAATGATTTTTTAAAGAAAAGACATTACAGCTAAACCAACAATCCTCAGTCCATGACCAGCCATTGAGGGGTTGCATGAAGGACTCCAATAGCGAGTAAATGCAAACAAAGGCAGATCTCTAGCATCTTAAGGCAGTGCCAAAGAAACTGTTTGAGTTTTGTTTGGTTTTGTTCAGAATTTGAGAGACTAACTACAATTTTGCCAAGCTGATTTTGTTGTGATTCTTTGGTACAGACCATTAGGTAAGGCCCTTGAAAGGACATTGCTAAATTCTCATCAGGAGCACAGAGACATCTGTGTAAATGAAGATACGGACAAATGTACCAATTGCACTGCATTTAATTAGCTGAGGACAGGCAAAGATGCTGCGTCAGTTTAAAAAGTTTCTACTTTTACCCTTGATCTGTGAACTATGAACTATAACTCTTCCTCTCTGAAGCTTTCAGAGAGGAGCCCCTGCAGAGCAAAGAACTCCAGCCCCAGGAGCATTTCCCCACTCCCGGCAGAAAAGGCTACTGTTCATACATGGGAAATAGAGAAACGTGTACTGGCCTAGACAAATTTCTGCCTTCCTTGTTTTTTATATTGCTTTATGTCTTTTTCTCAGTGGCAAGAGCACTCACAGTTGTTGTTCATTTGTTCAGTCATGTCTGACTCTTTGTGACCCCATGGACCATAGCACAGTAGGCCCTTTTATTCTGCACTATCTCCCAAATTCAGCACCCCCAATACTCCTATGCTGAACACAAGACAGCAATAGCATCACAGGCCCCTAGCCATCTTGAGTGGAGGTGAAAGGCAAAGTTAGATCTGTTATAGGGGACCACAGCAATAGTGGAGAAAAAGTGCTCAGGCCTATCGCAACGTTCTGTCCTACATTGGGCAGAAAAGTTCAGGCCCTAGTAGTGCTAGTTATTCCTTTCTGCAATGGGGGCAGCAACCCACCTTGGTGGAGTGGGCAGTAGGCAGAGGGCACATACTATCACCCAGATATCACCCCAGGGGTACTGGTATGAGGGCAGTGAACAAAGACGCTGCTGCAGCAGGTAATGGATAAGCTCTTAGCAACAGTGGCAGCCCAGTGGCAGAAAAGTGGGTACTGACACATACTATGGTAAAAGGTACTATAATCCATTAATTACTGTAACATAAAACATTGGTTTTTCCAAGTTGCAGCCAATACAATATCCAATGATCACTGTACCATTTTAACCAAGGGTCAAACGATGCCATTATTGTAAAAGAGCTTGCTTTATGGCCACAAGGGGTAAGTGAAAGTGTTTAAGCAGCCTTGAAGATGAACAATCCCTCAGAGACCTCTCATGGGGCAAAGATTTTTGTATCCCCCACCCCCTCCAACCCCTTGTGTTCCCTGTTACCCAAAGAGCACTAAGTGAATGGCAAATAAAGGGCAACTCTCCCTGATCTGTGATAAGAACTGGGGACTATGCAGGAACTGTTATCACCTTTGTATAGCCCAGTGTTGTTCCTGCTTATGGTCACCTTTTTACCCCCACCATGAACTGAAAAGATTTGGTATCACCCACTACACGTGCCTGATTGTTTAGTCCCAGGACTCAGGCTTTTGTGGGACTGTCCCAGATTCAGGGAACTGTTACATTATTTGTTTTCTTTTTATGATGTTTCTGTTTTAGTTTTTTTTCTCTTCCTCCTTTGATGACACTTATATCAGGCTTCTTGAATACTGGAAGTCAGGGTTAACCAAGTGGTAAAAAGTTCTCTAGAACAGAGGTAGCAAATTTACTGTCTGAATGTAGCCACCAACATCTCTTAGTGCTCTACCAGATTAATTGGGAAATGTTTAATAAAATAAAGTAGGCATCCCTTTTTATTTGAACATGACACCATCGTTCTAGAAAACCTAAAGTAGCAAGGGGTGGAATGTGGCAGGAACAATTTCCTAATCCCTCACCCCATGCAGATTAGGATAATTTTTCCTTAAAAGATATTAAGGCATTCCTCAAGATTTAGCAGACTCAAGACTTTGCATCAACGGACTAAGGGCTCAGACTACAGATATCATCTCCTTATCTTTTAGCAACAGGGAGCTCCAGGGTCACTGTGATGTTGGACTGGTGGGTTTTGATGGAAGTTTCACTCAGCTGGATCAATTCAAAGGGTCCTTAATGTATATACCTGTTAAATATCCTTCTCTTGTTATCTTTTATTAAAGTATTTTTTTCCTAGCTACATGTAAAGACAATTTTTAACAAGCACTTTTTTTTAAAAATTTTTTTTGCTTTTTTTTTTTTGGAGGGAGAAGGTAGGGCAATTGGGGTTAAGTGACTTGCCCAAGGTCACACGGCTAGCAAGTGTTAAATGTCTGAGGTCACATTCGAACTCAGGGCCTCCTGACTCCAGGGCCAGTGCTCTATTCACTGTGCCACCTAGCTGCCCTTCGTTTTTTTTTTTAATTTTGAGTTCCAAAATTTTTCCCTCCCTCTCTCACTTCCCCCCTCCCTAAAATGGTAATTAATTTGGTACAGGTTATATATGTACAATTATGTAAAATACATTTCCATATTAGTCATCTTGTGAAATGAGAAACAGAACAAAAGGAAAAAAACACCAAAAAAAAAAGTGAAAAATAATACGCTTCTATGTGCATTCAGACTCCATCAGTTCTTTTTCTGGATGGGAATAGTACTTTTCATCATGAGTCCTTTGGAATTGTCTTGGATCACTGTATGCTGAGAAGAGCTAGGTCATTCATAGTTGATTATCATACAATATTGCTGTTACTATATCCAATGTTCCAGTTCTGCTCATTTCACTTTGTATCAGTTCATGTTAGTCTTTCCAAGTTTTTTCTGGAATTATTCTGCTCACATTTCTTATAGTATTCCATTACATTCATATACCACATCTTGTTACCTTTTTTTTTTTTGGGAGAGGTAGAAGGCAGGGCAATTGGGGTTAAGTGACTTGTCCAAGATCACATAGCCAGTGTCAAGTGTCTCAGGTCAAATTTGAACTCCTGACTCCAGGGCCAGTGTTCTATTCACAGCCACCTAGCTGCCCCATCTTGTTATCTTTTGATAACTGTTAAATGACCTTTGAATGTCTCATCTTGTTCCATTATCAAACCTAAACTACCAAGAGACTGGTTTGAGTTAGGGCCAACCCAGAACAATTGATGACATTCCCCTCCATCCCCCATCTTGACTCCTTCATAAACCAGTTCAAGTCTGTTTTCTTCTCTGGGGTCCCTTGCTCCCTTATTCTTTCTTGAATCTTGCCATGGAAAGCCTCGGTCTTTACTCTCACCATCCAGTGCCTCCCTTCTATTTACATGCTGCTGAACAAAACTGGAGAAAATCACAAAACCAGGCTGACTGGGTCCACTATAGATTTATGTTACCTAATCTCATGGGCCCTCACTATTGCAAAGCAATCCCTTTAAACCTTCCTAATCAATCCACTAGGCTATTTTCTGAAGAAAATTTGCCAAATTTTTCATTGTTCCTCAAATCTCCCTTGGCTCTCCCTCCCTTTACCTTCTCTGCTGAAAACCTTGCCTTGATCTATTTGTCTCACCTTAATCTCTCTATTGACTTCACCTTAAATCTCCAACTGCTAAGTAGACATTTCAAATAGATGCCACTTAAACATCTAAAACTGAACTGTCCCTTAAAAACCTTCCCTCTTCTTAACTATCCTATTATTTTCAAAGGTTATCACCATCCTTCCAGTCATCCAGGGTCACAACCTAAGTGTCATCTTCAATTCTTTGTTGTTAATTGTTGTTCATTTGTTTCAGTCATGTCTGACTCTTCCTCACCCCACTTAGGGTTTTCTTGGCAAAGATACTGGAGTGGTTTGCCATTTCCTTCTCCAACTCATTTTACAGAGGAGGAAACTGAGGCAGAATTAAGTGACTTGCCCAGAATCACCCAGCTAGTAAGTGTCTGAGGCCAGATTTGAACTCAGGAAGATGAGTCTTCCTGACTCCAAGCCTGGTATTCTATCCACTCTGCCACCTTCAATTCCTTACTCTTTCTCATCCCCCATATCCAATCAGTTGCCAACTTTTATCATTTCTACCTTGGTAACATCTCTCCCATATGCACTCTTCTCTCGCCTAACACTAATAACACCCTGGTACAACCATATATCACTTTATACTTGGACTACTGAAATAACCTGGTTAGTCTCCCTGTCCCAAATCTCTCCTCACTCCAGGCCATCCTTCCTTGCCATCAAAGTGATCTTTCTAAAGTGCAGGTCTGACTATGTCACCCCTCCCTCCCCCATTAAATAAATTCCAGTGCCACTTCATTGCCTCCAGAATCAAATATAAATCCCTTTGTTTGACTTTTAAAGCCCTTCAGGAGGAAAGAAAAAAAAAAGAGAGCCCTTCGCAACCTGGTTCCTTCCTGCCTCTCTACTCTTCATCTACCTTACTTCATGTACTCTGCAATAACCCTCCTTGCTGTGTCTCAAACAAGACACTTAACCTTCATTTTTTTCAGCTGACTGTCCTCCATGCCTAGAATTCTCTTCCACCTCATCTGGCTCCCATCAAGTCTCAGCTTAAATCTTATGTTTTCCAAAAAGTCCTTCCTTTTTCCTCTTAATGCTAGTGCCTTCCTCCTGTGATTATCTCCAATTTATTCTGTATCTTTTTATACATAGTTCTTCGAATGTTGTTTCCTCCATTAGAATGTAAGCTCCTTGAGGTCAAGGACTGTGTTTTTTGTTTTCTTTTCTCACAATGAGGGGCTTAATAAATGTTGTTGACATAGGAAAGACAACCCGAAGTACACATAAAGTACACACAAGACACATCTCTTGTATGACTTGAGGAGTGAGCATCCTTAACTCTGTTCAAGAACCCCAGACCTCAATAATAATTATTTTTTAGTAGAGACTAACAAAGATAAGTTTATTTCCTAATTACAAGAGTACTTTTTTGAAAACAAGCCTAAGGCTTTCCCTTCTTAGGTAGCTTAGAAAAGGGAAATGGAAAGAGAAAGGAGAGGGTGCTCCTGATTGGTTTAGGAGAGGAAACATGATTTGTCAATTACACCTGGTCAGTGCAAATTATTTTCTGACTCCCTGCCGACCGCAGAGGTGAAAGGATGGAGAGGGGGCCACGCTTACTTCTGGTCGAAGAAGCACGGCTGGGGACCCAGGGGAGCTCCTGTTCTGGCACATAGAGCTCTGGAGCCCTGTCAGGTCTAAGGGTGTCTTTCCAGGGGTCCGGAACCCTGCGGAGCCTTCCAGGAGCCTTCAGTTAAGAGTCCTGGTTCTTCCTCCCTGCTTTCTCTCTTCCAACACTTCGGAGACCCCGCCTTCTTCCTTTTCCCCTTCACGCCGCTCGCACACGCACAGGCCCGACGCGCGTGGGCATGGCGTGAAGACCCTTCCCCGAAGCCTACGTCACTCCCCAGGGAGCCCCGCCGAGCATCCTACTGCGCCCGCACCGCCCGCGGTCTGCCTCTCGTGTCTCCAGCCCCCTAAGGCGTGCGTAACGTGCCCCCACATCGTGACGAACGGCACCCGGGCTGGGGCGGAAGCATGGGGTTGGGCCTCGAGCGAGAGGCGGAGTGTGGGCGGAAGTCGCTGTCTGCGGAGAAGAGAAAGGAAAGGGAGACGGGGCGCAGATTGGGGGAGGTGGAGAAGCGGACTGAAGCGAGAGGCTGGGAAGGAAGATGGGAGGGGCTTACCTCTGCTCTCCGGCCGGCCTCCTCCCTGCTTTCCTGGCTAGGGGACGGAAGTGACGAATGCTACGAAAAGGTCACTTCCTGCTGGGGTGGATGAGGAGGAGCCGGAGACGCCGCCGAGGAGACGGGACCGAGACGGACCGCGGAGGAGTGAGGTGAGTCCCGGCCCCGATTGGGGGCCCTGCCTCCTTGCAGCCGCCTCCTGCTGGACCTCTCCACGCCTGCTCCTCCCCGGGGCCGAGGCGCCCTCTTCGCCCCCCGCCGGGCCAGCGCCTTCCTCTGTGCCCGCCGCCCTCGGTCCGGAGCCCAGGCCGCCCCCCCGGAGCAGCAGGGCCTCACCCCGCGTGGGCTCGGGACCCCGGGGGTGGTGCGGAGCCTGGGCAGCAAGCCGAGGGCTCAGCGGACCCCCAAGGTCTGAAGCGGGGGTCGGAGGCTGCGCCCTGTCCTGCAGAGGAGGCGGCTTGGAAGCAGAGAGCCCGGGGTCTGGGGGGGAGGGGGAGGGGAGTGGCACGGTTCTGTCAACCCCCACCCCGGGGGCCCCGCAGGCTGCGGACAGCCAGCTGGGGGAGAGGGTGTCCCCAAGCTTTGGAGAACTGTGAAGGGAAGTTTGGAAGTTGGGGAGGAAGGTCCGAGTAGTTCCTGAAGCGGTGCGTCGGAATGAGGGGGAGGGATTGGGATGTCAGGTAAGGGGACTTCCTGGGCAGGTCATCGGTGAATCATAGTCTAGGCTTTGGCGATAGTCGAAGGAGGTCCCTAGACCATTTAAAGGGTCTTGAGCTGAACGGGGCGGGGGGGCGGGGGGGAATTTGAGGGAGTTAAGAGTTGTCCGGGGAAAGCTTGCCGGAAGGCTGGGGAAATTACTTTTTTCCACATCATGGGGATGGGGGGCGGGGGTGCTGGGGGAGAGAGTGTGTGTGTAAAAGTCAGTTCTTTTTTTCTGTCCTGCATCCTCCTGGCTGCTCTAATCTATCGGTATGGATCTGGAAGTTTTTAAATGGGTGGAGGAGACAATTGAAAGTCAAGCGTTTTTTCAGAATTTTGGGAAGTCATTTTAAAATGTGTAGGATTAGGATTTCCACACCCACTCACCCAACTGGGCACCGAGACACCTATGCTTTCACTGGCTTCAACCCGTACCTTGTATTGATTGTTAAGTGTGTTGGGATAGGTTATGGCGTAAACCTATACATATGGATTTCCTTCTGGAAGGGATTACCTTCTGCCTCCCCTTCGACACTTTCTCTGTTTCCTCCTCGAGGGGTAAGGGAGGGGTGGTACTTAAAAACTCATCTGTAACAGGAAATTTCTTTGAAGAGCCAAATGAATTCAGCCTCAATTTGTTGGGGGGTAGGTGCTGGGAAATGTCCCGTTTTTTCCCTTCATGCTAAAGGGAGAAAACATAGAACTATATACACTACCTCTCCAAGTCTTGGTGTGTATATATCTTTTTTTTTTCCTGGTGCTGAGTGACTGTACATGTGGTGTGTTTACTTCCTGTATCCCAGGGTATTTTTTTCAGAGCGGGAGGGGGCTGATTCTGGTTAGGAGAAGTTCTCCTTCCCCAAGCTCACATAATCCAACTGAAGAAATCAAAATCAGATGTGCATTCTTGAGTGGGAATAAGAAGGGTTTGGATTTTTTTTTTCTTTCCTTAAACTGGTACATCTGGTGAGCTCAGGCTTGTGTATCTTGGCATCTGGATCTGTCTAGTAATAGAAGACAAACTGTTTGACTTGTTTTGGCTGCCTTTTTGGACCCGTCTCATTCTAGCCTTCCCTTTCTACTTTTGAAGGGCCAGTCAGGAGGAAGAAAGCAAATATTAGACAGTGTTTACACTTTGTGGTTTAAAGTCAGGTGAGAGATAATTATGGCTCTTGAAGCTGATGACCTAGGGACCATCATTTGTCGACTTCGAGATTAACAGTTTGGAGGTGACAAGTTTGGAGGAAAAAAGACTTGTTAATGCTGGGAGCAGGAAGGATGGGGAAAAGGAGAGTTGGAAAAAGACTATATAAATAAACCTAGGCAAGATAATAGCTTCTTAAAGTAATTGTGGCTTGTGTCTCTTTTAACAGTCAGCAGGAGGGAGAAAATGAAAGCGGGCTGCAGCATTGTGGAAAAGCCAGAAGGAGGTGGAGGTGAGCCTTTTCTAGTTTACTGGGAATGTCACTTGGTGGTTTCCCGTTTTCTCCACTTGGGCTCTGTCCACACCAAGTGCCAAACCATGACTGACAGCCTCTTGGCTGGGTGGTTGCTGCTAGGACAGTTGTAGGCTTGTTTCCTATGATGTGTGTTTAACATGTCTGTTCACCACACCCTTGTCCTAGACTGTAGAAACTTTTTCCTCTTAGAGCCACAATTCCAATGTTAGTATCTTGAGAGAGTGGTATATAGCTTTCTTTTTTAGAAAGTATTCCATTATTTCTGGGGTGTTTATTCTATGTCCTTTTAATCTCTTCAGAACTTTAATGCCTTCACATTATGTAGGCATAGGATTTAGTAACAAAGAAAGGATGGGTAATTAGGACACTTGAGTTTTGCTGCCAGTTTTTCCAGGAATTAGTGATTGCAATAAGAACATGTAACTTCTTTGTCCCTTCTTATTCCCTAATGGACTAGTCCCAGTTGTCTGAAAAGGTGTTTAAGCTATGTTTGCTCAGCACTCTAGCATCCTGATCTATGGAATGTAAAGTGGGTAGGGGTGCTGGTATTTAAATAGCTCTTGACTTCTTTAGTCTTATCCTTTTCTTTCCCTCTGGTCTTAAGGCTACCAGTTCCCTGACTGGGCCTACAAAACGGAGTCCTCCCCAGGCTCCCGGCAGATCCAGCTGTGGCATTTCATCTTGGAGCTACTTCAGAAAGAGGAGTTCCGCCATGTCATTGCCTGGCAGCAGGGAGAGTATGGGGAGTTTGTCATCAAGGACCCAGATGAAGTGGCCCGCCTCTGGGGCCGAAGAAAGTGTAAACCACAGATGAACTATGACAAGCTGAGCCGGGCCCTCAGGTGAGGGAGGGAAAATGACCTGTATTTGTGATGCTTTGGGTTAGGAGGCAATTAGACCATATGGGAGACTTGGCATCTAGTGGAGTAGTAGGTAACAACTGGCTAGATAAATTCCTTCATGACTACAGAGTGGGAGCAGAAGAGCACCTGAATGTAAGTAGTGAAGGTATGGGAGGAGAAAGTATATCAGTGGGTATCTGTAGGAGGAAATTCCAACATGGCTGGCGCTGAATCCTGACAGGCAACCAGTTCTCCTCAGTGGGCGAGAGGGTGTGGTGAAATAAGGATTGGAGTTCATTTATAATCCTGGGAGTTACTTAGCCCTGCCGTATAGGATGTTTGGTATTGTGCCTATCTGTTATTTCTCTTCTTCCTGACCTCTCAGGAGGAGGCTAAGGAGGGCTGATTTGGTTATCTTATGCTGTGAGTGACAGCCATCCAGGAACAACATTTTTTAGCCTTGTCAATCCATAGGTTCTTTGGTTGTGACCTTCCAAGAGGTCCAGAGGTTGATCTATGTGAACTTCCTCCTTATTTGCTTTGCCCTTGTCACTCTCAGTTTCAGAGATCTTTTATCCCTCAGGGTCTAAAGGGCAGTTTATGACTTGTCTAGTACTGTCTAAGTGGCTGAAGGTACCAGTCACTCTTAAAGTTCTCTAGTCCTTCACCTTTGTTGACCCTGAACCCACATGTTTATCCAACAGCTTTGTCTGAGCTCTACAGATCCTTTGAATCTTTGAGGTTGAGGCAGCCCAAGCTGGCTGCTGTTTTCCAGATCGGGATATACCATTGTTTGACCTGTCACCATAAAACAATCCTGCATTCCTCTCCCCTAGTTATAGGCATAGACCTCCCAGCTAGCCACACTGTGAGTCTCTGTGCCACAGGTTGTCTGTTCCCACCTGGGCAAGGCAGACAAAAAGAGATAGTGTATCTATAACGTAGCCTTCTGACCAAAGTAGGAACAGGAAGGAAACTGGGTATAGAGCTGTGGTTGAAGTGACGGTAGAGTCGAGGGACAAAAACTTTTTTGCCTGCTGCTCTTCCCACCCGTCCCCCCCATCCCCACCCCCATTTGAAATGGCATGAGCCTTTCATTTGATTACCTGAAATTTTTTTTGACATAAGCTTGGGGGAGCTAGAAGATTCATTAATATGCATGTTTTGTTTTGACAGATACTATTACAACAAGAGGATCCTTCATAAAACAAAAGGCAAAAGGTTTACCTATAAGTTTAACTTCAACAAGCTGGTGATGCCCAACTATCCATTCATCAACATTCGACCCAATGGTAAGCACCCATTCTTTGAGTGGAGAAAAGAATGTAACTGAAGTGAAATTTAAGTGTAACACTGGCACTTCTAAGGGAAACTCAGAAGCAGTGGACACTTGGGATTTTGTAACTTGTTTCTTCGGGATTTTTTTTTAAAAAGGTGTTGATAACATTTTGTTTCACAATGGCAGGTACATCCCAACACACCTTTAAAAAAAAGTACATTCTCCCCACAACTGTTATTGTTAATAGAAAGGTCAAATGTATACTTTTAATTTTGATAGCACATAGTACTAACATTGATATAATTGATCAGAGGCTACGTCTTTTTTAAAGATGATTTCCCTTTCTTACGATTTTTAAAGTTTATTGTATAAAGTGCTAGGTCTCTTAGAGATCTGGTTCTTTGTTCTCTAGGGAAAATTATTCCTAAATTTATGTTGTTGTTTTTTTAAGTACAGACTCTAGAACTTGTTTAACTCCCTCAATAGCAACTGGAGCCTTTATAAACACTTCCGATTTTCTATGAAACTACCAAGTTACCTTATCAAGTGAATACAATCAAAACCACAGTGGCCTCAATCATGTTTGCAGTAAAAAGCAGAGTCTTTGATGGGGGGGAGTCTGAAAGCAGGGCAGCCTGAGCTGTTTGGGTTCCATGGCTTATCTTCCCCCAGGGCCCCCAGGATACAGGCAGTCTTTGGTAGAGTTTCCCTTCAGAGCAGCCCAGGTAACAACTGTCTATGGGGACCTGGCTTGGCACAACTCAAGAGGCCCTATTCCTCTGTAGATTTGGCAGACCTAGGAGTTGAAAACTGAAAGACTTTTCACTCCTCCCCAAAGATGGAAATAGCACCACTACCCTACAAATTAAATTGTAATTAAACAGTTTCTGGCCATTCTATCAACTTCTAACTTTGTTGCCTTGGGTAGCAGTGGTAAGCAAAGCTGATCTTGATTATGAAGGTAATATAACTTCCCAGAGTAAAGTTTGTTATAGAGCTGAAAAATTGGAACCGGGGAGTGGCTGAGAGAGAATAGAATGCCAAGATCCATTGCAGATCTGTAATTACTACACACAACAAGTTAGGGCAGTTTTAGCCTGACGCTGCTATCATTACTGTTCCATCTCCCCTTTGCTAGCCACTCCCTCCTGTCCCTGGGGCATGCATTTAAAAAAAAAGTTGGTATTGGAATGCATCTCTCTAATTACAACCTGTTTTCTTTCCTTATGCCTGGGGGAGAGGCGTTAGGAAATCAAACCTGTTTTGGCCACTGGAATCTTGTTTCCTCTATTTCTCACTCTAGCCCCGCCCTTATGCACCTGGTTTGGGTGGGGAAGGGGATTGGATCTCACTGGACAAAGAATCTAACCAATAAGCTCAAAGTTAATCTCTTCCCAAATTTCCATTTCCCTCAAATCTTCGATGACCAAACTTCCAGATTAGACCACCTTCTCTTTTGAAGCCAGTGTTCAAGCAACAACCCTGATCAAGAGTTGGATTCCCCATAAGGCAATAGAGAATTCATCCAGTGGCTTAGGGGTAACCTGCATTTTCCCACATCTGGGAAGGGAACTGTAATAGTCTCCTCCAACCAGTAGACTGGCAGAAATAGAAGGGAGTTATCTAACTGCCTAGATTGAGTTGTATGCAGATTTCCCACCTATACAAATCCTTTCAAATCTTAATCAAAAAGTCATAGGCCGTGAAGTTTGTAGGCACAATGCCTGATTGCTTCAGGGAGTTGGGCCTGGACACTGACAGCTATCCTGTATACAATATCCTATACACAAATAAGATTTTGTTTGCAAATTGCTCTTATCCATATCCCTTATGTAATTTAAGGAGCAATGAGGTTTTGTGATTGTCTTTTCCAAGGTTAGAAAGGAGCTTGGAAGGAGTATCTAACTAGGAATCAGGAAACCTGGGTTCTAGACTGGGTTCTCTAGCACAATGCTCTGCACAGTAATGAGTGTTTATTGAATTGTTGGCTGTAGACAAAATTCTCTCACTTAATAAACATTTATTAAGTACCTATGTGCCAGTCACTGTGCTAAGCAAGCTAAGCTTTAATTTCTTCATCTCTATAAATTCGAGGCTTGGATTTGTGTTCTTTAAGGTGCCTTTTAACTTGATAGTGTTAGAATTCTTTAAGATTTCTATGGACTCTCCTCCCTAAACAAAAAGAAATCCTGGGATACTGAGTTCAAGGTTCTCATGAGCTCAAAGTTCTCATCAGGGTCTTCCTTTGAATCTCTTAAAATCTTCCTCTATACCAGACTTGAGTATTTAACCCTCCGTTTCATTATCCTTCCAGCCACTGTCCCCAGATGAAGAATTGTCAGGGTCAGCCATATGGATGTAAGCTCTATTTAAGTACTATCCTCTGCCTTGACTTTTTCTTCTTCTCCAGCCCCCAAATCAGATATGTGTATCAACATCAGAGGTGACACAAAAGAAAAACTATTAGTCTTTTGAAAGTTTACCTTGAAATAAGTTAAGTAAACAAAAACTGCATAGAAACAGGTGAGGTTTATTACAGTTCAGAGCTAAAGGGATAATTAGTTAAGTTCAGCAAACATTTGTGCATTACTAGTATGTGCAGATCATTAGGACAGGTAGAGAGAAGGGAAGAGTACAACAATAAATAAGACACATTCCTGGCTCTCAAAGAGCTTATAATTTAGAAGCTGGCCCCCAAGTTGACCTGTGTGTTTTTAAATTTGACAGAAGATTTGGTAGTACTTTAAAAGACATTGAAACAGGTTAGAACCTTTATTGAATGAGTAGGATACCAGGTAGAGAAAGAATTAAATTGATCATGAGGTGATCTTACACCTTCCTAGAAGGTAGAAAATCACTGATATTTATCCCCACTTTAGTGAAAAGGGCTTCATTAACTGAGAAACTATGTAATTACATGCTAAATGCAGGCACCTCATTCTTCATGCAGGGCACCAAACTGGGTATTCAAAGAGATGTAGTATACAAAAAACATAGTCTCTCCCCTTAAGAAATTATCAGTTAGGGGAATTGTATATAACACAGTGTCAAAAATCTTATTAAAAGGTATGAAAAGTACAAAGTAGGCTATGAATTCATAGGAAAAAGATCACTTTCAGCAGTAAGAGGAGAAAATTTCGTGGAATAAGGTTTTCCTCTAAAACTATGGCATTCACATTCATGTGACTTCTTCATGTGTAACTTCTGCTTCTCTAAGACCCAGTTTCCACATTAGACTTATTAAATGCCTACTCGTGAGTGAGGCAAGAGGCACCTTGATGCAGTAGAGGACAAGCCTTGAGTCAGGAAGACCTGGATTCAGGGCCTGACTAAACACTTACTAATCTTGTAACCATGCTTATTGACATGACTGACTTGACATGGACAAGTCCTTTGACTTCTCTCTTAAGATGATGTCATATGTGAGTTGATCTACATTATTTCTATACCATGAGTTTCCTACTTGAGTCCAAGTTCCCTACACAGACAAGTTCAGATCAGGAGAAAAAAAATTATTCTGGGGACATAGTTAAAAGTGTGACAGTAACTGCTATCAGGGAATTTATATTGGAGAATATAGCCTATATCAGTAGGCTGATCAGTAAATAAAAGGTTATTTGGGTTGGGAGAGAGTACTGTAGCCCCTGAGCTGAACCTTAAAGAAAGCTAAATTCTGGGAGGTAGGAAAAAGGAAAAGAGGGCATTCTAGCCAGTAAAGGTGGAGGTAGAATGTTCTACAATTCATAGTCCAGTTTGCCTGGAATGTGGAGTACACTAGAGAAGACAGGAGCCAGATTGTTAATGGCTTCAAGTGCCATCTGAGGAGTCTTTTTTATTCTAGTGTCACTGTGGTGATACTGAAGGCTTTCAAGCAAGGGAACAGTATGGTGAGATCTGGCTTTAGAAGGATTATTTTGGCCTTTGTGTGGAAGATGGATTGAAGAGGGTAGAAATCGAAGGCCAAGAGGTCAGTTAGGAGTCTGTTATCCTTTGAAGAGGGAGTAAAGTTAGATGGCTCCATCATGAAGGAGCTGTGTTGCCTCTTGGTTAATAAAGGGTACTTATGTGATTCTACCTAATCTGCAGTTAGTGTCCCTGGTACCAGAGCCACAGAATGACTGACTAATGATGATGCCTTTCCATACCTTTATTGACTTTAAATCCTAGTTTTGATGTTTATTGGCTCCCTGGCCATTAGCAAACAAATCTCTGAAATGCAGATTTCCTCGTCTATAAAATGATAGTATTTATACTACTTAACACAGGATTGTATGAGGTCATCCTTTTTTAAACATTAAAGTCCTATATAAATAGAGAGTTATTGCCATGTATAACTGGATTCTCTTTCTCACTTGTTAATTATCTCTTTACTCTTCCATGTTTCTATACATCCTCTCACACTTTTCCTCACTTTGCTTCAGGGATGGTGGGGTTTCAGTGATACCCAGGGTCTTTAGTAGGAACCACACCCCTTAGTAGCTTTAAAGCTACTGGCCTATCCTCAGACTTTTTCCTTCACCATTGGTTTTTATGCTGGAAGACTTGGCTGAGAAGTTGGTGTGCAGTTAGCTGTGGGGAAAGACTTAGATGGAAGTGAATAACGTTTTGCTGACTTTTATACTCACAGCTTAGTTGCTGCAGGCAAACTTGGGAAAGTGAGCATGTGCTGGATCTTCTTCCATCCTCTATAGAGCATACCTAGGAATGGAGATTGCCATATAGAACTTGCTAAAGGAGTAGTTGGTATATCATCAGAATTGTAGAAACCAAAAATATCCACAATGGAATTGCTGTTGAATTCATGTGGTAACTGAGCTTATGAGCAAAAGTGCTTCAATAATTTTATGTTAGTGAAATTTGACACCTTTTCTGCAGGTCTCCATTTGCATTCTCTTGAAAATATGGTCTTGTTCAAATACCCCACCCATGAATGAACTGAAGGGTATGTGGTTCTTTGAAGTACTCCTCTTCAGGGATGGTATTTCTAGACCCTTTAGGTAGAAATAGCCACAAGGAAGAGAACTGGGTACACAGCTTAGACATGTAGGGACACCTTGAGCATCTACCTAGGATTACACACAAGATCCTTGCACCCTCACTTTCCCCTGGGTTTGGGGAGGAGGAGCCAGTAAGACAACCGTGATTTAACCTTAATTACAGGCCAGATTCCTCATTTGAGTTGTGGATATAGTGGACAAGGAACTCTGCAACTAAACTGAATTAAATACCGAATTAAGCAGATAGTAGGAAAAAGTGGGGTCTATGGCATCTAATCCCAACAATGACTCTTCTATTGCTACAAAATATAGCTATAATGTAGCATAAGTAAACAATGATGCAATTAATTGACCAGGCTCCTTTTTCTTTATTTTTCCCCTTCCCAGGAGTAGTACCCCAGAGTGCCCCTCCAGTACCGACAGCCTCCTCCCGTTTCCACTTTCCCCCTCTGGACAGCCATTCCCCCACCAGTGATGTGCAGCCAGGCCGATTCTCCACAAGCTCCCTAGCTCCTTCTGGGCAGGAGTCCTTGAATGATGCAAGTGAACGAAAAGCAGAGATTTCAGAGCTGGAGGACAGTTCGGCTGAGTGGCGTAGGGGTGTGGATCTCATGACTTCCCGGAATTCAGTCACTAGTGGAGGAATTAGCCACCAGAAGCGCAAGCCAGACATCATGCTCCCTCTTTTCACCAGGCCTGGGATATACCCTGACCCCCACAGTCCTTTTGCCGTTTCTCCACTGCCAGGCCGTGGAAGTGTCCTCAATGTCCCCATCTCACCAGCTCTTTCCCTTACCCCAACCCTCTTCTCCTACAGTCCATCCCCAGGTCTAAGCCCCTTCACTGGTAGCAGCTGCTTCTCTTTTAACCCTGATGAAATGAAACACTACCTGCATTCACAAGCCTGCTCAGTTTTAAACTACCATCTAAGTCCCCGGACTTTTCCTCGTTATCCTGGGCTCATGGTTCCACCCCTGCAGTGCCAAATGCATCCAGAGGAGCCAGCCCAATTTCCCATTAAACTCCAGCCACCACCTGCTGGGCGGAAGAACCGGGAAAGAATAGAGAGCAGTGAAGAGTCAGCAGTTACTGTCAGTCCTACCATGACCCCTACCCCTCCAAGGATCAAGGTGGAACAACAAGCTGCAGACAGAGAGCCTGAGAACCAAGAGCAGCCACTAAGAGAAAAGGAGGAACAGCAGCGGGAAGAGCACTCTATACCCAGTGGGACCATAGACGAGGAGGGTGCCTTCTTTGCACGCCCTGCCGCACCCCCAGCCTGGTCCTTGGTTCCCCTCAGCAGCCCAGGTGAAGAGACCCCAGAGTTGAGTGAAGGTAGTGAGGACAGGCCTGGTAAAGATGCCCTGGCAGTAGTTGAGCCCAGTGCCCCTGAAAAGAAAGAGGATGCCTTGATGCCCCCAAAGCTTCGGCTGAAGCGAAGATGGAATGGTGATAGGGAAGCCAGAGAGCTGAGTGAGAGCAGCAAGATTCATTGGAATCTTTCTGGGTCTCCACCCCTCATTGCTGAACCCAGGGGGGTGGCCACAGCAGCTGCTGCTGATGCTTAGTATTGAAAATTAATTGGGAGCTGTTTATACTATAATTGAATACATGTATTTATGTAGCAAGGTTGCAGAGTGGGGGGTGGGGAGGGAGGGAGGGAATTAAGCTGGTTTGATCCTTCTAGAGAATAGACTTGTATTTTTATGTTTTGGGGTAGGGGAGGGGTATCTTTTTGTTGTAAATTAGCAGGATGTGAAAAACTAAGTTGGGGGTTGGGTTGGGGAGGGTTAAATAGGGGAGAGAGAGGGAGCCTCTCTCCCCTGGTAAGGCTTGGACTTTTGATAAGGAAACTCCCAAAAGACCAAGATACCTTGGTCATGTTGATAGTGACAGTTGGGGATCCCAAACAACTTGGTTTTCTATTGTATTTATATAGAGAAGTCATTAATGAGTTTTCCTCTTTTTATGTAGAGGGAAACAGGGGTTGGGGTGGGAACAATGAGACCATTAATTCTTAAGATTTAGCCTGGAAAAAACTTTTTTTTTCCATTTTTGATTATTTCAAGGGAGGGGCAAGAAATCTTACAGTCTTATTTGGGAGTCAGGTGTGAATTTTTTTCTTTTTTAACCGAAGTTTTCAGGAAACCCTGAAAAGTAAAGCCAGATTAGAGCAGGGCAGAGGGGCAACAGCAGCAGCTATGTGATTGTCAGGAAGCTCCGCCCTCTGGAAGGGCTGCTAGTTTCTTAAGGACTTTTCACCTACTCTACCTATTAAAGAAGCCATGAGGAGTTGTAAACTCTCAGGGAAGAAAGAAGAGGGCAGGAGGAAGTAGCCTGATGCCTTTAAGAAACAAAGACAAGAATTACCCTCATTTTTCCTTTCTAGTTGTGGTTTGAGGGAGTTAAAGTGAAGTATGCTTGTGAGTTCACCTAGAAGAGTGATAGCATTATTGAAAATGTCTTTCCATCATGTCTGGTTCTCTTAACATTTTCTTTCAGTCAAGCCTTAATATTAATACACTTTACAGTATACGGGTCTGTTGGCAAAACCTGTAGAAGGGCACACAGACAACTTTTCAGATAACCCAGGAATGTTGGAACATGGTTAGGTTTGACAGTTGGCATGTGAGGCTTTAGCCCTCCTCTCTATCCTTCTTCCATCTCAGTCTTTGACATTTTTGGGGTTGGGAGGAGCAGGGTGGTAAGCAGAATGGTGAGAAACAAGGACAGAGCTGAAATATCTTCTAAAATGCAGAAAGTTGAAGTGGGTGTGAGTAAATGTATGGTGAAACTAGAGGAGGTGGGAAGAGGAAAAGAAATACAGATGACACGGAGAATTAAAAGAAAGGCCTGGTAATGATGAGAGATTTTCTGTCCCAGTGTAACTACAAAATATTTGCCATGTGCCCATTATCTAGAGTAGTTCTGGTTCTCTTTGTGATGCATTGATTAGCCTAGCCTGTATTCCAGATTCCAGTGAGAATTGTGTTTTTTCCCCCCACACTGGAGAATGTTTTCAGTGGCTCCTCCAAAGGAATAAGAAGTCCCTATCTTGCAGAGCCAGGAAAATAAGGCCAAGAGCAGGAAGAAAAGCAGATGACTAGATGGGAAAATTGAGTTGCTGTGTGTATGAACTGAAGTTACACTACTATGAGATTAGATCACCTTGGGACAGTGTTGCAGGGATGGTTAAAGATGGTGATAAGGGACTGAGAAGCATAGAAAAGCTTAGCTCCACCCCACCCTAACTCAGCTGTATATAGTATGATGATGCGTTTAAAGGGGGGGGTGGAGTTCCCTTTTCTTTTTTTATTGGAGAGCACCAGATATGAAAGGCCAAGAAAAGGGTTGGAATAGGTGGGTGTGAATTGGATTTAAGATTTCCAGGGATGGCTTGGATTAATGTCAGCATCTTTGATTTATCTCCCAGTGAGCCATCCTGATTTTATATGCACCCGGTTAACTGAATCAAGATCAGTAAGTGACTTGAACTTTCCCACTCCTCAGGAAGGAGCCTTGATCAATGAGGCCCTGGCCAGGCTGCAAGGGGACCCTTGTTCTTGGCAATGACATCCCATAGGTAGCCTTTGGTACCTATTGTGGGTTTTTTCTTCTCTTAGCACCTTGACTTACCTCTGAATTGGAAGGCATGCTTGGGACTGGGGTAAGGGGGCAGAATGCTATTTAGTATATAGGAGGCTGTCTCTGGCCATCCCCCTTTCCCATATCCACATCCCTTAGAGAGGGCCACCAGGTGTCGGTATGAACTCAGGAATAGATAACACGAGGCCTTTAAAAAAAAAATCCATAATGCATATCTTTAACCCCCTAGAACCCAAGTGCCAGAATTCCTAGATGCTGCTTCTGTTTGAACAAGAATTCACTGATTTCACACTTGAAAAACACTCAAAAAAATGTTCAACTCCATGAAAATTGTTGTTTGGCTTTATGAACCTGTTGGTGTTTAATCTGTTTTCTATGATCACCATTCCGCCTGTTAGTTTATTGATTGCACTGCATGCTGGGATTAGGATGGTCCCTTTTTCAGAGCCAAACTTGGGCTTACTCAGGTTGTCGGGCAATGTTGACGTCACTGATGTTAGAAGTGGTCCTCAGGAAGGTGGTGGTTGTGGTGCTAGGGCTGGAGGGGACTTTGAACCTCCTTTTCCTAACCTCTTTGCAGCACTTCAGCCCTGCCTATTATAAGCCAGACTCCTCCCAGCCAGGGACAGTGACATCAATGTCTAGCAGCAGCAGGTGGAGGAGGGAGAAATGAAAACAAGGGTGTTTTTTGCTTGTTTGTTACTTTATAATTTTTCCAAATTCCATTGTGCCAAATGTTTAAACTTTGACAAGTTTAAATCTGTTGACATTTCAACATCCACCTGTATTAACAAATCAAAAGCATGTTCTTGTGAGCAGTTGGCTTTTATAGCCTTAGGAAAAAAACCTGTAGAGAAGAGACTTAACAGCATTCATCCTCATCAAATAGCTCACTGATTTTTAAAGGGGTTAGGGGTGAAATATAAACACTTTCCCAAGGCCCACTCCACCCTCATCTCCATCTTATTAACACATGGAGTTACCATACCTTAGTTTAGTCTTCAGTGGGCCAAGAAAAACTTAAGAAGCATTAACAAAAACCATAGCCAAGGTTTCACTTCTCACCCGGCAGGTGGAGTCCAATGGCTGGTTATCCCTTATTTTTATTTATTCCATAATTATGTTTTGTGGCTTTTCTTGTTTTGTTCTTTTTATAAGCAAGAATAACTTTATTTTTTGTCTTACAGATCCTACATGGTGTTTGTTTTGATTTTTATCTTTCTGGTTTAAAAAGAAAACATTTTAATCTGATTGTTTTAAAAACTGTTCTGGTTTTAGTTTCTTTTTTGAAAAAAAAGAAAACTACCAATGGAAAATTGTTTTGAGACCTTTAGGCATACTCTTTAAGTTGATTAGAATTGTGATGCAGGGATTTGTGAATGAGATGTTCACTTACAGAAGATGACTTGGTTAGGTGTATCCACTTAAACAAAATAAAGTGTGTATATGTACATAAAAATGTAAGTAATCTTAACTCCATTGTGCAGTGCCTTTTAGATGTTCCACTTTCTATAAAGTCTTCAGAATTTTGCATATATATATTATATATATATGATGTAATGTTATAGAAATATATGTATAATATACATATTTTTTCCAGGGGTATCTGATAGCTCTGTATTTTGTTATGGAAGTTGAAAGAAAAAAGTATTTTACCTCAAATTTAAAAGTTAAATAAAATACTTTTAAATAATGTCTGCTGAGTCCATGTTGGGATTCCATCTGTTTGAGTGTCCAGTGTCATACAGCATTTAGGGTTATGAAGACTGGGGAGTCAACAAGCATTTATTAAGCCCTTGCTATATGACAGGCTATGTGCTAAAAAGAGCAGGAGATTCAAAAACAACTCCCTGCCCTCAAAGGAGTATACATATGAATGGAGGAGACCATAAATGTATAACTAGCAACAAGAACCATACTAAGTAGAGATGGAGGTAAGCTGAGAGGGGACTGGGAAAGGTGGTTTTTGAACTGAGTCTTGGAGGAAGCCAAGAGGCAAGGGGGTAGAGCCATACAAACATAGGGAGAGGGGGATGCAGAGGCACAGGAGTAATTTGTATTCCCAGCACTATAAATAGGCCAATGTCACTAGGCTGTCATGAAGATCCTTGAATGTCATACAGACTTTTCTGTTTGCTCCTGGAGATAATAGACATGAAGGGTGAAAGATTTGGCAAGGGTATGTGGGGTAAGGAGTAAATGAGAACCCAGGTTGTAAGGCTGGATGCCTGGGATCAGAGTGCCCTTGACAGAGGAGTTAAGAAGAGGGGAAGATTTAGAAGAAAACACATACTGAATTTAAGAGGCCTAAAGGGCATCCACTTCAAGATTTTCAAGAGGTTGTTGGAGATGTGTGACTAGCTCAGCAGAGAGATCGGGGCTAAATAGATACATCTGGGAGCCATCTACATAGAGATGACTATTGAACCTGTGGGAGCTGATGTGATAATAGGTAGTATTTATACAGTGCCACCTTTGTTCCAGGCACTGTGTTAGTGCTTCACAAATATCTTACTTGATCCTCACAACAACCTGGGGAGGTAGGTGCTGTTTTCCCCACTTTACAGTTGAAACTGAGGCAAACAAGTGACTTGCCCAAGGTAACACAACTAGTATCTGAGATTGGATTTGAACTCGGGGCTTCCTGACTCCAGGCCCAGCACTTGCATCCACTGTGCCACCTAGCTTCCAGATCACCAAGATCAGGTGGAGACTTCTAGTTCAAGAAGTGCTGAAGGGATCTTGAGTGAAAAAAGTTTTAAGAAGCTGTGGTATAGAGCAAAAAGGAGAAGGATACAGGACAAAGCCATGTAGGATACCCATCATTACAGAGTATCCTATGGATAACCTGCAAAGGGGACTAAGTGGTCATAAAAGCAGAGGACTGGGAAGAGAAGAGTGTCATGAAAATTTAGGGAGGAAGTGACTGACAGCATGAAATGATACAAAGAGGCCAAGGAGAATCAGGATTGAAAAAAGGCCATTAGGTTGGACTATTAAGGGGTTGGTAACTTTGGAGAGGGAAGTTTTGATTCTATGAGGTTGAAAACCAAATGACAGTTTAGAAGAGAGGGAAGGAAGTGGAAGTACTTAGTATAGATGGCTTTTTCAAGTTTAGCCCAGAAAAATGTAGTAGAGAGGGATACCTATCAAATGGGCAGATCTCAAGATTTTTTTTAAGGATGGGGAAAACATGGTTAGCAGGGAAGGAGCCAGTAGATAGGGAGAAATTGAAGATTAAAAGAGTAGAGATAAAAATGGTAGTAATTGACTAGAGAAATTGAAAGGGCACAGACTCGAGGTACTTGTAAAGGAGTTTACCTTGGCCAGAAGGGCCACCTCTTCATCTAAGACCAGAGCAGAGTAAGAGAATGAAAGATACCTGAATGATGTAAGATGAAAAGAATGGGGGAGGGAGTATAGAGAGAGAGAGATAGAGTGAAAGAGCAATTAACAATTGGTCTCAATTTTTTCTGAAGTGTGAGTCATTCTCAACTTTGAGGGTTGAAGGACACTCCCTCCCTCTATGAGGCTTAAGGGGAAACATGTTTGCTTTGCTGTGGTGAAGGCCCAGTTGAGATTAGATAACACATTTGTATTAGACCAATTAGCACAGTTTCATGATTTCCTCTAGCTCTGCTGAGCAGCACGGGAATAGGAGAGAACATGGTATATGATGGGAGTAATCTGGAGTTGAGACTTGGCAAGGCATGATCAGACAAGAGGGCAAGAAAATGAAGGGTGGAGGATAGTGTAATGTTAATTTGATTCACTAAGGGGTCATGAAAGAAAAGAGTGTAGCCAGTGGGAGGTCAGGAGATGAGTGATAATTTTGGAAAGAATTTAGGAGTAGAGGGAATAGAGATCACAATGAATGGTTTAGCAGTCATCAGGCACAGCAAAAGAAGGAATGATAGATTATGATCAGATAACAGTTTCAGAATTCATGAAAATAAAAGTGGAATGCATCTACTAAACTTGCATGCTCCTTAGGACTCTGTCCTAGGCCCTCTTATCTTCTCCCTCTATAATATTTCACTTGGTAATCTCAGTTCCCACAGATTAAATTATCGTCTCTATGCTCATTGTCAAATCTATTTATCCAGCCCTAGCATCTCTGTTGACCTCCATTCTCAAGTCTCCAACTGCCTATTAGGCATCTCAAACTGAATGTCCCATAGATCTCTTCAATTTATGTTCAAAACTGAACTCGCCTTTCCATGCTAAATCCTCTCCTCTTGCTAACTTCCCTTCCAGTCCCCCAGACTCTCAGCCTAGGTATCACTCTCATCCTCATATCCAATCTGTTGCCAAGTCCTATCTATTATACTTTTGTAAAATATGTGCCCTCCTTCTCGTCTTGGACACTGCCACCCAATATGGTTTAGGCCTTCACTGTGTCATGGCTCAACTATTGAAATAACCTGCTGGTTAGTTTCCACTGTTACAAGTCTCTCTCCACTACATTCCGTCTTCTGTTCAGCTGTCAATGTGAGCTTCCTAAAGCACAAGTCTAGTTTTACCATTCCACCCCTCACCCTACTCCACCACTCTAAAAATTCCATTGGCTCCCCATCACCTCCAGGATCAAATATAAAATCCTATGTTTGACATTCAAAGCTTTTCATAACTTGCTCCCACCATGCCACACACATATACCTTTCTAATCTTCTCATAACTTACTTTTAAGCTCCCATCTATACTGCAGTTTAGTGGCACTAATCTTGCTACTCCTCACACAAGACACTCCATTTCCTAACTTTGGCATTTTCTCTGACTCTCCCCAAACATCTGGAATTCTCTCACTCCTCATCTCTACCTCCTAGCTTCCTGGTTTCCTTCAAGTGCCATATAGAATCCCACTTTCTACAAAAAGCCTTTCCCAATCTTCCCTTGATGATAGTGCCTTATCTCTGTTGATTATCTCCAATGTATCCTGTATCTGTCTTCTTTGTACACAGTTATCTTCTCCACTAATGTCTGAGGTCCTTGAGACTATCTTTTGTCTTTATTTATGTTGTTAGCATACAGCACCATACCTGGCACGTAGCAGGCACTTAAATGTTTATTGGCTATTCCTGAGTGGTGGAAAAATCAGGAGTATGATCATCTTTGTGTATGGTTAAAGTGGAGTAGAGAAGTAGTACATAGGAACTAGGTAAAAGAGGTACAGAGAAGTTAGGTTATTTGATGATGTATCAATCAGTATGTCCATTAAAGTCCACTAATATGAGAACAGGGTTTAGGATGGAGAAAAGGACTGAACTGCAATTTCAACTCTTTGAGAAAGGAAGAATGTCTGAGAGGGCTATAGATAATAGTCATCAGGATCTGGATTGGGTGCTAAATGTATATAGTGAGAACCTCAAAGGAGGAGAAGTTGCTCAATGAAGGTGACAGAGATGGACAGAAAACCACTCCAGTATCTTGGCCAAGAAAACCCCCAATGGAGTCATGAAGAGTCAGATACAACTGAAAAATGAGTGAACAACAAACGATCAGCCCCCTGTGGTAGTTAGCTATGTTGGCATTTGAGGAGAAAGATTATGACTTTCCCACCCCAGGCTTGGATTCTCTGAAAATTCCCTCAGATTCACAATCCATAAATGGTTCCACCCTTTGGCTAGGTAGGAAAAGTTGGCCCTAAGGTTAGGAGGAATAATCTGGGTGTGAGTGTCTCTATTCCTCTGACTAATGCAAAATAGGAAGAGTACTTGTTTTATTTAACCTGGTGGGATTGGGATCAAAGAGTGAAGTAGTATTCTTAGCTACATTTTGAAGAAAAAATATTTTTGAAAGCAGAAGTATGGCAATGCAAGATAACATTTTCCAGCTTTATGATGACTTGGTATGGTCTAATAATTTATATTTTAATGCTTTGTGAAATCAGAATTGATTTCTGAGGCCATAGCAATGACCTAAGAGGTCTGATCTAACTTTCTTCCTAAATAGTGAAGTATCTTGACAGGTTGCCTTCAAGTTCCTGTTTGAAGAACTTCAGTGATGGAACTCATTACTCCTGCCCCTCTCTCTGTTCCATTCTAATTTTTTGCATGGCTCTACACATTGGGAAATTTTCCTCTTTTGACCTGAAATTTGTCTCCCTATCATTTTCACCCATTCCTTCTATTTCTAGCCTTCAAAGTTAACCAGAATGAGAATTCTGTCTTTCACATGACAGTCCTTCCAGTATTTGAAGACAACTGTCCTGGCTCCACCTAAGTTATCTCCAATGTCAACATTCCCAGTTCTTTCAAACAGTTTTTCTGAGGCATAGTCTCAGCTTTTCAGATGTCCTGGTTACCTCCAGCCTCAATTCTTTTTCAGCCTACTAGTTATCAGGGGTGGCTAGGTGGTACAGTGAATAGAGCACCGGCCCTGGAGTCAGGAGGACCTGAGTTCAAATGTGGCCTCAGACACTTAACACAAAAAAACTGGCCATGTGACCTTGGTCAAGTCACTTAACCCCAATTGCCCTACCTTACCCCCTTCCAAAAAAAAAAGCAGTGTACTAGTTATCAGTTAATCAATAGATATTTATTAAGTAGCTATTCTATGTCAGCCACTGTTCTGAGGATATAAAGACATATGAAATTATCCCATGCTTTCAAGAAATTTGCATTCTATAAAGGGAAGTATACATATATAGATATATGTAAAATGGATACAAAATGATTTTGGCATAGGGCATTAGCAGCTGGGGAGATTAGGAAAGGCTTTGCGTAGGAGATGGTACTTGTTATAGTCTCAGAGAAAGCTGGAGATGGTAAGATGTAAAGGTAAGGAAGAAGTGCATTCCAAGCATGGGGGACAGAGATGGGAATGGAATGCTGTTGTTGCAGTGGGAGCTCTGCCCACCCAAAAACTGTTGGGGTTTCGTGATGTGTTGTGGTGGAACCGTCTCAAAGAATTCAGAGTGAGACCAACCCTAATCTAAGCATAGGCATTTATTGAGATTGACACCTCTCATGAAGCAGGCTAAATTCCAAGAGGAACGAGCAACTTCAGAGAAAGCAAGATGGATTTTTATAGGGTAAAGATGCTGATTGCACAATCAAAATTTCCATAGAATATAGGAATATGATTAATATTAAAAAGGCAGGAGGAGTTTGTTAAGGGATTAGGTAATAGAGGAGGGGTCCCATCTATGATTTGGCAGTTAAACATTCTGTTCATGCTGCCCTGCAGTTGGCTAGCTATTATGGTCCTGTCTGGTCAAGATAGATAGTTAGGTATTATGGGTCTGTCTTGGGCTAGATGGATGATGTGGTTGTGATTGAATACAAGAATACATCTGTTTGTGGGGGAATGGGTCTGGGGGCAGCTGCTAGGTAGAAGAAATGACTGGGTTCCCATTACATGGACACACCTGTTTCTGTGGGAACTAAGAATTCAAGGACACACCTGTTGTTGCAGTGAACAGTGAGGCATATATGAAGAAATTAGGACATTGGCAGACAGGTGAGGGGCTAGTTAGGTACAGTGGGCCTGTTGTTCAGCAGGGCCAAGCCTATAATGAAGTTAGAATATTGGGGCTGGGGGCAACTTTATTAGAATTCCATCACTGTGTATGAAGAACAGTAAGACTAATAAGGCAGGACTATAATGTGCATGAATGGAAGTAATGTATCATAGGGTGGGAGAGGTAAATTGAGCCCAGGTTGTGAGAAGTGCCAAACAGAAGACTATATATTCAATCCTGGAGGTAATAGGAAGCCCCTGGAGTTTAGTGAGCGGGACTGACATAGTCACACCTATGTTTTAGGAAAATTACTTTGGTGACTGAGTGGAAGATAGATTGGAACTGCAAAAGACTTGAGGCAATGAGATCAATTAAGAAACTACTTCAGTAACCCAGGCAAAAGTAATGAGGACCTGAACTAGGGTGGTGCTTATGTGGATGGAGAGAAGGAAACCTACATCAGAGATCTTACTGAAATAGAAACAAGAAGGCTCAGCTGCTGATTGGATGCAGGGAGTAAGAAGAGTAAGGAGTTGAGGAAGATATATAATTCGTGAACTTGGGTAACTACAAGGATGGTGGTGACCAAGACAAGAGGTAAACAAGCATTTATTAAACTCCTATTGTCAGGCATCATGGTAAGTGTGGGAGAGACAAAGAAAAAAAGTGAAACAATCCTTGCTCTCAAGGAGTTTACATTGTATCAAGGAAGACAACATTAAATAAGTGTATGTAGATTAAATACAAAATAGATACAAGGTATTTAGGAAAGGAGCCAGGCAGGGCAGGCCCTGGCTGTTGAGGGAATGAATTATTGAAGGTTTTGTGTAGAAAGGTAATTTCGTTAATCAACAAGCATTTATTAAATGTTTACTCTGTGCCAGGTTACCAGTACTAGGTGGTTCAGTGGATAGAGTACTGGGCTTGGAATCAGGAAGATTCATCTTGATGAATTCAAATGCAGCCTCAGACACTTACTAGCTGTGTGACCCTAGGCAAGTCATTTAATCCTGTTTGCCTTAACTTCCTCCTCTATATGGCAAAGTACTCCAGTATGTTTGCCAAGAAAACCCCAAATGGGATCACAAAGAAATCAGACATAACTGAAATGATTAGACAATAAGAAATATGAGAGGTGTTATGCTAACTTCTGGGGATACAAAGAAAGGCAAAAATAGCCTCTGCCCTGAAGGAACTCAGATTTTAATGGTAAAGAACATGCAAACAGATACAAACAAACTACAAGGTATCTCAAAAAGCCTTAGTGCAGTGTTAAGCTACTAAAGTTTTAAGTTGCACTAAGACTTCTTGGGGGGACACCCTGTATATAGGGAGTAGATGGAAGGTAATCTCAAAGGGAGGCTCTGGAACAGAGGGGAGCTTGGGGATGGGTTCATATAGAAGGTGAGGTTTGACCTGGGTCATGAAGGGAGCCAGGGAATTCAGAGTGTGGAAGTGAGGAGGGAGAGCATTCCAAGCATAGGAATTTCCAGGAAATTCTGTGCCTTTGAAAAGGAGTAGAAATGTGAGTAGCAGCAAAAAAGGCTAGTGTTGCTGAATCATAGAGCCTCTAGGCTCTAAGGCAGCAGTTCTCAACCTGTGGATTATGCTGAATTTAAATACATTCTGAATATCAGATATTTACATTACGATTCATAACAATAGCAAAATTACAGTTATGAAGTAGCAATGAAAATAATTTTATGGTTGGGGGTTGCCACAACATGAGGAACTATATTAAAGGGTCGCAGCATTAGGAAGGTTGAGAACCACTGCCTAAGGGCTTAGAGGAAAGTATAAGAACATTAGATAGCAAGGGGTAAGGTTGTGAAGGGCTTTATATGCCAAACAGAGGATTTTATATTTGGTAATAGGGGCTTCTTAAGTAGTGGAAGGGTGATCAGGCTTGTACTTTAGGGAAGTCACTTTGACATCTGAGCAGAAGATGGATTGGAATGGAATGATTCGAGGCAGGGAGATCAACCAGAAGGCTATTGCAATAGTCCAGGCATGAGATGATGAGAACCTTCATAAAGGTGGTAGCTTTATGAGCAGAAAGAAGGGGCCACTTATGAGAGATGCTGTAAAGGTAAAAATGACAGAACTTGGTAACAGATTGGATATGTAGGATATGTAGGCTTTAGTGTAGTCAATAAAGAGTGAATTTGAGAGAGGACTTGAATATGGCACTGAATTTGGGAACCTGGATGACTAGGAGGATGGTGGTACCCTCTTGAAATGTATTTTGAAGGAAGCAGAAGTAAGAAGGGAATGAATTTCTGGCATTGGAGACAATGTGGACATAAGAGATGGAGTGACAGTGTCAGAAGAAGGGTGAGTTTGGGGGGGTAGAATAATGAGTTTTGTTTGGATATATTGAGTCTAAAATGCAAATGAGACATCTAGTTCAAAATAAATAATAAGCAATTGGCATTGAGGAGCTCAGGAGAGATACCAGGGCCAAATACATAGATCTGGGAGTTATTTGCATAAATATCATTGTTAAACACATTTGAGGTGATAGAGTCTTCAAGAGAGTCAGTATAGAGAGTAAGGAGAAGCAAGCCATGGTAACACCCAAGGAATTAATTATATAATGATGATCCAGTCCATATCTCTCTAAGTAGTGTGATGTAAGGGAAAGAGTGCTAACTTGGAATCAGAAAATACCTGGATTCAAATACTGCTCTTTTCCCTTGTTATATTCATTTATATTCCCTTGAGCTCATTGATAATAATCCTGCCAAAAGAGAAAGTGAGATTAATCTAGAGTGATTTATTTTAGTGAAACCATGATGGCTTATGCTTTCATGATGGCCTCTTTGGGGGCCAGAAATTGTACCTTAGATATGTTCTAATATTTTTGCCTGAATTTAACACATCAAACTCACCAGCCTTTCATTTGAAATATCTACCTTCCTCTTTTTAAAACTTAGAACACTGTTGGGCCTTGGCCATGGTTCTTCAAAAATCACTAAAGAGTTATTTAGAGGCCATTGTGTCTAATGTTTTTATTTTACAGATGAAGAAACTGAGCCACAGAGATTTGTGCCCTGCCAAGAGTCACACAGTTAGTAAACATCTCAGATAAGATTCAAACTCAGATCTTCCTGACTCCGCTCCACTCCACTCCACTGCCTTTCAAATAATCTTTAGGAAATGATGACTACAAGTGGTTAGTCTGTGCCTGGTGATTTGAAGTCATGGTAAAATGTATTTTAGCTTCTCAATGTGCTTGTTTATCTTTGTTGTTGTTGTTCAGTGGTTCAGTCATGTCCAACTCTTTGGGACCCCATAGACCATAGCATGCCAGGCCCTTCTATCCTCCACTCTCACCCAAAGCTCTTTCATTGCTTCCATAACACTATCTATCTCATTTTCTACCGACTCTTCCTTTTTCTTTCAATCTTTCCCAACATTAAGGCCTTTTCTGATGAGTGCTGTCTTCTCAACATGTGGCCAAAGTATTTAAGCTTCAGGTTCAGTATTTGTCCTTCAAAATTAATTTCTTTAAATAGTGACTGATTTTATCTTCTTGATATCCAAGGGACTCTCAAAAGTCTTCTCCAGCACCTCAGTTTGAAAGTGTCGGTTCTGCAGTGATCAGCCTTCCTTATAGTTCAACTCTCAGCCATGCATTACTACTAGAAAAACCACAGCTTTGACTATATGAACTTTTGTCACAAGGTGATGCCTCTGCTTTTTAGTGTGCTGTCCAGATTTTCCAAAGCTTTCCTTCCAAGGAACAAGTGTTGTTTTTTTAATTTCATGGCTACAGTCACCATCTGCAGTGATCTTTGAGCTCGAAAATACAAAATATGACACACTTCCATTTCTTCTCCTTCTATTTGCCAGGAAGAGATGGCACCAGTTGCCATGATTTAGTTTGTTTTTTACATTAAGTTTCAAGTCAGCTTTTATGTTCTCCTCTTTCATCCTCATCAAGAGGCTTCTTAATTCCTCACTTTCTGCCGTCAGAGTGTTATCATCTGCATATATGAGATTGTTGATATTTCCCCTGGTAACTTTAATTCTGGCTTTTGATTCATCCCACCTGACATTTTGTATGATGTATTCTATATAAGTCAAACAAATAAGATGATGATATACAGCCTTGTCCCACTCCTTTCTCAATCTTAAACCAATCGGTTGTTCCATGTTCAGTTCATTGCTTCTTGATCCAAATACAGGTTCCTCAAGAGACAAGTAAGATGATCTGGTATTGCCATCTCTTTGGGGACATATATTTTGTTGTGATCTATATAGTCAAAGGCCTTAGTATAGTCTATAAAGTAGAAGTAAAAAAAATTTTCTGAAACTTCCTTGCTTTCTCCATAATCCAGCAAATGTTGGCAATTTGGTCTCTAGTTCCACTACCTCATTGAAATCCAGCCTGTACTTCTGGTAATTCTAGGTTCACATATCACTGAAGCCTAGTTTGCAGAATCTTAAGCATATCCTTCTTGTCTTGTGACATGAGTGCTATTGTTCAGTAATTTGAAAATTCTTTGGTATTGTCCTTCTTCAGCACTGGGACATAAACTGATCTTTTTCAACCCAGGGACCACTACTGAGTTTTCCAAATTTGCTGGCATATTGAGTACAGCATTATAACAACATCATCTTTTAGGACTTTAAATATCTCAGCTGAAATTCCAGTGTCTCCAGTAGATTTATTGTAAGCAATGCTTCCTAAGGCCAATTTGACTTCATTTTCCAGGAAGTCTGGCTCTAGATGAGTAACCAAACCATTGTGGTTATCGGTGATTTTAAGATCTTTTCTTGTATAGTTCTACTGTATATTCTTGCTACCTCTTCTTAATCTCTTCTACTTCTGTTAAGTCTCTACCATTTTGGGCTTTTATCTTCCCCATTTTTACATGAAACATTCCCTTGATATTTCTAATTTTCTTGAAGAGATCTCTTATCTTTCCCATTGTATTGTTTTCTATTTCTTTGCCTTTCTCATTTAAGAAAAACTTTTCTCTCCTTGCTTTTCTCTGGAATTCTGCATTCGGTTTTCCCCTTTTCCTTTCCCTTTTCCTTTCCTTCTTTTTTTCTCCTCAGCTATTTGTAAAGTCTCATTAGACAGCCATTTTGCTTTCTTGCTCTTTCTTTTCTTTGGAATGTTTTTTGTTGCTGCCTCCTGTACGATATTGTGAACCTCTGTCCAAAGCCCTTAAGGCATTCTTTCTACCAGACCTAATCTCTCAAACCTATTCATCACTTCCACTTCATATTCATAAGGGATGTTATTTAAGTCATACTTAAGTAGTCTGATGGTTTTCCCTGCTTTCTTCAAGTTAAGTCTGAATTTTGCAGTAAGAAGTTCATGATCTGAACCACTATCAGTTCCAAGACTTGTTTTAACTGACTGTATAGAGCTCTCCACCCTTAATTACAAAATATATAATCAGTCTGATTTCATTGACCATCTGGTGATATCCATTTGTGGCATTGCCTTTGGGACTGTTGAAAAAGAGTGTTTGCTATGACCAGCAACGTATCTTGTCAAAACTCTACCAGTCTCTGCCCTACTTCATTTTGTACACCAAGGCCAAACTTGCCCATTATTCCAATTATCTTTGGATTTCCTACTTTCACATTGCAATGCCTTATGATGAATGTGATATTTTTCTTTGGTGTTATTTTTAGAAGACATTGTAAGTCTTCATAGAACTGATCAACTTTGGCCTCTTCAACATCAGTGGTTAGAATATAGACTTGTGTTACTGTTGAATGGTTTGCCTTGGATTTGAACAGATACCATTCTGTCATTTTTGAGATTATATCCCTGTACTGCTTTTCTCATCCTTTTATTCACTGTAAGGGATATTCCATTTCTTCTAAAGGATTCTTGCCCACAATAGTCCATTTAAGTTCACGACATCCAAATTGTCATTGTTTAAACTTTCTGTCTCCTGTTTGACCACATTCAACTTCCCTTGGTTCATAGATCTTATGTTCCTATGCAATATTGATCTTTGCAGCATCAGACTTTCCCTTCATCACCAGACACATCCACAGCTCAGCTGAGCTTTGGCTTTGACCCTACTTGTAGGGTCATTGTAGTCATTGTAGTGACTTGTAGTCATTCTCCTCTCTTTCCCAGCAATGTGTTGGACACTTTATGACTTGAGGGGATCATCTTCCAGTGTCATATCTTCTGTTATTTTAATACTGTCCATGGAGTTTTCTTGGCAAACATACTGGAGTAGTTTGCCATTTCCTTTTCCGTTGGGTCATCTTTTGTCTGAATTCTCCAGTACAAGCTGTCCAGCTTGGGTAACCCTGCACAGCATAGCTCATAGTTCAGTTGAGCTACGTAAGCCTCTCTACCATGACAAGGCAATGATCCAGGAAGGGTTGTTTATTCTTATGATTTCCCAAATCATAAGAATATAATTTTATATTCTTATATTCTTTATATTACAATAACATAATATAATTTTAGATCCCCACAAGAATGGCTAGATAGTTATGTCAGTTTTACAGATGAAGAAACAGAAGTTCAGCAAAAATAATAATAATTGAATTAATATAATAGCCAGGTGGTCTGACTACACCCAGTTTCTTCCTTCTCCAATCCTCTAATCTTCCACATCCTCCAAAAATAACACTCCCAGGACACAGATCTGACCATGTTACTTCTCTCAGAGCCTCAGTGGCTCACTATTGCCTCTAGGATGAAATATAAATTTTCCAACCTGGCTTTTAAGCCACTCCATGACCTGGTTCCCAGCTACCTTTCTGTATTTATTTCACTTTCTTTCCCTTCATGCTAACCAAACTTAACAATTAACTGTTCCCCACACTCACTATTCTTTTTGCATTTACAAAAGATCCTTCCTTTGCCTGCAATGCACTAACTCCTTACCTCTTCCTCAGAATCTTTATTATCTCTCAATGTCCAACTCAATTGTCACTTTCCCCAATCCCCTGTTGTTACTAATGCTTTCTTCCCCCTCACATTTCCTTGTGTTTTTTTTAATCTGTGTGTTTGTTGTATTTCTCCAGAAGAATGTAAAGTCCTTGAGAGCAGGAGCTTTGTAAACCTGTGTTGTACCATAATAATTGCTTAATAATATTTGTTGATGTGACTAGCCTAAGGTTACAAAGGTCAAGGTTACAGAACAGAGCTGGTGTTGGAGCCCAGATCTTCTGGTGACTGATTAAGACTTCTAAAGTCTAATCCTTACTAGTTTCTCTAGGCTACACTAGGCATTCTGATGCTGTGCACTGGCATCCTGTCCCTACATCAGAACAAAGTCTATAATCTTGGGTGACTAACACAAGGTTTGTAACTAGAAATTTACCTCAGTATTCACATCCTTTCTTGGTTTTGCTTCCCCCACCCACCTACCTCTGCCTTCTCCTTGCTATGTGATAACAAGCATAGTCCTCAGAAGGTAAAATGGTTTAGTTAGAATTTGTAGATCACAGAATAGGTATCATAGAATGATAGAGTAGAACACAACCTTAGAAATCACCTAAGCTGTGAAAGCTGCAGTTTTTATGATACTCCCTCTTCAAGTTAGAGCAGCTAGGTCATACAGTGGATGTGAGAACCCTGAACCTAGAGTCAAGAAGACCTGAATTCAGATCTGACCTCAGACACTTACTAACCATGGAACCCTGGGCAAGTCACTTAACATTGTTTGCCTCAGTTTCCTAATCTGTAAAATGAGCTAGAGAAGGAAATGGCAAACAACTCCAGTATTTTTTCCAAGAAACCCCCCAAATGGGGTCATGAGGAGTCAGACATGACTGAAATGATTGAACAACTCTTCAAGTTACCTGTCCCAGGTAGCTTCATCTCAGAGGAGGCCCACTTGGCAGAAGGAGTCACAGAGGAAAGAGACTGGATTCAACATTTTTTTTCGAGGTCTCTATGGGGACAGGTAACTCTTGCCTTCAAATTCCACTCTGCCCCAAAGTGAGTCAAAGGTGTATGCATATATGTCTATTTATGTGTGTTTGGGAGGTAGGATGGAGGGAAGAAAACTCTTTTCATTGACTGGTTCCAAAACTGTTCATTTTGTTTTGTTTTTGTATTCAAACATGGATATTTTTCAGATCCCAGATGTCAGTCAATCTGTCAATAAACATTGGCTATACAGCCTTTCCTTTTCTTGGTCCTCATCCTTTTGACCTCTCTGAAGTCTTTGACATTGGTTGTTGACCACATCCTTCTCCAGGATCTTCTTCCCACTCAGCTTTCACGATAGTAATGTTTTCTCCTGGTAGAATGCAAGCTCCTGTTCTACATTAATAAGCACTCATTGAATTGAGGGTCCACGCAGCACAATATGGCTGAGCTTAGCAACCTTTCAGTTGGATCTATCTTGAGGTAGTGAAATTGAAACATTCAATTCAATAAGCCTTTAAGTACTCTCTGGGACATCATGATTTACAAAGATAGACAAAACTTTCCCCAAAGTTATGGTTCAAAATTCTGCTCCATTCTATTCCTCCTTTCCTGCTACCTGAGAAGAATTCCCAGATTTGTATGATTCATTTGGGTCATAGAAATCAAAAAACAGCTCTGGAAGGGAGCTTAGAAATCATCTATTTTTCAACCCTTTCAGGAAGTAAAGGCAGTATTCAAGTAAGCATAGTGGAGGAAAGAAATAGATCTGGAATCCGGTACCGTGGCTTCCAATCCAGAGCTACCACACCATCCTGTCTCTCAATATATTTCTATTCTTTTTTTCTTTACTTGGCCTTACATTCAGGCCAGTCTCCTTTTTTTTAACTTGTTAAAATTTTGTGGGGGAATTTAGGCTCTTATTTTGCTCTGGGTCTCTGTTCCTGAGTGAACCTTCATCTTTCAAGGTCAAGCCCTGCCTGGACCTTTAAGTTCCTTATCATTATATCTTTTTTTTTCTTTTTGGAGGGGGGAAGGTAGGGCAATTGGGGTTAAGTGACTTGCCCAAGGTCACAAGGCTAATTTTGTGTTAAGTGTCTGAGGCAGGATTTGAACTCAGGTCCTGCTAACTCCAGGGCCAGTGCTCTATTTACACCACCTAGCCACCCCAATATATTTCTATTCTTTTGTCATTTTATGATTTATTTCTGTTCCTGCCCTGTCCCTCTGATTTGACTATATATTCCTAAAGAATAGGACCTTGTCTCTGAGTCTCTACCCTGTGTCCTAAGTTCCTAGTGTGAGGTGGTAAGCCCTCAAGGTTGGTGATAGCTGTAGTTTTTTATTATTATTGCCCACAAAGTTTAACTTGGTCATTCATAAAATGTTTAATTCTTGGCTTTTCATGTCTCCCTGCTTCTCCTTCTCTTTATGCTTCTGTCCTATTGTCTTTGTTCTTTCATTTAAAAAGTGTTTCCAAGGTAGCCACAGAAGAGAGCACTTAAGAAAGACCCAATAGTTGTTTTCAACTATTTGAAGGGTCGACAAGTGGAAGAATCACTAAACTTGTTCTATTTGACCCCAGAGGGAAGAACTAAGAACAATCATGAAAGTTGCAAGGAGGCAGATTTAGGCTCAACATAAGGAAAAACTGGACAATCATTCGTTATCTAGTTAGGTGTAACAATGAATAGTGTGCCAAGCCTAAAGTCAAAAGACTCCTCTTTCTGAGTTCGAATCCAGTCTCAGACACTATCTAGATGTATGACTCTGGGAAAGTCACTTCACCCTGTTTGCCTCAGTTTCTTCTTCTGTAAAATGAGCTGGAGGAGGAAATGGCAAAGCACTCTAGAATCCTTGCCAAGAAAACCCCAGATGGGGTAACAAAGAGCCAGACAAGACTGAAACAACTCAACAACAAAAAAGTGAAGTAGGCTGCTTTGGGAGTAGTAGGTTCCCTTTCATTGAAACAGAGCAGTTACATTAACTAACATGATTATCATATTTGTAAAGCACTCAGATAGTACCTGGCAAATTGCAGGTACCATATAAATGCTTATTCTATTTCATTCTTATCCCATTCAAATGAGGACCTGATGAAGACTCGCTGGGTATGTCATAGATGACATTGATATAGCAACAATAACTAAGGGTTATGAAGTGCTTTATTCATGTTATCTCACTTGATCCTAGTAACAAGTCTATGAAATAGGTGGTTACCCCCACTATTGTAATTCACAAAATGGAGATTTAGAGAAGTTGAGTAACTTGCTCAGAGCCACACAGTTTGTAAGCAGCTGAGGCAGGATTCAAACTCAAGTCTTCCTGACTCCAAGTCAAGGGTTGGGCTAGCTGTGTGACCCTGGGCAAGTCACTTAACATTGTTTGCCTCAGTTTCCTAATCTGTAAAATGAGCTAGAGAAGGAAATGGCAAACTACTCCAGTATTTTTTCCAAGAAACCCCCCAAATGGGGTCATGAGGAGTCAAACATGACTGAAATGATTGAACAACAATTCTTCAAGTTACCTGTCCTAGGAAGCTTCATTCCCAAGGAGGTTCACTTGGCAGAAAGAGTCACAGAGGAAAGAATACTTTAATTGATCTTTCCACTAGGTCACTTGGTTTGATCTAGCTATCTTCTAAAGGAGACAGAACGCCCAGGACACCCTAAGTAAAGTGTGCAACATCACTGCCACATATTCTGGGTATCCTCCATGGCTTGGGTCCACAGATTGGGAGTGGAATGTGGGCATTCTGATCTGATCAAGTACGATTGCTTTGACCCTGAAGTTAGTGAAGGTGAGCCCTAGTAAAGGAGCATGACAGTGATGAGACTCTTAGAGATATCACCGTGAAACTATGTGAGGTAGGGGGATAGTCATTGAGAATATCAGGGCCAGACTCAGAGTACTCTGCTATTTACCTGTCCTCTCTTTCAAAAAACTCTCCCCTCCCTCCCCCTCCCCCTGCCATCGCCATCATCTAGTGGAAAGTGATTGTATGAGATTATTTAGGTACCACCAGTACACCCCATCATCCGTGCTGGCACCTTTGAGACAAAGCCTTTTAGCCCAAGCTGCTTACCACTCTGACAAAAAACTGTCAGGTTGTTTTTTTTTCTCCACTGTACCAGCTGTTGAAATGAGTTAAATTAGTAGATAACATCAACACTTTTCTAGAGTCCTCCCCTGGGCCAAGCTGCTTAAAGTACTTTGAGATTCTAAAACAATAGGATTATGTGAAATTGTAACCAGTCCTGTCAAATTAGTGTCTGGGATCTGAGCAGACCCTTGGGCCAGACCTGCCTGCTTCTCTGGTGTTGGTTGTTTCTGATGGGGTGGAGTAGGGTGCTGGGGATGTGTAGCAACAGGATGGGCAGCTGTATGATGATTTCTGGAACACGAGAGAGGGGGAGACAGGCCCTACCCCCCACCCAGTTTGATTGGGCTGCCTTTTCTCCCCAACTCTTGGCTGCCAAAAATCAAGAGGCTTTTTTAGGCTTGAAATTGGATCCAATTCCAGTTCTGATATCAGAGGATTCTCAGCCATCTGGCTCTGCCCACCCCTTGTCCCCAGATCCTCAGGCTGAGTTTTATGTAATGAGAAGAAGCAAATCATTGGATTCTCTGAGGGAAAGTAAGGGAGGGCACTAGAAAGAAGTGGGGGATACTAGTAGGAGGGGAAGAGGGACTAAGGGTGGCTAAAGACGAGTAAGGGGAAGGGATAGGGGAATGGTGAGGATAGATAGGATGTGATTTGGTTTTAGGTTCTGTGATTCAATCTCTTGGCCCTGTTACATCCCCGTCCCCCCAACTATGGCTGCTCAGTCGATCTATGGAGACAGAGACGGAGTTCTTACCTGCTTCCTATGTTAGGGGAGCAGAGAAGTGGGAGAAAATGAGCAGGTACATGCTCAGACAAGAGAGGCAGAGGCAGACCTAGAAGCCCACCAAATACAATCTCCATCCCCACCTCTCCCCTGCAGGAAGGACCACAGGTTCATTGCGTTGGTCATTCATTTTGAGTCATGACTGACTGAAAACCCCATTTGGGGTTTTCTTGGCAAAAATACTGGCGTGGTTTGCCATTTCATTCTCCAGTTCATTTTACAGATGAGGAAACTGAGACAAACGGTATTAAGTGACTTGCCCAGGATCACACAGCTAGTGTCTAAGACCAGATTTGAACTCAGGAAGATAGGTTTTCTTGACTCCAGACCCAGCTGTCTATCCACTTCATCACCTAGGTTCACAGATTCAAACTTGGAAGCAATTTTTGAGATCATCTAGTCTAACCTGAACCTGAATAAGAATCCCTCTCTACAAACTCCTTTGAGGACAGAGACTAGTTTTCATGTCTCTATCTCAAATACATATCAGTGTATCCGGTAAGTGCTTAATAGATACTTCTTGACCTCCAAAAACATCCCTAATTTTCAGAGAGTTTTTCCTTGAATTAACCTGAAATTTGCATTCCTGCAACTTGCAACCATTGCTTCTATTTCTGCCCTCTGGGGCCAAGTAGTATGTCTCTTCCACATGACAACCCTACAGATACTTATGTTGTTCCCTCTAAGTCTTCAGTTCCTTCCACCATCCCCATATGGTGTTACCTGAGGGCAATTCACCATCCTAGTTACTCCATGTTCTTATCAATATCCTTCTGAAAAGGTAGACCCCCAAAGTGAACAAAATATTCCAGACATAGTTGGACCAGGACTTAGATGGGTATGGCACAAAGAAAGCAGAAACATACATTCTTCTTCCCTTCCTGCGAGAAAAGCAGCTTGCCCCTCAACAGTTATGTGTAACACTTTCCTCAGCTTCCAAACAAATCTGAACTTTTAATTTGGATTTTGTCCCTCCTCTGACCCTCCATTTCAGAGTGCTCTGCATTTACCTGTCTTCTCCTTCCAAAAGCTTCCCCCACTCACCACCATCATCCAATGGGAGGTAATTATATAAGACTGTTTAGGAACCACCTTAGAATCCATCTGAGGAACTTATCGTAGAAATGAAGCGTTCCTGGAGTCACGCAGGTTTGGGATGGGGGTGGGGGGAATAGATGATGGGGAGGAGGGAGATGGTTAGAGGAAGCACAGTATAACAATAGCGATAATACTATATATGGCAGTTTAAGGTTTGCTAAGCACTTCACATAAGTTATCTTAAGCCTGTAGGATAGTTAGTGTAAGTATTAGTATTCCAATATTTGAGGGAGAAACAGACTGAGAGGTTGAGATTCACACATAACAACACAACTAATAAATGACAAAGGCAAGCCTTGAACTTGGGTCCTCCTGATTCTAAGTCCAATGCTTTCTACTACACTTCTGCCTGGCGTTTGGAGCTGGAGAGGAGCAAGGTTCAAATCCTGAATCTGCTGCTCACTCACATGGGTAGGATACCTACTCTCTCAGCTTCTGGTTTTGTTTTTTTTTAGGGGGCAAGGCAAGGTAATTGGGGTTAAATGACTTGCCTAATGTCACACAGCTGGTAATCTGGTTCTTTATATGTAAAATGAGAGGTTGGGAAGAGAGAACTTCTAACTTTCCTTCTCTCTATGATTTAGAGGGCCCCAGATAATGGAGGCTATTATCTTACAATCCCCAGTCTTCCTTAACTCCCCACTGCAGTGTAGGCTCCTAGGTATGGGGAAGGTGGATGGAGTTTGCTCAGTAGTTGAGTGGCCATACCTTTCCCTTGGGGCTCTGGAATTTGGGATAAAACTTTCCTTTTTCCTTTTTTCTCCAGCTACTCTTTCTTCTTTCCCACAACCCCCTGAGAAAGATGTGCTAAGTGGATATAGTAGGTATGGCCAGTTGGGGATGAGAGGGAAGAGCACAGCAAGCATTTCTTAAGTACCTAGCCTAGAGTCTTAAGTGGATGGAGAACTGGGCCTGGGATCAGGAAGACCTGAGTTTAAATCTAGCCTCAGACATTTACTTGCTGTGTGATCCTAGAGAAGTCACTTCACTTCTGTTTGCCTCAGTTTCTTCAACTGTAAATTGGAATTAATAACAGCATCTACCTCCCAGAATTGCAGTGAGGATCAAAGGAGATAATATTTGTAAAGCACATAGCACTGTACCTGACACATAGTGGACAGTATGTAAATGCATATTCCCTTCCCCTTCCCCTATGTGCCAGGAACCATACTAAGCATCGGTGATACAAAAGGCAGTCTCTGTCCTCAAGAAGCTCAAAATCTAATGGGGGAGACAACAAGCAAGTAAATATGTACAAACAAGCTATAAATGGGATAAACAGGAAATAATTAAAAGAGGGTAGGCACTAAAATTAAGAGACAAAATAATTGACTCAAGGTTAGGTCTGCGTGCAAAGCTGGGCTGGAGGGAGGGGCAGAAAGCACAGTATTAACTCAGCCAATTCTAACAGGAATAATCAGGCTAGTCACAAAAGGTCTATAAATTAGGGAAGAAAGGAGAGATGCAGTTGGGCAGAGATAGAAACCCTGGGTGCCATCTCACAATGCAGAGAGGCCCCCAGATAAGCCCTCCACCTGACTGAGACTGAGAAGTGGAGGCAGGGTGTCTCCTTTTAGCCTTGAGATCTTAGGATAGAGGGCCACTCCCCTTCCAGTCCTCCAGGCTCCAAAGGGAAGAGGAAGGATGGGCTAAACTCTAAAAGTTGTCTGGGACTGGGGCAAACAATGGAGAGAGCAGTTAAACTGTCTTTAGAAGTGAGCAAACAATGAAACAGATATTGGCCCCAAAAAGTAGGAGACTAACAAGTGAGATAACCCTGGTGCATCTGTAGGTGTCTGTCTTCAGTCTCCTGTAGCTCTCTATCTCCTCCACTTTGCACAGCCTCCTTTCTGTAATCTCAGGACCAGCAGGTATGAGAGGGAAACATTCTGCTAAGTGTAGAAGGACGGTAGAGTAAGAGACCAACAACAGACCATTTCGAGGGGGATTGCAGTAGAGCTGACGTAGCTATTTCCAACCTATCTTACCCATACCAGTGAGCACCTTTTGGAATGGGAGTAACTAACAGTGGCCAGATGATGTTGCTGTCCTGCTTTCTGTATATGTTGTGCAGATATTCTTGTGCGTGAAGGACAGGGATAGGGAAGGGAAGGAGAAAGAGATGGTTCCCTGTCCTACACTGAGGACAAGCAGGAAAGTGGGAGGGGGAAGAGGGAATAACAGGAGAGAAGAGAGAATGAGCAAGAAAAGAGGAGGGTGAGAAACTATAGAAAAGATTGAGTAGAACAAAAGGAGGAAAGTGTAGAGGGGGAGAAGAAAGAAAAGATTCATATCTCCTTATCTCACTGCTACCTTCTTACCTCCCTGATACTTTTAGCTACCCCATTCTATCTCCCTTCATTAAAAACAAAACAAAACAAAACAGTCTCATTGGTCCCTTTTGTTTTTTACGTGCCAGTCATTTCTGGAAGTATTTTCTCCTCCACACTTAACCATGAAAGGAAACCCTCCCTTATAACACAGAAAAATCAATAAAAATATCTGGTACAGGGATGGAATATGACCAGGTATACGACATTCTGCCCTCAAAGTCCCCCGCACCTCTGCTAAGCAGAGAATCTCCTTGCATTCCCAAGCCTCTAGGCACCGTAGGAGCAAAGGGTTTAGAACAGGAAGTGAGTTTGGAGGTCATCAATCTGATAGCCATGTTTTATCGGCCAGAAAACAGAGACCCAGAGAGGTATGGTGTCACTATTTTAGAATTTCAGAAATGCAAGGCACCCCAGAGGTCATTTAGGACAACTTACACCTAAACAAGGAATGCCCTCTGTAACATGTCCAAGAAATGGTCATCTAGCCCTCACCTGAAGACCTCTAATGATGGAAAATCCCCTGCCACCTGAAACAGACTATTGAACTTTGAGATAATCCTAATCATTTGGAAATGTTTCCTTTCACCAAACCCGAATGTGTTTCTCTGTAACTTCTGTCCATTTTCTTCATTTTGCCTGATGGAGCCAAGCTAAAGAAATCTAATCCCTTCTCCAGATATAGCCCTACAGATAACTATCATGCCAAATACTTCCATCTCCCAAGTCTTCTCTAGCCTAAACATCCCCAGTTCTTTCAAAAGGTCATCTTAACTAAATGGTCAAAAGATATGAATACGTAATTTTCAGAGGAAGAAATCCAAGGTCTCAATAACCAGAAGAAAAAATGCTTGGAAGTACTACAAATGAAATGCAGATTAAGACAACTCTGAGGTACTCACACCCATCAGATTGGCTAAAATGACAACAAAGGAGAATGACAGCTGCTAGAAGGGCTGTGTGAAAACAGGCCCATTAATGTACTATTGGTAGAGATAGAAATTGGTCCAGCCATTCTGGAAAGTATTCTGGAACCATGCCCCAAAAGCCATTAAACTGTGCGTATACTTAACGCGGCAATACTGCTAGAGAGTTTATATCCTCAAAGAAAGAGGAAAGGGCCCATGTGTACAAAAATATTTATGGCAGCTCTTTTTGTGGCAGCAAAGAATTAGAAATTGAGGGGGTGTCCATTAATTGGACAATGGCTGAACCAGCTATGGTATATGAATGTGATGGAATACGGTTGTGCTAGAAAAAATGATTAAGGGGATGGTTTCAGAGAAGCCAGGAGGATTTGAATGAACTGATACAAAGTGAAGCAAGTAGCACTAGAAGACAACTTGTACAATAACACTATTGTGAAGACAAACAACTTTGAAAAGCTTAGGAAGTCTGATTGATACAATGACCAGTGACATTTCCGGAGGATTTATAATGAAACATGTTATCCATCTCCAGATTAAGAGATTATTATCTCAGAGTGCAAACTGAGGCACATTTTCTTTAGACATAGCCAATTCAAGAATTTGTTTTACTTGACTATACCTAGTTGTAATAGGTTTTGTTTTTTCTTTCTCAATGAGAGAGAGAGGTAGGAAGGAGAGTATTCAGAACTCAAAAGAAAATTTAAAAGAAATTTTTAATGGTTATCTCATTGGATGGTCTTTAGTCTCTTCCTCATCCCAATCGTTCTCCTCTGTATGCCCATTGTTGTTCATGCTTCACTTTTAAAGAGGATGGATAACATCACAAAGTAATGTCTTAACTTGTGTGTGAATTAGATTTAAGTGAGGCAGAGTTGCATAAAGTCATCAGCCTCACTCTCTTGTCACCCCTAGACCCCAACCCAATACTCCAGATGGAGTCTGACTAGGAGAGGGGAATATTGGGCAATTACCTTCCAGGAAAAGAGTTTATGGTTGGAAGGAAACTTGAGAATCTCTACTTCAACTGCCTCATATAGATGAGGAAACAAATACTGTTCAGAAAGGGGAAATGATTTGATCGAGGTCTCACACATCTTCAGATTCCATATCCTATGTTCTTTCACTAAATAAAACTGTCAATTTAACTTCCTTCTCTGCAACCTTTCCATCTCTGTTGGTGTATTATGACTTCAAGCAAATCACTTCACTTCCCTGGGCCTCAGTTTATTTGACATAACATGAATCTAACTGCTCTGCCCATCCCTGCCCCCCAAACACACACACACACACACACACACACACACACACACACACACACACACACACACACACACGAAAGGTTATAAGAATTAAGGAAGAAGATATATGTGAAATGAAATTATTTACTTTCCTCAGGTACCTGTCCTCCCTTAGCTGTACCCAATAGAAGTGATTAATCAGTCAATAAGCAAGCATTTATTAAGCAATTACTATGGCCTAGACACTATACTAATTGCTAGAGATACAAAGAAATTCAAGAACTCAGTTTCTGCCCTGAAGGAGCTTACATTCTAGCGAGGGAGACAACATGCAAACAACCATGAACATACTGGATGTATACACAGTAACAGGAGGTAATTCAGAAGGAAGGAACTTGGGGGAGGGAGGGAAAAGCTGGGTAGAGACCAGGAAAGGTATCTTTCAGAAAGGTGGGATTCGAGCTGTCTGGAAAGAAAGCAGGGAAGCCTGGTGACCAAGGGGAAGAGAAAGAGAGAATTCCATAATAATACTTGTAGTTTTTGTCCCATGCTGCCATTGTGAGGATCAAGTAAAAAATAATGTGTATAAAGCATTTCCAATACTTTTAAGTGCTGCATAAATGTCAGTTTCTATTTTGGGGCCAAGCCTTAGTTTCTCTTGAGGCCTCCATAGTTTGTGTCTTTTTGTCCCCTGCAGGCTCGAGGGCCAGAGCAGATTTTCCTCGTTTTGATAAAGGGTGCCTAGACTCAAAGGGAGAGCCAGGATCCCACTTACTATAGACTTTGGCTATTTGGGGCTCTGAAGCAAGTTCTTTCCACTTCTTTCCCTACCTCTCCCCCCTTTCCACCACCTACCTTCTTTAATTAAAAAAAAATAGATTCTTGATGTATAATTCCCAAATTTCTCTACCCTTTTGTCCCAGATAGAAAACTTCTCATCACCAAACCTGTATATCAAACAGTTAACATGTATTTATTATGGCACCTACTCTGTGCAAGGCATTGTGTGATGCACCAGAGATATGAGCAAAGAATGAAACTATCCTTATCACAAGCTCACATTCTAATGGGGTAGGTAGACAACAAGTACATAAAAAAATGTATATAGTATAAAAACAGGGCATATATGTGTACGTATATGTAATTTTCACACAAAGTAGTTAAATATAAGGTGCAGGGTGAACCTAAAGTCTGGAAACAAATGAAATGAATGAGATTTTAAACAACATTTTATTTAAATAGCATAAATAAGATTTCATAGGAAGACATAGGAAATATTATTAATTAATTAAATTAATCTCATTAATATGGAAAATAATCCCCAATAGCTAATGAAAGCTCTTATTCCATATGAAATTGTCATGGCTAAAATTTATGATAATTAAATAAAATGTTGTTGAAAATTTTCATTCATTTCATTTCTTGAAAATATGCTTAGTTAATGAGATTTCCTATGTGTCCAGACTTTAGGGAAACCCTGTAGTTTGGGAAGGA
>CM053584.1:128468046-128527513 GCA_028627135.1 Pseudochirops cupreus
TGGTAGAAGGTCATGTCTGACTTGCATATCAAAGGAAGAGAGGGATTCTGAGGTTGAGGTAAAGAGGTAATGTATTCCAAAAATGAGGGGTGGGCGTAGCTAGTACAATGATACAATGACAGGAAATGGAGTGTCATGCGTGAGGAACAGAGAGAAAAAGCCAATTTGACTGGATTGCAGAGTACAGGAGAGGGAGTAGAGTCTAACAAGTCTGGAAAGGTACTTTGAGGTCAGGTTGTGAAGGGCTATGAAAACTAAACCCGATGTATATTTTATTCTAGAGGCAATAGGAAGCCACTAGAGTTTATTGAATAGGGGAGTCACATGGTAAGATTTGCATTTAATTCAATAAGTCAATAAAAGTTTATAAAGTGCCTAAGATGTGTCTGGCACTGTGCTAAGCTCTAGGGATACAAAAAGAGGCAAAAGATAGTCCTTGCCCCCAAGGAGTTTATACTCTAATGGGGAAGACAATATGCAAACAAATACATAAAAAGCAAGCCACATAAAGGATTAATAGGAAATAATTAACAGAGGGAATTAATAGAATTAAGTGGGGTTGGAAAAGACTTCCTGTTCAGAAGATAGGATTTTAGTTGACTTGAAAGAAGTCAGTAGGTGGAGATGAAGAGGAAGAACATTCCAGGGAGGGAGGACAGCCAGAGAAAATGGCCAGAGCCAAAAGATGAAGGTCTTGTTCGTGAAATAGCCAGGAGGCCATTGTCAACAGAACAAAGAGTACATGGTAGGGAGTAAGCTGTAAGAAGTCTTGAAGTAGGAAGGGGGTTAGGTTGTGAAAGGCTTTGAATGCCAAACAGAGTATTTTGTATTTGATCTTGAAAGTGATAGGGAGCCACTGGAGTTTAATGACTTGGGGGGAAGGTGGGCACGCGGTAATATGGTCCAACCTCCACTTCAGAAAAATTGCTCTGGCAGAAATGTGTGAAATGGAGTTATGAGAAACCTTAGTCAGATAGATCAATTAGAATGCTGTTGCAATAATCTAGGCAAGAGGTGATGAGAACCTGAACTAAGCTATGTGAGTGGTGAGAAGAGGTCAGATATGAGAAACACTGTGACATTTGAAATAGCAAGATTTGACAACTGTTCTATATATGAGGTGAAACAATAGAGGATAGTGCCAAGGTAATGAAAAACTAGAAGACTGTAAGAATAGCGATGCCTTTGGCAGAAATGGAGAAGTTTGGAAGAGGGGAAGGTTTAGGAAGAACACATAATGAATTCATTCATTTTAGACATGTTTAATTAAAGAGGTCTCTGGAACATCCAATTTGAAATATCTCTTTTTAGTTTAAATGATATTTCATTTTTTCCAATTACACATAAACACAATTTTTAACATTAATTTTTTTAAAAATAATTTTGAGGGCCAGCTAGATGGCACAGTGGGTAGAGCACAGGTCCTGGAGTCAGGAGTACCTGAGTTCAAATATGGCCTCAGATACTTGAAACTTACTGGCTGTATGACCCTGTGTAAATCACTTACCCCCCAAAAAATTTGAGTTCTAATTTTTTTTCCTTCTCTCCCTCACCTTCCTCCTCCCTAAAACTGGTACGCAATTTGATATAGGTTATATATGTGCAATCATGTAAAGTATATTTCCATATTAGTCATGTTGTGAAAGAAGAGACCAAAAGGAAACACACTCACACATACAGTGAAAATAATATGCTTTGATGTGCTTTCAGACTCCATCAGTTCTGGGTGTGGATAGCATTTTTCATCGTGAGTCCTTTGGAATTGTCTTGGATCATTGTATTGCTGAGAAGAGCAAAGTCATCCATAGCTGATCATCGTACAATGTTGCTGTTACTGTGTACAGTGTTCTCCTGGTCCTGTTCACTTCACTTTGCATCAATTCATGTAAATATTTCCAGGTTTTTCTGCAATCATGCTGCTCATCATTTCTTTTTCTTTTTCTTTTTTAAAACATATTTCCACATCAGTCATATTATGAAAGAAGAATCAGAACAAAAAGGGAAAACCACAAGAAAGAAAACAAAAAGAAAATAGTATGCTTCATATCTGCATTAAGATATGTAAGTATGTCTAGGTTTTTCTGAAATCCACTTGCTCATCATTTCTTACAGAACAATAGTATTCCACTGCATTCCTATACCACAACTTGTTTAGACATGCCCCAATTGATGGGCATCCCCTCAATTCCACACAATTTCCACAATTTCTACCACAAAAAGAGCTGCTATAAATATTTTTGTACATATAGGTTCTTTCCCCTTTTTTTATGATCGCTTTGGGATACAGATCTAGTAATAGTATTGCTGGATGAAAGGGTATGCAGTTTGATTGCAATTTATAGCACTTGAAGAGGCAGGCTATTTCTCTCCACCTTATTCCCCTCCCACTTCTCTGTTTCACTCAGTTCCTATTAGGACTGTCTTCACTGTGAAAGTTCTCATCACAATAGGTGATTCAGGTCCTCAGAGAGTTGCCAGTGTCTTGAGGGTTACAGGTACCCTACCTGTATCATATAGAATAACTTACTTCCAGTTTCTGAAAAAAGAAGGTTATGGAAGTAGGGGCAGGAGAAGAGAGATGAATTTGAACCAAATAAGGAGAGGGAAATCATGTAGGTGACTTGGAAAGTTTTAAACTACTGAAGTAGGTCAGAATAGAATTTGGAGAGAAGAAATCTTGCAGAGTTTGGGAGAAATTGAGGAAATTTTGAAGGCAAACAATCTCCAGACCCAGATACTGATCTAGATTCTCCTTCAGGGTTATAAGAGCATGATCAAGGACAAATAAGCAATCTATAAAAAGCTTCCTTAAGGAAGGACTAGGAAGTGGGATCTAAAGAGGTAGACTCAGAAAGAAGAACATAGTAAGAAAAGATCAGTTAAAAAAAGAAAAATGGAACTTTTAGAAGGTTAAGCAAATTTATAAACTGGATTAATGAGTGGGGCAAATTGATGCCCAACTAAAGGGAAGAAATGCTTGGCTATGGCTATGATGATAGCCATATTATTGAGACAAAGGAGAGGAATTTGAATGGGGTGGTCAAGTTATGAAGAGCTAACAATTGGCTATAAAAAAGCTTTAACCAGATGGTTAGGTTGGAGGCATAAATATTCTGTGGGGCAGGTAGGTGGTGCAGTGGCTAGAGTCCCCCACCTGAAGTCAGGAAGACCTAAATTTTAATCTAGCCTCAGACATGTATTAACTGTGTGAACCTGGGCAAGTCACTTCACCCTGTTTGCCTCTATTTCCTCATCTGTAAAATGAGCTAGAGAAGGAAATGGCAAACCACTCCAGTATTTTTGCCAAGAGAACCCCAAATAGGGTCACCCCAAATAGGTCAGACAGGACTGAGGCCACCAAACAACAACAAATAAACATTCTCAATCATTATGGACAGTTGGGAAAACTGTACAATGACTTGTATGGGATGTATGTTTGTTCTGCCACACACTAGTAACTGTTACCTGTGTTCCAAATGTAGATTGATCTTCTTTCCTGAAAAGAAAGTGAAAGGTTTCAGAGGCTGCCTCTCTATACCCCAAGTAGTAAGGGGAAATGAAGATTTCTGAAGGAATATAAAAGAACTGAGTAGAGGAGAGGAAACAATTCTTAGAAAAGGGGAAAGTATAAAACAGAGATGAAAGGGAAGGGAAAAGGACAGCTGCACAATTAGAGATTTAAAAAAAAAAAAAAAGCAAAACAGATTCAAGGCTCTTCCTGAAGAGAAGGGAGTAGGTTGTTCTGAGCAGGAAGATACTGCTTAAATTCTAGAGACTGATAGAACAGAGCCACAGAAACTTTTAGGGAAGACACCTTCTAGCCAAAGGCAGAAGAGGAAGAAAAGAGTAATCATGGGGGTGAATTTCTGCTCTGGGGTACTGAGGCAGCTACTTGTCAACCTGTTAGTGACAACAGAGAAATCTCTTATCTTCCCAGGGCAAGTATCCAAGGCACAAGGGAGAACCTCTAGAAACTTACTGAAACAGATTACAACTGCTCACTTCTAGTGATTCATGTGGGCATAAATGATACTCAGAAGGAAGCTAAAAAATATTGTGAATGATGATCAGTCTAAGGCAAGAAAATGAAGACCAGAGGGCATGTGTTTTTTTCTCTTCATTGCTGTTGTTGTTCTTCAGTCATTTTCAGTCATGTCTGACCCTTTGTGACCTAATTTGGGATTTTCTTGGCAAAAATACTGGAATGGTTTACCATTGCCTTCTACAGGTCATTATACAGATGAGGGAACTGAGGCAAACAAAGTGACGTGACTTGCCTAGGGTCACACAGCTAGTAAGTGTCTGAGGTCAAATTTGAACTCAGGGCTTCCTAACTCTAGACACAGTACCCTATTCACTGCACCACCTAGCTGCCCTCATTTGTCCTTCTCACTGTTGCCCATTAAAGGTAAAGGATGCAGAAAAGAAAAATTAATTTGGAAAGTGAATAGCTGGCTAAGGAGGTGGTTTCTGAGAATGCAAATTAAATTTCTGGATCATGGTTTATAATACAGGGTTGACATAGAGATGGTAAAGAGCCTCCTGTGTCCCTGTGTCTCTGTTGAAGGATTAGGTGAAAGATCTGGAGAAAAGAAGATTGGTGGGGAGGGGATGGTGGCCAGGGTATTTGAAGCACTACCATGTGGGAGAGGGACTACACTTGTTCTATTTTATCCCAGGGGAACATTAGACCAAGGCTGCAAAGAGGCAATTTTCATCTTGATATCAGGAAGAGCTATCCAAAAGTGAACTGGGCTGCTTGGAGAGCTGCTGGGTTGTCCTTCCTTAGAGGTTTTCAAGCAGAAACTAGGCAAACACTAGTCAATGTCTTATAGTGGGGACTCCTATGTGAAACCCTGAGTTCTAATCTGGCCTCAGACACTATAATGTTAATGGAATTTAAGATCTTCCCTGCCTTGCCTCACCGTGGAGCCCAATAAGGGAACTTGCTTGTAGGAAGGCTTTCACACCTTTTGTGAATTTCTAATTAAGCACTGAGTCAGGAGGAGGGTTGTGATGCCCTCTGGCTCTAAAAAGGGTATATATACTCTGAGGTTAGCATTTTGCTTTGGGGCTTACTCATTGGAAGAATGTTCTTGTGATTTGGCCAGATGAGAGTCTGGGTGGCCATTAAGGAGACCCTCCCCCCTTGAAAAACCCCATATATTGGGGATTCTCTCTCTGGTAACTATGTATATTTTGCCTTGGTCAAACAATTGGATCTGTCTATTGATCTGTCCTAATTTCTCAGATAGTTAGAAGCCCTGTCTGTCTTTATTGTCTTTATTTCTCTGCTTATATTTTCTTTATTTTCATTGTCTGGATTTTCTCTGAGGTTCAGGGTGCTAATTTTTCCCCTGAACTAATGAATGAAATTTAAAAAATGTTGTTGACCCCTTGAACATCTTTCCTAGTAAAGCAGATCTAAGAACCTGTGCTAGCAGCCATCCTGGGTATACCAGTGTATACCATTTACCAGCTGCGTGACCTTGGGCTAGTCACTTAATCCCTGTTTGCATTAATCCACTGGAGAAGAGAAGGGCAAACCACCATGAACCACACAGTTCACAAGATCACAGAGAGTCAAACATTACTTAACGACTGAACAACAATAACAAAGGTCCCTTCCAGCTCTCAAATTCTGATTCTCGATCCCCAGTCTAAAGTCTGAAGGTGGAGATAGTCATAGGGCAATAGATTTTGAGATAGGAGGGCTCTGAAAGATCACCTTATCCAACTCTATAGTTTTACTGATAAATTACTGAAGCCCAGAGTGTTTAGGTGATTTGCCCAAGGGCGCATAGCCAGTAAGTCAGTGCAGAGTGAAGATAATAATATTAGATAGCATTTATACGCGGCTTTCAGGTTTGCAAAAGCACTTTACCTGTGATATTTCGTTTGATCTTCATAACAGCCCTGGTAGTTAGGAGGTAGGTGCTATTATTATCCCCATTTTACAGATGAGGAAAATTTAGCCTAGAGAGAATGCGATCTGCTCCTCCTGGTCACACAGTTAATATCCAAGAGAGAACTTGGCCTGGGGTCTTCTGGCTCCCAGTCCAATACTTTGTTTGTTTGACCATACCACAGCTTAGTCTACACAGCATGAGATTTGGAATTGGAAATCCTGGGATCAAATGGGTTTGGGGCTTGGGATTCCTGGGTTCAAATGCGGGCTTTACTGCTTATATACAATGCAAATTTGGTCAAATCATTGCCCCTCTCTGGGCCAAACTTTCCTCGTCTATAAAATGAGGTGTTTAGAAGGTCCCTTCCATCTCTAAATCTTAAAATTTCTGAGAAGGAGAGACAGTCCCTCCCCTTGGAGAATCTCCAGTCGGTCGGGAGAGTGAGTATGCAGTTTGATGGAGGAAACAAAGTCCCTGTCCGGTGAGCTTCCAGTTTGAACCAAAGTCTTGCTTCTGGGAGGTCCTAGTCTGATGAAGGATAAAGGATCCTCCTACCCCTCCCAGGTCACACATACATAATGATAAGGACATAGGTGCCTACTAGAAGGAGCGCTATGCCTCCAGGCTGAGGACGTGGAGAAGGGTTGAAGGTGAATCAGAACTAGTAGAGGGAAAAGTTTAGGGAGACCCCCAGGAGATCTCATTCTGGCTAAATAAAGTTCCTCTTCTCCTAACTCTGTGTGTACCTAGTTATTTACATGTCTTCTCTACTGGAATATAAACTCCTTGGGGGCAGGAACTGTTTTTGCTTTCTTTGTAACCCTCAGAATTTAACACAGTGCCTGGCAAAAAATAAACACTTAGTTAATGCATGTTGTTTGATTGGTTGAATGATTGATTAGAGAAGAGGAGGATTTAGAAAGAAGAGAAGTCAGGCAGCTAGGACACAGAGTGGATAGAGCACTGACACTGGAGTCAGGAGGACCTGAGTTCAAATTCGACCTCAGACACTTGACATTTACTAGCTATGTGATCCTGGGCAAGTCACTTAACCCTGACTGCCTTGCCAAAAAAAAAAAAAATAAATAAAGCTAAGTAGAAAGGAGAGAAGACAGACAGGGAAGGGAAGGTGTCAGGGATTCATTCAAAACTCTCAGAGTGGTGAAAGAGTGAGGGACAGGAGCAGGTTTTCCCAGATAGAGCAAAGAGTCTGCATCAGAGAGTTCCTAGGAGACAAAGGAAATGAACTGGGATGTGCCTTGAATCTGGCACTGAGGAGTTTGATTTCAGCTCAGGGATGAAGAAGAATTGGCCCAGTTCAGAGGCAGGGAGTCCTTTGGCTCTGGAGGGTTGGAGCTCTTCAAGTAGCAGAAAGAATGCTATAGAGCATGTGCAGGTTAGTAGTGGGGGGAGGGGAGGAGGTAGGGGCAGGCAGGACAGCATTATTGATCTGTTAGATTACTCAATCTCACCCGTATTGATCAGGTAATTGCTTTATCTCAGTTCTCATTTGAGCTCTGCATTACCTTTGCCTTGGAGTTCTCTCTCCCTTGTGTTTTTTCCTCTCAACCTGACACCAGGCTCCTTAACACAGAAAAAAAAATACATGCATATATACACACACACAGTCACATATATATACACATACATACACACACATATATACACACATATATGTAGACATATATACATACACATACACATGTTTATATGTATTTACCTTCTATATTATGTACATGCATGTGTGTGTTATATACACATATACATGTCGGTGTGTATATTCACAGTTTGCTTAGCTCTGCCCAAGCCTCGGCAGCTTGACTTGGGAGAAGCTCCAGAATTGGGGCAGAGGTGGGGGAGTGTATGTGACCCAGAGAGATGGGGATCTGTCTCTCAGGGCACAATAAGTCCTGACAGAGAAGGGATTAGGCGCCATCATAGAATGTCAGAGATAGAAGAGAATTTAGAGATCATTTTTCCAGCTTTTATATTTTACAGAGAATGAAACCAAGGTCCAGAGAGGGGAAAATAGCACAGCTAGTAAGTGGGTCATTTTTTCCCCAGTTTACTTCCCCACTTATCTGTCTGAAAGGCCACTGAAAGAGAGACAAGGTTTCATAGTATCATAACTCTAGAACCTTAAATCAGAGGCCACCTTGTCCAACTTCTTCATTTTCCATTTGAAGAGACTGGAGCTGGGAAGAGGGTGGTAAGTGACTTGCTCAAGGTCACACAGATAGTAAGTCTAAGGTGTGGGATTTGAACCCAGGTCCTAGGACTCCCAAGCCAGTGCTCCTTCCCTTTCTTTTCCCCCAGAGGCTAGAAGAACCTGGATAACTGAAATCTGTCAATAAAACAAAGGCTTAAGTCCAAAGCTTCAACTGCTTTCTATACCTTATCACCATTCAATCCTTGACTTTCCTCCCCCTGCTCCTAAATCTGTATCCATTCATTGGTTTCTGGGCTCAGACTGAAAAAAGCCTCACAGTCTAATTTTCATTCCGTTGGCCACAATGCCAACCTTTTACTTGCTGAATCTGGTTTCAGTCTGTGTTTCAACCCACTCATATTCCCCAGACCTGTCACCCCTTTCTATCTCCTTCATTAGCCGTCTCCCTGATTCTCTTCCTCTCGTCTTTGACCCCAATTGTGATAGACCCTACATTCAAGGCTGACCTTTGACCTATGACTAGATATGGCCTATCTGATCCTGAGCAAGTAATTTAACCTCTCATTGCTCTAGGCAACTTTCTTTTCAAAATCTATATTATTTCTTTCTGACATTCAGTTTTTGAAAATTTTGAGTTCTGAATTCTCTCCCTCCTCCACCTCTTGAGAAAGCAAGCATTATGATATCAATTATACATGTAACATCTTACATAACATATTTCCATATTATCTGGGCAGCTTCCTAAGTTTTTAGGTAGTAACCAAGAGTCTGTGTGTTTGTTAAAAAAAGGTAGAAGGTGAGAATTGCCTATATGGTAGAGTTGTGCCCTTGTAGAAAGGCCTCAGCCTCTGAAACCTTGTAAATTGCAAGAAAATGTAGCTCTACATTGGTGTAGGAAGTTTCCTCATCTGGGAGTTCCCTATATCAATGATAACACAGGCCGAGTACCTATCCCTATCATGACTAACAAGTATTAATGAGCACCTTCTGTACACAGGGCATTGTTTCTGGCAGATGGGAGGACAAAGACAAGGTCCCTTCCTTGAGGGGACATATAATCTAGAAAGGGTGTCAAGACATGCGCAGGAAAATATCTGGAATAAAAAAAAGACCCTTATATTACAATGACTTGAAGTAAATGGGCTATTGGTGGGATATTTTTTATTATATAAAAGCTTCTACTGTAATGGGACTTGGTCCTGTCCTGTGAAATGAGAATGCAAGTACTAGAGGAATGAACAGTGGCTGGCATTTATATGTTCTCTTATAGTATTATATGGCCCTTCGAAGTTGGCAAAGAACCTTTTTACAGATATTATTCTGTGTATCCTCACCACAATCCTGGGAGGTAGGTGCTATTATCATCCTCACTTTACAGATGAGGAAACTGAGGCAGAGAGAGGTAAAGGAATTTTTCCAGGGTCACAATTTGTATCTGGGGCTGGATTTGAACTGAAATCTTCCTGACTTCGAGGCTAACATTTTATGCTCCATGCTAGACTCTTAGACTGGAAGGGATTTTAGAACTCATATGATCACGGACTGAGACAGAAAAATGAATGTACTCAAGTTCACAAAGGGAGTCAGAAGCAGAACCAAGGTTTGAACTCACATCCTCTGGCTGCGTACCTCACAAAGGCAGGCAAGGCTGATTGGTCCTAGAGGATTTCCTAGGACAGCAAAGGCAGTGGCAACAGAGCAGAAAGAAGTTTTGGCTTTACCATTGATTTGCCATGCAGCCTTGGACCTCAATTTCTTTGGACCTCGGTTTCTTTCGTAAAGTGAGGGAATGTTCGGTACCTAATGGTACAATAGAAAGGCCACCAATTCTGTCGAGTCAGAGGACTTGCCTCTGATGGTGGTTACCTAAGTGGCCTTGAGCCCCAGCCATCTGTAAAATGGGAGGGGTGGGGGTTGATTAGATGGCCTCAAAGTTGTTTTCTAGCTCTAGAATTATGATCTAACAATGTGGCTTTATTCCTATGGAGAAGGGGTGGCGCTGAGAGCAAAGAGAAAGAACTTTTTAGGTAGCAGATGATACATCGGACGTTGGTTAAGAAAGGAGAGTACGTGAGAATCGCCTAAAAGCATAGTCCTTCCCTTGAAGAAAGGCTTCCCTCTGAAAGGTTTGTCTTTTGTCCTGCTAAACAGCTCAGACTCAGGGGAGTCAAGTTATCCCTGGCTCTAATCCTAGTTGCTGAATAGTTCCCCTTCTGTAAATAGTGCCTTTCCAGTCCAGGGGCATCCGGACATTTTGATGACTTTCACTCTGGTCCTTCTTGCTTCCCATTGCACATTGGCATTCATCCAAATTCTGGGAGAAACCAGGACACAGAGGGGGAAGGCATTCAAACAAGCCTGTTCTCCAATTCTGCTAGGCTGCCATCCTGTTAAATTACCCTGGGCTGTTGTCTCACCCCCTGTAGACTCTATACCCTCAGGGCCATGAGGGAAGATTGTGTTGAGGAGGGGAAGAGGGAAAGGGAACCCGAGTTTATTAAATACACTCCGCTAAGCACTTTACAAATATTACCTTATTTGATCCTCTCATAACAACCCTGGGGAAGGAAATACTTTGTACATTATTATCCCCATTTTATAGTTGAGGAAATTGAGGCAAAAGTGGTGACTTCCCCAAGGTCACATAGCCAGGACGTGTCTGAAGCTGAATTCGAACTCAAGTCTTCCTGATTCCAGGCTGAGCATTCACCACCTCCTTGCCTGCTAGGTGGAGAGAAATATTTTCTCATACTTAACATTTCCTGTCAGAGACTCTGAGCAGACAGCTTCTCCATCCAACTCTGAGTTCCTCCCTCAGTTCAGCCGCCATGTAACAGTCTTTTCTCTTCTCTCAGATGTCTCAGACACGGGATACCACCATGTCTTACTTACCTTGTCTCTCCTACCCTATGTCCCAGGTCTGTACCAGTATTCCTCTGAGAAGGCCTTCCGACGGTCTAACCTCCCTCTCTCCTCCTCAGACTTTTCTCCCTTGGTTCTCCCCAGCTCATGTAACTGGGTCTCCCTGTCTTCTCCCTTACACTGCCCCAGGACCACTGCTTGTTAAGAATCCTAAGACGGTTTCTAAGGCGTAGCAGCCTTAGGGGAGACATAAATATGTTCACATTCAGAAGATGTAAATGTATCCTCATATTCAAACACCCACTTACATGTACCTATATGCACTCACACACCAATACACAGACTCACTTAGTATACCCTGAATGAAAAGGGTCCCATCTACTTTGCACAAAGGTCTTCAAGAAGAGGTTAGCACAACCGGATACTGACATACAAGCTTAGCAGAAACATGGCTCTGGGCCTAATGATACCAGGCAGTGGGAAACCAAAAGCCCCCAAATTCCCTCTTCCCCCACATAATAATCACCCATCACAATTCATGCTGATAATTCATTCCTCCAAGAGTCTGACTTGCATTCTCATAGAAGACCACACCTCACTTCAAAGTCTGTATCCCTGTCCTTCTCCGTGTTCTCACCCTGCAGGGTTGGACATAGCCCAGGAAGGGGGTCCCTTTGGAGTGCGGGTCAAGGGTGGAGGGGCCTTGATCACTGGGGTGGGGGCCAGCGGGGGTGGAGAAGTGTGAGTGAAATAGGTTTATTACTGGGAGTCTGTTGCCTGGATTGGTATCGATCCCCACATGTCACCTTCCATTGCCACTAATGGGACATGAAGAGACTCTGCTGCTGCTGCAGCAGCCCCAGTCCCCCTCCCTTTTCCCCCCTCTCCTCCCTGCCGGCTCTCCTTCCCTCCCATCCCACACTCACTCTGTCCCTCTCCTCCTGTGCCTGCTCCCTCTCAACTGTTCTCAGCATTGCCCCTCAGCCTCTCCCCAGGCCTATACTTCTGCTCCTAAGTCAGCTTTCACCCCTCCTGCCCATTCTTTCTTCCTTTCTCCCTTCCTTTTTCTCCTCTTCTCTCTTCCTTCATTTCCCTTTTTCCTCCTCCCTTTCTTTTTCATGTTTCTTCTCTCCCCTTTCTTCCCAGTCTTCTTCCTTTCCCTCCTTTCTGATCCTCCCTCTTTTCCTCTTCCTTCCTACCACTCTTTCCTTTCTTCTTCTTTCTCTTCTCCCTTTCTCCCTAACCTCTTGCCCCTTCCTATCTTCTTTTCTCTTCTCATATTCTCTCTTCTCTGCATTTTCCTTTCCCCTAAATAAGTTTGCCTTGTGTCTCTCCTCCTTTCTTCCATTTATCCTTTCATTCCTCCCTCCCTCTCCTCTTCCTTCTCACTCTCCAACTGTTCATCATCCTTTCTCTCTCTTTCCTTCTACTCCATTACCTCTTCTTCATTTCCTCTTCTTTCTTCTTCTATTCCTTTCCCTAGCACTGAATTTGTAGGTAAGAAGACCTAGCTTTGAATTATATACTAATTTTTCCACTAAACACGTGTGTGACCTTAGGAAAGTCACCTCTGTGGTACTATTTCCTCATCTGTAAAATTAGGAATTGGACTAGATAGTCTCTAAGGACCCTTTCAACTCTTGATCCACTGAAAATCTCTCTCTCCTCCCCCACTTTTCTTTCTAATTGTTCTCTCCTTTCATAAGATCATAGACTGAGAGTTGGAAGGGACCTCAGAGGTTATCTATCTAGTCCAAACCCCTCAGGTCACAGATGAGGAAACTGAAGCCCAGAAAGGAGAATATGTTGCCCAAGGTCACATGGGTAGTAAATAGCAGAGTTAGAATTTGAACCCAGGTTCAATACCCAGATCCCAATCCATTTTCCTTTTCTCAAAGAAGAGGGGAAGTGGGTGTAGGGGGAAGGAAAGCAAAACTTGTACGCAGGTAAATAAATACAAGGTAAGCAATAACAATGGTATTGTTGATACTGTTCAGGTGGAAAGGATTGCTGGAAAAGTCAATAAAGAAATGTCCTTTATGCTTCTTTGATCCTTCTTCCCCCAGCAGACAGGCAGTTCAACAGGTTTGTGTTTCACCTGTCCTACTTCCCCTGTTCAAGTCCTCCTAAAAATCATAAGACTCCATCCCATTGCCTTGGTGAAGAATGATGACCTTTCCCCTAGGAGCCAAGTCAATGGGGAAAGGATAGAGAAAGTCATGGGAGAATGAATGGAAGAGTGGGAATAGGGCAAGGAAGCAGGCTGAGAACCTTCTCTTTCCTCCTTCTAAGTTTTCCAAGAAGGACAAAACTATACCCCTCCTCTCTTCCCTTCCCCTCCCACAATTCTGAGTCTCTTGGGAAGCTCTCCCTGAGGACTAATCTCGATCCTTCCTGCTTCAGGGGTCTGCACATTGCAATACACCAGAAGCAGTGAAAGATGGAAATGAAAGACTAAGGAGGATCCTCCATAGTTAGGATGATGAGATTTTGTAAAAGCAGATACTGAAAGTTAGAGGGCACTGAAGGATTAATGGTGGGCTCCATGAACTGGTCAAGTTGGTAATTAAGAAGCTGATAACTGATCAATTCAATATTTCAACGATTCCATGATTGCTTTCAGGTGAATACTCTTTCCCTCCACCAGTGCAGATTGCAACCCACTCACATCTTTTGCATTCTATGCAAATTTTGTCCATATCATCCCTAGGAGGTTGCACCCAATTCACTGGAAACTTTGTGGACACCAGTGCAGCACTTGGACTGCCTCACCTTCTTTTCTGTCTATTCTTGTCATTTGGTGATGTTTTATACCACTTCTTGAGTATAATCATGGTTCGTAATAGGCTGCCTATATTGTTTGTTGTCCATTCTCATAGAGAACAAAAATTACATCACCATGTTGCAGTCAAGGTACAGTGTGTCCAACTGTGGCAGATCAGACCAAAATGAGATTGAAAGACTCTACCACAGGTCAAACACATGTAGTCCATATGAACATTTGGAAAGGAGATGTCTCTAAATTTGTGCATCTCACATTTCTTTTGAGCTAGTGATTTCTGCTTTACTCATAGGGTACAGCACCTTCTTTGATGCAGGTATGCTATGCTGGGCAGTCCTATGCTAGTATCTCCCATCTCTCACAGTTGATTCCAAAATTCTTCAGAGAGACCTTGAGAGTGTCCATATATCACTTCTTCTGATCTCCATGTGAGCATTTGCCCTGTGTGAGTGTTCTGTAAAATCATCTTTTAGGCAAACATACATTTGGCATTCAAACAATGTAGTTAGCCCATTGGAGTTGCATTCTCTGCAGTAGAGTTTGAATGTTTGGCAATTCAGCTCAAGAAAGGACATCCATGTCCAGTACCTTATCTTGCCAGGTGATCTTCAGGATCTTCCTAAGACAATTGAAATGGAAGTGATTCAAGTGTCCTGGCATGGTGTTTATAGACTATCCAGGTTTCACAGGCATTCAACAATGAGGTCAACGCAATGGCTCTGTAGACTTCAGTTTGGTAGGGAAAGATGGTTTTTAAAAAAATGAATGATAATATAGATAAAGCTTTCTTCCCTGCCCAATCAGCTCCTGAGCCAGAGTGACCAAATAGAGAATGAGAAGCAAGGGAATGTCAAGCAATTTGGTCTAAGAGTTTGTGATTGGATGTGGTAAAGCCACCATATGTGTTTGAACAAAAATTGTGGTCACAAAATACCTCTTCTTTCCCCCTTTCCTTCAAAGTATGTAGAATAGAGTAAGTTGTAAAAAGATTGAAAAAGTAAGAAAAAAATCCCAGAAGACCTCCAAAAAGGGACAGATTCTATTTGCAGAACAAATAAAATTATTTTACTCTGAGAATGTAAATTACTTGATAATGAAGCTTCATTTCTCATATTCCTGTGTGATGTCTCAGTTCATAGGGATATAGGGGGCAGGGGGCTAGAAGGGTAAGGAGACACCAAGCCAATCCAGCACACATTTTATGAAGTGCCAATTTCAGTATTTTAGTCATTGGGATACAAAAACAAAACAAAACAAAAAATTCCTGCCCTCAAGGGGCTTCCATTCTTTTGGAGGAATACAGAGTTGAAACAGATAAGTACCTAAATGCTTATTTGAGGAAAGAAAGAAAATACTATCAACTAGGAGAATCAGGAAACACTCTGAGCTGAGTCATGAAGAGACACTACGGGGTCAATGTAAGGTGTGCATTCTAGGCATGAGAGGGACAAACCTCTGAAAAAGTATAAATGCATTCATAACATGGGGAGAGTGGCTCTCCCTCCCACTTAGCTTGATCATTATTCTCAGAGTGAAGGCCCTGGTGCCAGGGCCTCAAAGCTCAGAATTTGCTGCTGCTGAGGACTGAGTGTATCCCAACGATGTAGTTATCTGGGTTTGGTTGGGGTTTCTTAAGGTCACCTACTAGGACCTTCCCTCTGAGATTACCTCCCATTAATCTTGTACATGTCTTGTGTGTATATAAACTGTAAGCTCCTTGAAGGCAGAGACCATGTTTTTACCTTTCTCTGTATCCCCATCATTTAGCTCAGTGCCTGGCTCACAATAGCATTAATTAATGAATTATAGCACTAATGAATGCTCATCATTAGTGGTGGTGTTGGTGTTGGTGCTGGTGCTGGTAATAAATAATGATGGAAAACAAGAAATTTGGTTCAAGTCCCAGCTCTGACACTGGCCATATGTCCACGAGGGCAAGCTATTTTACTTCTTCAAGACCCAGTTTTCTCATGTTTAAAATGAGGAAGGAAGGCAGGAAGCAAGCGGTATTAAGTACTTGCCATATATGAAGCACTGGGGATATAAAGAAAAGCAAAGACAGTGTCTGCCCTTGAGGAACTCCCAATCTAATGGCAACAGTGGTATAGTGGAAAGAACATTGGAATCAAGAGATCTGCATTAGAATCACTCAATCCACTGAACATTTATTAATAATATACACGCATGCTCTGCCCTCATGGAGCTTACCGAAAATATGTTATAAATTAAATATAAAATCATTTTAAAGCATATTGAATGGAGAAACAGAATGAACGCAATCAATTTCCATAGCAGGGGAAAAGATGGCTTTAAAAAAATGAAAAGGGGCGGCCAGGTGGTGCAGTGAATAGAGCGCCGGCCCTGGAGTCAGGAGGACCTAAGTTCAAATTCGGCCTCAGACACTTAACACTTACTAGCATGTGACCTTGGGCAAGTCACTTAACCCCAATTGCCATGGAGGGGGAGAAGCCCCTCCAAAAAGCAGAAAGAAAGAAAGAAAGAAAGAAAGAAAGAAAGAAAGAAAGAAAGAAAGAAAGAAAGAAAAAGAAAGAAGGAAAGAAAGAAAAAAATACAGATAAATCTTCTTTCCCTGCCCAACCAACTCCTGAGCCAGGGTGACCAAATAGAATTCTCACTCATTGCCTCTCGGAAAGGGAATGTGAAGTAAATTGGAAGAAGAATTTGTGATTGGATGTGGTAACGCCACAGAGGTATTTGAACAATTGTGTTCACAAAATATGACAATTATTTTCTTCTCTACTTTTGTCCTCTAAAAGACCATCTTTATTATGTTTCACCACCTAAAACAAAAACATGCTTTCTTTTGAATCACTCCACTACTAAAAAAAAAAAAATCAGAAAACAGTTCACGATCATGGCTTCCAGCCAGTGCTGCCCAAGCATGTATGAGCCGAGATGAGGAACTGGCTCACTCACAGAATCATTGCTCTGTCACTTACTCTGCTGACCCTGGGTAAATCATTCACCAGCCTGGGCCTCAGTTTACTTATCTATGAAATCAAAGTGACTTTTGCTACCTGCTTCCTAAGATGGTTGTGAGAATCAGATAAAATCATGGATAAAAAGTGCATTGTAGTCATGAAATACTATATAAATGTCAGATGTTATTAGCCTCACAATAATTACCCATTGGGCCTGGTTGGAGTTATCTGGGATTCAGTTGGAGTAGGCTAACATGGTTAAAGTTGGTTGGGATCACCCAGGGAATAAAGGAAGAATATTCTGTTAGGTTCATCAAGAAGGAGTAGGGTTAGGAATAAAAAGAGTGGTTAGAGGGTAAAGAAGTGATGGAGAGGGTAGTATTCCTCCTAAAGCCAGCTCAGATGTCTTGGCCATGAAGCCTTCCCTGACCCACCCAGTTGAAAGTGATCTTTCCCTCCTCAAATTTTTCCTAACACCTTGACCAGATCTTTCCTTGGCACTTATCTCAGTTGCCTTTGCATGATAAATTATGTATATTTGTCCTTCTCTCTCTGTAAAATGTAGGTTCCTTGAAACCAAGGCCTCTGCTGGATCTGTCTTTGTCTCTCTGAAACTCAGAAATATGCCCTATACATTGCTGAATGCGTGAATGAATGAACAATAGAAGAATGTAAATGGTAAAGGGGTTAAAGTTGGGCATTAGTGTTAAGGTGAAGATTAGAGAGTTGGTTTAGGGTTAGGTCCATTCAACAAACCTCTGTCAAAGTGTTGGAGTTAGGTTCAAGATTCAGGTGAAATTCAAGTGGTTGGTTTAGAGACAGACCCACTCATTGAACAAGTTTATCTCCCACTGAATGAAGGGCATTGTATGGGATGCTGAAGATCAAGCTGAACCTGGTCTCCAGGAGTTTAAAATCTCACCTGGGAGAGGAGTTTGATTTGGGTTAGGGAGTAAGCAGCTGGGTCTCAACCTGAGTACAATGGGGCATTTGTCTGGTTGGGGAGATCTGAAATGCCAGCAATTTATTTGGGCCCCCCCACCTCCAAATCAGTGTGCATTGTTGGTTCATCAGTCTTCCCTCTTTGGGCTGTGCCTGGGTCTGCTTTTGGAGATCCACAGTAATGATTGAACCTGAGATCATTAAGATTCATAGATTCACTGGGAGCAAACCCAGAGGTGCCTTAGAGACCAGCTCATTTAACTCCCTCATTTTGCATGTGAAAAAACTGAAGAGAAACTATTATGTGAAACATCCCCAAGCCTACCTTAGTTTAGCTGCTGAGCTGGAATTAGAACTCAAGTCTTCTGATTCATATTCATTGCTCTTTTTACTACTCCACTGTGAAGTGATCAGGATTAAATTTAAGTTTAGTCGTGGGTTAAAACTGGCAATATTTCCCTCCTCTACACTCAATGCCAGAAGGCTGGTTGCATGAGAGAGATTTTCAGAAGGCTTTGTATAGAACAGGAATTCTTAACCTTTTTGTATATCTTGGGAGTCTGGTGAAGCCTATGAACCCCTTCTCAGAATATTTTCAAATGCATAAAATAAAATTCACAGGATTGTAAAAGAAATCAATTATTTTTTAATAGTTATATATTATATATAATTGTCTATTATGCATGTACATAACTATATATAAATTTTATATCTATTATATATAGTTACATATAACTGTATATGTAAATTATATATAATTATATATCTACATGGATATGTGTGTGTGTGTGTGTGTGTGTGTGTGTGTGTGTGTGTGTGTGTGTATGTTTTAAGTCTGCAGATCACAGGTTAAGCACTCCCTGACCTAGGAGGAGCTGAGCAAGAGTCCTGAGCGCACTGTGCAGGGACAGTTTGGGGAAGGATAACTGAGGGGACAGAGAATATAGGATTATTGATCTGGAAATGTTAAGGGACCTAGAGATCATCCATTCTAAGATTCTTTTTACAGGTGAGGAAACTGAGGCTCAGAGGATTTAAATGATTTGTCCAAGGTCACAGACGCAGTAAATGGCGGAGCCAGGACTCAAATCAGTGTCCCACATTCTCTTCACTACCCTGTCATGGGCACCTTCCACTTACTCATTTATGTTACACAGCAGGGAAGGTGAGAGGGCGTGGACCAGGAAGGGAGTGGTAGAGGCTGAAAATTCCCTTCCTTCCAGGATCAGAAAAAGGACTATAACCAGTGGTCCCCACTCTTTTTTTTCTCCTTTTGTTTTGTTGTTGTTTGTTTGTTTGTTTATTGTAGAAAGAGGGCTTGAGGAGAAACCATCAGGACTTCCCAGTAGGGGCCACTTAGCAGGAGAGCAAAAGATGATTATTTCTCCTTCCAAGGAAAGCGTCCAGAAGTCATCACTCTCTGAAGATCTTGGGAAGGAATTCCTTGAGCAAACAGAAGATGAACAGAATAGCGAGTATTCCAGTACCCTAGTTTGTTGTTGTGTGGTTGTTTTTCAGTCATATCTGAGTCTTTGTGACCCTATTTGGGTTTTCTTAGAAGACATACTGGAGCAGTTTTGCCATTTTTTTCTCCAGCTCACGTTACAGATGAGGAAACTGATGCAAATAGAGTTAAGTGACTTGCCCAAGGTCACATAGCTAGCAAGTGTCAGATTTGAATTCAGGAAGATGAGTCTTCCTGACTCCAGACCAGGCGCTCTGTCTGCTGTGCCACCCAGCTGCCCCATACCTTAGTTTAGAGACTGTCCTTTTTCAGACCCTACTCTGGCTCCCAAGTCTCCCTTACCTCAGGAGAAGAGACAGTTTTTTTTCTTAAACTTCTTCTCCAAATTCTCTCTACTTCCCTCCTGATGTAACTTAGTCCTCTGCTTCTGAACCTAATGGAAGAGAAACACTATTAAATGGATAAGATGTAATGAAGTTTCATGAAGGTAAGATGGAATGCCCATAACGTCCATGGAAGAGGAATACCCATCACTTATTGGGTCATATACTGCAATCTTTATTGCAATCTACCTTCCATCCCTCCCACTACTTCCTTTCTCCTTAACCTTTTCAGAGATAAGGTCTAGAATTCTTTTCTATTTCCTTTCTCCATCCCACTTTCTCAGGAACTCCTCTCTTTAGTCTAACCCCATTGTTAACCTGGGGTCTGTGAACATTTAAAAAAATATACTTTAACAGCTATTTTTTAATAATCCATTTCCTTTACAATCCTATGCATTTTATTTTATGCATTTAAAATAATTATTCTAAAAAAGAGTCCCTAAGTTTTGTCAGACTATCAAAAGGGACCATGAAAAGGTTACAAATCCCTCACTTAGAGGAAGGACCCTAGGGATCACTTAGTTTAACCTTCCCATCTCTGAATCCTAGGATTCCCCATACATATACACACACACAGATAGATAGATAGATAGATAGATAGATAGATAGATAGATAGACAGATAGAGATAGAGATATATACATATATTTTACAAAGAAACTGAAAGCCAAACAATTTAAGTTACTTGCCAAAAATGACACAGAACTGGGATTTGAACAAGGTCCTCTGATCAACCAAGGTATGAATGTCATTGCCTCCTCCCACCCGTTTTGCCTCTTTGAAGGGTTCTTCCTGCAACCTAACCTCCATCCCTCCTGCTTCATCCCCTGTCCTCTCACTCTGCCTTTTGAAGACTAGTCTACCTCACCCCTCCCAGGAGAATCCCACTCCAGGTCTTTTCTTCACACCCCCACTCTCCACCTCTGCCCAGCTCCCATCTCTTCCATCAATCAGCTTTTTCTCTCGTCATCCCCCTTTCCATCATGTTAGCCTCGGTTGATTTAACCAGAAAACCACCCCCAGGATTTAATTCCATGGCCCTCCATTCCCATCTCGATCAGCGAGGTGCTGGGAGGGGCCCTAGGTAATGAGGGAGGGGGGTTGGGGAGAGGGCTCGGTATCTCAGAGAAAAGAATAAAAAAAATAAAATGGCATCGATTCCCACAGTGACAGCCATCAATCTTCTCCTCCCCTCCTGCCAGGGTCTGGGGATATTGGACACAGGACAATAAAGTCTTCAGGTTTCCTCAGACCCTTAGACTCTGGAGCTGAAGGGCTCTAGCTTGAAATCCTATCAGCTTCCAGGATCTTGCTGTGTGGCCTCTGGTCAACTCCCTAACTCCTCTGGCCTTCCCTCCTTCTCCCTTTCCCTTCATCTCTTCCTCCCCTTCCTCCATTACATTCAATGTCAGATCCATCCTCTGCTTGTAACCTAGCTGTGCTCTTCCCCCATCTAGAGAGCCTACTTTCTTAATTCCCTTGCCTCTAGCATACCACCAAAAGTTCTTCACTGTATCTAACCTCCATTCCTTCCTAAAAGGAGGAAGAGTTATTGTATCTCTGGAGGATTCTGAAAAGAAATATGTGTATTAGGTATTTAGAGATCCTTAGGCAAAGAAACTCGATATATTAGTAGTAGTACTTTATTAATTACTTAGATTAATTAATTACTTAGATCCAGAATCAGGAAATTAGGCACAGTTAGGAGAAGACTAGGGAGAACTGATGGCCCAGGTCCAAAGGTTCTGAGGGCTAAGAAGAAGAAGATTCTCTATTAGTCCAGAAGAAAGCAAAATGAGGCAGAGATAGCATTGCATCTTGAGATGGTTGGAGGTTAGAGAGCTAGAAGGACTTCCTGTCAAGTCAGAGTAACTGTGGCATGTCCTTCCCTGGAGATTTTGAAGAAGAGGTGGTCACCTCCATCCTTACCCTTTGCCCCGTTGTTCTAATATTATTTTGGCTGATCCAAATCAAAGGCAGAGGGTTGGATTTGAAGGGAGAGGTCTCCTTCCCCCAAAAGTGGAAGGCAAATCTGTAATTTCCCTCCAATAAGGAGATGGGAGGGGAGCAGTGAACAGAGTGGTGTCAGGGAGCTTGGGGACAGAATAAAGGGGGTAAGGTGGGGAATAGTGGTGTCTCTGGCCCCCAAAGGGTTAATGCTATTGTCTGAAAACCACAGCAGCTCCCCTGGGAGCTTGGAGATCCCGCTCTCATTTTAAGTAACCCTAACACGGCGTGTGATGAGACGAGGGGGTCGCAAGCACAGAGCGGGAGAGGGAATCAGACAGAGAGCAGGAGGCCGGCGGCTGCACTGAGGTAAGGGACAGGGTCTGTGGCTGGGGGTGGGGGATGATGAAAGAGTGTAGAAAGCCTACCCGAATGGTTGAGTCTTTCCCCCAGCTATGGAAGGGGTAAGGGATGGAGTAAGGTTAAAGGGACTCCAGACTTAAGTGGGAATGAAAACCAAAGGAAGGGAGAATGGGGCCTTTTAGATGTTGGGCAGCTATGGAACCTGATGCGGGGCAATTGGGAGAAGTAAGAGGGGATCGTTGGATGGGTGAGTAAAGGGATTAGGACACCTAATCCACTTAAGTGACAGGCAGTTACCCCTCCAGATACAGGATAACTATGGAGCCAGACAGGGACCCCTGAGGGGGAAGATCCCAGAAAGCTAATATGGGACAGCTTCGAATCAGTGTGTTAGAATGGAGATCCTGAAGAAGGGCCAGTTTCTGCTGCTTCCTGTACCCTGCTATCTCTCCATGACCTAGGGGGAAGTGTTTTAGGCTACTCCAGAGGAGCTGGTTGTACCAAAAAACTGGAGGATTTGAATCAGGATGGATAGAAGTCAGGAGGAAAACTAGTAGGATCAAATTCAGGAACTCTTTTCCCACCCCCTAAAGTTCCATATCCCTGCCTTACACCTGTCAAACTGAGACCCAACTGATGAGTGCAACCATCAGGTGGAAGAGGTGATCACAGTGGGACAAATCTGACCACAAGGGCATGGGAAGGACAGGGGGCAGCAGAAATCCAAGGCAGGTGAGGTGGAATGTTTCACACCTTTAAGAACCAGTCTAGCTAACCAGTGCTTAGAGATCACTGATGAGAAGAGTCCCTGATCACTCTTTCTTTCCCTTGTCAATCCCTAGAACCCTTCCCAAAGGAGTTAGAACTTAGAAGAAAGCTAAAGGCTTAGTCACCTAGGTATTCCTTAACTCAGTCTCTTGTCCATCTCCTACTTCCATTACCTACAGAGTGACTTGGAAAAGGGGATCCAGGAAGAAGATCAGAACTGTGTAAGGACAGGAGTTCCATGGCACTAGAGTTCCTAAGGGAAGGATTTCCCATTGCATCCTCCTTCTTAACCACTGCATAGTCCTTGCACATCCTTCCAAGATAGATTTCGGAGCCAAAAGACAGGAGATTAGAAAACTTTCTAGCCATTTCAGACAAAAACTCCCTTCTCTTCCCAGGGTTCTATAAACCAAGACCAAAGATATCTTCCTTCCCTGACAAGGATCAGGGACACTTTAGAAACTGAGGCCTAGGGATAGTAAGGAATAGGGATAAGCAAAAAGATAGGATGTTATTGAGGTTGAACAGTTTGGGATGCAATTTGAGATTGCAGTTTGAATATGGGGTTGGGGTTGAGAGTTGGGTTGAAACTTCAGTTTGGTTTGTGGGGGGGTGAGGTGGGTACTAGCATTAGAGTTAGACTTAGGGCTGATATTAGAGTTATCATTAGGTTTGGGGGTTCACATGGAGGTTTGGGTTGGGCATAGGATTGATATTGAGATTGTCATTAGTTTGGGGGTTCACATGGAGGTTTGGGTTTGCAGGGTGGGGTTTGGGTTGGGTTAAAATTGGGGCTGAGGCTTGATTTGAGATTAGGGTTTAGGTCTGGGTTGGTACTAGGATGAGACTTGAGGGGTCCAGGTTTGAGATTTAAGCTGAGGTTTGTCTGAGAATTGGAATCTGGGTGAGTCAGAAACATTCTCCTAAGTCTGAGGAGTGGAGAAGTGGCCTCAAGTCAGTACCTGCTGACGTCTGGGTCTCGGTTACTCAGCATCTGCTTCTAACAGGGCCACCTCACCCTAAGAGCCTTGTCCCCAGCTAGTAGCTTTCACTTCCTCTTCCTCCTGCCTGGCCCCTCTGAAACCCCAGCTTCCCAGCTCTAGTGGGGAATTCTTGTCCTTTGAGGGGGAGAGTCAGGGAGTACCCAGGCTGGGGGATCTCCTGTTGCATGGGAAATGAGTAGATTTGCCCTTCACTACCCTACTATGAAATTGTCTGAGGGAGTAGATAATAAGATTAGAGTGCAATAGATTTACCCCTCACCACCCTATTATGAAAGAGCTCAAGGGGCTAGGTAGTACGGCAAGAATGTAGCAGAAACTGAAGAAAGCTTTGGGGAATCTAGTAACCCTCCCCCACCCCACCCCAGCCACACACACATTCACACCCTAAGATGCAGAGGGGAAAGTGATACAAGAGCTCTAGCCTAGATGCCTAGATGTTCAGAGTTCAGTTTCTAGGTTTGAGGAAATCACCTGGAGACAGACAAAAATAGAGAAAACAAGAAAAAGATAAGCAAAACAAGACAGAAACAGAGACAGAGATAGTGCAAGCCCCAGCCAGAGTCAAGAATAGATCAAGCAAGACAGAGAGAAGAGACCCGAAGAGCCCAAAAGAGACAGAGGCAAGAGAAACAAGCAGAGTATGAGAGACAGACAGAAACAATGGGACCCAGAGGCACAGAATTAAAGTGAGAAGGAGAGATAAAGAAGAAAGTAGAAAAGAGGGAACAGTCTAGAGAAATTTGGGTGGAGGAAAAAGAAGAGAGAAGGGGATAGAAAGGGGAAGAAGAAGAAGAATGAGGATGAGAGAAGAGAGGGGAGAAAGGAGAAAGAGAAGAGGGGAAGGGGGGGGGGAGAGAGAACAAAAGTGCAATGAAGGAGGAAGTGAGCAAATGCCTAAAAGAAGTCCAGATTGAAAAAAGGAAGACAGAGCACCTGAAAGGAGAGCCTGCAAAAGAGAGCTTTGTTGTCTGTTTAACCCATGAGGACGGCTATCCCTGCTTTCCCTTTAGGACTACCTCTCCCCCGTTCCTCCCCCCAACCCCCCAGGACATGGAAATTGGAAGGGATTTTCTGGGCTTGTGTAAGTGACTTTCTCTGTGACCTTCAGCCACCCAGTCTGGTGTGGGTTGAGGGGGGGAGTGAGCTGGGGTGGAGGGTCTCGGTTTGGATTTCTGCTCCACAGAGTTACACAAACCTTTTAAATCCCAAGGTCCCCAGAGACCTAAGAGCCAAGAATCAGAGGAGTCAGCAGGGGCGGGGAGGAGGGAGGAGAAGGATGGGAGAGGGAGGGATGGGCCCCAGACTTCAGCAAGATTGGGGGAAATGGGAGGCAGCAGGAAACCTAGGGCAAGGCTAAAGAGCAGCATCCAGGGTGGAAGGCAGTGATACAAGAGATATGTTAAGTACTGGACTTAGCAGAGACAGCTAAGTAGAGACAGTATCTTACATACTGAAAAAGAATTCTGGAGAGAACTTGCTTTCATCTTGGGGATGGGAGTGGGGGTGGAGAGTAGAGGCAGAGAGCCTGATACTGCAGTGGGAAGGATGTTGGTTAGACAGAAGAAAGTGCTTCCTAGTTGCCAGAAGTGAATGGAAGTAAAAGATGGGGTGTTTTTTTTATTTGTTTTTTGTTTTGTTTTTTCCAAAGGGAAAGGAAAAAGAGAAACAGAGCTAGGTAAACACAAAGACTGGGCAAAACTGGCATAAAGAAAAACAGAATGCGAGACAACCAGCCAAAGGCAGAATAATGACCTCCTTGGATTTGTGTCAGGCCAGGAAGGGACGTAACATTTAGGATTCCCTACCAGCCTGCCCAGGTTTACTGTCCTAGAATTTAAACCTTCCCATCCCCCATCCCTTGAAGTCATTGGAGCTTTGGGTGGAGAGGAGGAAGAAAAAGACTGTCTGGTCCCTACCCTTGAGTCTCCAAAAGGGAAAAAGGTGGCTGGTTTGGGGGCCCCTACCTCCCTCACTTCTTCCCTCCCTCCCTTCACCAGCCCCTCCGACTCTCCTCCCCTAAGCAGCTTTAGCTAATAGCATTAAGAGAGGTCTCTGGAGGGGCCTCCACTCAGGGCAGAAGATCAGACGGGAGTGAAGGGGCCCGGCCCCTAGTCTTCTAATCAGATTGGGCCTTGGGAGGAGGTGTATAGCTGGGAGGGATACGGATCGTAGAAGGAGGGGCAGTGGTGCCTGGGGAAGGAGGCTCATTCGTTCAATGCTAACAAGCATGGAATCTTCCCCAGGAGGCCTACCTCTTTCTCTGGGGGATTTTTCTCTGTCTCTCTTTGTCTCTCTTCCTCCATCTCTATTTCCCACTGTGGGTCTCTCTCTAGAATTATACAAGTTGAGTTGGAAAAAAAAAATCTTAGCATGTTTCTCTCTTTAGCTTAAATGGTGTCTGTCCTGTCTGTCCCTCATGCTGTTTCTTCTTCCACACAGGTCTATGTTCTATCTAGAGTTTCTTGGCTCCTTTCTTAATCTGACTCTTCCATCTCTATGTCTCCTCCTCCCCATCTCTCTCCCTCTCTCTGTTTCTCTTTCACTTTCTCTGTCTTGATTTTCCTCTATCTCTGATCAACCAGTCCCTATCTTTGTATATGTATGTATATATATATATATATATATATATGTATATATGGCTAACGAATTTACATTTTCAGGTGAATTAAACATTTTTTTGTTTATCATAATGACCAGTTTTTGTCTAATTTGTCAAATTTGACCTATTTGATCAGATTATGCTGTCAATCTACTTTGGTTATTAAAAAGCTCTCCCCCAGCCCCTCCCCAAGGAGGCATGGTCTTTGCTTCTCTGTCCATCTGTCTGTTCTGTTGTGTATCTGCCATCCTCTCTGGGCTCCTATCTGTCCATCCATCTGTCTCTTCTGCCTCTCTGTCTCCTTCAATTACTTCCTCTTAGAAGGAAGGTACAGTCTGAGTCAAGAATTTCTCCAGAATTTCTCCCAACCTCCAACCTCTCAGCTTCTCCCTCCCCTCTGAAGCTTCTTCCCAATCTTTCTCTGTCTGATTGATTCATCAACTGAATGAAAAAGTGGTCCAATAAAAAGAGCTCTGGGCTCAGAATCAGGTTCCAATCCTGACAATGACATTTATTGTGTGGGCAAGAACACTGAGGCTATCTCTTTGAGACTCAGTTTCCACATCAGTAAAATGGGGTAATAACACTCTCACTACCTAGGGACAGTGCTTTGTAAACCTTAAAGGGTTTGTATAAATGTGAGTTGCTGTTATTTTATTCATTCATTTTATTCATTATTTCTGCTCAGAATATCCTCTCTGGCTACAAAGCTCCCATCAAAGCCTTAACTTTATAATCACCACCATTATCCTCATCTTCATTGTTATTATGAGAATAACTTAATAATCATAACTCTAATAGTGGAAGCTAATATCAACAGAAGAAATTATTAATATTGTAGCTATGCACACAATGACACAATAATCTACACTTGTTGTTCAGACCCTGCTTCCCTTCTAGAAACAGAGGAAGCTAAATAAAGAGATTTGGCCCCCTCCTATCTCGATCATTCATGATTAGGTTATGATCCTTTATGATTTATGGTTCTCAATACCCTCTGTGTGGCTCTGGCCACTGAGATGGCCCTGCTGTGGCTGGAGGGGGGATTGATGCTGAGCTCATAGTAAAGAAGAAGAGCTTCTAGGGGAGATTGGGGTTGGGGGAGAGGAGGAGAGACAGCAAGAACAATATCAGGTCCCAGCTCTGGGGTCATCCTTATGGCTGACCTGGTTATATAGAGACAGGTGCTATTACTGTCTAAGGTTTGACACAGGGAACAATTTTCCAGCTTAAAGGCTGGAAACTGAAATCTGGTCCTCATTCAGATCTGTTGTTACATTTGTTCCCCTTGCTTCCAGTCCTATTCCCTCTCTGATCTGTTCTCTACTCAGCTGCCAAATTCTTTCAACTCAGTTTTGGGCAGCTCAGCAGTACAGCGAAAAGAGCACCAGTCTTGGAATCAGGAGGACCTGAGTTCAAATGTGACCTCAGACATTTACTAGCTGTGTGACCCTGGGCACATTACTTAACCCTGATTGCCTCCCAAACCCCAAACTCAGTTCTGACCAGGTCAGTCTCCTACTCAAAAATCATAAATGGCTCCCTATTGCCTCTAGGTTAAAACACAAACTCCCGGAGTACAGTGTATATACAAAAGTGCTCTCCGATTTGTCTCCTACCTGCCTTTCCAAATATCTTATTCCTTTTCATACATTTTATTTTCCAGCAGACTAGCTCACTGGCTGCTCCTTGAACTGGATTTTCACTGAGGTCACACAGTTATTTGTCGGCAAGTGTCAGAACTCAAACCCAGGTCTTACTCTTTACCACACTATTGTCTCTTCCAGAAGAGGACCCATAAGTTCCGTGATTCTTAGGAAACACAGTTTGGGTACCTAGTGATTGGCAGAGATAAGGGACAGGCACTTGCTTCATCCTGGGAGTTAAACGTGCATTTCCCCTTTGTAAATTTAGCTTCTTCGTTTAGAATATCTGTGGGCCAGGAAAATGCCATCAGATTCTTCAGAACCAAGGGAGGACCTGAGATTCCTCCTCAGCTACTGGGAAAGTCATGTCCCCTCTTTTGGCCTCAATTTCCTTATTTATAAAATGAAGGGGTTGAATTAGGACTGGTGACCATTGTCCCTTCTAGCATTTATAGGAAATGTAATCTGTGACTTTAAGACACATGAGCTCATTTTTATGCATCCTAAGTATAATATATATATATATACATATATACATATATATATATACATACATATTTATGTGCATTTTGGGGAGTCTGAACCTAAGATTTTATCAATGTAGCAATGCAGATGAACAACTCATAAGTAATTTATAGTCTTAGAGAGCTTCCTAGTGTACTGAACATCTAACTGACTTTTTCACAGCCACATAACCAATATGTGTGAGAGACAGGACTTGAATTCTGGACCTCCTACTCCAAAGCCAGTTCTCTAGCAGCTAAGTCACGCCAGTCGGGTCCCCATCTGGTACCCATCATGAAAGATAGTATTGTATAGTGAAAAGAGTATTGGAATGGCAGGCATCAGGAGACCCCGGGGAGTAGACTCAACTCTGCTACTTACTACCTGCGTGACCTGGGGCAAGTCCCTTTATGTCTCCTCATCTCAGCTTTCTATAACAAAGTGGGAGGATTGTACAAGAAGATCTCCAAGATCCTTTTCAGTCTAACATTTATGATTCTAATTATGTGTTATGTTAACCTCATCAGAGAGAGAAATTTAAGGCAAGAAACTAACTCATCTCCTTGTCTTTAGACAAAACTGAGAAATCAGACAAAAATCTCTATTGCATTGACAATTCCAAAAGAAAGAGACTCCAGGTGCCTTCTTCCTCCTTCCTATCTATCTTGTCCTCCCTTGCTGGAAAGTCTTTCTTGAGACCTGACTTCAATCTTCTAATTACATTATTTCCTTTTGTCTGCCTGGCTTTAGATTATGTGTTTCCCTTCCTGCCTCTCCACCTCCTACCCCCATGCAAATTCCATCCAGAAGGCAAATATTTGTAACATACATTTTCAAATCTCCCATCTGCTGGCCAAGGGTGAATTTCGTGTCATTTCTTCTCTTCCTAGATTTAGATATTCTCAGGAATCTCCCCTTTAGCCCGTGTGAGTGTGTGTGTGTCTGTGTGTATGGATGGATGGAAGTAGGGAGGGAAGAAACAGCAAGGCTGCACCTCACCCTTCCTTTACTATCCATGCCACACTCCACACCCCACCACCCCCCAGCACTGATTGTTTAAAAAGAGAACATGAGATTAATTACATCTTCTCTTGTCTTCTGTCAGGAAAACCCTCAATCCCCTTAAGCCCTGAGTGGAAGGGAAAGGCTCTCTCTTTTTCTAAATCCCTTGATATTTGGGGGGCCGGGAGTGGAAGGGGGACAGAAGAGACCCTCCTACATCTATAAATGGTTAAACCTCCAGCCCTGGCTCCGGGTTATTATGGTGCCCCAATCTAAGGTGTAGCCCCTGGGGAAATGAAGGAACCTTCCTGGCTCTGGGTCATAGTTACTCTCTTCTATTATACCTCCACTTTCTTCTCTTTCTCCTCTTACTCTAATCCACCTTTAATTTCTTTCCTTCTGAACCCTTTATTTATTTCTCTCTACTTTTCTTTTATTGTGCCCCCATCTCTGACTCCTTACACAAGAGTTTTTTTCACCCCTTTCTCTGAGTGTCCCTTTATCTCTTCTCTCTGTCTCGCCTCCTCAATTAGTCCCTCTTGTCTCCCAAGGCTTGGACAGACAGAGCTCTCTCCCTTAGGAGTGGACAATGCACTGCCACTGTCTGGCTGAGGGCATCCCCCCCGTTCCCAGCTCCTACTGGATCTCAGGTAAGACACTTCTCAGCCCATTACCCCTCTTCCACGATATATCATCCCCCTGTCAAGAAGAATTCCTTTCCTTACCCCAGAGCCCCTTTTTCTTTTTTGAAAATATTCAAAAATACTTTTAAATTGAATTTTAAAGAAAAATTATCAAGCATATTTTTTTCCCCTTCCATCAATCCCCCACTCTGCGAAAAAGAAAATCCTTGTTACAAGTAACAGTAATAGCTAGCATTTATATAGCATTTTAAGATTTTTAAAGTACTTTAAAATTATTTTTTCATTTGATCCCATAACCAGCCAGGGAGGTAGATATTGTTATTATCCTCATTTTAAAGATGAGGAAACAATAAGGTTAAGTGATTTGTCTAGGGTTAGACAGCTAGTAAGTGTCTGAGGCTGATTTTGAACTCAGATGGTGCAGTGGATAGAGTGCCAGTCCTAGAGTCAGGAAGTTTCATCTACTGTGTGACCTTGGGTAAGTCACTTAACCCTGTTTGCCTCAGTTTCCTCTTCTGTAAAATGAACTGGAGAAGGAAATGGCAAATTATGCTAGTATCTTTACCAAAAAAACCCTAAATGAGGTCATGAAGAGTTGGACGTGACTGAAATTGACTGAACAACTTCCTGATATGCATAGTAAAGCAAAACAAATTCTCCTATTGGCCATGTCCAAAAACTGTGTCTTATTCTGCATATTAGTCCATCACCAAGAGGTCCCTTTTCCCCTATCTCTATCCTACCCTCATTGGGAAGTTAGTCCCATCATTGGACAACAACTTGTGGGAAAGAGCCAGATAAACCACCTTTTGCTGTCTCATCCCCCCTAGGCCTGGCTTTCCCAGACTGGGCCTACAAGGCAGAGTCCTCCCCAGGCTCCCGGCAGATCCAACTATGGCACTTCATCTTGGAGCTGCTTCAGAAAGAGGAGTTCCGCCATGTCATTGCCTGGCAGCAGGGAGAGTATGGGGAGTTTGTCATCAAGGACCCAGATGAAGTGGCCCGCCTCTGGGGCCGAAGAAAGTGTAAACCACAGATGAACTATGACAAGCTGAGCCGGGCCCTCAGGTGAGGGAGGGACAGGAAGGAGAGAAAGGGAGACAGGACTCTGAGCCCTTAACCACAGGGTTAAGGAAGAGTTCTAGGCTCTAGTTTCTGATCCTATTGGAGCTGCGGGTTGTGAAAACTTCCCCTTCAGGGTCGTGCCCTTTGAGGCTGTATATTCAAGTCCCCAGTAGTGCCTATGAAGTATTTCTGAGCTGTGGCCCATTTTGGGCCATTTTGGGCTCATTCTGTTGTCTATCTAACTGCAGCCTTGTCTTTTCTAGGTACTACTACAATAAGAGAATCCTGCACAAGACCAAAGGCAAGAGGTTTACTTATAAGTTCAACTTCAGCAAACTCATTGTTGTCAACTATCCGCTGTGGGACATGCGGCCCCCACCCCCACCCCCTCTGTTGCTGGGTACCCCAGGCATGTACGGTCCAGCCTTGGTGCCTGTCAGTATGCAGAGCGAGGTAGGCATGATGGCTCTTCCTCTCCCAGTGTCCCTCCTTCCGAGGTCCTGCTCCGTGCCCCCGTGTCATCCTAGCCACGTGTCTTAATCCTCCTTCTCCTCCTCTCCTCCTCCTCTTCTCCTCTTCCTCTTCTCCTCCCCTCCTCCTCCCCTCCTTCTCTCCTCCCCTCCTCTTCCTCCACCTCCTCTCCTCCCCTTCTCCTCCTCCACCTACTCCTCCTCTTCTCCTCCTCCTCCTCCTCCTCCTCCTCCTCCTCCTCCTCCTCCTCCTCCTCCTTCTCCTCATTTAACCACATTTAACCAGTCCCTTCCTGGTCACTCCTTTCAGGTGTTCTTAGAAACCTTGACCTTCTTACTTTCTAGCTCCTCCACACCGTTCTGTTTACCCATCGGGCAATTATGGAACAGCTGGCTGGGCAGCGGAGTCCCCCAACCCCCCTGGAACTCCCTGGGGATAAGAAAGGAAGCAGCAGCAGTGACCATCGTGAGTGGCTCTGGAAGGAGATAGGAGAATTTTAAAGTAGAAGAAGAACTCAGACTGGAGGGTGTTTCATGTTCTTGTGGGGGGTTGGATTGTTACCCTATAGGAATGACTACAGGCCTCTAGAAGGCCCAGATAGCTTTGGTTCCTCCCCAATATCCAAATTTGCATCATTCTCTCCCACCCCTACCCATTTCTATCAATTTTCATACAAGAAGGTGCCTTTAGTTACTCCCTGCTGTGCTCCAGGACATAGGAATCCTTCCTGTCAGTGCTGGGTTACAGAAAACTCTCTTCCCAGTCTCCCCAGTGGGCTCCTGGAACCTGGGCCCAGGTGAGTCTACTAGCACAGTGGGTGTGGGACTGTCTCAGGACCTGCCTGGACATGTAGTCCAGAAGCAGAGCTAGACAGAGCTCCTGGGCAGCCCTGCCTGCTCCCTTCCTCCCATCCCCTCAATCCTGGAAATGCCCCACAGCAACTTAACTTCCCTATTTTCTAGTAGTTTGGGGTTGTTGTTCAGTTGTGTCCAACTCTTTGTGACACCTTTTGGGATTTTCTTGGCAGAGACACTGGAGTGGTTTGCCACTTCCTTCTCCAGCTCATTTTATAGATGAGGAAATTGAGGCAAACAGGGGTAAGTGACTTGCCCAGGGTCAGGATCACACAGCTAGGATGTGTCTGAGACCACATTTGAACTCAGGTCTTCTTTACTCCAGGCTCAGTGCTTTATCCACTGTGGCACCTTAGGGGGAAAAAAATTCCCCAATACTCCTTCACAGCTGATTCTAAGCTCTTGTTTGAAGCTTACATCCATTCTCATCTACCCCAACCCCCAACAAAGAAAAATGAGGATACTATGCACTGAATTTAGAAGCATCTACAATTCTGAGCTCTGGGATTCTGGATTGTAGTTGGTCTGGAGGGACCCTATCCTCCTTTGTATTCTCCCCTTCTAAGAAAGGAGGCTACTTCAGGGTCAGATGAGCACCCTAGAAGAAGCTCATCAGGGGTCAGAAATCACTCTTGTTGTTACAGAACTTTAAAGTACTTTTCCTCCAGCAACTATGTGAGGTAGGTACAAATATCATTACCCCCATTTTAAAAATGAGATGGAGACTGAAAAAACCTAAATGACCTATCTAAGGTCACGCAGCTAGAGTGTGTTAGAGGCGGGGTTTGAACCCAACTGAGTTCTGACTCAGATCTTTCTATTATACCACACTTGCCTATAGGGAAGAAATTGTGGAGATGGCTGGGAAAATCGGCTTGGCAGAGAGTAACATTATCATTCTCATCATCATTAATCATCATAGCTAGCATTTATACAATGCTGTAAGGTTTACAAAGCACTTCATATAAAGGATCTCATTTGAGCCTCACACCAGCCCTAGAAGGTACGTGCTATTATTACCCTTAATTTACTGATGAAGAAACTCAGGCTCTAAGAAGTTAAGAAATTTGCCCAGTGTCTGAGGCCATATCTGAACTCAGGTCTTCCTAAACTCCATGTCTGGAGATCTAGAACCACCTGGCTGCATCAGGAAATAAACCCTAAGGGAAGAGGTTTGAGATTGGGCTGTCTGCTTCAGCCCTGTGCTAACAGCTGAGGAATTCCACTGGGAAGAAGAAATATAAGCCTTGTCCTCAGGAAGCTCCTAGATGAAGGCAGAGATAGGCTATACTCCTCACCCAAGGGGATATACAGAGATGGACGGATAAGGCATATGATTCTACTGGCAAAGAAAGCTTTGGCTCTCAAGGTTGGCAAGCTGGAGAGAAGTCAGTGCAGGAACATTTTCTACAGGAGGGAATGTGCAATGAGGGTGGGAGGCAGTGTGACATATTAGGAATCTGAGCCATTACTATGGATTATTTTATCAAGGGCAAAGAGTTTGGGGCCAGGTGGTGGCAACAAAGACAGTGGTCCAAATGAGGGTCCAGTGTTGCTGGGAGATGTCCTGGGTGAGGGAATTGGGTCACAATGTTCATTGAGGGCAGAGAAGGCCCATGAGATGTGGAGATGGCAGTATCTGCACTGCTGAGAGGAGAAAGTACTCCACCCCCTTCCCCCAGTCGTTGGCACCCTGGGGCAAAGCTCTGGATGCTATGACCTTCTCACACTTCTAATAGAAAATGCACTGATCTAGACATTGGTTCTAATCCTAGCTCTTCCATTAATTGGTGGTGTGATCTTGGGCAAGTCATTTCCCTGTCTATAAAATTAAGGGATCGTACGTACTACATGCTATCTGAGGTCCTTTCTAGATTTAATTATCCACGTCATGGATTGCTTCCAGGTCTAACACTGTATTCTGTGTTCCAACGTTCTATGTTCAAAGGATCCTTCTGACTTTGGCATCCCAGGATACTATGATAGGACTAGAAAGAAAAGGACCAGGAATGTACTATGTAAACCAACAGAGTCCCTCTCATGCCAAATCACTTTTAGCTTATCAAAGTACTTTCACATTTTTCATATTGTTTGATAAGTGTTTTAACATTAGTCATTTTTTATTAATAATTTTGTCGACAAGTACTTATTTGTGATCTTATTTAATGCTTTCACAATAACCTTACTAAGTAGGCAAGGCAGGGCAGTATTATTGTCTCCATTTTACAGATAAGAGCACTGAGGAAGGTTAAATGACCCGCTGGCTTCACACAGTGAGTTCATCACAATGTTGGAACTAGAAACCTTATCTACAGGTTAGGTACAAATACAAGTGAAGTGATACCAGGAAAGACAGAGGGAGTGATGACATTCAGGAGGGAGAAGAAACTGAGAACAAAGACATTCATGGGATCATAGAATTAGATTCAGGAAGGGTTTTAGAGATCATACAATTTCAACTGTCTCATTTTACAGACAGGGAAACAGGCCCAAGGTCACATAGCAAATAATTAGTCATTAGAGATTCTAACTCAGGTACTCTAGGTTCAAATTCAGTGCCCTTCTTCTCTATCAGGGGTTCTTACACCTTTTTTTTTTTATCATGGACCCCCTTGGCCATTTGGGGCAGCCCATGGACCCTTTTATCAAAATAATATTTTTAAAAGTATAAAATAAAATATATAGGAAACCAATTATACTGAAATACAATAGTCAAAATATCTTTCCCATCCAAGTTTGAAGACTCCCTGAAATCTGTCTGTGTATCTGTGGACACCAGGTTAAGAATCCAATACACCAAGCTGTCACTCCTTCTGACTCCCTGTTTTTCCTTCTCTCTCTAGGCCTTGGCTCTCCCCAAGCTACTTGCCTGTTGAGCCCCTGCTACCATTTCCAGAATCCCTGGAATGAACTCCCTCCTCTTGCCTCTTTACCACCACCCCTCTCAACATCTCTTCCAAATGAGTGGCCTCGATTCTCAGGGCCCTTCCTCCCCGCTACCCTACCAGAGCATCAGTCCCCTGGGCCCTCTAAGCCTGATTCTCTATTTGCTGGAATGGGATTCCCCACAGGCGAAAAGGTTTTCCCAGGGTTTCCCCTTCTGGCTGGGATGGGGCCTAGGGCAGGAGAGAGGCTGAGGTTTCTGTCTCAGAGGCTTGAGGAGACTGAAGTAAAGGAGGATTTAAGGGAGGGAGGAAAGGGATATCAGAGACCTGTAGTAGATTTCCCTTCAGAGGTACATAGACTCAAAAGCAGGGAGAAAAACCAAGCTTCCGAGGATCTGGAGACTCTCAAAGCCGTGTGGCCTTTGGATCCTCCTTAACTGGAAGGTAACTGATGAAGCTTCTCCAACCCCATGATTCTGTTCTGTCCCTCCTTTACTATCTTACCTTCTTCCTGGGTCTGCCTCATCCTGGCCCCAACCCCACACTGGCTCTAGGCACTGAACATGGGCCTTCTACTGAAGTAGAAGGATTGAAGTCAGACCTAAGGAAAGAAATGAAATGGGCATCCCAAGGTGGGAGGGCAAGGGCTTGAGGGTAACAGGGAGGGCCAAGATTCTTCTCTTCATCAAGTGGGGTGGGGTCACTGAGATAGAATGTCCCTGACCCTTGGACCAAAGATCTCATCAGTTCAAGAGGCTGGGTTTATTCCCCTCTTCCCACCCTCTCCATCCCTCATCTCTTGGTCTGTGTGTGGGAGGAGGTGGGGGTATGAGGAGTGGAAACTATTGGAAAGTCCCCAACTTCCCATCACTCTCTCAAAGGGTTAATCACAAGGTAAGGGATTAAGTTGGGGAAGGGGGGGACCCTAAGTGTTTCCAATTTTGAAGTCACTCCTTTTAAGTGTCATAAGAGTGACTAAGGTCTCACCACTTCCCCAACCCTAGCATGTGTCTATGTTTCTTTAGCTCCTTCTTGGTCTCCTCCCTTCCCAGTAAGTGCTATGACTCTGGGGTTTCTGGTTCTAAATGGACACATTCCCTTCTACCCCCAGATCTCTCCCAAGCTCTGTAACCCACTCCACTGTGGTGAATAAAATGCTTTCAACCAAGAATGTGTTCTCTTCCCTATTGACTTCTGCTACCCTGTGTGTGCCCCGAGCATCCCAGGTTCAAACATGACTCCTACTTCCCTGTTTCACCTGAATTTTCTAAATCACCTGGGGAGCTGCCTGCCTTCTCTGTTCTCTAGAACCAACCACAGCCCACTTCCGAATGGATAGAGAGAGAGATCTCTACTGGGAAGGGATCTTGACTTTCAATTCAATCTGAATTTCCCTGTCTGGAGGACACGAATCTTTCTGAGGACAAGAACAGAAGCTATAACCTACAGCTGAAATCTGCTCTGGATTTCTTAATGGAGCAAACATCTGGCAATTATGTAACAATAGCTGCCTTCTCCCTAGGTTAGATATAAAGACTTGAGAATTGATACCTTATTACTATATCAACCAGGAGGAAAGCTAAGTCACAGAGTCAGGAGGCCACCCCACCTCCAGATCTCTGCCCCCTCCAACCATTCTGAGAAGCCTGTGGACCCTTTAAGGATATACTTTTGATTCCTTTGTCTCAAAGCCCATTGTAGAGGGCTTAATTCTATTCCATTTTGAAGAACATTCAGAGAGGTGGCTAGGTGGCATAGTGGATAGAGAACTGAACCTAGAGTCAGAAAGACCTGAGTTCAAATTTTACTTCAGACACTTACTAGCTGTGTGACCCTGGGCAAGTCACTTAACTTCTCTTTGCCTCAGTTTCTATCAAGTGTAAAACAGGGCTAATAATAATAGCACCTCCCTCCCAGGATTGTTGTGAGGATCAAATGAGATAATCATTGTAAAGCACTTAGCACAGAGTAAGTGCTATATAATGTTGGTTCTCATTATAATTCCTGTGATCATTGGAGTTAGCCAAGGAAGGATCTAGTCAAACCCTCTCATTTTACAGGTTAGGAAAGAGAAACAGAGAGGAGAATTGCCCATAGTAACACAGGGATAGTAAATAGCAGAGTCAGGATTCCATCTCTAGATCTCCTGACTCCAATTCAAACCCTAGGCCTTCTCACTCTAAAATTTGTTGCTCTTTCAACTTCACCACAATGACTTCCAAAGGGGCCCTCTTTGTGCAACCAGTGAGAGCTTGGCAAAACTCCAGGGGTCCATGTTGGCAAGCAGGATCTGGAAGGAACAGGAAAGGCCAGGCTAGGGGCTGCATGAAGCAAGAGCTCTTAAACACCCCCCACCCAACCCCACAGTTCTTTCTCCTAGGACAAACCCAGGCTGGGGAATGGACCACTGAAGAATTCATCCTCTTACCACTGGCCTGTCCCCCACCCCACTGTGGGTAGGAGGAAGCCCCAGGCTGGGGCTTTCCCACTGCCCATCCCAGCCTGGGAGACAAAGAACCTGTGTTGTCTGCTCCCAGCACAAGGACTCAGATTGTCTTGTGTGGGACTTTGGGGCAGATTCACTGAAAGACTGCCCAAAGGTCAACGAGAGCTTTCTCAGGAATGGAATCATCCCTTGTCTCTCCTATGCGCCACCCCACCTTCTCTGACTGCACAGTTCTGCTGGTCTTTGATTTGTGCCCCCTTATTCACACATTCAGGTCTCTGGGGTGGGGTGAGAATAACTTTGAGCTCTCCACTGTTTGTGAGTGGGTGGTGTTAGCACAGTGAAGCCAGGAGTCAGAGCTCCCAGTCTCAGCCTCGGGGGACTCAGACTTCTGGCTGGTGAATTCTGGGTTCGAGGCGCCAGAAGGATTTGAGTAGATGAATGGACAGGTACGGACACAGGCTGGTTCTGACAGTGCTGGGAACAAGGTTAGGGGCACACTACGGGGGCAGGGACCATATCATATTTGCCACTCTACCTCCCCCCTCCTTTACAAGTCTAATACACAGTAGGCTTTTCATAAGTATCTGTAGAATAAATGATTAGGAAAGACGATACCTCTTCACATTAACCCCCTCCCCAGCAGAACTGTGGGCTTCCCTATTGCACCAGCGCCCTCTGGTGGTTACATGCAACCATTACAACAGCCTGAGAAAGCCTGGAATTGAATTTAGTTTTGGTACAAAGGTGGTGAGAGGTCAAGAAACTGTCTAGAGACCAGAGGGAGAAGCACCATTGGCAGACAGCTCAAAAAGACAATTTGTAGTTGAACTTCAAGGTTTCCAAAGCTCTTTACTTACAGCAACCCTGTTTGGCTTGTATATTGTTTTTCTAATTTTATAACTGAAGGAGCTTCTAATAAACGAATTGATAAACAAGTGTGATCTTCAGATCACCTCAGAAATATCACAGGATGCCTTTCTGGTGGTAGAATTTAATTCTTTAATCATCTCCAGAAATCATACCTCGGGTCAATTCTCCAATTTCAAGAATGCTGGATTTAGAGTCTGAGGATCTAAATCCAAATCCTAGCTCTGCTCCCTATTGTTTGATCTTATAGTCTCCCTCTTTCTAGGCCTCAGTTTTGTCATCTGTAAAATGAGAAGGTCGGACTAGGTGACCTCTAAGGTCTTTTCTAACTCTAAACACTATTTAAATAGGTTAAAAGTACTTAGAACTCATTCACTTTAGTCTAGGGCTGAGGTTCTTAACCTGGAGTCTGTGAACTTGTTTATTTTTAACATTTTGATAATTGTATTTCAGCATAACTGATTTCCTTTATAATTTTATGAGTTTTATTTTATGCATTTAAAAACCTCATTTTTGACAATGGGGCTCTGTAGACTTCACCAGACTGTCAAAGGGGTCCATGACATAAAAAGGGCTCAATAACTTTTGGTTTCAGGGGGAAGAGAGTAAGTATTTATCAAGCACCTACTATATGTCAGGCCCTATATTAAGTACTTTGTAAATATTATCTCAGTTGATCCTTACAACAACTCTGGGAGGTAGGTATTGTTGGAGGCTCAGTGGATGGAGCACTGGGCCTAGAGTCAGGAAGACTCATCTTCCTAAGTTCAAATCTGATCTCAGACACTTACTAGTTGTGTGACCCTGGGAAAGTCACTTAAACCCATTTGCCTCAGTTTCTTCATCTGTAAAATGAGCTGGAGAAGGAAATGACAAACCACTCCAGTATCTCTGCCAAGAAAACCCCAAATAGGGTCCTGAAGAGTCAGACACACCTGAACAACAACTTCCTGATTCCAGTCCCAGCAGAGTGGGAAAGGGAAGAGATGACAGAGTCCAAACTCAAGTTTTATAAAATCAAAAAAAGTCAGGGCTAGAAAGGATCTTAAACATCATCTAGTTCAACCCCCTCATTTAAGAAATAAGAAAATTGATGCTGCTTCAAGTCACACAACTAGCTGTGGAACTAGGACCACACCCTACCTGAGTCTTCCTTCCAACTCATCGTTCTTTCTAATACATCATGTTGTGATTTATACATAAAAAGGGTGATATCAAAGGCAAAGTAGTGGAAAAAGGAAGAATTATCTGTCAGATTTATGGGTAGGAGAAGAGTTTATCACCAAATGAGAGACACAGAGATTCATAAGAAGTAAAATGGATAATTTTGGTTACATAAAATTAAAAAGCTTTTGCACAAACGAAATCAATGCAACTAAATTTAGAAGAAAAGCAAGAAACTAAAGGGAAATCTTTACCACACTTCTCCAATAAAGTTCTCATTGCTAAGCTATATGGGGAACTGAGTCAATTTAAAAGAAAAAGAGTCATTCCCCAATTGATAAATGATCAAAGGATATAAATAAGCAGTTTTCATAAGAAGAAATCCAAGGTATCAATAGTCAAACGAAAAAAAGTGCTCTAACACACTATTAATTAGAGAAATGAAAATTAAAACAACTCTCCAGCACTACCTCATATCCATAAGATGACAAAAAAGGAAAATGACAAATGCTGGAGAGGGCTATGGGAAAACAGGTACAGTAATGAACTGTGAGCTAATGTGAGCTAATGTGAGCTAATGAAGTGAGCTAATCCAACTATTATGGAAACCTATTTGAAATGACAACAAAAATCTATTAAACTGTACACACCCTTTGATTCATGGGCCATTTCCAGTCATCCTGATCTGTATCTTGCCACTAGACCCAGATAGTTCTAAAGGAGAGAGTGAGGCTGGTGACTTTGCACAGCCCTCCCTCTCTTAAATCCAATTCACTTGCAAGTCATGGCATCACCTTCCTGATATCATGGTCCTCTTTGTGAATGAAGGACAAACACTAACAACAACCCTTTGACTCAGCAATACTAGGTCTATACCTTGAAAGAAACGAAAGAAAGAAGAAAAGGACCTATAGGTACAAAAGTACTTACAGCAGCTCTTTTTGCGGTGGCAAAGAATTGGAAACTAAGAGGATGCCATCAGTTGGGGAATAGCTGAACAAAATGTGGTAAATGAATGTGATGGATTACTATTGGGCTGTTAGAAATGATGAAGGGGACAGTTTCAGAAAAACTTGGGAAGAATTGTATGAACTGATGCATAGTGAAGTGAATAGTACAAGGAAAACAATTTATATTATAGCAACAATGTGTAAAAAGCTCTGAAAGACTTAGAAACTGATCAATATAATGTTGTTCAGTCATTTTCAGTAGAGTCCGACTCTTCATGATCCCTTTTGAGGTTTTCTTAGCAAAGATACTGGAGTGGTTTGCCATTTCCTTCTCTAGCTCATTTTACAGATGAAGACAATGAGGAAACAGGGTGAAGTGACTTGCCCAGAGTCACACAGCTAGTAAGTGTCTGAGGCCAGATTTGAACTCTGGAAATTGAGTTTCTGATTCCAGGCTCAGCAATCTATCCACTGCATTCTTAGTTGTCCTGAACAACACAATGACCAACCATATTTCCAAAGGGCTTATGATGAAACATGCTGAGAGAACTGATAAACTCAATGCTGATTGAAGCATATTTTCTTTTCCTTTCCTTCTTCCTTTCTTTTTCTTTTTTAGATATGGCTTGTGTAGTAATTTGTTTTGTGTGACTACCCATATTTCTAATGGTTTTTTTGGTTTCATGTTTCTTACCTTTTCAATGGATGAAACAGAGGAATGGGAAGGAAAGAATTCAGAATTGGAAATAAAATGAATTTGAATTTAAAAATTAAAAAAAATCTATATAATTAGAAAAAAAATTTTTAATGAATATATCATGTTGTCATTGCTTACTACAGGGAGACAATCAATATCTCCTAGAAAGAATTTGTACATTAGATTAATAATAATTATATTTGTAATAACTTTCATTTTGAAGTATACAAAGTGTTTAATGGATATTATCTCTTTTGAGCTTCTGTCTAGAGACACTAGAGATGTAACCCTTGTCTAGCAGTCTCTTGCTTCAAAGTAAGTAGAAATAGATCTACCTGTTTCCCCCTGCATTTGTCTGGATATTTGGGCCCTTAAGAGAGATGGAAGTTTGGAGTTTGATATCCCTAGCAAGTCACCATGCTAAAGGGCAGCTGCCAAAGATTGCACTACTGTCTCGTTTCCCAGCAGGGGTTTGCAAAGAACAGACGCATCACTTGCCACTTTCTGGTTGATTCATTCTCCTGGAGAATGGCTTGGGCATAGGAGAAGCTGAGAGGTCATTGGGATAGGTAGTTTCTCCTCCTCTCTTTGAATTTTGAGATCAAAAATGCTTGATAAAGTGGCTTTTTGGTCCATCTGTTCCCCTGGTGAGATGTGAGGGATAGAACATAGAAGATAGGACTGAAGGAGCTGAAAATTCAACTTTACCTGAAACAGTAGGATACTCTCTCTACTTCAGAGCTTACTGTTACACTTTACTCTCTCCCCTCTCTCTCTTTTTTTTAAACCATTATCAATGCATTTAACCTATATGACAAGTGATTGAATTATTTGGGAATTTGCTAAGATGGGAAGATAAATTTGGAGAAAGCAAATAGGTGGGAGCACAAACCAAGAGAATTTTGAGTTATTTTTGGAATTACCCTATTTCCCTAGACTTTAACATGGTAACTTGGAGATATTAGGGAAAGCTGGAGAGTTAATGTGTGCACACTTTGGGCAAGCAGAAATTGTTTAAGCTCCAAACACCATCTTCTGGCTTGCCCAGACGTAATAGCGCCCTGTGTACCTGCCTGAGCCATACATACTCCCCATGATACCAACAATACTATCCTTCCTCATGGGGCTAATACCGTGAGTGTATTAGGCGACAGCCTTCACACAGGCATCATCATCCCTGTCTTATAGATGAAGAAGCTGAATAAGGGGAAAGGCAAGTGAGAAAATTAGGTCTTGCATGATTTAAAGCTGGTTGTCACATTATTCTAAGCATATATTGGCACTTAATTCTACAATAGCTTGTAGATATTCCCTTCTTGTCATCTTTCTTTGTTGTTCCTTCCCACTTAGAATGAGGAAGCAGCATGGTATATTGGAAAGAGATTTGGAGTCAAAGGACCTGAGTTCAAATGCTGGCTCTGTCAAGCTAAATGCCTGTGTGACTTTGGACAAGATATTTCATCCTCTGGGTCCTATTTTCCTTGGTTGTAAAATGATGGCATAGGATTAGATGACCTCTTAAGGACCTTCTTGTTCTAAATCTATGATCCAATGTAAGCTGCTTGAAGGTAGAGGTCTTTTCATCATTCTTCTTCATTCTGAACATTGGCAGTGGATAGAGTGTCAGGCCTAGAGTCAGGAAGACTCATCTTCCTGAGTTCAAATCTGACTTCAGACACTTACTGTATGACCCCAGGGAAGTCAATTAACTCTGTTTGCCTCAGTTTCCTCATCCGTAAAATGAGCTGGAGGAGGAAATGGCAGACCACTCCAGTACCTCTGCCAAGTAAACCCCAAAATGGGGTCATGAAGAGTCAGATATGACTGAAACTATTGAACGACAACAAGCATCCTTAACAATGCCTAGCACCAGGCGGGATACAAAGTAGATTCTCAATAATGTATTTGTTGAATTTAAGATGCTATATTTTTCATTAGGAGAAGCAGTACAGATAATGGAGTAGAGCACTGGAGGTTCAAGTCCAGTCTCTGATACAGCCTGTATTACCCTGGACAAGTCACTTAAGCTCTAAGTATCCCAAGCAACTCTCAAAGTTGTTATACTCTTAGAATATGACAACCTACCCTGGCAGAGGAAGAATCCTCAGCAAGAATTCCCTATAACAAATAACATCCCTGTTTCACTCTAAATTCCAAAACAACATTCCTGGGAACACTAGTCAAAGCCTGGGGAGAAATATTTATAGAGCTAAATTAACCATAGTCTTGGCTGTTCTTATAATGCAAAGATAAGGAACCTTTATTCTTTTGAGGATCATTGACCCAAGGGCCCAACACATTTAAAAAGTCACTTAATTCAATTAGACTTAGGTAGGATTTTACATTAGAATGTAAGCTCTTTGAGGTCAGGGACTGTTTTTCTTATTTGTTTCCCCAGAGCTTAGCACAATGCCTGGTTCATAGGTGACATTTAATAAATGTGTATTGTATTGTGTTGTGTGTTGTGTTGTGCTATGTTGTGTAGCACTGTAATATAACTATCCTATCCAGCCCTATCTTAGAATTCGTGTGGTGCTGTTGTTCTTTTTAAAAGACAAAGTTATTAATAGTTTAGCCCACTGCATTTCAAAATAAAAACAGAGAAACTAAAATTTTGCTCTATTAATAAACCAATATTTTCAAATATCCTTCATTTTCATATTATGGACAATAAAATGAGCACAAGGGAGGAAAAAGAGCAGTAGGAAAAGGAAGAACCACCCCAAGGAGAGAGACGGGGAGTAAGGGGAGACTCAGTAAGAGCTGAAGGGTGCCTTCTTTTAGGGAAATTGCATCCAGAATTCTGATTAGCAAATCAAGACTATTTGTAGTTCTCTAACTGCTCATTTTCTTTGTTGTATGTGTGAGGTTTTAAATTTAGACCACAGCAATAATATTCTTGTTGGATTTAAACTTTGAACTGAAAGTCACACACCCTTGCTATCACTGATAGAACCCTAGATGATGAATCACAGAGGTTAAAGGAACCTTAGGGATCATCTTATACATTCCTTTCATTTTATAGATGTGGAAACTGAAAGCTATTTGTTCTAGGACACATAGCTTCACTTTCTTTGCTCATGCTCAGCTAGGTGCATAAATTCAGTGGATAAAGCCTTGGGCCTGGAGTCAGGAAGACCAGAATTCAAATCTGACCTCAGATATACAATAGCTATATGACCCTGGGCAAAGCACTTAACTTCTGTCTGCCTTAGTTTCCTCTGCTGTAAGCTGGAGATCATAAAAGCACCTACCTCCCAGGATCGTTGTGAGGATCAAATGAGATGTTTGTAAAATGCCTAGCTTAGCCCAGGGCCTATCACATAATAGGCATTTAATAATGTTTTTGTCCTTTCTTCATGGTACAATAGAAATAACACTAGAGCAGGAGCTCACATTCTAAACTGATTAGCTTATGTGACCTCACAAAGTATAATTAATCTCTCTGAGTTTCTTTCCCAATATGTAAAGTGGGCATAATTAACCCTACCGTGATCAGATGAGACATTGTTCAGTCATGTCCTACTCTTAATGACTCCATTTGGGATTTTCTTGGCAAAGAAACTGGAGTAGTTTGACATTTGCTTCTCCAGTTCATTTTATGGATGAAGAAACTGAGACAAACAGGGTTAAATGACTTGCCCAGGGTCACATAGCTAGTATCTGAGGCTAAATTTGAACTCAGGAAGATGAGTCTGGGATTCCAAGCCCAGTGCTCTGTCACCGTGTCACCTAGCTGCCCTTCATTTGTGAAAGGACTTTACAAAAGTTAAAGCATCATATGAGTGAGAGATGATTTCCATGGGTCATGCTGCTGTATTGATAGCATGATAATGGTACCTAACCTGTATTAATTTTTTTTAATTAAAATTTTCAATCAAAATAAATGCCCTTTTCTTCCTTCCATTTCCATCACCCAATTAAGAATTAAAGAAAAGCAGAAGCAGCTAGGTGGTGCAGTGAATAGAGCACTGGCCCTGGAGTCAGGAGGACTTGAATTCAAATCCAGCCTTAGATGCTTGACACACTTACTAGCCATGTGACTTTGGACAAGTCGCTTAACCCCAACTGCCCTCCAAAAAAATTTAAAAAAGAATTAAAGAAAAACAAAACCCATTACAAACATGTATATTCAGACAAAACAAATTTCTGCATTGCCCATGTTCAAAAGACAAGAAAAAATATATACATATATGTACATATATGAAGGGGGAAATACGTGTGAGTGGGTAGGTGTCACTCATTCTATACTTCAAGTCCTTCACCTGTCTATCACAAAGAGGGTAGCGTGTTTCACCCACAGTCCTCTGGAATCATGATTGGTTATTACACTGATCAGAATTCCTAAGTCTTTACAGGGTTGATCTATAAATTGTTCTCCTGATTCTGTTCACTTCATTCTGCATCTATTCATACAAGTGTTCCCAAGTTTTTCTGAAACCACCCTCTTCATCATTTCTCATAGTACAATTGTATTCTATTATATTCACATGTCATAACTTGTTGAGACATTTCCCAGTTGATAGGTCCTCCCTCAGATTTCCATTCTTTCACACCTTAAAAAGAGCTATAAATACTTTTGTGCATCCTTAGAGTTTATTTTGCTTAGGACTGATATATTACTCTTAATTATAATAATTATAGTGCTAAACAGCACCCTTGTTTTCTTGGGGAGGAGAAGAGGAGGAACAAAATATGGTCTCTTCATATCACAGAAAAAAAATCAAGGTAGAAAGAGAAAAAGTCACAACCAAATTGTCATACAATCTCCCCATGCAGACTCTTCCCTCTCTGGCTGCCAAACGGGCCTCGGCTCATAGAATCAGAGCTAAAAGCTACCTTGAGGTCATCTAGACACTCCATGTCTTGACTCCGGGCACTCTCTCTGGCTGCCCCCCATGCCTGGAATGCTCTCCCCCTTCAGCTCTGACTACTGACCTCCTTGGTTCTCTTTAAGGCCCAACTAAAATCCCATCTTCTATAGGAAACTTTTTTCCAACCTTTCATAATTCCCATGACTCCTCTATTATTTCCTATTTAGCCTGTATATATAGCTTTCTTTGTTCCTATCTGTTTGCATGTGATCTTCCCCACTAGACTGTAAATTTCTGGAAGTCAGGGACTGTCTTTTGCCTCTTTCTGTATCCCCAGCACTCAACACAGTGTCTGGCACATAGTAGGCACTTAATAAACATAGTAGGCACTTAATAAATGTTTATTGAGTGATCGATTGATCTAGTCTGACTTCCCCACTTTATAGATGAATAAACTGAATCCCAGAGAGAAACTCTCTTTTTCAAAAAAAGTTTCATTGATATTCTTTTCTTTTAAAAAAATCACTTTCCAATGACTCTTCCCCCAATAGAACTCTCTGTTTTATAACAAATAAATACAGTTATACAAAATAAATCAACACATCAGCATCAGTTAAATCATAAAATATATTCCACATTCATTGTCCATCACCTTTCTCAGTGCTTCACCACCAAGTCCACTGATTGAAATCCATGTTGGTATACAACAGTGCATCTAGGTGGAGAGAGCCCCAGACCAGGAGTCAGGAAGACCTGAGGGCAAATCCTGCTATGGACAGTTCCTAGTTATGTGACCCTGAGAAAAGCAGTGAACTTCTTCCTCATTTTCCTCATCTGTAAAACAGGAATAATAAGAGCGCCTACCTCCCAGGGTTGCTGTGAACATCAAATGAGACAATATTTGAAAAAGCACTTTGCAAACCTTAAGGCACTATATAAATGCCAGTGATTTTTATTTACACTACCAGAGTTCTGAAGTCTTTCAGTGGTGTTTTCCTTTATGTTACTATCGTCATCATGTAAATTGCTCTCCTGATTCTGCTTACTTCATTTTGCATTAGTTCATGTATCTTTCTAAGTTTACATGAATATTCCCTGCTAAAATTTTTAGGGTGCAATATTCCATTGTGTAAGGAAACTCCACATGGAGTGAAGCCCATGTGTTGTGAGAGGAAAGATGGAATAGGCATGTCTAGCCTCTCCCCCCACCCTTTTCCAAGGGAGATTTTCCTTCCTGCTTGGAGGTGAAGCAGGAAATTGGGGCTGGAGGGCATCATTCTGTTCTCCTCAGAGGTGGTAGTGGTGGGGGGTGTTAGCAGGTTAGAATTATATCTATATGTTCCTTTCAATATCATTAGTCTAGGGTATATGATTGGGTTTGACTTCTGATCTCTGTGTTTCATTGCTATTACAGGGCAATAGGAGGTTACATTACATTATTCCATTACAGGAGACCCTGAGCTCTATATCCAAGGCTTGGCCCCTTTCTCACCTAATACCAGTTCCACGATGAACACACATGGAGAAGAGCAAAGAAAACCCATTTATCCAAATTGGTAACAAAACCGAAATCAGAGGAGGTGTACATAGAAGATATATGCCAGACAATGCAGGGTGAAGGAGCTCTTTCATTAAGAATGAGATAACAACTCAACCAAGAGAGAGAGGGTGCTAGGTCTCACCCAAGGGGAAACTCTCTGCAGTCTGTGATGTAACAATTGGGAGATAAGAAGGTTATGGAGATCACCAGCTCCTCTCATGTCTTCCCAGAGTCTTTTATTTCAGCAACCTGAAGTGTGGTTGGCCTCTTATCCCTTCTCTCTTGAAGCTGGAAGCCAGAAGTACCTATGCAACGTGAAGTTGAAGAGTCTAAAAGAAGACCAAAAGATTCTGGAACTCTCCTGCTCTCACCAACTCTGCCACCTCCCCTCACCTAGGCAGGGTGAATATCCCTACCAATAAGGAAGAAGTTCCATACCAATGGGCCTTGGAACAGGGGTTACAATTATATTCACAATTTGTAGTCATATCTAAGCAGTGTGGACCCCCTTTCCTTCCAGTTCTTTGCTATTACAGAATGCATTGCAACATTTTGGTACATAGGGAACTTTTTCTTTGACCTCCTCAGGTGCCGTGTCTAGTAGTAGTATCATTAGGTCAAAGAGTTTGCACAGTTTCATGACTTCTTTAAGTGTAATGGGGAAGTGGCCAACAAGGGCTCAGAACTGGGAGCTCTTGTGTTTAGTGCAAATGCCTTTGGAAGCACCAGGTGACAGGGAATAAAGGGGCCCCACTCTCCACTTCAGAGCACAGGCAGGGTTCTATGACTGTTTCTGGTCAGTTTACTGAATGCCTTTTTAATTGGCTACTGGGCTAGAGCTGGGAATGCAGACTGCAAACAGTCATGGAACCCTACCCATATTCTGAAGTGGAGAGTTGGGCCCCTCCATTCATTATCACTGGGGGCTTCCAGAAGTAGGTTCACCAAAAACAGGAATTTTCAGGACTGAACCCTCTTTGACCATTCCCCCATGATGTTAGTATAACTCAGTTTTTAAAAATAACATTTATTCAGTGCCTTTTAGGTACTCTACTAGGTCCCTGTAATGAAGGAGCTCATTTTCTACGGGCTGGAAGCAACATATATAAATATAAGTTAAATTCAAAATATATATGAAGTAATTTCTTGGTGGGGTAGGTACAAATTTGTTATAAAGGGCAGGCTAACAGTAGAACAGGGGCTTCAAAGGGACCAGGGATTGGTCAGGTAAGGGAGCTTCAGTCTAGATAGCTTATTACTTAGAATCACAGGGAATCTCAGTGGAACTAAGAGCAAGTTTGGGCCAATTCACATCTCTGCCAATAGGACATTAGTGTGCCTTTCTTCATACAAGTTCGTGAAAATTTATAATTTTTGTGTTTTGTCATTTTTCCAAATCTGAAAGTGTAGTAAAACCTTAGAGTCGTTTTGGCTTATTACTAGTGATTCAGAACATTCTTTCATATGGCTATTAATAGCTTGCATTTCTTTCTTTTGAAAACTGTTCCTATCCCCTAACCTTTTTCCCACTGGGGATATGGCTCTTGTTCTTAAATATTTATGTCAATACCCTCTATGTGTCAGAGATGAGACATTTAGCAACAAGGATAGGGAATGGAACTATGATTTCATTGATGGGGGAACTCTCAAGTGAAGAAAGTCACTCTATCAAAATGGGTCTATGCTTTCTCTTCAATTTATAATCTTGAGAGGGTACATAGAGCACTACAGACTTTAAGTGACTTGTTCAGGGTCATGCAGCCAGTATGTATCAAAGGGATAACCTTGAAGTCAGGTCTTCCTGATTTCTAAGCCATCTCTCTATATACTGTGCCACATGACCTTTCCTTCAGGACTCTATTGGAGATAATTATTTGCTATAATGATTTTGGGAAATATTTCCCAGGGTCATGTAACTAGTAAATCAGAGATCTGGGATTGAAATCTAGATTCCCTGCCTTCAGATTCACTGATCTTTACACTAAATGACATTATCTCTCTTAACAATTCCACCTCTATATCCCTAATGCATTCCTTTACGAACCCCTCCATTATCTTTTAAGCCCAACACACACAGAACTGATGTAGTTGCTATTTCACCAGCCCCAGCCCATCCCCCCATCATATATTTACACCAAGATCCAGAGAAATCCTGGGGGGAAGGGGGAAATAGTAAAATCTATCAGCCAAGCCACAGGTTTCTCCCACAGACACCACATCCTGACCCCTACAGCACACTGAGTACAGCTGGAAGCATGGGCATGAGTCACCTGGGATGGCCTTCACTCCCCAGAACACATACACACAAGGAGAGAACATACTGTCTTTAGCAGTTTCGTCAGCATAACTGGGGGTAAGAGAATAGCTTTTGGGAAGCAGCCAGGAAAAATGCACAGGGAACAGAGAATGGTTTCTGATAAGGAATTCTGCAGGGAGCTCTTCCCTGGCCTGGCCCAATGTACTGTCGAGCATGTAGTACCCAAATATATGAGTAGAGAAGGTGTAGGGAGAAAGGTGGGTATCTGGGGTTAAGAAAGCACTTCTAAGGATGCCCTGGGTTGTATTTAGAGTCTAAGGTAGATCTAATCCCATGGGGATATGGTGAGGAAAACATTTTTTTTAAAAACTACAGAAATGTGCGCAATTAATTAATTACTACCTTCATCCCAAGGGGAACTGTGTTAACCTGGGTGACACCCACAACTTGCTGTGACTACAATATTGATCGTTGTATAGGGTATGGAAAAGATAAAAAGTTCAACAAAAAGTAGGGTGTCTAATGAAAGGGATCGTTCCATACAGAGCTACCTGATGCATCTTGCTAACAGCACAACTCTGACCTGTCACTCTCCAGCTCAAAATCTTGCTTACAGAACAAAATCTAAACTCCAGATCCTTTAGCCTAGTATTAAAGACTCTCTGTAATCTATTGTTATTTTATCTTCCAAGTTCATCTAACACATATAATATTTGTACTTATGTAAATATAATAAAGGCTAGCTTTTAAAACCCTGCACAGTTTAGTCTCACCTAATCTTTCCAGGTTTAGTGAATACCATACCCTCCAGAAAAACTAGACTTCCTAAACACCTTCTACCTTTCCATCCTCTTGCCCAGATACTTATGCCTAGAATACATTGCTTTTCATATCATGTAAAAAAAATTGTTTTTGGTTTTTTTGGAGGGAGGAAGGCAGGGCAATGGGGGATAAGTGACTTGCCCAAGGTCACACAGCTAGTGTTAAGTGTCTGAGGCCAGATCTGACCTCAGGTGCTCGTGACTCCAGGGCCAGTGCTCTATTCACTTTACTTTTTAAATTTTGTGCCATCCTTCAAAGACCTGATTCAGATAACACTTCCTCCATGAAGTCCTCCTTGATTAGCTGCAGAGAATACCCAACTTGGAGTCCAAAGACCTAAGGTCCAATGAGGGTTCTGATACAACAGTTGTGTGACAGCAACCAATTCACCTCACCTCTCCGAGTCTCAATTTCCTTGTCTGTAAAATTGGGAAAGTAATACTTAGCTTACTTACCTTACAGGATTATTGCAAGACAAGTGCCTTATAAACTTTAAAGTATTATGTAAAATATGAGGCATTATTTTCTCCCTCCCTTATTTTCCATGCTTCAAATCTCTCTTAGAGCTTTATACCTCTTTTATACAATTATAACATGCTTTATCTTAAATACTTAGATAACTGGGGTTTTGTGTCCTGGCCCTCAAAAGAGTTTACAATCTGTATCTAGGACCATACAGGTACTCAATAAATGCATTTGAATTGAAATAGAACAAGTTGAACTCCAGAGCCTTATTCCATGATCCTAGTGGGGTGGGGAGGGTAATCATATACCAGGAATCAGAAACTCAGGCTAACCGAGCTTAGTGGGCAGGGATCTTGACAGATAGTCTATAAACATTTGTTGTTAAGAGCCTATTATGTGCCAGACACTGTGCTCAGCAGTAAGAATTTCAGTTGCTTTTTCACTCGTATCCCACTCTTCATGACCCCATTTGGGCTTTTCTTGGCAGAGACACTGGAGTGGTTTGCAACTTCCTTTTCTAGCTCATTTTACAGGTGAGAAAACTGAGCCAAACAGGGTTAAGTGACTTGCTTGGATCACAAAGCTGGTAAGTGTCTGAGGCAGGTTTGAACTCCGGTTTTCCTATCTCCAGACCAAGCACACTGCTCAAGCACTAGGGATAAAAGAAAGAAAGTGTTTGTGTTGGCCTCAGGGAACTTAGAATGCAGTGGAGAAAGATAGCAGATAGAAAGAGGGGTAGGGGCAGCTAGGTGGCACAGTGAATAGAGCACTGGACCTGAGTTCAAATTCAGACACTTAACACTTACTAGCCATCTGACCTTGGGCAAGTCACTTAACCCCAATTGCCCTGCCTTCCCCCCTCAAAAAAAGAAAAAGAAAAAAAAGAAAGAGGGCTAAAAAGAAGGGGAGCAAAAGAGGACAGGTACCCTACACGCCTAATCATCTGGACAACTGATATAAGCAACAAGAATGATTTTTGATGAAGAGAATGGTGTGGTCTGTAGTAGAAAGAATGCTGTATTTTAAGTCAGAGAGATTTGGATTCAAATCCTAGCTCTACCACTTCCTGATGATGTGGCTTTGGACAAGTCTTTTAACTCTCCCAGGCTCAGTTTTCTCACCTGTAAAATGAGAGGTTGGCACTAGATAATCTAGGAAGTCCCTTCTAGCCCTAAATCTAAAATCCTATGATCCTAATGTGTCTTACCTGACCCAAAGACCCCTCAATTCAAATTTTACCTCTTTCTGGTTGCTTTCCTCAGGAACCCCCACCAGCCTTCCTTCAATGTCCACTCTAATGTCAGGTAACTCTGCCATTTCTGTGGATCCTTAGAGAGATTCATTTTTCTTTAATCATTTCCTCTTCACTCTTTCTCCCCCAAAGAGAATACAGACTCTTGGAGGATAGGGTCCTGTTATTTCTTTTATGATCCCTAAAGTTTCCAGTTCAAGGGCTCTGTTAGGGTGTGGGTCCTTCCCCTACTCTTCTCTAATCTGAACAGTATTTCAAAATTCTCTTGTGGAAAGCATTCATATATAACCCAAACAGAATCAGATTTTTAGGAAGATAAAATATTATATTGGAAGGAGCTTTGAACTCAGAGACAGACCTGGTTCTTAGCCAGGTGACTTTAGGCAAGTCTCTTTGCAGGCTTGTTTCCTCATCTGTCAAATTAGGAGGTTGTATTCAATTCTCTAAGGTCTTTCCCAGGTCTGACTGAGTATGAATCTGTGCTCTTCTTCAAGCAGAGTATCCCTTCTGCCCACACAAGCATCTAATGATCATTTCAGAAGATACTGGCTCAGTGGTATCATATCCCAGGAGTTTAGATTTAGAGTTGGAAGGAGGTCATACAGTTCCACCTGTCATTTTAAAGATGAGAATACTGAAGCTCAGAGAGGCTGGGACTTGCCCAAGTCACACAGGTCAGAAAAGGAAAAGGGAAGATTTGAATCCAAGTCCCTCAACTCCAAATCTCCTACCCATGTTAACCTTTCAAATGTTAACCTTTCAGATCCTAAGACTCAACTGGTTTAGACTTCTGCTAATGCATCCATCCATCTGTGGGCTGTCTTAAGTTTTTGTTTCTCTATCTGGACTTAGAGTATTCTTCACTAACTAACCTCTTGGGGCTTGCTAGCTGAGGCAGTGAATAGACTGCTGGTCCTGTAGTCAGGAAGGCCTTAGTTCAAATCTTCCCTCAGACACTTACCAACTGTGTGACTCTGGGCAAGTCCTTTTGGCTTTATTAGCCTCAGTCTACTCAACTGCAAAATTGGGATATAACAGCACCAATCTCCCAGGATTGTTGTGAGGATCAAATGAGATAATAATTACATAGCACTTAGCACTGTGCCTGGAATATAGCAGATTCTATATAAAAGCCCTTCTTCCTTTCCCCTCATCCCCATTTTGACCATATAAATGGCTCCTTGTTACCCAGAATCCTGGTCCCAGATCATTTAGCATGGTGTAATATGCAGTCAGTATCATTGTCATTAAAGCACCTTGTTATTTAGTTGCTGGGTTTTCGTTTTTCTTTTTAATATATTTTTATTTATTTTGTTAAATATTTCCCAATTCCATGTAAAAAATTTTAACAATTTTTTTAAAATTTGGGTTCCAAGTTCTTTCCCTCCCCCCTTCCCCTCCCCCTTTCCTTGAGAAGACAATTTGATATCAATTATACATGTGAAGTCACCCAAAACATGTTTCCATATTAGCCATGTTGAAAAAAAAAGCCAGAGACAAAAAAACCCAAGAAAAATAAAGAAAGTTAAAAAGAAGTATGCTTCAGTCTCTATTCAGAGTGTATCAGTTCTCTCTCTGGAGCTGGATAGCATTTTTCATCATGTACCCTTCAGAATTGTCTTGGATCATTTTCTTGATGACAGTAGCTGAGTCTTTCACAGTTGATCACCTTTACGATATTGCTGTTACTGTGTACAATGTTTTCCTGGTTCTGCTCACTTCACTTTGCATGAATTCATATAAATCTTCCCAGGTTTTTCTTCAAGTTAATAGGTTTTCAAAGTATGGTCTAAGGCCCACTGGGAGTCCCTAAGGCCCTTTCATTAGGGCTGCAAAGTCAAAAGTATTTTCATAATAACACAAAGACATTTTAACTTCTAATATAATAAGTATCAATAGATATAACCCATATAACAAAAGCTCTTTTGGGGGGATCCTCAATAATTTTTAGGAGCATAAAGGAGTTCTGGGACCAAAAAGTTTTAGAACAGCTTCTTAAAAAGTTCCCTTCCATCCTAGTCCCACAAAAAAGGTCTACTCTAGCTTGACTTCAGCTCCATGATTCCCTCACCCAAGCCTAGTCTTCCTACACCAAGCATCCATTCTCCATCTCTGATCTCAGCCTCTCTCTTCCTAGCTTTCCCTGGATCCTCCTAGTTTTCCAATTCTAACTGTCTTTGGTTGTTGTTGATTTCCTTCTCTAAGAGTACAGCGCAAAAATTCTGCCAGCCCTAGAAAAGGAGGAGTCAATCTTATCTCCTAGGCCATCTTGATGGAAAGCTCCCTCTTGCCTGTTGTATCCTCTTCCATGCTGAAGATCAGTGGAAGAGGGCTGGAGCCCTATGTGAGACTCTCTTAAGCTCTCCTCTTGCCTGCTGTCTGCCACACTCCTAGAAACCACTAGATGGGGAGCCCTGTGTGTCAGCAAATAGCTGTGGGCTGAGGTAACTTGCTGGGACTTCCCCGATCAAAGACTTGTGTGCTCGTGAAAGGTTCCTTGAAAGCTCTAAACCAACTCATCTCTGCCTCTGAAGACCTGGGAATCAGAATGCTAACTAACCTCTGACTCCAAACCTAAATACTACCAACCCACCATATCCAATCATATACCACAACTTGTTCAGCCATTCCCCAAATGATGAGCATCCTCTCAATTTCCAATTGTTGTTGTTGTTCAGTCATTTCAGTTGTATCAGACTCTTTGTGACCCCATTTGGGGGGTGGTTTGTTATTTCCTCCTCCAGGGAGTGGATTAAGGCAAACAGAAGTTAAGTGACTTGTCCCGAGCCACACAGCTGTCTGAGGCCATATTTGAACTCAGATCTTTCTGACTCCAGGCCTACCTCTCTATCCACTCTATCCACCTAGCTGCCTCTTCTAATTCTTAGTCACTACAAAGAGAACTGCTATAAATATTTTTTGTTCATATAGGCACTTTTCCTTTTCCTTTGATGTCACTGGGATACAGACCTAGTAGTGGTATACCCAGTTTATAGCCCTTGGGCATAGTTCCAAATTGTTCTCCAGAATGATTGGATCTGTTCACTACTCCAACAGTAGATCATTAGTATATCTACTTTTTTCTCATCCTCTCCAGGATTTGTCATTTCTGATAGGTGTAAGGTAGTACCTCAGAGTTGCTTTAATTTGCATTTCCCTAATCAACAGTGATTTAGAGCATTTTTTCATGACTATGGATAGCTTTTATTTCTTCTTCTAAAAACTCCTGTTTAGATCCTTTGACTATTTGTCAATTGGAGAATGACTCTTATTTTTATGAATTTGACTCAGTTCTACACTCTGTATATATTTGAGAAATGAGGCCTTTATCAGAGAAACTTACTGTAAATTTTTTAATATTATTTCATTATCTATGGCACCTTTTAGCATAATGTACTTTCACCAATTATTTCTTTTAATTAGATCTCTTTTTGCTTTTGCTTTGTCTGAGATTGTGATTGCTACCTCTGCCTTTTTTACTTCAGTTGAAACATATTGCATTCTGCTCCGTCCTTTATTTTAACTCTTTAAGTGTCTTTCTGTTTCAAGTGTGTCTCTTGTAAACAACATATTGGTGGATTTTTGTCTCTAATCCATTCTGTTATCTGCTTCTCTTTTATGGGTGGACTCATCCCATTCATGTTCACAGTTATCATTACTGAGTTTCCCTCCATCCCATTTTCTTCTGTTTCTTCCTATCTCTTTTCTTATCTTGTCCCTCCTCAAAAGTCTATTTTGCTTCTAACCACTGCCCCCCTTAATCTGCCCTCCTTTCTATCAGTTGCCTACCCCCTCCTTCTCCTATCCCTCTCCTCACCTATTTCCCTACTAGGTAAGTTACATTTTTATACCCAACTTATCATGTGTATATATTCTTCTCTCTTTGGACCAATTCTGATAAGAGTGAGATTTAAGCATTGCCTGCTATACTGTCCCCTCCCCCATTTCCCTTCCATTGTAAAAGCTCTTCCATGTACACTTCTTTTGCATGAGAAAATTTTCCCATTCTACCTCTCCCTTCCCCCTCTTCCCAGTACATCCCAGTGTCTCACCCCTTCTTTTTTTTTTTTTGAGATAATTCCAACATAACTCACACCCATCCCCTCTGTCTATGTAAACTCCTTTCTCTGGAACTAAGATATCAGGGCAGTTTTCCTTGGTAATTTCTTTAAATTTGATATCTAGGCTCTTTCTTTGATCATGGCTTTCAGGTAGTCCAATAATTCTTAAATTATCTCTCCTCAATCTATTTTCCAGGTCAGTTGTTTTTCTGATAAGATATCTCACATTTTCTTCTGTTTTTTTCATTCTTTTGACTTTGTTTTATTGTTTCTTGACATCTCATGAAGTCATTAGCTTCTGTTTGCTCAATTCTAATTTTTAAGGAAATTTTTTGGTGAGGTTTTGTATCTTTTTTTAAAATTTGGCCAATTCTGTTTTTTAAGGTATTATTTTCTTAACTGTTTTTTTCAGTGCCTCTTTCACCAAGCTATTAATTCTCTTTTCACAATTTTCTTGCATTACTTCCATTGCTTTTCCCAATTTTTCCTCTACTGCTCATCTCTTTCTTTAACTCTTCCAGAAATTCTTGTTGGGTTGCATCCAATCAGCATTATTCTTTGATGCTTTTTCTATAGTTGTTTTTCATGTTGTTGTCTTCTTCTGGGTTTAGGTCTTGGTCTTCCCTGTCACCATAGTCATTTTTTATTGTCACATTTTTTTTTGTTGCTGTTATTTAGTCATTTTTTCGCCTTTTCTAAAAAACTTTGAACTTTATGTTAAAGTTTCTGTTCACCTCTGGGTGAGGAGGTGCTGTCCTAAGCTACAAGCTTTTTCATACTACTATTTTCAGAGCTAGTTCTAGGGGTCAGCAATTTTTTGGTGCTTCCAAAGTGGTATGATACTGAGAGAGGTATGGTCACTGTTCTCCTGGTCTGTACTCTGGTCTTTGCACAGGAAGAACCCCTGGTCCTCTACAACCACAAATGCTGGTGCTCCTCTTTGCTTTACTGTTACCAGAGCCCTTACTCCCTTGTGACTGACCATTCGTGCTCCTCTCCACCCTAGAACTGTGACCCAGAACTGCATATGGGTAAGAGAGTTGCCAGTTAGCACCAGCTATACCAAGTGACAGCAAAGGGTCCCCTATACTCTCTTTCTGACCAGTTGTTTCATCCCCTTACCACCTCTGGGCTGAGAGCCCCCAAAGCTGTTGCCACTGTTACCACCAATGGGTATGTGGGCTCTACTTAGTAGACACACCACAGACTTTTCCTGCTGACCTCTTAAGTTTTCTTAATCTTGAAAAATATCTCATTCTGACCTTTTATTGATTCTACCATTTCAAAATTTGATTTGAAGTATTATTTTAAAATTGTTTGGAGGAAAATGTTGAGAACATCCAAGTAGGTGGCTGCCCCTAATTGGCCAAGGTTACTTTTCTTCATCAAAATCAAGACCCATTTTTTAACATCAATATTTTCCCAGAGATATAATCAGGACTGGGAAGAATGAAAACCCCAGTCCCAGAAGGATAAAAATTACCAGTAATCCAACAGGCAATGGAGAGTGAAGGATAAAAATTACAAGTAATCCGACAGGCAATGAAGTGTAATTAGGCTTCCATCTACTACCAACAATGACTTGTGCATGAGAAGCAGCATAAAAGACAATCCAGAATGACTAGATAAAGAAATGAGGGGCACCTGGGTGGCACAGTGAGTAGAGTACCAGCCCTGGAAGTCAGGAGGACCTGAGTTCAAAATCTGACCTTAGACACTTGATACTTACTAGCCATGTGACTTTGGGCAAATCACTTAACCTCCAAATTGCAAATTGCCCTCCAAAAAGCAAAAAAAAAAAAAAAAAGAAATGGATGAATTCTGTTAGCAGAATAAGTTGTATTATATAGAAGATGACAGATAGAACTTTTATTAAACACTTACTTTAGCACTGAGGATACAAATGGATAGCAAGCAAGTAATTATAGATAGCCTATGTAGTATATCCGTATCCAGGAAAAAGGTTTTTTTTAGGTAAAATGTTCATTTATCTAAATTGCATAACATATTTTTAGTTTATAATCATTCAAATAATGTCTCCCTCTCAACAGTTTTACAAAATTAAATTTTATTTTATTTTCAAATCAAAATCCAACTTCTCTCCCTCCCACCTCTTCCCCACCCTCCAACTCCCCACCATAGACAAAGGAAGAAAAATAAAACTTTTGTCACAGACCTGTATAGTCAAGCAAAACTAGTTCTTACATTGGCCCTGTCCAGAAAAAAAATATGTCTCAGTCTTCACTCTGAATCTTTAAACTCCGTATCTGGAGGTAGGTAGCAAGTTTCATCCCGAGCTCTCTGGAATTGTGGTTGGTCATTGCATTAATCAGAGTTCCCAAGTTTTTCAGGGTTGTTTGTCTTTACAAAGTTGTTATTGTTGTTGTATGGTTTGGTAGTGCCCAATTCTTCATGATCCCATGATTCCATTTTGGGATTTTCTTGACAAAGATTTTAGATATTTCCTTCTTGAGCTCAATTTACAGATTTGGAAACTGAGGCAAACAGGGTTAAATGACTGGTCAAGGATCACATATCTAGTAAGTGTCTGAGGTCATATTTGAACTTAGGAAAATGAGTCTTCCTGATTCTAAGCCAAGTGCTCTATCCACTGTGCCACCTAGCTGCCCCAATATTATCATTGTATAAATTGTTCTCCAGGAAATTTTTTTAAAACCAGAGGAAGGCCTGCAGTACAACTTTTCTCTCTCTCTCTTTTTTTTAAATTTTATTATAGTTTGCATCATTCATTTCCACAAGATTTTGAGTTACATATTTTCTCCCTGTCTTTCCCCCGCCCACCACCCCAAAACAGCCATCCCAGTGTGTCCCCCCTCCCCCAGTCTATTCTCTCCTATGTCACTTTTTGGTAGGGCAGGATGGATCTCCCAACTGCAGTGCCTGTGTATCTCAAGTTCCAGTT
>CM053584.1:128528013-128558413 GCA_028627135.1 Pseudochirops cupreus
ATTTCTTATGTAGAGAGCCTGTTCCATTTTGTGATTAATAACTATATCAGCATATTTATAGTTACTGTAGGCATTGTGAATACTGCATTGCTGATACACACACACACACACACACACACACACACACACACACACACACCTCATCCTATTCCCAAAACTGTATGGGACCAAGATAAGGTATATATCACCCCTGCCATACTGTCAGCTACTGGAGCTATCCTGAAGATAAACTTATATCTCATTACTTTTATTCAATTACCAAAAAAAAAAGTTATTTTTGTCTACCAGCACAATAGTTCAAAGAAAACATTGTATAAATAGAAAACTAGTGACTTGCTTTAGGAATTTTTCTAGCTGAACTCTAACAAGCAAGATGAGAAACACAAGATGGTAGTAACAATAACTGAGTTTATATAGTAGACCTTATTAAACATGGAGAGATAATATAAAGAAAATGTTAAGAGACAAAGTTCCAGTCCTCTGGAAAGAAGGAAATGTTTACAATGTGGCTACTATTAGAAGGGAAAGGGTTAATTTAGGGGCAAAAAAATCAAATTTTGCAGCAACTTTCTCTGGTGAAAGTCTCATTTCCAGGATATGTAAGAAATTGATTTAATTTATAAGAATAAGAGTCATTCCCCAACTGATAAAAGGAGATTTTTTTTAAAGGAAGAAGCCCAAGCTATTTTTTAAAATTAGACAACTGAAAATTAAAGCAACTCTGGGTTTTTGCCTCATACCTATCAAACAGGCAGAGATGACAATGAAGAAAAATAAGAGTGGTTGGAGGGGGCTGCAGGAAAACAGGCATGCTAATTAATGTACTTTCAACAGAGTCGAGAACTGTTTCAACGGTTCTGGAAAGCAATTTGGAATGATGTTCAAAAAGTCACTTAACTGCTCGTACTCTTGACTCAATGCCACTTTACTAGGCCTATACCCCAAAAGGATCAAAGAAAAAGAAAAAGAATCTATATATACAAAAATATTTACAGCAGTTCCTTCTTTTTAGTGGCAAAGAACTGGAATCTGAGGGAATGTCCCTGAATTAGGGAATGATCAAATTATGGAATATGAAAGTAATGAAGTAGTATTATGCTGTAATAAATAGTGAAAGGGACAGGTTCAGAGAAACTTGGAAAAACTTTTATGCTGAAGTAAACAGAACCAGCAGAACAATTTATACATAACAATCTTGTAAAGAACAACTTTGAAAGATTTAAGAACTCTGTTCAACCCAATGACTAACCATGATTCCAGAGGACTGATGATGAAGCACCTCACCTCCTTAGCAGAGACAGACAGTGGATTCCAAACAACAGAATGAGGCATATTTTTGGCGACGTAGGAATTTCTTTTGTTGTTTTTAATTGGGGGTTGAAGGTAGAAGGGAGATAAAGTAATTGTCAATTGAAAAATAAAAATAATAAAGTTACTTCTGGTATGACCTTTGGAAAAGTCACGTAACCCCCTAAGCTTTAGTTTCTTCATCTGTAAAATGAGGGAAGTTGGGCTAGGATGGTCTCTCAGGTTGTTTCAAGTTCTACACCCATAATTCTGTTTCCATAACATTTTACACACACACACACACACACACACACACACACACACACACACACACACACACACACTATTCACTTATATGTGTGTTGAGGGGATGTGGAGTGATACCATTATCTAAGCTTGGAGGATTGAATTGGTGAAGAACACTGGCCTAAAAAAAGTCTGAAGACATACAGCAAGTTCTTGCCTTGACTTTCCACAAACTGTGTGAACTTGGGTAAATTACTTTCCTCTTTAGGCCTCAGCTTCCCGATCTGTGACATCAGCAGGACTAGATGATTTCTAAGCTCCCTTCCACATCTAATATTCCATAATTTCCTAAAGGGGGGAGAGGAAGAACAGTTAAGGGAGGAGGGAGAAGAGAATCAGCATTTCTACAGTGTCTAACAGGTACAAGGAACTGTGCTAAGTGTTTTTTACAGATTTTATCTCATTTGATCCTCACAACAAACCTAGGAGGTAGATGTTATTATTAGTATTCCCATTTTACATTTAAGGAAACTGAGACTTAACTTGCTCAGAGTCACACAGCTAGTAACTGTCTAAGGCTGGACTTGAACTCAGGTTTTCCTGACAGCAGGCCCAGCATTCTATCCACCGCACAACCAACTGCCTCCACCAAGAATGACTGTAAGCAGGGCCAGTCTAAAAGGCAGGGGATAGATACAATGCAAACAATATTGGCTGGATTCCAAGTGGATATGAAATTCTGTAAAGAGAAATGTGATTGCTGGGCTGGGGTTGGGGGCCAAAAATTGGAGGAAGAAGTCATGAATCCCAAGCTAAGGAGTCTGGACTAGAATGGGAGGCATTCAGGAGTCACTGTTGGGTTTCTAGCAGTGGAGTCAGCTTTAGAGTGGTGTCTGAGGCAGCTGATTGCCATCTTGAGGAGGGGCAAGAGGAGGGAGGGAAAAAAATTTGGAACTCAAAATCTTACGTTAAAAATCATCTTTACACGTAATTGGAAAAATTAAATACTATTTTTTTTAAGTTACTATGCTAGTAACTCACTTGTTCTGCCAGTAGGCAGACATCATTGAGAATCAGAAATTTCTCCAGAGACCTAATCCTGTAAGCAGAAGGTCTATAGTGGTCAGACCCTCCCAGTCCCAAATGTTGCACACACAGAAGGATTTAAGCCTAGATACCTCCAGGGAAATGTGGAGTCCAATCTGCTTTTTGGAAGGAGCATGGGTATGCTTCAGATTGAGGATCATCTAAAGTCCCCAACTCTCTCAACACTCAACCTCCTAGAGAAATCTAGAACCAACCCCAATCTCTTGGGAATGGCTTATAGCTGGTAGGAGGTCTGGTAGAAATGACTCAACCCAGGAAACAGAACAAGAAAATACCATTCAGTTTGCTACATTTAACCAACAGGAAAAAGCCAATGGAAAAAAAAAGGATTATTTTAAATGCTAGTCCCATCTCCATAAAAGGATCAAAAACTTGAGTGTCATCTTTGACCTAACCCTCTCCTTCATCCCTCAATCCCTATTACCAAGTTCCACTGCTGCTTCTTCCAAGAGTCTCTCATATCTATCCCTTCCTCCCCAGTGCCACTTTCTGTCACCACCCTAGTTCAGGTCCTTATCACCTTATTTCAGAATTACTGATTCTCCTAGTTTCCTAGATTCCAATCACTCCCTGCACATCACTATTATCCTAATCTTCAAAAACAATGCTTTCATCAATTCACTAGCCAGCTCAAAAACCTTCACTGACTCACTCTTTCCTACCTATATCAAATCTAAATGTCTCAACTTTTATGGTTTTCCATAATATGGGCCACCTGCTTACCCAAATCTATTTCCTACCACATGCCCCTTATACTCTACAGTCAGGCTGTTCTTCTCATTAGTCTCCCAAATAAATCATGAGCATCCTCACCTCCACACTTTGTTTACTCACACTGTTCTCACTGCATGGAAAGGCCTCCACTTGTCCAGATCCTAACCATCCTTCAAGAACCAGTCTGAGTTCTACTTCTTCCTCGAAGCAAACCCTGACTATCTGGTTCAATGGAACAAAAATAAATTAAGTGGCTACTATGTCCTAGGGACCACGGTTGTCCCTAGGGACATAAAAATGAAAACTGACAGCCCTCTTCCTCAGTAAGTTCACAATCTAATCACCAGGCACAAAGGTATACAAATAAATATGATGCAAAGCAAAACCTATGCAAAAAGATCCATATGATGTACTCTAAGAAAACCGGAGAAAACACATTGACCTGGGGCAGACTGGGGGAAAAGGAATCAAGAACAGCTTCCTGTAATAGGAACTGCACCATGAAGTCTTTCACAAGGTGCAAGAGTGAAGAAGCACACTCTAGTCCTTGCGAATCTCCTGCTCTTAATTCTTACAGTACTTCTGATCAGCACTACATCATGGAGCACTTAGTTCTATTCTGTATTCTGTACTGCTTTATGTACATTACTCTTGTGCCCCAACTAGACTGTAAAGCCCCTGAAGGCAAATACTATATATTAGCAGCTAGGAAGCAAAATACAGGAGTGTTGGATCTGGAGACAGGAAGAGCTGAGTTCAAATCCAGCCTCAGACACTTACTAGCTGTGTGATTGTGGGCAAGTCATTTAACTGCTGTCTGCCTCAATTTCCTCATCTGTAAAATGGGGGAAATAATAGCATCTATCTCCCAGGGTTGCTGCGAGGATAAAATGAGATATTAGCAAAGTGCCCTGCAAACCTTAAAGCACCATATAAATCATAACAACCGTCATTATCAGTATATGAGAAATACAATATTATCATTACCATCATGTCACTGCCCATGCTGCCTAACGTGGTGAAAGCCTGATAACTCCTCCATGCTTTCAGATTGCTCACATGCTGCAGTCCTGGTGTTCCAGGGTTATTGCATACAACACCGACACTGGTTCCCACTCCGGGCTGGGGCCAGGAACTGTCTAAACTGACCATTCTGAGGCAGCGACTTCTCCCACGTTTGACTGAAATAGGTCACAGGCCTGACCTTGTGAAAAGAAATGCCGCACAGTCTAACTGTGATGCTGGACCTGGAGTCAAGGCCTGGGCTCAGACCCCATCTCTAACACCAGCTGCAGCACCATGGCCAAGCCACCAAACCTCTCTAAGCCACAGCATCTGCACCTGCAAAGGAGTTAGAGTTACAGCAGCACAATCTATCTCAGGGTTATTATAGGATAAGAGTAAGATAACTGATGCATATAAAGCACTTCTCAAGCTTTAAAAGTGCTATATAAAATCTGTTACATCACCACACAGAGAAAGCTAGCTAGCAAGATCTAGGCAAGTCCTGCTTCTGGCCTATACCAGCAGTGACCGCGGCTTAATGCTTAATGGCTCAGTGTCCCTGGGCAGTTACTCTCTAAAACAAGAGCTGTGCTGCACAACTGTAACCTAGAATAAGTTTCTTACCCTGATGATATCACAGGACTCAACCCATTGCACACTCAAATTATCATCCAGCAAAGAGGAAGATTCTTTGAAGAAGCTGAAATATCAATATTCATGGCCATTAAGGGAAGGGAAAAAGCATTTAATAAATGCCAGTTATGTGCAAGGCAATGTGCTAAGAACTTTACAAATATGATTTCATTTGATCCTCGCAACACTTGTGAAGATTGTTATCCCCATTTTACAGTTGAGAAAACCAAGTCAGACAAAGGTTAAGTAACTAACCCAGGATCACTCAGTCAATGTCGTCCTGACTCTAGATCGAGCTCTCTATACACAGATAGGTGACCTATCTGGATTACTGATAACTCAAAGCACCAGCAGCTTTGTCGAAGTGATTCTACTTCTTTAAGTTCTTCCCCATCAGTCCCTTTCTCTCTCCTCCCCAGAACCTCTATACTTAGGATCTTATTGCCTCACCTGAACTACTGCAAGTAGTCTCCTTATTAGTCCCCCTGCTTCCAGTTTCTTCCCTCTCCAAATCATCCTCCACCCAAAGGTTAAATTAATAATATTCCAAAGTAAGAAGTCCAATCATGATATTCCCTTGCTCAAAAATCTTCAATGGTTCCTAGTGTCTCTAAAATAAAATACAAACTCAGCAGCCCAGTATCTTCTGCCTACCTTTACAGATTAAATTACTCCCCTTCATGTCGACATGCCACCTTCTCACCTGTGATATTGCATATTGTTTCTTATGCCTAGAATGTATGACTTTCTAGAAAGCCTAGCTTCAAAACCTTTCTTCCTCACTCACTCACCCACCTGCTCTCTCCCTCTTGAAATTACTTTGTACTTACTTAAATGTGTACGTGTTGTACCCTGCTATTAGGATGTAAGCTCCCTAAGGGTAGAAAACTGTCACTGCATCAAATATAGTGCCTTAAAGATAGCAGGCAGACACTCCCCAATTGATAAATGGTCAAAGGATATGAACAGGCAGTTCTCAGAAGATGAAATTAAAGATATCTATAAGCATATGAAAAAATGCTCTAAATCACTACTGATTAGAGAAATGCAAATCAAAACAACTCTGAGGTATCACATTTCACCAGCCAGATTGGCTAAGATGACAAAACAGGAAAATGATAAATGCTGGAGAGGATGTGGAAAAATTGGAACACTAATGCATTGTTGGTGGAGTTGTGAACTAATCCAACCACTCTGGAGAGCAATCTGGAACTATGCCCAAAGGGCTATATATAAGTGTATACCCTTTGACCCAGTAATACATACCACTTCTAGGGTTGTATCCCAAAGAGATCAGAGAAGTGGGAGGAGGACCCATATGTACAAAAATATTTATAGTAGGTCTTTTTGTGGTAGCAAAGAATTGGAAATAAAGAGGATGCCCATCAATTGGGGAATGGCTGAACAAGTTGCAGCATATGAATGTAATGGAATAGTACTGTGCTATAAGAAATGAGGAGCACACAGACTTCATAACAACTTGGAGAGACTTATATAAACTGATGCTGAGCGAGAAAAGAACAAGGAGAAATCTGTACACAATCACAGACACAACATATGTGTGACGACTAACTTTGATAGACTGGGCTCCTCTCAGCAATGTAAGGTTATAAGACAACTCCAAAAGACTCATGATCAAAAGAGATATCCACATCCAGAAAGAGATGCAGAGTCTGAATGCAGACTGAAGCAAACTACTTGCTGTGTTTCTTTTTCTTGTTCTGTTTTGTTTCCTCTTTCCCACTGATCATTCCATTGGTTATAACCCTTCTTTACAAACTGACCAATGACTAATATGAAGATATCTGTAGATCCTGTATCCGAGTGCATGCCGCCATGATGGGGGGGAGGAGAGGGAGGAGGAGAAAATCTGAAATTCAAGGAACTATGGAACTGAATGTTGTAAACTATAAGTAAACAAATTAATTTTAAAAATGCTAAAAAAAAAAGATAGCAGGCAGAGAACAAATGCCTTTTGAATTGAACTGAAAGAACAAGAAAAGTGGTCATAAACTGTAGCAGATAAAGGATCAAAATTAGACACCCCAAAGAATTTCCTCTCAAGGTTATAGAACTCTTTTTCAAAAAATTATTAAATATGGGGAGCCTTTGTGTCTTTGTTAAGAGCAGTCTAATAACATTCTAATAACAGCTACCATTATATGGTGTTTAGGGTTTGCAAAGCATTTTACATACATTAGTTTCATCTGATCCTCATGTGAAATAGGTGTTAATAGTTCCATTTTACAGATGAGGAAACTGAGCTACCCACTACACCATCTTACTGTCTATTGGAAAATTCAATTCAATTCAAAAAACCTTATAAATCAGCTACAATATACAGAGTGACACAAAAATCTTTGTACAGTTTTAAGCCCTGGGACACCTTATATATGCATTGTGGTAGAAACCAGGGATACAAGGATGAACAGCACAGTATGAACAACTAGGAAAAGACAGGGAATGGACACGAGTAGAATACAAAGCAGAGTAAGATAGGAAGAAAGGAGAGATTCGGACAAAGTGCAATTAAGAAAATCAGAGGCAGCGGCTAGGTGGCGTGGTGAATGGAACGCCGGCCCTGGAGTCAGGAGGACCTGAGTTCAAATCCAGCCTCACACACTTAACACTTACTAGCCATGTGACCTTGGGCAACTCACTTAACTCCAATGGTCCTGCCTTCCTCCCTCCAAAAAGAAAAAAAAATCAGAGGCAGAAGAAATCAGAGTTCAGCTTCCTCATTGAAAGGTTGGAGGTAAGGAAAAGCTTTGTGAAAGAGAGGTGAAAAGTAAGCACTTTCCTATTTCAGGCATGGAGAAGAGGTCTGTATGAATGCATGGAGGCAGGACAGGAGTGGGGAACAGCCAGTCTTCTAGTTTAAACAGAACATAGAATGCATGAAGGGGAATAGGGGAAAGTAAGGCTGAAAAAGTTGGCAAACCAGGCTTTGGAAGCCCTGACATATGCCAAGGTAAGGAATTTTCATTTCATTATCCTTTGAGTAATAGGGAGCCATTAAAGATTTTTGAGGAGGTAGACAACACTGTCAGTTCTGGAAATTAGGAACAAAGCTTTGGGAACTTTATAAAGGATGAATTGTAGAAGGGAAAGACTGGAGGTAGAGACTAGTTTACAAGAAGGATCATGGTACTCTCAGTGATTTTTCCTTAAAAACCCTACACTAACTTCCAAAAGTTTCCTATTCTCACTCACCTTTGGTTTCTCTCTCCCTTCTCTTCTTTTCCTGTCTCTCCCCCTCTCCTTTTTCCTCTCTCCTTCCCTAACCCTAACCTAGGCAAGCTGTTCCAGCCCTAGTCCTTCCAAACTTTTTTCACTGGCAAATATTCTCAGATCCCTGAAAGGAAAGGCTTCAGTCTTGCTTGGGTCTTTTAATATAACCTGGGGGAGGGGAAGAGAGAAAAAAGAAACCATGAGAGTAAAGGCAAATGATAAATCTTAGATGAAATTTTTTTAAAATTAGGATTACATGACAGGAGAACTGCTTAAAAGGACTTCACCCCTGAGAAGAATTTTTCTGCTTTATTTTTAAAGAAAGATAACAACAGATAATTGTCCAAGTGAATGATTCAGTCAATATTGAAAAGGGTAGGAGGAGGCATAGTCGAGGGCAGAAAAGATATGAGAAAGCTTACATTAAACTGTGAGGAGCGTCAAGTGCTATACAAATATAAGGACTATTATTCCATATTTTTTCCCCAGGGACCACTCCACTTAAATAGCTCCTAAAATCCCACCTTCTACAGAAAATCTACTTGAATCAATCATAAAGAAAGCAATGATTTGCCTTTGAACTCCACTATTGGAGATATGAAATTCTTACGATTCCCACCCCCCCCCCCATTCTCTTCTTTCTCCTAAAAAATGTACTTATCCTTGTCCAACCTCACTAAAATGTACTTAGTTTTGACCTACATATGATGACCATACTTTATTTTTTCTTCTGGACACTGAATAAAAGAAAAATATAGCAGAATAAAAGGGAATTCCAAAAGGATAAAAATATTTAGCTGTCCATATGATCTCTCTCTCTACATCCATCTGTCAACTTGTTATACAAAAGGTCTTAGATTATAAAACCTTAGAGGCACTATGTCTCTTATGCATCATTTGGACCAGAATATAGCACCACATAAAGACACTTTATAAAAGCTCTGTGATAATGATATAGGTAACAATCCCCTTCAAAGAGCTGGCTGCCTTCTCCAACAATGAATGGAGAGACTCGATTTATTCTCAGCACATTCCTAGAAGAGACCTAGAAGGTATCAGTCTCTACTTTTTCTGCCCACCTAGAATGCCAATACCCTCTACCATCCTGAATGAGAAAATGGCTAAACAGATTTAAGCTTATGCTGCTTCCAAAAGCACGGGTTCAAATCCTACTTCTGACACCTCCTCTTCTAATTCTGAGGTAGGCAGGTGTCAAAGTGCTGAACTTGGAGTCAGAAAGACCTGTCTGAATCTTGTTTCAAACTTACCATGTGACTCTGGGCAAATCACTTAATCTCTCTCTGCCTCAGTTTCCTCTTCTGTAAAATGCAAGAGTTGGTCTTTATGGCTTCCTAAGGTCCCTTCCAGCTAGCTCTAAATCTATGATTCTATGATCCTTTCTACCTAGCAAAATACTAGCCATCCTTCCAAGCACAAACAAGTCCCACTTCGGATAGGCAAGATTCTCAGACCACTTCAATCCACAGTGATTTCTCTCTCCTCTGAAATTATATATTCAGGCTTGAAGGCCCTTTCCTTTTTGTGGGGAATTTTTCCTTCAACTGCACAATTGGTTTTATGTTCAGTTAGGTCCTAATTACTGCAAATAATGAAATTTAAATTCACATTATTTGAATTTGGACTGGTATTTCAGGGGGAGGAGGAGATAAAACCCAATTATATTTTACATCATTATAACTTCAAATAGTGGGAATTCAAATACATATGGCTACTTCAGGAGATTGAACATTCATATTAATCAGAATCTCACTTTAGGTACACTGCTAAATCTAATCCTAAATCTCTAATTAGGAGTAGTTCTAGTAATTCAGGATATATACTTCTTTTTAAATTTAATTTTAATTTTTCCAATTAACAAAAATCTAATTTCTCCCTCTTATTTTCTTCTTAGGGGGCTGAGGAAGGAACAAAAGTCTTTGCAACAAACACACATGGTCTAACAAAAGAAATTCCCTAACTGGCCACATCCAAAAAAATATGTCTCATTCTTCATCACCTCTCTATTGGGAGGTGGTGTGTTTACTTGTCAGTCCTCTAAAATCACGTTTGGTCCTTGCACTGATTAGTCTTTTGTTAATGTATATATTATTGTCCCGAACTGCTCTTCACTCTGTATCAGTTTGCACGAGACTCTAAATATATTTTAATCAGGAAAAATACATAATCAAGCCAAGAAACCACAAGACCTTCCCTATGTTCAGGCTAACAAGTCAACAAGCATCTTTCAACACATGGGCCTGGTACTAGGCTCAACCCTGGCAACCAGCCCCCCAGCCTCCCCAGGTCTTTGAATACTTGAGACGATTGAATAATCTTTTATCACCTCTTCTAGTATCTCCCAAACCTGACAATTCAAAAACTGCTCATTTTACTTAATCTCAATCTCTTCCACAGCAATCAAAGTTTGTTTTCTCTGGTTATGTCAGCAGCAATGATGCAGAGAACTTCCAGCCATCTTTAGTCTGGGTTACCTGGTTTAAGTATTAGCGCTGAATGCTAAAGATACCAAAGGTCTGGTCTACATGTGGGCCAACTAAGTTTGTTTTGATGGCAAAATACACACCAAACCCACTTGGGCACCTTGAAAACATCAACCATGGAGTGACTAGGTGGCACAGTAAATAAAGCACCAACCCTGGAGTCAGGAGGACCTGAGTTCAAATCTGGCCTCAGATACTTAACACTTACTAGCTGTGTGACCCTGGGCTAGTCACTTAACCCCAACTGCCCTGTCTTCCCCCCTCCAAAAACAACAACAACAAAAAAGAATATCAACCATAAGGTAGGTACTCAGCAAACATCATCACCATTACTAGAAAAACAATTCAATTGTAATGTCTTTGTTCTCAAAGTGTAGTACACTTTTAAGTCACTTTATCCACACCATGCCCAATAAACAGGAAGGGTTATTAACATTTGAGAGTTCATCAATCTGTCTTCCAGTGGCATTTGTTCTAGACTACTAGGGAAAAGTTCCACAAAGTCACTCCTAGTAACTGAATGAAATTTCAAGCTCCTAAGACCTACCCTGATCTCACTGAGACTGAACTAAGATATTTACCCTGAATGGATGCAGCATCAAAATTGGATTCACCAGACTAAAGTTCAGGTTTTATCACTGACTTCTGCAAATTATCCTGTCCCTCCAGGCCTTCAGTTTCCTGAACTAACCAGCCTCTCTCAATGACAGGAAGAATACAAATCAACTAATCAGAAGGTGCCTTGAATTCACCAGACACCTTCCAAAATTTGGGAGAAAGATATAAGAAAATGATTGTCATTAATTTTAGAAATGTCTTTTAAAAATGTGCATCAACTATCATCATTCCCAACAGAGCAGACATTGTAAAATAAATAATCCAAAGCCCTCTACCTGGAACCACTCTTCAAACCTCCAAGACCTTAGTCCTCCACGGCATCAATTCGTGTCATTTACTTCTTTCTTCAAACTCAGCATCTCAGAAGACAAACACCTCTTGATCTTGACCTATGTACTTTCCCCATTTATACACTCAGTCTGGATAGCAATTTTCATTTGCTGACGTCACAGAATCAGAACTGAAAAGAACTTCAAGTCTTCTGGTCCAAACTAAAACCCCAGATGAGTGAATGTCCAGTCTCCACTTGAATAATAATAATAACCTTTTTTTGGTAATTGTTCTTTCATCATCTTGCGTTTTCTATCTTCCAATTCGACTGCAAACTCTTCCAAGTGAAAGTCGTTACCTGTTTTCTCACGTTATCTTTTGAATAGTCCACAGCACCTCATACAGAGTGCTACATCACAGTATACAAAGTCTTGAATGACTGAGAAACCAAAGAATTCATGACCCAAACATTCTTCAGAGCCTCTATTCATTCAATCCCATCAACACATTCTAAGACAAAACAATCATTCAAAATCCACAGTGTTCAGAAAATCCAGGAACCTAATCATTGTCCCTGGGCTGGGGAACAATAATCCAGTGCAACTGGTGATACATGTGAAGGCATTAGGCCCCAAAACTGATACCCTCAGGAAAGACAGCAGGAAGGAAGTGTTGATGCCCCATCAAGTTTCATTATTCCAGTGGTAGTGATGAAGTAGAAGAATGAAAAGAACTTACAGACTAAGAGACAACATGATTCAGTGAAATGAGCCTTGTGCCAGGGGCCCTAGGTTCAAATACCCACTCTGAAACTACATATGTGACCTTGAGTAAATCACCTGACTTCTCTAGGTCTGAGTCCTCATCTATAAAATGAGGAGGTTGGATCAGATGACTTCAGCTCTAAGGAGATTCCGGATCTAAGGAATGGCTTGGAAACTAATGAACATTTTCCCAAACTGACAAAAGAAGACAGCAACAATTCCCCAATATTCTGCAGAAAAAGTATACTATGAAACCTCAGTACAGCACAAAAGCCAAGATGGAATAAAAATTCATCCCCTCTCAGAGGTATATGAGCTAAAGCATCTCAAACACTTCACTACTCACCACTTGGATCTGTAGCTTTCTGTGTTTCTGAACATTAAACTCAACATACAAATCCCACCACAAGAAGAAGAGAAACTTGTACCATCAGACACGCATCTTCATTTTACAGAAGAGGAAACTGAGGCTTGGAAAAACTATGTGATTTCTCCAAGGTGACACAGCAGGAGAGATGAGATTCTATTCCATGTTCCCAATCTCTAAATGCAGCATTCTTTCCACTGCAACATTTCTGCTTTAGATCATGAATGTCCTAAAACTCCATTCTAAGAGGGGAAGGAGGGAAGAGAAAGGAGAGGAAAGAAGACATCCCACTTCCTTGCCACACATCTATTCCCATCTCTTAATGGGCCTAATGACAGGTTAACAGAGGCCCAACCATAGAGACCCCAAAGAAAGAAAAACTGGAAAAAAAGGTAAATACTTACTTATAAATACATGTCTCAATTATACACCTATGGATTATCTGCAGTGTGGTGCACTGGAAAAAACACTGAATTTGTAATCAAAGGAACTGGGATTAAGTCAAAAAGACTGCTACTTTCTATGTGACCAAGTCACTTCCTCTGTCAGGACCTCAGTTTACTTACCTGTAAAATAGAGGAATCAGACTACTTGATCTCTAAAGTACTCTTCACCTCTAAATCTAGGATCCTATAATCCCAGTCACTGCCCAAAATGGCAACAAACAGTCGCCAATCTAAAAGATGGTCAGGGCTAGATATAGAGAAGGCGAGGACCTGGGAATTCACTCCTTAAGGAAAGAAGGCTTTTTCATTTTTTTCACATCCTATTCTTTTTGTAACAACTGCCTTTTATTTTTCACAACTGTAACATTCTCTTAATCACTTCTTGGGCAGCATCCCACATTCAAAAAGAAACGTCTAAGTTTTGGATCATCCATGCTATTCCCCCTCCGCTAGATTAGTTTTTAAAGAAAGCTCTGGACTAGAGCATGCTCACTTCACCATATCAAATTTCTTTCAAGACCAGTTGATTCATTCATTCAGTTAAAATTACAAAGTACTGTATTCACTGAATGTGACTCTAAAGTATTTGGTGTTTTTAACGGGGGGCAGGCTGGAAAGATGGAGAGCAATGGGTTAAGAAGAGGAAAGGATGAGAATGTAGAACTGCACACCCCTTTCTCCAATGCTGCACCACTCCTTTGAAGGTGGCCCATTCTCCTGGAGGAACCATACTCTCAAAACAGTATTATCAACAGCAGAGTTCTAGGGGGGCTCTAGGACATACCCCAGGTGGTAGGGGTAGGGTGGCTGGGAAGCAAAAAAGGGTCAAAGACTCTCTCTATCATGACTGAAGATATCCAGGCTAAGATTTTCGATTTCCAAGACAGATTAGGCCAAGAAAGACCCATTTTGTAGAACCAAGAAGAACATAAGAGAATAAATTCAATAGCAGTGTTTAAGACTGAATTTAAACTCTAAACCTGAATGGAAGAAATCCTAATGCTCCCTAAACATTGTGGAGGGAGAATTATCAACCATTGACAAAATTATTGTACATACCAAACGGCAACCCTGTTCCCTCCCACTATGCCATTTTCTCTCCCCCCAGAAGCACTGGCCCCTCCCCTTCAAGTCACTGATAACATCCAAATCACTATGGTACTCAATTTCATAAATGACCAGTCCTGGCCCAGCCAAGTAGCTTTCCCCAGCAGTGCAAGTACACCCCCCCCCCAACTCAAATTCAGTTTGGTCTGAACACCCAGTTCAAACCCAAAACATCCAATGCCAGTTTTAGCCAACCTTGAGAAGCTGGCATCTCTGAGATTGGAATTTCCCCTCTACCCACACACCCCCTATTAGCACACAGGGTATCATAAAAAACTCCAACCTGGCAGAAACCCAGAGAAGGTTTTAGGGTATGAGATAGCCCCCACCTCACAGTACACAATTTTCATTATGCCATTAGACTATACACCATATTATATATACACACAGAAAAACCAGCTCCCCCCCATTACACATAAACACACATACCCACCAGAGGCCAATAGAAACTCCTATCCACCACTGCCTGTTTGTTCCTCAACCATTTTGAAGCCCAAAGCTCATTCTACTCTGTTGCTGCAAGCACCCTTTTAAAGCACAGCCCTCTCCCACCCTTAGTTCATACATTTTAAAACCAAATTGTCAGCAAACCTACCTGTCTATCGTTTGGGGCAACCTTACACTCATGGTTCTTCGGGTATCTCCACTGATCCAAATCCTGTGGCTTTAGTCTTGACGGAAATCGAATCACTTGCAATTCAAACAATTTTTTTTTAAAAAGGGGGGAAGGGAAGAGAATACCAATTTGGGGGCCGAATCCTCTTTCCTTCAAGCTCTCAGGACCCTGGTAACTGAAGCTCCATAATGCCTCTACCAGTTAACATGGTCTCCTTTCTTAACCCCCTGTTCCCCTCCCCCCACTTAAAAAACCGAAAGGAAAAACAGAGATCGAGAGAAAAACTATGACCTTCTTAATAACCAAAAACCCAACCACAAATCTCTTCAAGGTTAGAGCCACAAGGTAAAAAAATAAAAGTATAAAAAAGCCTGCCTTCAAAATATCCGCCTTAGCTGCAAAACAAAAATAAAAAGCATCCTTTTAATCGTTTTCCCAACTATCCCTTTTGTGGGCAGGTTCCCAAAGGAGGAAAAAAAAAATTTCTGGTCTCCAATACTTAAAACGACAACAAGAAGCTACAGCTGAAAAATAAAAGCATAAATCCCAAAGGGTGCTTGGAAAAAATGTTCCAATTTGTACAGTAAAAAATAAATAAATAAAATCATACAATGGGATGTACACAATAATTTTTCCCAAGTCCAGTTCAATCCTTAAAAAAAATGGACTTCCTAATTTTTTAAAATTGACAATACTATATATACATTGATGGTTCTGCAATCCCTACGAGCCCCTGCCCGAAAGTCCCAAATTAAAAGCTGCAATTTCCTCCCTTCAGAATAACAACAGCATACACAGAATCCCTGAAGATTAATTTCCTTTTCTTTCTTTTTTTCTGGTTTGGTTTTGGCTTTTCTTTAAAAACTTGCAGAGGCTGTCCCCCACCCCTACCCCCTAAACTAACCCTGTCTGATCCGCCTCAGACTAAGTTCGGCCTTTTTTCTGGAAGGCAATTTCTTGACTCCGTTCTGCGGGTTTGCTCCTCCAGATCCAGGTTCCCAAAGGTTTCCTCGCCTCCATGAAACGGGGACTCTTTCGTCTTCCTCTTCCCCCCTTCTCTCCCTCTGCCTCCTGCCTGCAAAGCAAGCCTGCCCTGTGACTAATCTCACCCTGGATTATTATTATTACTGTGGCTCTGAGTTTGGGGTGGGTTTTCGGCCACACCGGCCTCCTGGAAAAAAAAAATGGGAAAATCAGATCTGATCGCTTTCTCTCTCGTTCTCTCTTCCTTCCTGTGGTTTTTTTTTTTTTAATCCCCTTCCTACTCTCTCTCTCTCTCTGGGTCGTCAAGGAATAAGATGCCCACCCCCAGCCCCTGTCCGAAAGGCCGACTCGGCGAGGCCTGCCTCCCTCCTTCCTCCTCGCCCCTCTCCAGAGGCTTGCCCGACCGCAGGACCCCACGGCTCTCGGGGGCCTACCCGCCCCCCACGGCGGATGGGGGGGGTGGCGGCACGGAGGGGGGAGGGAAGGCCTCTCTCTCCCGGTCTGCGCCCCTCCCCCTCCCTTTTCCCGGCCCTTTCTCCTTCCCTCGCTCCAGCTGGGGGGGAGGGTAGAAAAGGGGGGGACAACCAGGGAGGCTCCTCCCTCCTCTCCCAGCCAAGGGGAGCGTCCTCCTCCTCCTCCTTCCTCCTCCCTAGCTCCCTTCCAGGCCCTTCTCCACCAGCCCCTCCCCTCGCTCTTTACCCCACCCCCGCCTCGGTTCCCACTGGCCCCGGGGCTCCCCTAAAGGCTCCCTCCTCCTCCGCCGCCTCCCCCCATCTCCAGCCCTCTCCCGCGGTCTCCGCTTCCCTGATCCCTCTCAGTCCCTTCCCCAGGTGCGGCCTAACAGGATTTCCTAGTCTTTTCCCAGCCTGGCCCTTCGCCGGGACGCGGTTATACTGGGCGCCCACCCGCCCCCCTACCTTACGTTGTACCCGTCCCTCCCCCTCGCGCCTGGCCGCCCCTTGCGCCCGAACGCGGTACCACCCCTATTCCCCCCAGCCGATCTGCAGTGCCCCTCCCCCTCCAACTCCCTTCCCCCCACAAGTCTCTCCTGGCGCCCCCCCCCACTCCTCCGCGGCGCTCTCTATCTTCGCTCTCCTCCCCCACTTTCGCCCCCTCCCCTCTGCTGGTGTGGCCGCATCTCCTCGCCCTCCAGCCACGATGTCTACTCCACTACCTTTCATGCCTCTGCTCATTTTTCTTAGTCACTCTGTAAGTGCTTTTGACCCTTCTCCCTTTCCTACCTTCCCTTCTTGGTGTCTCGATGCCCATTTCCTCACACCACCCCGACTTCTTTGTCTCTTCCTTTCCTTTCGGGATTCCTCCATTCTTTTCCCCTTCCATTTCCTTCCTTTCTCCACCCCCTTCTCCGAATTTACCCTTATTCTCCCCTTTTCCCCTTGCCTTCCGTGCCCTCCAGACCCTGGCATTTCCACTCCCTCCATACCTAGCTCCCGTTCTTTTTTAACCGGAGTTGCTCGATGCCAACCAAGCCTTCCTCAAACCTCTGGGGCCCCACATTTCAAATCTTTTGTTTCCTTTTCTTCATCCCCCCCCCATCCCCCGACCTATACCAATTACCCCCCACACAAACCTCGAGACACAACCTGCCTGACCTGCTTCCTGTTGTATGGGACACACCGGAGGTCATCCTAATGCCAATCTGTGTAAGCTATTTGACCCAACGGAAAATGCTTCCTGGGACGGCTCTGGGGACTACTAAACCCTATTTTCCCTAATCACAGGTTGCAAATCTTGTTAATCTTGTACTTTGTGGAAAGGCCCCAAACATTTTAAAATTATTAAATTAAAGACAATTTTTTTTTCGTAAGGACTGGGTAGTGAACTTTTGTTCTGCTACTCAGATTAAGTATTATTTTAAAACAGGTGGTTGGTGATGCAGTATAGTATTTGCATATTTTTCTTTCAGTTCTTCCTTGACTGCCCAGAGAGTATAGATACTAACACTAATATCTGGTTTGTGTGTGTGTTAAGGTTGCCTATACTAGGGAGGAATTGTTTGGGGTAAACAGATGGTGGAAGGTGTATATGTCTACTGGTAGGAAGAATGGCAAATAGAAGGGAACAGCTATCTTCCCTCTGGTCTTTCAGGACAGTTTTCCCCAGAGATTTGGGAGGCAGGAATCAGCCCTGACATAATAATAATTAGATTGTATATTATGCTTTAAAGGTACATTTTATCTCCTTTGAACTTTAAAACAACATTGAGGTGGTACTATAGGTGTTATTCCCATTTTACAGAGAAGGAAACCGAGGGTTAAGAATAATAAGCAGGCTACAAACCCAAATTTTCACCTGTCCAAGTCCAGAAAGCAGTCTATACCATTCTGACAAAAGAGTCATCTCACTGATCAATGAATCAGCTTCAAAGCTGTCATGTTCTCCATTTTCCAGGACTTTCTTTACTCAATTCAGTTCCATTAAATTTGATTGGCATTTATTAAGTGCCTGCTGTGTGCCTGCCACTAAACTAGCTACTGGGGTTACAAAGACAAAAAACAAACTGGTCCCAGACTTCAAGGACCTTGCACTCCCTTACAGGGAAACAATATGTATGTGGAAAATTATGTACAAATATATACAAAGTAATTTGCAGGAGGAATGGCACTTGGCAACTAGAAAGATCCAAAGAGACTTCCCGCAGTAGGTGGCACTGGAGAGGGACTTTGCCAAAAGTTTAGGGGATTCTCTGAGGTTAAAGTTAGGAGGTAGAGCATTCCAGGCATGAAGAACAATCAGTGCTAATACATTAGTCTGGAAGATGAAATGGCATATAGGAGGAGCAGGCCAGTTTTGCTAGAACATAGAACATATAAAGAAGAGGAACATTGTGAGACTTAAAGGCAGAATCACATTAAGAGCCCTTCAATATCACAGGCATTTTTTATTAAGCCATTTCTGTGTAGAAAATCATACATAGTGGAAGATTCCGAGGTTAGTCAGAGACAGCTCTTGTCAAAAAATTTAGAATCCTGTAGGGGTCAAAATAGGTATGCAATTTACAGTCATACTAGTTGCTCCCATTTATAAGACATAATTACACAGCTTTGTCATATGCATTAATCTCATTTGGTCCTCAGAATACCATAGGAAAAAGATAGATCTTGCCAGATGAGGAAACAGAGACTTGGAGAGATTAAATTATATTCCCAGTGTCACCATTCTAGTAAATTATAGAATCAGGATCAGAACTTATTCCAAGTCCAATTTCCTCTTTCTGTAGCATCTGCCATAAGAGAGATCCAAAGTCCTAGTAAGAATCCTACTGAGGTTTGACTCTTGGTTTGTACAGTAGCTTTGTGACCTTGAACAACATTTAGCCTCCTGAGCGTCAGTTTCTTTATCCATTAAATGGGATTATAATACTTGCGCTACCTACCTCACAAATCCTTTTTAGGGAAGCAAAGTGCTTTATATGCACTTGAAGTGCTATATAACATGTGAGCTATTTTTATAATGGTGAGATTGACTTTAGAAGAAGGAATCTCATCCAGTTGGGTGGAATCAGGAAAGTTTTCCAAACTAACAGTTGCCACTTCCTAGATTGGAGAAAGACTTCTTATAGAGCGCTTTAAGATTTGCAAAACAGATTCCTCATATCATATTGTTTTGAATATGAAGGAACTGTCTCAAAGACTTGCCTATTATCACCCAATTCATGAGTATGTGAAGCAGAAGTCAAAGCTTAGACTTTTAACTACAAATCTAGCTTCATCCTAAGAGGAATGGAGCCCCCAGAAAACTGTCGACTTTGAGAGCATAAAAGTTGGGGAAATGATGCCTTGAATTTACATCAGACATTTTAACTTTTCCCCATCCTTCCAAGCACTATTTACAGATAACCCCATTTTCCACTAGTCCCCCAGTTTAGAGGTGAAGAACCCAAAGTATAGAGTGGTTAAATGACTGACCAAAGCACACAATTGGGAGAGCTTGGGCTAGAACTCACTTCTGGGAAGTAAAGGAAATTTAGCAGATCAATTTTTGATGAGCCCAAAGGACTTTGGGAAACTGTTTCTAATTGGAGGAGGAAGGAGGACAAGAATGTGACTCTGGCTCTCAAGAGGTTTGTACTTTTAACATCTAATAAAAGCCAAATGGTATATCCAGGTGTAGATTAAGCATCATCACACTTACAAAAACAGTGGCCAGAAAGAGGGATGGAGGACCACCATCATACTCTTTGGGAATAACACAAAGCAAATATTTATTAAGTACAAGTTACTGGGACCAGTCCTGAGATGGAACAAGATAATAAAGTCTTGAGAAAAAGTAGTCCCTTCCTAGAAGTCTTTTTTCCCTTTCAAATATCATTTTAGCAGGAGTTCTTAACCTGGGATCCGTGAACTCATTTTAAAAATTATTTTGGTACATGCATTTCATTGTAATTGGTTTCCTTTGTAAGCCTCTGTATTTTATTTATTAATTAAAAATTTTTATTTTAGAAAGGGGTCCATTTAAAAAATTATTTTGGTATGTGCATTTTATTATAATTGGTTTCCTTTGTAATCCTCTGTATTTTATTTATTAATTTAAATTTTTTATTTTGAAAAGGGGTCCCTGGACTCCCAAAAGCGTCCATGAAACACATGGGAAAAAGTTTAAAAACCCCTACACTGTAGGATCAGACTATCTCCTAGAGAGAAGAAATTTAGTGACTCCTGGTGTTAATTACAATAACTCACATTTATATAAGCCTTTAAGGTTTACAATACATTTTCTTCACATTCATTTTGCAAGTATTATTGTCCCCATTTTATGAATGAAGAAACTGAGACTCAAAAAGTGACTTGTCTGAGGTCAAACAGCTAATAAATGAGAGATCTAAAATTCAATCCTGGGACCTCCAACTCTAAATATTGTGCTTTTTCAGTTTTAATAAGGAATTTAATTTTAAAAAACAAAGGTTTGGTTGAGTTGTTGGGTTTTTTTTCAGCTACTATGTTTCTCTAGAATGTGCCTGACCCAAAACACTTCTTTTTAATGCTAGTATTATTCAAATGATGCTATATCACTTCAAGATATGGACATGGACCACTTCTATACAAAGGGGGCAGCTAGGTGGTACAGTGGATAGAATGCTGGGTCTGGGATCAGGAAGACTTTTCCTGAGTTCAAATGTAGCCTCAGATACTTACTAGCTGTGTGATCATGGCCAGTCACTTAGCCCTGTGTGCCTCAGTTTCCTCATCTATAAAATAATCTGGGAAAGGAAATGGCAAACTACTCCAGGAGCTTTGCCAAGAAAACCTCAGATGGGGTCATGAAGAGTCAGACATGACTCAGCAACAACAAAAACAAAACTGCATTTAAGTACCTACTACATGTACGACATTGTGCTAGATACTAGAGATAAAAAGGCAAAAATGAAAGTCTCTGTCCCCAAGTCCCTTCCCCCAGTGAATACAAGGACAAGACAAGTAAATACAAAGTAATTTGTGGAGGGATAGAACATTAACAACTGGAAAAGATCAGGAAAGGAATCTTAGAGAAGATGGCCCTTGAGCTAAGAACCTTGAAGATAAGGATTCCGAGAGGATCCTTCAAGGAAGAGACTTTGGAAAGGAAGGACTGCTGAATTTGAAATCCCAGGACCTGTGTCTGAATGCCACCTCTACTATTTAATACCTGTATAACCTTGGAAAAGTTACTTAGCCTGCTTTTGTTTCCTTAAATGTAAAATAAGGGAGTGGACCTCTAAGATTTCCCCCTCCAGATCGGAATCTGTGATCCTAGGAAAGGAGGATTTGAGGCATAGCCTTGCAGGCATGGCGGAATAGCCTGTGCAAATGAGTGGAGGTTACGGAAGATATGTCAAGTTTGAGAAACAGATAGTAGTTCCAATTTGTCTGGAACCTTGAATGAGTGAAGGGTATAATGCTATGAAATAAGTCTGAAAAGGTAGCCAGATTTGTGTAGGCCTTAAATATCACAGTGAGAAGCTCGCATTTTATTTAAGAAGTCAAAGAAAGCCAGGAATGTTTTTTGATCAGGAGAGGGAACTGTTCCTTTGGGAGATTTATTTTGGTAAAAGTGGAGAAGACGCACCTGAATCTCTGAAGAATCAAAATTGCCAGTGACTGAAGCATGCTGTGGCATATTACTAAGGGTAACCTGCGATGAGTTTCCTCTGATACTGGGCATAAGTATCATCCACAGTAAATGTGCCATTATAAAAGGAGGTAGGCTGGTCACATACTAACAGTGAAGAGAAATAGACAGTTCGAGTGCCCCATTGGTACCTACGGACTGTGAAGTGACCTGGAGGAAGTCCATCAGCACATGGATAGGCGAGATCCTCTATGGAGGATTTCTGAAATGAGAGGGTGTGGATTAACTGTGTTCCACAAAGTTGAGGAAATGTCCATATCAGTGAAATTGGGAATCCATTGAAATGCCTACATATTAATGACTGTAGGTTGAAGATTCACACAGAATCTTTCATTCTTATATACTCTTCATAGGCATCTAGGCATCACCTGATATGGATTTAGGATTATTTATAGACGTGATCCCCTATAAATTTGTTGCAGTTACTGCCATGGTTCTACAGTAACACTATCAATTACTAACAAACCACATAGTAAATTAGGGAAACCCCTTTGAGACATAACTGAACCAATCACCCTTTAAAAGTGTGTGTATGTATACACACATATATATCTATATGTGCACATGCAAAACCATACACATATATAAATGCATAAGTATTTAGTATACATATATATATACATATATATACTTAACATTTATCTTGTTTTTATGTCACTTGTTTTCGTGTGTGTGTGTGTGTGTATCCTGTCACTCTCACCCAAGGAGACTTCCCTAGTAAGAAGGAAGGAAAGAAGGAAGGAAAGGAGGAAGGAAAGAAGGAAGGAAAGGAGGAAGGAAAGAAGGAAGGAAGGAAAGAAGGAAGGAAAGAAAGCATTTCAGCAAAACTAATCAACACATAACTAAGTCTGAAAGTACACACTCTCCGTTGTTCACCTCTGAAAAGAAGGAAGTACATTTTCTCATTTCTTCTTCAGGGCAAACTTGGTTGCTCTAATTAGACAGCATTCAGGGTTTTGTTGTTGTTGTTGCTCCTTCCATTTATATTGCAGTTATGGTGAATGTTGCTTTCCTGATTCTGTTTACTTTACTTTGTATCAGTTCATATAAGCATTCCCATGCTTCTTAATAGCCCTCATTTTCATAATTTCTTATGGTGCAATAATATTTCATTGTATTCGTTTACTATAATTTATTTAACCTTCTTCCAATTGATGCAATTGCCCATTAAAAACCATACCAACTTAGCTCCTGTAACATCCTGAACAGGTCCAAATCTGAGCATCACATTTTCATAATGTCATTGAAAACTGGAACTCATACAGAGGTAAGCAACCAGTATGATGAAGGCTTTATAGACTATGCCATGTGAGGATAGGTTTAACATACATTGAGGTGCTTATATGGAAGAAGAGAAGACTTGTGGGGGGTGGAGGACGTGGAGAGACATAATGGCCATCTTCAAGTATTTGAAAGGCTGCTATGTTGAAGAATGGTTAGACTTGTTATGCCTGTCCCAGGGGGCAGGACTATGAACTATAGGTAGAAGTTACAGAGAAGCATATTTCGGACTAATAAAAGAAAAAACTCTTAATAATTTAAGACAGTTATAGCTGTCACAAAGCAGAGCAGACTACCTAGAAAATTAGGAGGTTCCCCACCATCTGAGACCTTAAAGGTTGAATGACTATTTGTGATGCATACTGTAGAAGGGATTTCTGTCCAGGTATCACCAGGACTGGTGATCTGTTTCATCAGCAACTTGTGCTTCCTGCAGAACTGTCTCTGAGAGGGAGGTGAGGAGCATGGCCATTCTCAGGTAAATGACTCAGCATCTTCCTCCTCATTCTCCCTCAGTCCACATAACCGAATAATTGCCAAATCATGCTATTTCTACTGCCACAACCTCTCTCCCATCTGACTCCTTCTCTCTAACTCAGTCTCTTGCCTAGAGTATTCCAGCAGTCTCCTGTTGTTCGATTGTGTTTGACTCTTCATGATCCATTTGGGGTTTTCTTGGCGAAGATTTTGGAGTGGTTTGCATTTCCTATTCCAGCTCATTTTACAGATGAGGAAACTGAGTGAAGTGACTTGCCTAGGGTCACACAGCTAGTAAGTGTCTGAGGCTGAATTTGAACTCAGGTCTTCCTGACTCCAGGCCCTATGCTCTATCCACTATGCCACCTAGCTACCCCACAGCCTCTTACTTGACCCCTATGCCTCAAATTTCTCACCTCTCTAGTCTATCCATGTCTGTGCCAAAGGGATTTTCCTTAAGTGCTGTTCTGACCATGGCACTTTCCTAGTCAATCACCTCTTACCCACAATCAATTCTAGTGATTTCTTATTTTCTCTGTGATAAAATATAAAATCTTCCATTTAGCTTTTAAAACTCACCATCACAACCTGACCCCAAACTGTCTTTCCAGACTCACTGTACATTGTTCTTTTCTGGTTCCCCCTCCCTCCAACCCCAACAATCTAGCCAAACTAGGCATCTTCCCTCTCTCCCTTTGTACTAGCAGTACTGAATCCCTGAAATATACTCCCTGCTCACCGCCACCTCTCCTTCCTTCTTCAAAACACAACTCAAGCACTACCTTTTACAGCAGTGGTTCTCAACCTTCCTAATGCCGCGACCCTTTCATACTCGTATGTGGGCCTATCTGCATGTGGGCAGACCCGCCTGGAGATGGAGAGAAGAGCAGTGTCTTGGTTCCTAAGACCATCGGAAATATGTGTTTTCCAATGGTCTTAGGAGACCCCTCTGTCCCCTGTGAAAGGGTCAGTCGACCCCCAAAGGGGTCACGACCCACAGGTTGAGAACTGCTGTTCTACAGGAAGACTTTTCTGATTTCAACTATATAATGCCCTCCCTTCTTTAACTACCTTGTATTTATTTGTGTGTGTGTGTGTGTGTGTGTGTGTGTGTGTGTGTGTGAGAGAGAGTATCAATAAACATTTATTAAGCACCCACCATATGCCTGGCACTGTGGTAAGTGCAAAAAGAGACCAAAAAACCCCAAATAATCTCTGCCCTCAAGGAGCTTACAGTCTAATGGAGGAGACGACATGCAAGCAAAAAGCAAACATATACAGCAAGCTGTATACAGACCAAATTGGAAATACTTGTCAGAGGAAAGGCACTGGGAATTAAGAGGAGTTGGGGAAAAGCTTCTTACAGAAGGATTTTAGTTGGGCTTAAATTAGGAAAACCAGAGGGGCCAGTCAGTAATCAGAGCAGAGGAGGCATGGGGGACAGCCAGAGAAAATGCCCGGAGCCAAGAAATATTTGTGGAACACCCAGGAAGCCAATGTCATTAGATCCAAGAGTATGTGCTGGGGAGTAACATGTAAAACAAGGGTTAGTACGGACCAGGTTATGAAGCATTTTGGATACCAAATAGAGCATTTTGTATTTGCTCCTGGAGGCAATAAGAGATGGACTGGAGTGGATATACACAAACTCACTCTCTCTTCTCTCTCTCTCTCTCTCTGTCTCTCTCTCTTTGTCTCTGTCTCTGTCTCTGTCTCTCATTGTTTCCCTGTTGGAATGTAAGCTCCTTGTGATCCCTAATGAGTAGGGACTGTTTCTTTATCTTGGTATCCTCAGGACCTAGCACAGTGCTGCCTGTCATATAGTAGGTGCCTAATCAATATTTAATTGATTGATCTGCCCCATGTTCTCACAGAGAAAACTGGAACCAGGGAAATGGGTGGATCTATAAATGGGAGGGGGAAAATGATTCATGTTTACATAGCAATTTAAGGTTTACAAAGTATTGTCCTCACAATAACCCTGTGGGATAAGTAATGTATTACTCCCTCCATTGTTCAGATGAGGGAGCTGAGGCTCCAGAGAAGGGAAGTAAGTTACCTGGGGTTACACAGCTGTTGGAGCCTATGCTTGAATCCAAGTCTTTTGGTTCTAAGACAAAGGCTAGATCTCCTTATAGGCCAAGCTCCTGGGCTACTGTGGAGTAATTCCTCCTGAGTCATAGTGTGTGACTCAGCAGCAAACCATTCTAATTCCCTGATCTTATGCTTCATTCCTCTCTGTTTCTTTCTCCCAACATTGACCCTTATCCTTCCTAAGGATTCCAAAATCTTTAACTGTGGTGAAGTTAGAAAGTTACGTCTAAGTCAAGGTTGTGGCACATACCTGAAGTCCCTACTTCCTGCAGAGGCTGACTGATGGACTGCTTGAGCTTGGGAGTTCTGAGTAGTAAAGCTGACTAGATATCCACATTAAGCCTGGCACCAACAGAGGAACCCCCCCCCTCCCCCAGCAATGAGGGGCCACTGAACACAGGAGGTAAAAGCTTCCAGGATGATTAACCATGGAACAGGTGTGTGAACGGCTTTGGCACTCCAAGTTTAGGTGAGATAGGGAGACCCAGTCTCAAAAAAGGAAGGAAGGAAGGAAGGAAGAAAGAAAAATAGCAAGAAAGAAAGAGAGAGAGAGAAAGAGAGAGAGAAAAAGAGAGAAAGAGAGGAAGGAAAGAAGGAAGGAAGGAAGGAAGAAAAATAGCAAGAAAGAGAGAGAGAGAAAAAGAGAGAAAGGGAGGAAGGGAGGGAGGAAAGAAAGAAGGAAGGAAGTGAAGAAGGAGAGGGGAGAGGAGGACAGGGAAAGGAAGGGAAAAAGAAAGTTAGGTTTGCCTCTCCCTTAGGGTCACCTCCAAGGTGCTGACTTCAGTCTCCCAAATCTCAAATAGCTCTATCCCTGGTTACCTTAGAGACCATCTTTCTTCCATCACACTCCAGCAGCTCAGACATCTGAATAGCAGGGAAGGTGACAAGAAGGTTTGCAAGAGGAAATGTGTGAAAGGGAACCAGTTTTAGATCGAAGGCTAATATTTTGGGAAGTTAGGTGATTTCCATTCTTTTCCGGCCCCACTAAGAAACCATCCCAAGATCCAACGTGAAAAGGGATAAAGGTGGGACTACAATGGGAAAAAATAAAGAAATGTCCAAATCCTATGTAGAACCAAAGTTCTTTTGAATTACGTTCATGGCCATTCTTATACTTTGAGGCAGTGTAGCTTGATCAAAAATAGGTCATGGCAGACTAACCTTATTTCCTTTTTTTTTTAAACATGGGAATGCAATACATAGTTTACCTAGATTTTAGCAAAGCTTTTGTAAAATCAGTTCTTTCTTTTAAAAATTTATTTATTTATTTATTTATTCATAATATTCATTAGTTTTCAACATTCACTTCCATAAGATTTTGAGTTCTAAATTTTCTCCCCACCCTTCCCCTCACCCCTCCCCAATAGGGTATGCAATCTGATATAGGCTGTACATATACATTCATATTAAACATATGTTCACATTAGTCATGTTGTAAAGAAGAATTAGAACCAGTGGGAGAAACCACAAGAAAAAAGAAACAAAACAAAAAAAAAAGAGAGTGCAAATAGTATGCTTCGATCTATATTCAGACTCCATAGTTCTTTTCTGGATGTGGACAGCACTTTCTATCACGAGTCTTTTGGAGTTGTCTTAGATCCTTGTGTTGCTGAGAAGAGCCAAGTCTATTAAAGTTAATCATCACATAATGTTACTGTTATTGGAGACAATGTTTTCCTGGTTCTGCTTATTTCACTTAGCAGTTCATGTAAGTCTTTCCAGGTTTTTCTGAAGCCTGTCTGCTCATCATTTCTTATGGAACAATAGTATTTTATCACATTCATATACCACAACTAGTTCAGTCATTCCCTGATTGATGGGCATCCTCTCAATGTCCAATTCTTGGCCAACACAGAAAGATTTGCTATAAATCTTTTTGCAGATGTGACTTCTTTTCCTGTTTTTATGATCTCTCTGGGATACATACCTAAAAGTGGTATTGCTGAGTCAAATGGTATGCACAGTTTTATAGCCCTTTGGGCTAGCTACAAACTGTTCTCCAGAATGGTTGGATCAGTTCACAACTCCACCATTTTCCTATTTTGTCATGTTAACCAATCTGAGGGGTATGATGTGGTATCTCAGAGTTGTTTTGATTTGCATTTCTCTAATCAATAGTGATTTAGAGCATTTTTTTCATATGACTATAGCTTTAATTCATTCATCTAAAAACTACCTGTTCATATCCTCTGACCAATTAGGAAATGACTTGTATTCTCATAAATTTGACTCGGTTCTCTATATGTTTTAGAAATGAGGCCTTTATCATAGACATTGGTTATAAAAATTGTTTCCCAGTTTTCTGTTTCCCTTCTAATCTTGGTTTAGCAAACCTTTTGATAAAGTCTTTCCTGCTATTCTTATGGACAAAATGGAGAGATGTGGCCTAGACAATTCAATTAGGTAGATTCAAAATTGGTAAAATGACTGGGCCCAAACAATAATCAGTAATGGTTCCATTTCAGCTTGGCAAGAAACAAGGGCTCAATGCTTGTCCCTGTGTTTTTAAACATTTTCACTGATGACGTGTTCACTAAATTTGTAGATGACACAAAGTTAGGAGGGAGAATCAACGTGCTAGATATAAACATTAGGATCCAAAAAGATCTTGCTAGGTTAAAACATTATGTTAAAGTAAATAGATGAAGTTTAAAAGGGATAAATGTCAAGTCTTCTGTTGTTCATTCACATCCAATTCTTTGTGACCCCATGGACTACAGTACACCAATACTTTCCTTGGGGTTTTCTTGGCAAAGATACTAGAGAGGTTTGCCATTTCCTTTTCTCTGATTAAGAGAAAATTTAATTAATTTTCTGATTAAGGCAAACAAAGGTTAAGTCACTTGCCTAGGGACATACAGTTAATAAGTGTCTGAGGCCAGATTTGAACTCAGGTCTAGGCTAACTCTAGGCCCCATGTTGTATTCACTGTGCTACCTCCCTCCCTCCAAGTAGAAAGTCTTCTACATGGGTTCAGAAATTTTTTTGACAAGTACAAGTTGGGGGAGGCATAGTTAATTTATATTCTTTCTGAAAAAGATGCTGTAGTTTTAGTTCAATTGCAAACTCAATGAGTCAAATGTATAATACAACTACAAAAAAATTCACTCTTGGGCTCCATTAACAAAAGGCACAGTTTCTAAGAATAGGGAATTAATAGTTCCAATGCACTCTTCCCTAGTAAGACCATATCAGGAATATTGTAATCAGTTATGGTCACCACATCTTGGGAAAAGCATTGGCAATCTGGAGACCGTTTAGAGCAGTGGTTCTCAACCTTCCTGATGTCGCCCTCTAATACTCGTATGTGGGCGTATCTGCATGTGGGTGGACCGCCTGGAGATGGATAGAGGAGCGGTATCTCAGTTCCTAAGACCATCAGAAATATGTGTTTTCTGATGGTCTTAGGTGTCCCCCGTGAAAGGGTCTTTCGACCCCCAAAGGGTTGTGACCCACAAGTTGAGAACTGCTGGTTTAGAGAAAGCTAATCATTCAGAGTAGCAAAAGGCCTCATGACAGATCATGACATATAAGTATTATTTGAAGAGACTGGATATATTTAATCTGGAAAAGAGAAGACTTAGAGGTGACATGATAAGAGTCTTCAAGTATAGAAATGACTGTCATATGGAAAAGGGACTAGAGTTGATTAATTTTGCCCTCCATGGCAGAACTAAAAACAAACTTAGGCTTAATGTAAGGAAGAGATTCCAAACAGTTTGAGTTATCCCAAAGTAGAATGGGGTGCCTTAGAAGCTATTGTAGATGTCTTCATGGACTCTTTGCCCAGTATGGATTGGACTAGATGCTTGCCAAAGCAGTACCTACTGATTCCAGAATACTTTGATGGATAAGTGTCCTTACCAGATTTCTGGTTCTTGGGTTCACCTTCACTGGTATAAATGACAGTCCATCCATGCCTTCAATTCCTGTTCAAATCTTGTCCATGTGTTTTCATGAATTCTCTATGAAGAGAAAAGTTGGGGGGGGGGGGGCGGAGCCAAGATGGCGGCATAGCAGCAGCAACATATCGCAGCTCTCACATAGCCACCCCAAAATACCCATAAAACAGGACTCTAAACCAATCCTAGAACTCCAAAACGCATACAAAGATACTTCCCACTAAAGTCAGCTTGGCTACAAGGAACCATATCATCACTGCGAACTGAAACCAGCCTGCCCTGAAGCCGGGGCTGTGCCCCGGGATCGACTGGATGGGAGGAGTGGAGGAGCCTCTCAGGTGAGCAGATTAGCAGCAGCTGTGAGTGGGAATTGCAAAAGGGGGAGATAAGCAGTCCTGCGAAAGGCCTCCAGAGCGGAAAAGCGAAAGGCAAAGGTTTTGCACCCGCCTCTGCTTTGTAGCTTCCCGCCCGCAGCCTGCAGACAGCAGGGGGACTTAGCGATTGTTTTCAGGCCAGTGCTCTCGCGTTGAGCGGCCTGGATCCGGATTGCCATCTTGGGCCTCCGTCTTGGAGTCTTTATTATCCAGTTAGCCGGAAGTATTTAGGAAGACTCCCACCATC
>CM053584.1:128558913-128585456 GCA_028627135.1 Pseudochirops cupreus
CAAAGCAAAAGGAGTTCGCAAGGGCAGCCACTGCCTCTGACGCCGCTTCCAGTCAGCACAGCGCGGAGACTAGCTTGGTTCCGGCGTTCTCTTGCTCCACCCCTTCCTGCTATGTCAGCAAGCTCAAGGGGCGTGGAAGATCTTCAAATCCCAGTATCGTTACAGTGTGTGTATGTGTGTACACATATGTATGTATACACACATGTACATATACATACATCTATATGTAATTTGCTAAGTCTCTGCTTTTAAAAATCTTATTTTATTTGTTATTGTTATTTTAGTCTCACTTTTTTGATGCAGTTCAGATAGAAATAATCTGAAGTCACATATCTGTCTTGCTATTATTTTTGTGAATTCTGCAGACTAGTTCTGCAGACTAAATGTGCAAGTAGATAAAATGGTGGATTTTTGTAATTGATTAAGAGTATTAGGATGTAAACGTCTATAGATTCAGTAAAAGCAAAAGGGACAATTTTTGGGACAATTCTAGTAACAGACAGGATGACAGAGATGACATTAAATATAGCCTATTCCCACAGAGTTTTAATTTCTTCCACTAGTTCTCTGTATTTTGAAAGTTCATTGCACAAGTTTTGTCTGTAATGATGCTCCAATTGCAGTGTAGTCATTTGTTTCTTTATAAAGGATTTAGAGCTGGTGGCTGGTTCTGGATACCTGATTGAATCTTTCTAGGCTGTAAAGTAGGTACTAATTTTTTACTGCAGTGATATGTTGCACAGTTTCTGACATTTCCTTGCATAATCTGCTTCAGTCAGTTAGTCTTTAAAGACAGGAGATGCTGGATTTAACTAGCTCTCTACACTGGTTGTTGTTTTCAGCATGAGCATGAGCAGAACTTACTACAATCAGGGCTTGTTTTTATTGATTCTTTAGATTTAAGAAAGTGAGGGGAAAATGTTAATTTTATATCTATATGTATGTGCATATATATATATTTTGCTTTTTGGAGGGGGGAAGGCAGGGCAATTGGGGTTAAGTGACTTGCCCAAGGTCACATGGATGGTAAGTATTAAATTTCTGAGGCTGAATTTGAACTCAGGTCCTCCTGACTCCAGGGCTGGTGTTCTATTAACTGTGCCACTTAACTGCCCCAAATGTTTTTTTTAATTAAAAAATTTTTTTTTGCTTTTTGGAGGGCAGTTGGGCTTAAGTGACTTGCCCACAGTCACACAGCTAGTAAGTGTGTCAAGTGTCTGAGGCAGAATTTGAACTCAGGTCCTCCTGACTCCAGGGCTAGTGCTTTATTCACTACACCACCTAGCCACCCCTTCCCAAATGTTAATAATATTAAAAAAAAGTGTATTGTGCATTTTCAGAGAGCTGATTGTTAAACATTTACCAGCACACCCCTACCTAAGGCTAACTTTTGTAATTTCAAATATCATCGACCTGATTCTGAATCACTCTAATAAGCCCCTCTATATTCTTATGATTTAATCATATATTCGCTGCTTTACCCACATCTTGTTGAGTTAATGTGAATGTTTGCCTTGGAGTACCTTTTGATTCTGCTCTTGGATCCTCACCATTTCCTTGACTCTTTTTGGTGATAAACGCATTTCAGTTATATTCAACAAATCTGGTGACATGTAACGGCGGTCTGCCTTTGTGATTGCTTTGTGCAATGAAGTATATTTATTGCAAGCATTGTTTCTGTAAACTTTTTAACCTGTTTATTATCATATATTCAGAAAACCTCTATCAGTCCTTTTTCTTTTTTGTGATGAGGTAGTCTTTCATTAACGCTATGAGTTTTTGTTTGCAAATCTTTTAGATCCATTTTACTGTGCCAGAAGTCTATATTAAGGCTGTTATTGCATGGGTGTTAATTGCTCCAAAAATGATCTTTACTTAAGCTTTGAATTTAGGATGCCAGTAAGTCTTAACATACAGATGCAGCTTAGGTAACCCAGTGGATAGAGCATTGGGCTTGGAGTCCGGAAGACCAGAGTTCAAATCCTGCCTCAGAAACTTATTAGCTGTGTGACTCTGGGAAAGTCACTTAACCTCTGCTTGCCTCAATTTCCTTAACTGTAAGATTGTTAAAAATAGCATCCACCTCCCAGGGTTCTTATAAGGCTTAAGTGAGATAGTGTCTGTAAAGTGTTCAGCACAGCGCCTAACAATAGTGGGAGCTATATAAATATTATTATTATTAATTACATAACCTCAGCTTTTCCTTGTCAGCCTTATGCTTGATGTGAGTGCTTTCTTAGTTGCCAAACCCAGTGATCTTTTCTCAGTTCTTATTCTCTCTACAGCCTTTGACACTACTGATCACTCTCTCCTTCTTGAATACTCTCTTCTCTCTAGTTTTTGGGGCCATTCTCCCCAGGTTCTCCTCTTCCCTGTCTGATTGTTCCTTCTTAGTCTCCTTTGCTAGATCCTCGCCCAGGTCATGCTCTCTAACCGTAGGTGTCTCTGCAGGTGTCTGTCTTGACCCGTCTTTTTTCTCCCTTTATACTATTACACCAGGTGATTTAACAGCTCCCATGGATTTAATTGCCATGTCTTTGCTGAAAATTCTCAGATCTGTTTATCCTGTCCCAACCTCTTCACTGATCTCTAATCTCCCATCTCAGTACTTCTTCAGACTTCTCAAACTGAATATCCAGTAGACATCTTAAACTCCCATGTCCAAAACAATTCTCTTTCTCCCAAGCCTTCCTCTGCTCATCTCTTCTGTATTATTGTAGTGAGTAACATCACCCTCCTAATTCCTCAGGATTGCAATCTAGGGGCTATCCTCAGCTTTTCACTATCAACCCCATATTCAGTCTGTTGCCAAGGCCTGTTTTGTTTTTGTTGTTGTTGTTGTTTTGCTTTTTGGAGGGCAATTGGGGTTAAGTGACTTGCCCAAAGTCACACTGCTAGTAAGTGTGTCAAGTGTCTGAGACTGGATTTGAACTCAGGTCCTCCTGACCCCAGGGCCAGTGCTCTATTCACTGTGCCACCTAGCCGCTCTGACCAAGGCCTGTTTTTGACACTGCTACCACTTTAATGCAGGCCTTCATCACCTCACGCCAGGACTATTGGAATAGTAGGTCTGACTGCTTCAGGTCTTTCCCTACTCCAGTCTGTCCTTCATTCAGTCATCAATGGTTTTCCTAAAGCACAAGTCTGACCATGTTCACTCCCCTACTCAGTAAAACTCCAGTGGTTCCCAGTTGCCTATAGGATCAAATACAAAATGCTCTTTTGGGCATTGAAAGCCTTTCATAATCTAGCCACTCCTACCTTTCCAGTCTTTTTACATCTTATTCTCCAACATGTACTTTTTAATCCTGTGACACTGGACTCCTGGCTGTTCGATGAACAAAACACTCCATCTCTTGGCACTGGGCATTTTTTGGGGGATGTCTCCCATGCCCGTAATATGGTCCCTCCTCAAACTCTGCTTGCTGACTTCTCTGACTTTTTTAAATTGCCAATTAAAATGCTATTTTCCTTACTGGAAACCTTTCCCAACCCCTGTTTATTCTAGTCCATTCATTGTGCTAGTTATTTCCTATTTATTGTGTATATAGCTTGCTCATATTTGTCTCTGACTCTTTATTGTGCATTATGAATTTTATACTCATTGAGGCCAAATGATATCTTTGAGGTCTTTTGGAGAAGATTTCCCTGAGATTAGATAGCTGCTTAGTGTGTTTTTTTCCTTTTTTCTTTTTCTTTTTTTTTTTTTTGGAGGAGGGAAGGCAGGGTAATTGTGGTTAAGTGACTTGCCCAAGGTCACACGGCTAATAAGTTTGTTAAGTGTCTGAGGCTGAATTTGAACTCAGGTCCTCCCGACTCCAGGGCTGGTGTTCTATTCACTGCACCACCTAGCCGCTCCTTCTCAACAGTTTTTGTACATGAGTGTGTTTTTCCGCAGTCATATAACTCTGTAGTGCATGGATGTCAAGTGTTTAATCCGATGTTTTTGGTATGATTCCCTCTGACTTAAAAGCCACACTCACTTCTGTTCAGGAGTGATAGGTTTAAGGGCAGACAGGCTTATTAGTTCATCTACCTGGAAGATGTTACATTTTAAACAGTTTAAATAGGGAATAGTTCTCCATCTGGGATCCGATGTACTCTAGTGTTCTCGCTGTGCTCGTATCTATTTTATATACTTGCAGTACAATAATTAAGCCTTAGGTGTGGAACTGAGACATTGCAGCCGTCATTAAAGGTAGTATAGGTTAAGATGCCTTCATGGGACTTATGAATTGATAATGAATTGTTTTCTTTTGAATTTAAAATTTTTTATTTATTGCTCGTTTCAAATATTTATAGTTGTGCAAAACAAATTCCCACATTAGCCATGTACAAAAAATGTTTAACAAAAAAGGAAAAGAACATGTGCCTTGATCTGCATTCTGAATGTATCACTTCTCTATCTGAAAGTGGACTGTGTATTTCATCTTTAGTCCTTTGGAATTAGAATTGATCATTGTGTTCAGAGTCTCTAAATCTTTTCAGAGTGGATTGTCCTTATAACTTGTTATTATTTTAAAATTAGTCTCGTTCTGCTGACTTAACTCCGTATTCTTTTTTCCAGGTTTTTCTGAAAACGTCCCCTTCCTTCATCTTTTCTTGTAGCACAATAGTATTCCAGCACATTCATATACCATAACTTGTCCAGCCATTCCCCAATTGATGGGCATCCCCTCAGTTTCCAATTCTTTGCTAACACAGAGCCTTTTTGTCTCTGACTCTTTATTGTGCATTATGAATTTTATACTCGTTGAGGACCTTTTCCTCTTTCTTTGATTTCTTTAAGAGTATAGAACTAATAGTGGTATCTCTGGGTTAAGTGGCATACATAGTTTACTAGCTTTTGGGGTATAGTTCTGAATTGCTTTCCAGAATTGTTTGACCAGTTTACAGCTTCACTAATAGTACATCAAAGAACTTGTTTTCCTGAAGCCCCTTCAGCATCCATCACTTTCCTTTTTTTGTTTTTTTGCCAGTTTAGCCGATCAGATTGCTGTGAGGTGGTACCTCAGAGTTGTTCCAATTTGTATTTCTTTAATTATTAGTACTTTAGAGCATTTTTCTCATATGATTATTGATAGGTTGGATTTCCTCCTCTGAAAACTGCCTGTTTTTATCTTTTGACCATTTAACAGTTGGGGAATGCTTCTTATTATGAATTTGACTCAGTTGCCTATGTATCTTAGAAATGAGATCTTTATCAGAGAAACTGGATTTAAATATTTTTCAATTTCCTGTTTCTCTTCTAATTTTAGTTCCATTGGTTTTGTTTGTACAAAAACTTTTACATTTTATGTAATCAAAATTTTCTATTTTACTTCTTATGCATCTCTCTGTCTCTTGTTTGGTCATAAACTTTTCCCCTGTCTATAGATCTGAAATTTCTTCCATGCTTCTCTAATTTGCTTATGATGTCACCCTTGATGCCTAAATCGTGTGCCCATTTGGAACTTGGTTTATAGTGTGGGGTGTTGATCTACACCTAGTTTTTGCTGTATAGTGTTGTTGTTTTCCCAACAGTTTTTTTTCTTTATTTTTTTTTTTGCTTTTTGGAGGGGGAAGGGAAGGGCAATTGGAGTTAAGTGACTTGCCCAAGGTCACACGGCTAGTAAGTATTAAGTGTCTGAGGCTGGATTTGAACTCAAGTCCTCCTGACTCCAGGGCTGGTGCTGTATTCACTGCACCACCCACCTGCCGCTTCTCAACAGTTTTTGCACGTTTGTGAGTTTTTGCCCTAATAGCTGGGATCTTTGAGTATGTCAGACTTTAGGATACTGTGTACTCGTGCAGGCCTGAGTCCTAATCTGTTCTATTCCAGTACCAAATTGTTTTGACAGTTACAGTTTGAGATCAGGTACTGCTTGGGGGTACCCCCCCTTCTTTCTCTCCCCTCGCTACCCTTGATGACCTTCCAGATGAATTTTGTTTTTATTTTTTTCTCCATGAAGCAGTCCTTTTGTAGTTTGTACGTGCGTGAATCCGGGCAGCGGCGTCGTTTTCCTGGGCTTGGCCCCCCAGCGAGCACTTGGTATTTTCCCAGCTAGTTAGATCTGCCTGTATTTGTTTAAAAACTGTTTTCTAATTGCGTTCATAAAGATCTTATGTGCGTCTCACTAGGTAGACTTCTAAGTGTTTTATACAATCTACAGTTGATTTTAAATGAAATTTCTCTTTCTCTTGGATTTTGTTGGTAATACATATAAATACTGATGATTTGTGTGGGTTTATTTTCTATGTTGCAATTTTGCTGAAGTTGTTTTAATTGTTTCAATTAATATTAGTTGCTTTTCCAGGGTTTTTAAAAGTAAACTTTCATATCATTTGCAAAAAGTAACAGTTTTGTTTCCTGTTTTCATTTCCTTTTATTGACTTACTGCTCAAGCTAGCATTTCTAGTATAATGTTGAATAGTAATGGTGGTGATTCACTCCAGTCTCTTTGGAAAGGCTTCTGGCTTGTCCTGTTATAGTTAATGTTGGCTCTTGGTTTTAAATAGATGTGATTTATCATTTTAAGGAAAGCTCCATTTATTCCTGTGCTCTCGAGTGATTCTAACAGGAATGAGTTCTGTATTTTGTGAAATTTTTTTTATCTGCATTTGTTGAAATAGTTATGATTTTTGTTTTTGTTACTAGTAGTATGGTTAGTTATGCTTATGGTTTTCCTATTATCAAACCATCCCTGAATTCCTGATATAAATCCAGCTTGGTTATCCTATGATCTTGGGGATAAATAATTGTAATCTCTTTGCTAGTATTTTATTTAAATTTTTTTTTATTCATTAGGGAAATCGATCTATTGTTTTCTCAGTTTTTGCTCTCCCTGGCTTAGATAGCAAGACTGTATTTGTGTCATAGAAAGAATTCTTTACCTATTTTCCAAAATAGTTTATGTAGTATTGGAATTAATTATTCTTTAAATGCTTGGTAGTATTCACTTGTATATCTGTCTGTTCCTGGAGATTTTTCCTTTGGGCCTTCATTTATGGATTGTTCAATTTCTTTTTCTAAGGTGGGGTTATTTAGGTATTCTGTTTCTTGTTCTGTTAATCCAGGCAGTTTGTATTTTTTAAAAATACTCATCCATTTCACTTAAATTGTCAGTTTTATTGGCATATAAATATGTGATAAGTTTTTTTTAATGCTTCTCGAACTGTTCAGCATGCCCTTTTTGCTCCTCAGTCAATATGTTGTCTTCTTTTAAGTGCTGATTTGTTGTACATTCATTTTTCAGTCACATCTGACTCTTTGTAACCTCATTTGGGGTTTCCTTGGCAGCGATACTGGAGTGGTTTGCCATTTCCTTCTCCAACTCATTTTACAAGAGGAAACTGAAGCAGAGTTAAGTGACTTGTCCAGAGTCACACAGCTAGTAAATGTCTGAGGATAGATTTGAAATCAGGATGAGGAATCTCGACTCCAGGTTTGGTATACCCCTGTACCACTTTAGCTGTTCTCAAGTATTGATAGGATTTTGGGGGGTTTTGTTGTTGTTGTTATCTACTGCTTTTAGCAATACAAGCCATGAATGCTTTGGATAATATGTTAAACACAAAATTGGTCTGTATTTGGAGGAATCTTTAGTATACTTATTTTGGGTTAATAAATATAGGAAACTTTTGTTGAGAAAAATGGAGTAAGGCTTGTGTCAGAGAGGAAAATGCTAAAGTGTTTGCCAGTAATTCATACATTAATGTGAAATATTTGAGGTAGTAATTATGGATCTTAAGCTGGACCTCTTTCTTTCCAGTTTTACAGAGAAGGTAGAGTTTCTCAACTGCTTTGACATGATTTCTGTCTTTCTTTTCATTATGCTAATGGCACATATGTATTCTGCCTCACATTTGATCTACCTTGAGTTTTCATTGTATTGAATTTCTTTAACCATATAGACAATTGAAAATTTTCCAGGTTTTTCTTCTTTGGTGGGGGTGGGAGTTTCTATCTCTTCACATTTATTTTATTCTGAAGCCTTTATAGCAGAAGTGAACTTTGTTTTCCTTTGTGATACAGTTTTATATTAAGCATTTAAAAATATTTCTCTGATAAGGGGTTTCATCAAACTATAGCCCAAAGGTTCATGACATTAATAATCCTTGCCCTACAGTATAGTTTTTGATTGATACTGAATTTTTTATTTTATTTTTTGTGTTGCTTTAACTCCTTGTATCTCCTTAACCTTTTGGTTTTCTCTTTTAATTATCGATTAAGGGTATCAGGAATTTCTGGTATACTTTTTATTTCTAACTTGTGTTCCACATATTTCTGTTAATTGGTTTATATGGCATTCAGGTTTTGTATTGCACTTAACTGCTAGATAATGATTTAATCTTCCAGTATCTTTCCACAAGTTTGCAGTAATTTTCTCATTTCCCATGGCCATTTCTGCCATGCTCATATTTCGTCTGTCCTTAGGAATATTTCTAGGCAGCTCCATATCACCTCCTAGTTCCTTTAACCATGGCAGCTGTCATTGCATATATTATGGTATACATGTCCTGAAATGCTTTTTGCTGTTGAATGAAACATTGTGGGAGGATGCATTTGTTCATGATGGTTATAGCAGATAAATACTTTTTAAAAACTGTTTTGTTTGATTAGTTATATTCAAAACTCAGTTTAAAAAAAAGAAATTTTTGAAATTACATTCTAATTATTCCCATTTCTTCAAAATCATTTGAGGTATTGACATTATTTTTGGCACCTGCTTCATTTGTAGGTAGCGCTTCTGGACTTTGTGATGTTTAGATTTCTAATGTCTTCAGTTTCTTCAGCATTTCCTTCTTCAGACTTAAATAAATCCTCAGTTGGGGCGGCTAGGTGGTGCAGTGAATGGAGCACCAGCTCTAGAGTCAGAAGGACCTGAGTTCAAATACAGCCTCAGACACTTGACACATTTACTAGCCATGTGACCTTTGGCAAGTCACTTAACCTTAATTGCCCTGTTTTCCCCCCCTCTAAAAAAAAGCAAAATATATATAAACCCTCAGTTTCTACCCTTATTTCATCTAATCTGGGTTTAGGAATTTCTTAGGACTGCTCAGCGTCTGTCTGTAGTACCTTGTAGAGATTTGGATGTTGACAAAAAGTATTGTGAAAGCTCTTGCCTATAACTGGTGTATTTCCATTTTTATTGCATTGTATTATTGGTGCATAATAAACACACTCATACCTTCATGTGTACTTTTGTTTTGCTCGCTTTAGTGGTCAGTACCAACTGTATTGAAATGATGCCTTTCTGGTGGGTAGGATGTTGATATTTCTGATTTTTTAAAATGTATCTTGCTTTCTTGTGGTACCAAAACACAAAGACATTCTATTGTCTCTACTGTTCTCTGTCAAGCCAATGTTCATGAAGATTTTGATCAATCAGCCTACAATGCTCTATTGCCCTATTTCTTAAAATTATAAGAGCAGTTATATCTCATTGGCTAGTGTTTTTACTCAATCAGTGATACTGCTGAAGCCCAGTTGACCAGCATTTTAAATTTCCTGCCGGGACTTAACAGCTACTGTAGCTGTTTTAGCTCACAGAATCACTACTCTGTTTGCCCTGCCTGGGATTTCCATATTTGACCATTTCTTCTGTGATGACATGTATAATAGTTTGGATCTTGAGGGGGCTCATTCATTCATTCAGAGGATGTTTCTAATTACTTTTACTGTTCTGTAAGCTTTTAGCTCTCTGACATTTATGGTTTCCTGATTTTGAGTAAGGTGAATTTTGAGGATACTCTCAAGTGATGTAACTAGGAGCTCATACTCAGATATTTCTCTGTTTCCACAGGACTTTAGAATGTTTAGAGCATTTAACTTTTTCTTCAGGGACAGAACTGTATTTAGGGGACTTCACTAGGTTTCCTATTTATACTTTCCTCAGGCCTAGAGTATTTCCCAGTTATTTACATGGCTTCTAGGCTGCCCCCTGCCAGCCTTGATGGTTCCAGAGCCCATCCCTCCATTGTTCTGTTTGCCCTAGGCTGGCCTCATTCATCTTCCAGATTGAGGACCCTTTGGAGGCTTTCTTCCAAGTGGCTGCTGCTTCAGAGAAAGGACACTCTTGTTCTGGGGTGAGAAGGCTGAAGTGAGTGGAGTAAATAGCTTTGTGAATGCGATCTTGTATGAGGCTGAAACAGTGGGACCTCTAATCCTAGGGAACAGGACAAAAGATGTTACAAGGGTACCAGCCTCTTCATGGGATCAGGGTTTAGGAAAATACATGCAGTTCCTAATGGAGGATGATGATGCATGTCATTCTTTTCATTTGGGCATGAGCTTTGAGATGATTTTGTAGTATTTGGGATGAGTTGCTCTGTGCCATCTACACAGTTACCATCCAATCCTTACTAGCTATATGAAAATTGAACCTACAAATTTGGTGTCAGTACCATCAATAGTTCTTACCAGTTGAACTAATTGAACTCTGAAAATGCCTATATCATTTGGGTTTGGAAATCTGCATTGAATTTTTCTAACTCTGTAGCATGGAGAGAATAACCCTACCTAGCTGGAGTCTGTGAGGAGGATAAGAGTGAGAGACATTACTTTCTCAGAGTCTAAGTAATTGAAAGATTGATGCTAATTTTCATCTCTCTTATCTAAATGTGGTTTGTTTGTTGAGTAAAATATTTTTTTAAAAACAAGTTTGTTGTGGATATCTAATTGCCTAGCTGACGTGCACAGAGAATGCAGAAATGCAGACTTAATTCTGTTAACATTTATTTTAAATTTCAAGGATCTGTGATTTTTGTCAAGTGGGGTTACTTTCTCCACCAGTACAGATCATACATAACTCCTCTCCCACTTATTAGATGACCTACTATATGGTTTTAGAAAGTTGCTATAGCTTAAAAAATTTATCTGAATAAATCATAACTTATTCCAAAGGTAATTGTGTGCATTTTTTTTTTTTTACCTAAGCCTCTACTTCTTCTTTAAGGAGTTTTGGTGATCTCCCTCCATTTATGGGACAATAATATGTGCTGTCCACCGCGTACCTTGGTTGGAGTCTTTAGAAGACAGTTAGTAACTAACTATTCACTGGAGTGCCACGCTGTCAACTTGTTTCCACTTCTGATTTCTCCTTCCAGCTTCCTCTTTGTTCTCTCATCTTATGTTGTTGTCCCCACGGCCTTATTCTCCTTTCTGTACTCTCATCTCATCTTCAACTGCCAAATGAGATAATGTAGAGTGCTTTGCAAACTATAATACACCATTACTACTACTACCACTACCACTACTGCTACTCCTTCTTCTCTTCCTGTTACTTAGCATCTGCAGCAATACCACTTCCTCCATGGTTACCACTATTACCTCCTTTCATGTTGCTGTTATTCAGTTGTATCTGACTCTTTGTGATCCCATATTGGGATTTTCTTGGCAGAGATACTGGTTTGCCGTTTTCTTTAGCTCATTTTACAGATGAGGAAACTGAGGCATAGGTTAAATGACTTGCCCAGGATCACACAACTAGTGAGTGTCTGAAACCAGATTTGAACTCATGAAAATAAGTCTTAGTGACTCCAGGTCTGTCACTCTATCTACTATATCACCAGCTGCCCATCTACCTCTGTTCATAGGACTTCTAAATCATCATTGTCCTCCTTAGCCCCCCCCATCTCTCACTGAAGCTCTGGACTTGAATTTCCAAATGTCTGTTGGGTATCTCTACCTAGACAGCTTGGCATGTCCAAAACTGAATTCATTATTGGAGACAATGTGGTAGAGTAGGAAGATTGCTGAGAATCTGAACTCTAGGGTACCTGAATTCAAATCCTGGCTCATCTTCTTACTGGTTGTGTGACCCCTGAGCCTCAGTTTTCTCATCTGTAAAATGAGTCAAAGGATTTTAAATGACTTCTAAAGTTCCTTTAAGCTCTAAATCTGTGATCCTGAGTTTCTTCAAAAAGCTACTATTTTATGTCCTAACTTTACTATTTTTATTTATGGTACCACCTAACTCCTAGTTATTAAGGCTAGAATCTCACGGTTGTCTCTGACTACTTAATCTCCTACATGGAGTGAGTTGCCAAATTCTGTTTCATTTTGATTCTAAAATATATCTAGATTGGCTCCCACCCTTTCGTTCCAGTTCAGACCCTTATTTCTTGCTTAGACTGTTATAGTAGCTTCTTTAACTGAAAATCCTCCTCTCAGCATAATATTCCTAACAGTAAGAACAGCTTTAAGGTTTACAAAGCAATTTATACACACTATGGGTGGGTTTTTCATTTTACCTTTCCTTTCCTTTTTTTTTTACGATTAGACTTTTTTTTAATAAGAAAAAAATCTGCTTTCTCTCCCCCCTCCTCCCCTAATTGAGGAAGAAAGGAAAAAAAAACCTTGTCACAAACATGTATAGTCAAGTAAAACTAATGTCCACATTGGTTATGTCCAAAAAAAAAGTTTCATTATGCACTCTTTGAGATTTTCATCTGTATCAAGGGCGTAGGATATTTCATCATGAGTCCTCTGGAATTGCCATTGGTTGTTACACTGATTAGAGTTCTTAAGTCTTTCAAGTTCTGTCTTTACAGTATTGTTGTCATTGTATATTGTTCTCTTGGTTTTGTTCACTTTGCTCTGTATCAATTTATCTAAATCTTCCCAGGTTTCTTTGAAACCATCTTCTTCCTCATTTCTTAGAGTACCCTAGTATTCTATCACATTACTTGTCTAGCTATTCTGTAGCTGATTGGCACCCCTCCTCCCCCTAATTCTTTGTCACCACAAAAAAAGCTGCTGTAATTATTTGTACATTCTTAAGAATTTGTTATACTTAAGACTACCCACTCCCTTTTTTAATCCATTTTCCCTCTTTATTTTCCCTTCTTTCTTCTTCCCTTTCTCTCTTGTTTTCTCTCTCTTTGTGCATGTTCTTTCTTCCTTTACTAGTTCTGATGAGGGTAAAGTTTAAATGTTAACACCTCCCACCCCTTCCTCCTTGTTTGTACAGACTTCCGCCTTCCCATTATATGAGATAATTTTTCCAATCTTTCCTCTTCCCCTTTTCTTCCTAGCATATTCCTTTTCCCCTTCCTTTTCCATTATGCTTTTAAAATCATCAAGGTATAACAGAACTACTCCCAGGCCCCCTGTCAGTTAGATCTCCTCTATTAACCCTGATAATGGTAAAGTTCAGAGAGGACACATGAATCATTTCCCCATATTAGAATGTAAACAGTTTGTCCTTGTTTAGTCCCTTGAGCTTGTTTACTCATGTTTCTCTTCTAGGAAGCACTGGTCTTTTTCAGGAAAATTTGGAAGTTCTCAATTTCTTTTGAAGGTCCATTTTTTTCTCCTGTAGAATTGTACTCGATTTTGTTGGGCAAGTTATTCCTGGCTGTCAGTCTATAATCTTTGCCCAAGCTTCCTGCATCTTTATAGTGGTGGCAGTTATAAATTGTATGTGATCCTGATTTTATCTCCTTTGTACTTTTCTTTCTGACTACCTGTAACGGTGGTTCTCAACCTATGGGTCACGACCCATATTTCTGATGGTCTTAGGAACTGAGACACCGCTCCTCTATCTTCAGGCGGGTCCGCCCACATGCAGATACGCCCACATACAAGTATTAAAGGGTGGCGACATTAGGAAGGTTGAGAACCACTGACTTATAATATATAACCTTGAAATTCTGGATTTTGGTTATAATACTTACAAGAGTTTTCCTTTTGGAATTTCTTTTAGGAGGGGACTGATAGATTTTTACTTTGCCCACTGATTCTGAGAGATCTGGTAGTTTTCTGTTATGATTTCTTGAAATAGGGCTAGGCTTAGACACTAAGTGATAGGTGCCACTCCCTATCCTTCAATCAAAAACACCATCATCCTTCCTGTGGTCTTAACTTTGAACTGATCATATTCTAACTCATGTACTTTGTAGCTCTATGACCCTGAGCAAGTCACATACCTTGATGAGTAAAAATGATATTGACCTCACTGGACAGAACTTTTGGGAATAAACACTTTGCAAATCTGAGGTTACTATAGAAATATGAATTATTATAATTTGTGTACTTATTTCATCTTCCCAACTAGATTATGAGTTTGCTGAAGTCAGGGATTTGTTTTTAGTATCTAGGAATGTTTAGGTGCTTAATGAATGCTTCTAAAACTGAAGATGGCTACTTGTGATTCTTCTTTGCATATAAACTTCTTGAGGATAAGAACTTTGTCTTTTAGCTCACTATGTGCAGCTCCCCCACAGGTAGCCTATTTATCCTGCAGACCTCTATGCTCAAGGGGCAGAGGCTCAGAGCTTCAGAGCATCTGTGTTCTTCCCCTTGAAATTACTTTCCAAGAGCATCCCAGCTAAGGTTCTCTCAGGTCTCCCACATCTGCACTCAGGAATCCTTTAACATCTTAAATCATGGGTTTTAAAAATTCTTTCCCAATTTCCCACTTCCCTCTTAATCTTGGTTATAACCAGTGTCTCTGATAAAGGCCTCATTTCTAAAATATACAGGGAATTAAGTCAAATATATAAGAATAGTGGTTATAACCAGTGTTTCTGATAAAGGCCTCATTTCTAAAATATACAGGGAATTAAGTCAAATATATAAGAATACAAGTCATTTCCCAATTGATAAATGGTCAAAGGACATAAACAGGCAATTTTCAGAGGTAGAAATTAAAGATATCTATAAACATATGAAAAAATGCTCTAAATCACTATTGATTCAAGAAATGCAAATCAAAACAACTTTGAGGTACCACATCTCACCAGTCAGATTGGCTAAGATGACAAAACAGGAAAATGACAAATACTGGAGAGGATGTGGAAAAATTGGAACACTAATGCATTGTTGGTGGAGTTGTGAACTGATTCAACCATTTTGGAGAGCAATCTGAAATTATGCCCAAAGGGCTATACATAATTGCATACCCTTTGACCCAGTAATACCGCATCTGGGGTTGTATCCCAAAGAGATCATAGAAGTGGGAGGAAGACACATATGTACAAAAATATTTGTTGCAGCTCTCTTTGTGGTGGCAAAAAACTGGAAATTAAGGGGATGCCCATCAATTGGGAATGGCTAAACAAGTTGTGGTATATGAATGTAATGGAATATTATTGTGTTATAAGAAATGAGGAGGAGATGGACTTCATATTTACCTGGAGAGGTTTATACAAACTGATGCTAAGTGAGAAGAGCAGAACTGGGAAAAATTTGTACACAATCACAGACACATCCTCTGTGTGACGACCAGCTTTGATAAACTGGACTTTTCTCAGCAACGCACAGCTATAAGACAACTCTACAAGTCTCAGGATGGAAGGAGATGTCTACATTCAGAGAAAGATCTAGAAAGAACAGAGTTTAAATGGAGACTGAAGCAATCTACATGCTATTGTTCTTTTTCATGTTTGGTTTTGTTTCTTTTTTCCCATTGTTCACTCCATTGGTTACAACCCTTCTTTACAACCAGACTAATGTCCAGTGTGAAAGTATTTGCAGATCCTATACTTGATTGCATGCCATCATGGGGTAGGGGTGGGGGAGAAAGGGGAGAAAATTTGAAACTCAAGGGATTGTGGAACTGAATCTTGTAAACTAAAAGTAAATAAACAAATCAATTTTTAAAAAAAGAAATGAAAAAAAAATCATGTTTTTTTTTGTTTTCAGCTGGTTCTTTAGTCTCTGGACCAGTAGACCCCAGAGCACTAGTAGGATGGTAAGACTAGGACCAGGCCTGGCAGTTAATGAGCAAGTGTGGTCAGAGGGTTTTATTCAGCCCAACCTCTGGAGATGGGTGTATTTTACTGTAGCAACTGAGGGCTTGGAAGAGTTTTTAATTGTTAAACTTTAGCATACAGCCTAAGGCTAGTACCCATACAGCTGCAATTCACCCCACCCTGCAGTCACACCCTTGGCAGAATTCTGTGTTATGACAATTTTGGGCTTCGAGAAGGCTGGGCTGGGCATGAAGGGAATAAAGGACCTCACATCCTTGTGCAGCCTTGAAAAGAGCACACTTTGAAGTCACAAGGCCTGGGTTCAGATATGGATGTGACCTTGGACAAGCCATTTTCTCTCAACCTCAGTTTCCTCTTCTCTAAAATAAGACTAGAATTTTAGATAATCTCTAAAGTCCCTTTTGACTTTAAATTTGTAATCTTAAATCCATCTAAATTAGGCCTAGCTCAGTGTCATCAATAGAGAATTTGTCTTTTGCTTCTCTTCCTTGGTCAGATTCAAAACTCCCCAGATTCAAAACTTAATTTTGACTTGGGGAGTTTTGAGTCTGACTATAGGTTCCATTTTCTTCCATGTGGAGCAAGATCTCCAAGTTTCTTTTCACTGACCCTTTGTTTTCTTGTTTTTACTCTTTTCTTTATACTGGTAGGTTTAGTCTATATCCTCATCAAATCTGCTCTTCAGCTAGTTTTAAAAAAAAATTTTTTTTCTTTTTGGAGGGGGGAAGGCAGGGCAATTGGGGGTTTAAGTGACTTGCCCAAGGTCACACAGCTTGTGTTAAGTGTCTGAGGCTGGATTTGAACTTAGACCTTCCTGACTCCAGGGCTCATGCTTTATTCACTTCGCCACCTAGCTGCCCCTCTTCAGCTAGTTTTTAGTCGTTATGTATTAAACACATTTGGGGTGGGGAGATAGATTTTTGTGTCTTCTGTTAGGAGTCCTTTTACGTGAAGGAAGAGGACTTAAATGTGCCTTCAGATCTGTGTAATGCAAACTGAATATATAAATGATATTCTTGGGGAGTTGAGTATTTGAGTCCATAGGAAGGGAAGGGATGGGATATAAATTAGAAGAAAGAGAAGAGTTCTTGGTAAGAAGTTCAGAGAATGAGCAAATTTCATGAAGTAATTAGAGGTTAAATTGCTTAGGCAGAGTGGAGTGTCCACATGGAAGAGTTAACAAGGAAAGAGACTGATAGAAGTCCAAAGTCAAATTTTATAGGTTTTATTCTCCCTTTTCTGATGTTGCCTGGTGAGGCATAAACCTCATATTAAAAAATAAATTTTAGGGGTGGCTAGGTAGCACAGTGAGTAGAGCACTGGCCCTGGAGTCAGGAGAACCTGAGTTCAAAACCGGCCTTATACACTTAACACAAAAATTAGCCGTGTGACCTTGGGCAAGTCACTTAACCCCAATTGCCTTGTATTCCTTCCCCCTTCCAAAAAGCAAAAAATAAATAACTTTTATTGCTATCCTTTGTTTTTAAGTTGCATAAATTTCCCCTTGTATTCTTTTTATGTGTGTGTATGTGTTATATATATGTATATATGTGTGTGTGTATATATATATATGTATATATATGTGAATAAGAGGAAGAAGAGAAAAACAATTAGCAAAACTTACCAGTACATGGAAAAAAAAGTTGAAAATACGTGTTATGGATAACTTCATTACTGATCAGCTTCTAAAATCTCACCAAATTGACTGATCCTGTGTTCTGGATACAAATACTTTGTGGAAATTATTCCGTCTTTAACCTTTGTTTTTTCATACCCAGTTCTTCTTCCCCAGCTAATTTATATCCCACCCCAAAATATGACCCAGAATTCACCTACTTTTGAAACTTTTGCTTATGACCTCTTCTTGATTGTGATTGCTCCTTTGTTTTTTATGTCCTCTTAACAATTACCTGTGCGAAATTGTGGAAAGAACATTAGATTTAGAGTCTGAGGATTTAAATCCAATTTTTTGCCATTGATTACTTAATGTGAGTTTACTTAACCATTAAGTCACTTAACCATCTCTAGATTTCAGTTTCCTCATTTGCAAAATGAAAGACTTTCACTTAGATGAGCTCTCAAGGTCCCTTCTAACTGAATCCTATCATCCATTTTATGCTATTATTTATTTACACTTTTACATGTCTTTTGTTGCATTCCATATCTTCTCTTTCATTACTTTCCTGTTTCATTTACCTTACCATAGTTGCTGTTGTTAACTACTGAATGCCTGTTTGGAGTTTTACACTTTTATTGTGGTGCCAAGTAGAGGGACAGTCTTCAGGGCTTGGTTGGGAGTGCTGTAGGAAGATCAGTGATAGGAATAGTGTTGGCTCAGCCCACTGTCCCCCACAGTTTGCTGTTGATGTCCATTAAGAGTCCCATAGTTGTTTCCACAGATTACTTTATAACCCTGTGTTCCTTAGTCTGAGAAAGTCATAGTGGCTCAGACCTCTTTGTCTTGTCTCTCTTCCCATCTTCCCAGTATTGGTCATCTGGGCAACCTCTGGGACACTGAATTTTGCTTTCCTTCTTTGGTTGTGTCTCTGTTTTTCTTGCTGTTGGCACCAAGGATTCTGGCACCTGGGAGCCCTGTGTGCATATTAACTTCCAAAAAGTGCTTTCCCTTTAGAGAAAACGAGGGTGGAAGAATTGTGTTCAGGAAATAAGGATAGAAAGATGGAGGGGAAAAGGAGAAGAGAGAGGAAAAAAAATGCTCCCAAATGTTTCTAAGATACTCAAGAAGAGTAGAGGCAGATGTATAACTGATAGATCTCTGTGAAGGTAGCATGGAAAGGGCTGGTATGTTGGCAGTATTTCCCATGCCTAAATCTCTAGCTTCCTATAGAACCAACTCTGCATGGAGAGCCTACTTGGTACCTCCAACTCCAGATATCCCCAGTTGGGTTTATCTTTGGTCTTGTATCTGCTTCTTCTGCTTTCAACGTTTGTATGAGTAGCGCCCAGTAAACTCTCAAAGTTTGGTATTATCTTTGACATTTCTTCACCCTCATTTCTCACGTCAAAACAATTCCCCAAGTCTTGTCAGTTCTGTCACTGCCATATCTCTTGAATCTGCCTTCTCTTTGCTATTTCCACTGCCTGGACTGCCTCAGTAGCAGCTGCCTTTGCTGTAGCCTAACAGTTTTCTTCAGGCCTTCAGTCTCCCATTCTTTATGCTACTGTAGGGATAACCTTCTTATATATAGTTCTGGCCATATTATGACTTTGTTTAAAAAAGATCTTCATTGTTTCCCCAGTTCTTACTCATTTGCTTGACGTTGAAAGACTTCTACAGTCTGTACACTTTGCCTTTCTGGCTTTACTTCACACCTTCCTTCCCTCCCTGGCTCCCTCCATTCTTTCCCTTGAGCCAGGCTACAATACCCTGCTGCCTGTAGCTGTGCTATCTTTTCTTGTTGCCTCTTTGCTTTTGCTCATCCTTTTGCCTATTCCAAGAATGTTCTCCCCTCTGTTTCCCTTTTTGAATTCCCATTCATCTTTTGTGATCATAGAGTCTAGAGTTGGAAGGGACTATAGCAATCTTCTGGTCCAGCTACCTCGCTTTGCAGATTAGAAAACTGGATCTGAGATGTTGTGACTTTTCTAAGATAAGGGGTGGAGACTGGATTTGAGCCTAACTGCTTTGATTCCACATGCTGTATTCTTTCCCATAGTCATGCCGCCTGTTTGAAGAAGCCTTCCCTGAATCCTGGTACTTTTAAACACCTATTATTCTGTGTGTTTATAGTTATTTGTTACATTTCCCTACTAGACTGTCAGTTTCATGAAGACCCTGGCACTGCCTTATCTAAACTTTGTATCTGACCCATGCATAAGTGCTTTGTACATAGTGGGCCTTTAATAAATGTTTGTTAAATTGAATTGAAAAATGCTTAGGTCACTCTAGAGCTCATTGTTGAATCTCTGGATTATGTCACTTCCTGTCCTGGTGATGGGAATGCTTTCTGAGTTTCATTTGTGTGCTTTGCGTTGTGCACACACCCTGACATCACAATTGAGAGAGCCAAGATAGAAACCTGGCAGAGGGTGGGAATCCACTTAATATAATAATCATCATAATGCCTAGCATCTGTATTATGTTTTTATTTTTCAGAGTACTTTCTATCTATTGTCTTTCTTTATCCTTAGAAACATCCCTGTGAGGAAGAGCCAGGGAGATGGTGGGTGAGGAGAGAATCCAAAGGGTGTGCATCCTCAATGGACTTGGTTTCCTCTTCCTTATTTTTTTCTCTGTTCCTCCCACTCTCTCCCTCAGGATGCTTCATTCCCAACAGATGCTCCCAGTTTTGGAATTGACCCTCTTTAGGGGTTTTTTTTTGACCCTTTTTGTCTTGCAGTCCAAGCCTGGGGATGCCTCCCCTGCTTTGGCAGTAATTAGTAGGGGAGTCCACTTATCTTCATGGCTGCCCGACCTGTCACCATCAATCACATGAAGAGCCTTTTGTATGAAAGCTGCAAGATTAGAAAATAAATTGACAGATGCAGGGAGACTGCAGGCTCAGAGGATGATAGCCAGCAGTTTGAGGGGATGGGAAGAGAGAATCATCTAGTGGTTTCCTGGTCTGGAATCAGGGCTTTTTCTGCAATAGCAGTATCAGCTCCCTGGATCATTGCAGTCAATCAGACAACAAGAATTATGAAGTACTTTGCTATGTGCAAAAACATTGTGCTAATTTCTGGGGATAGAAAGAAAAAACAGTCCCTTTTACCTTCTAATGGGGGGATGAGGGTGGACAATCTGTATGTGAACAGGTACAAGATGCAGAATAGACAGAAAGTAACCTTAGAGAGAGGTAGGTCTTAGTGGTGGGGAGACCAGGAAAGGCTTCCTGCAGAAAGTGGTGTTTGAATTGATTTTATGCACCCTTAAAATGTAGACTCCTCTCTTAAGGCGCAAACCAAGAATTCATCTTAATCTCTCTCATAGAACCCAGCACAATGCCTTACACAGGGTAGATGCCTAATATTTGTCATTTGAATACAGTGGTTAGTCAAGTGGCACAGTTAGGATGGTTCCAGCAGAATAGATGGATCTGGTACAGAGGAACATAATTAGATTCAGGATAGTGGCAGAATCTCAGATGTAGCAATGAACAAACCATATTGGAGAGTGGTGAGCATTATTGCCTGGTTGAAGCAGAGAACCTCTTTTCGAAATGAGTTAAGATGATGAGCTGCAGGATAGCATAGTGGAAAAAATGCTGCCTTTGAAGTTAGAAGATTTGGGTTTAAATTCTGGTTCTGCTAGTTAGTACATGTGTCACTTGAGGAATTCACTTTCCCTCACTGGACTTCAGTTTGTAAAGTTTATTTGTAAAATGAAATGATTGATTTAGATCAGGGTGGGGAACCAGCATCCTCAAGGCCATATTTGGTCCTCTAGGTCCTCAAGTACAGCCCTTTGACTGAATCCAAACTTAACAGAACAAATCCCCTTACTTAAAAGGATTTGTTCTGTAGAACTTGTACTTAGTCAAAAGGCCGCACTTGAGGACATTGAGGGCTGCATGTGACCTCAACGCTGCAGGTTCCCCATCCCTGGTTTAGATATATTCTAAGGTCTTTTCTGACTCTAAATCATATAGGAGGTAAAGGGTGAAGAAGCTTTGTAGAAAAATTGTGAGTGATTGGATATAGTGGGTATTAGAAGAATGTTCCTGGTTTTTGGTAAGAGTAAAGATTTCAGACAGAAGCAGCCTGGGAAGTAGGAGAAAAAAAATCATAGAATCTTATAGATGGAAGAAACCTCAGAAATAATCTTGTCCAAACCTTTTATTTTATTGGGTGAAGAAATGGAGGTCCAGTAAGATGCAGTCACTTGCTTATTAGTACTTAGTGGTACAGTAGATAGAGTGCTAGATCTGGAGTTAAGAAGACTTGAGTTCCAATGTGGCATCAGCTTCTGAGTGGTCCATTGTACCTTACGTGGTACAAATTCTCTTTGCATGTTGTCTCTCCCATTAGATTGTGGCCTCCTCAAGGACAGGAACAGTCTTTTGCCTTTCTTTGTGTCCCTAGCACTTAGCACACAGTAGGTGGTTCATATATGTTTATTAATTGAGATAAGATGCATAGTTTTAATTATACAAAATTTAAAAAGGTTTCATGCAAACATCTAATAAAGCTAAGATTAGTAATAATAGTTAACATTTTTATATAGCAGTTGTGCCAGGCATTATGTTAAATACTTTACAATTATTATCTCATTTGATCCTCACAACAACCTTAGGAAGAAGGGGCTGTTATTAGCCCTGTTTTACAGTTGAGGAAACTGAGGCAAACAGAGGTTAAAGTGACTTGACCAGGATTATATTGCTAGTAAGTGTCTGAGGCAGGATTTGAACTCAAGTCTTCCTTATTTGAAGGCTTGCTCTTTATTCACTGGGCCACCCAGCTGCCTCAGGAAAAAATTAACAGGGAGAACATCTTTGCAGTGCATCTCAGATAAAAGATCTCAGTTGTGAGCTATATAAGAGTGATTCAAATTTACAAATAAAAGAACCGTCCCCAAATGACAAATGCCCTAAAGATGTGAATAGATAATTCTCTAAGGAAGAAACCCAGGTTATAGCCAAAAGGAAAAGTATTCCAAATCATTACTGATTAGATAAATGCAAGTTAAAGCAATTCCAAGATCCTGCCTCACACACACTGGAGTGACAAAGATGACCAAAAAAGGAAACAATAAACATAGGGGCTGTGGGGAAAGAGGCACATTTGCTACACTGTTAGTAGATTTTTGAATGTAAATACCCATTCTGGAAAGCTATTTGGGATTATACACAAAAAGTTATTGAACAGTGTATGCTTCTTGACCTAGCTGTATTACTGCTTGGCTGGTACCATCAAAGAAAAGGGGGGGAAATCATTTATGTACATAATTTATAGCAGCGTTTTGTGGTGACAAAAAAATTGGAAATTAGGAGAATGTCTAACAGTGGAGAAATGGCTGAATGAGTTATGGTATATAAATGTGATGGGATATTACTGTGTTATAAGAAATGAGGAAATAGATAATAATGATAATACAGTATCCCAATTGCTGGGGTTAGAGGTGTGATGCCCTCACAATCTGGAAAATCCATGTAAAATTTTTTGGTCTTCCCTTCTTACCAGAGAAGAATCTGAATTATTATTGTATTAAAATATAAAATATTTTGATATTATACAATCCTATACATATATTTCATGCATTTCTGAGTTTCTAAACTTTTTCTGTCATCTATTAGCCTTTGCTTGTCATCTGTGGTTTCCACAACACTCCCCCAAAATTCCCATTTAATTTTTTATGCAAATGTGCAAATGTATCGAAACCGTGATGGGGAAAGTCACAATTTGTAAGGGATAACTATAATAGCTAACATCAGTATAAAGCTTACTATGTACCAGGCACTGTGCTAAATGCTTTACATAACAACCCTGGGAGGTAGGTGTGTAGGTGCTATTATTATTCCCACTTTATAGATGAAGAAACTGAGGCATGCAGAGGTTAAGGGTCACACAACCAGCAAGTATCTGAACACTAGATATTTCAAAAAGACATGGAAAGACTTATATGAAATGATGTAGAGTGAAGGGAGCAGAAACAAAGGGACAATTTATACAGTATTTTAAATACAGTATTTTAAAAATTAACTATTGAAGGTTTTTTATAAACTGATGAAGAATGAAATGAGCAGAACCAAAAGAATAATAAAACAACAACACTATAAAATCATACAGCTGTGAAAGCTATAATAACTGTGATCAATACTATGATTATTTGTGATTCCAGAGGATTAAGGATGAACCATGTTATCTATTACATAGAGATGATAGCTTTAGGGTACGAAATGAGACAAAACTTTTTTTGTACATAGTCTTTTGGGGAATTTGTTTTGGTTAAGTATGTGTATTTGTTACAGGAAATTTTTGTTTGTTTTGTATTGGGGTAGAGGGGGAAATTTCTGTTAAATTTTTTTCTTGAGGGGGAGGGCTGGGTAGTTGACGTTAAGTGACTTGCCCAAGGTCACACAGCTAGGAAGTATTAAGTATCTGAGGCCTGATTTGAACTTGGGTCTTCCTGACTGCAGGACCGGTGCTCTATTTATTCACTGTGCCACTTAGCTGCTCCTCTGTTAATTTTTTTAAAAAGAGAGTAGACTGATTGAAACATTCTGGAGAGCAATTTGGAACTATGCCCAAAGGGCTACCCAAACAGATTTTTTTAAAAGGTGAAAAGAACCTGTTTGTACAAAAATGTTTATAGCAGCTCTTTTTGTGGTAGCAAAGAATTAGAAATTGAGGGGATCATCAACTGGTAAATGGCTGAACAAATTGTGGTGTATAATTATAATGGAATATTGTTGTGTTATAAGAAATGACAAAGGGGGCAGCTAGGTGGCACAGTGAATAGAGCACCGGCCCTGGAGTCAGGAGGACCTGAGTTCAAATCTGGCCTCAGACACTTAACCCTTAACTAGCTGTGTGACCTTGGGCAGGTCACTTAACTCCAATTGTCCTGCCTTCCCACCGCCAAAAAGCCAAAATAAAAACCAGAAATAACAACACAGGATGATTTCAGAAAAACCTCGACATATATGAACTGATGCAGAGTGAAGTGAGCAGAACCAGGAGAACATTGTGCATAGTAACAGCAACATTGTATGATGATCAACTATGAATGACTGCTATTCTCTGCAATACAGTGATCTAAGACAGTTCCAAAGGACTCGTGATGAACAGTGCTATCCACAACCAGAGAAAAATCTGAAAGCATCTGAACGCAGACCAAAGAATACTATTTTTCACTTTTTGTTTTTGTCTTCTTTGGTATTTGGTCTGTGTTTTCTTTTACAACATGACTGGTATGGAAATATGTTTTGCATGATTACACATATATAATCTATATTAAATTACTGTCTCAGGGAGGGTAGAGAAGAGGGAGGGAAAGAGAGAATTTGCAACTCAATTTTTAAAAAAGTGTTAAAAATTGTTTTTACATGCAGTGGGAAGAATAAAAAAACAAATATAGAGAGTGAGGGATGCTAAGATGTTAAAGGTTTCGTGAACTTTACTTGAGTTTACTGTATTGTTAATTACTCAGCTGTTTTATTTTGTTACTAGAGATCTTTGACAAAACAGTTATGATCTATAAATGTTTGTAATGTTAGAAGCAAACTGCATCAATAAACTAAAAGTATTAAAAATACAAAATTTAAAAAGTCATATGTCTGTCCTACCATAAATTCTGTAATAAATGTCACTTTACTTTTTTCTCATCTTTGGCAATATAAGTGTGAGATGGAACCTCAGTGTTACTTTAATATTCATGTCTGTTAAGTTATTTGGAACATTTTGTCACATGGTCGTTGGTGGTTTAAATTTCTTCCTTTGGGAATTGCCTGTTCATATCATTTGACCATATATATTGGGGAATGACTCTTATGTGTTTGAACTAGTTCCCTTTGTATCTTGTATATCATCCTCAACAACAACGAGCATTTATTAAGCACTTCCTATATACTAGGTACTGTATTAATGAGAGATGGGATACAAGGAAAGTAACATCATGATCCCTGCCTTCACAGAGTTTACACTTTAATGGGGAAGACAACATGCAAACAGCTGTGTTCATAAAAGACAATGTAAATTCGAGGTGGTCTCAGTGGCAAGGTGCTAGCATCCCAGGAGAGTCACAAAGGACCTCCTGTAGAAGGTGGGTTTTGAAGGAAGCCAAGGAAACCAGGAGGTAGAGGTGAAGAGGGAGAGCAGGCCAGGCGTGAAGAGTACCAGTGGAAAGTCTAGAGATAGAAGCCACTGTCATTAGATCGCAGAGCACTTGGAGGGTGTACCCAGTGTAAGAAGATTGGAAAGGTAAGAAGGGACTATGTTATGAAGGAATTTAAAAGTCAAACAGGATTATATATTTGATCCTGGAGCCACTGGAGTTTATTGAGTTGAAGAGTTACATGGTCAGATCTGCCCCTAAAGAAGATCACTTTGACAAGCAAATAGTGCATAGATTGCAGTGGTCTTGGGTGGTGGTCCTGGGGTGCGTTTTCAGTGAGCCAAAGTTGGTGGGGGCTGCAGCAGCCTCCTTATAGCTCCAGCAGCTATGAAAACCCCAGCGATTTGGGACAGAGCTTTCCCCTCTGGAAGCAGAGTTCCACAGAGCTAAAAATTCAAGTAATTGACTGGCAACATGAATAGGCAAAGGAGGCAAGGTAAGAACAGCAATCGCACTGTAGATTCCTTTTTTGGGGACAAAAAGGATCAAAGCATGGAATGAGAAGATAACACAGTCAGAACTCCTGTACCAAAAGCTTCCAAAAAACATGAATACTGTCTACAAGCTATAGATCAGCTTAAGAAGGATTTTGAAAACCAAATAAGAGAAGTCGAGGAAAAATTGGGAAGAGAAATGAGAATGATGCAAGAAAATCATGAAAAGAGAGTCAACAACCTGACTGAAGAAAATAACACCTTAAAAAACAGATTAACTCAAATGGTAAAAGAGGCCCAAAAAGCCAATGAGGAGAAGAATGCCTTAAAAAGTCAAATTTGCCAGATGGAAAAACACTCTAAAAAGCTTTCTGAAGAGAATAATTCCTTCAGAATTAGAGTGGAGCAAATGGAAGCAAATGACTTTATGAGAAATCAAGATACTATCAAACAGATCCAAACACATGAAAAAATAGAAGGCAATGTGAAATATCTCCTTGAAAAAACCACTGACCTGGAAAATAGATCCAGGAGAGACAGTTAAAAAATTATTGGACTACCTGAAAGCCATGATCAAAAAAAGAACTTAGAAAGCATCCTTCAAGAAATTCTCA
>CM053584.1:128585956-128604122 GCA_028627135.1 Pseudochirops cupreus
TGTTACATTGGAGGGGAAGAACAGGAAGGCAAAAGGGAAAGAGTCAACCTTACTCTCATTGAATTTAGCTTAGAGAAGGAATAATACAAACTCTAAACTGGGTATCTTGCCACACAGGAGAATAGGGAGGATGGGGATGAGAGGTGGGATGATGGAGGGGAGGGCAGGGTGGGGGGAAGGGTTGCTGGAAGCACACACTTCTGTAAAGGCACAGGGACAGGGTAGAGAATAGAACAAGGGGGGGCAGGATAGGAAGGAGGGACATGTAATCAGTCTCTCACAGTATGCCCACTGAGCAGATGTTCTGCGTAATTACACACGTGCAGCCTGTATGTAATTGCTTGTCCTTCCAGTGGGGGTGGGTGACGAGGGAGGAAGGAAAAGAATCTAGAATTCAAAGTTCTATAATCAAATGTTAAAAATATTTATGTATATATACATTATTGTCGTTATTATTAACTACATCCAACTGGGAATTAAGATACACAGGCACTGGGGCAGGGAGATCCATCCTGCCCTCCTGGAAAGTCAGAGGGGCGAGGGGTGGACACAGGAGAGAGCAGATTGGGGGAGGGGCTACGCAGTGGGGTGGCTGTCTTGAGGTGTTGGGTAGGGGAAAGATGGGGAGAAAATTTGTAACTGAAAATCTTGTGGAAATGAATGATGCAAACAAGAAAATAAGTAAATTTATTAAAGATAATAAACATTGGGCTGGTCTCTTCATTTGTATATTCCTGTCATATACCTGAACTGTGTGATTGATAAAATTCCCCGTTATTTGTGGGTGAGGTTTATCAGTGCCGTCCTGCGGTTTCATTCGCCGTTTGTGTGGATTTCCCGGGTGAAGGCGGTCCCCCCGGACCCACGGTGGCCGCTGTGGCGTGAGCTTTCACAGGGCTTGTGGGTCTGCAGCGCTCATCTGACGTGTTCTGTAACGCACTTGTATTGTTAGTTATCTTTTAAAATCTTTGTTCTGTTTCTTTCTCCGAAGGAACCAGTGTGAGCCTCCCCGAGGCAGGGCGGCACCTTACATCCCAGGTAGCCCCAGGACCTAGGGCGGGGCCTTGTTCGTGGCGGGTTCCCAGAAAGCATCCGGTGACGATCTTGAGCGTTGGAGGGACAATGACTCAGATTGGGCTATAGAAAAATGGTCCTCTCCTTTATTGATCTAGGCTGCTGTAAATCACTTGTTTTCTGGGCCTGCTGGAGACAGGGAGATAAGGGACCTTCCTGAACTCTCTGCAACTTTGTAGGCTAAGTGCTTCCATTTGTGATTTAATTTCTTCACGCTTAAAAATGAGCTGAAGCTCCTTTGCAAAAGATTGTTTTAGTGTTGTTGTGCTGTGGAATAGGATGATAGATGATGTTCATATGTGGCCCTTTCATTCCATGCAATCAATCTTTTTGAGATATTAAAATCTATGGAAATTTTAAGTCTAGTCATATGTATTTGCCAGTGTCAAGGGATTGTTTGTTTATATTAGTAATGAAAACAGCTCAATATTAATCAGATTATTGAGTTCAGTTTATTAATTAGAAGGTATATATAGCTATGAGATAGCTTAGGAGACATAAGGTCATGCAGAGAGCATGCTGCAGTGGGAAGAACACTGAATTGGAGTCAGAAGAACTGGATATAAATCTCTGCGCTGATACTTATTGGCCTTGTGACCTTGGACAAGTCACTGAATCTTTCTGCACCTCAATTTTCTCATCTGCAAAATGGCTCTTATAATACATAATCTGTGTTATGGAGGTTTCATGATGGTCAAATGAGAACATTTGTGATGTGCTTTGCAAACTATTATTGTGTTATATCAATGTGAATAAATGGAGTAGAACTGAGGCTTATGAAGTGATTTCTATTATTTCTTTTTGTCCATATGTCATGCACCATGCTAAGTGCTGGTGATATGAATAGAGGCAAAAAATTAGTCCTAGTTCTCAGGGATCATATTTTTACGAGAGACAGTGTGTAAATAACTAGGTGCGTATAAGCTATATGCTTAGTAGAATAAAATCTGAGAGGGGAAGGCACATGTATCTGGGAGATTGGCAAAGGCCTAGTGTAGAAGGTGGGATTTGAAGAGAATCTTTTTTCTTTTTTTTCGGAGCGGGGTGGACAGGGCCATTGGGGTTAAGTGACTTATCTAAGGTCACATGGCTAGTAAGTGTTTAGTGTCTGAGGCAGGATTTGAACTTAGGCCCTCCTGACTCCAGGGCTGGTGTTCTATTCACTGTGTCATGTAGCTGCTCCATTGAGATCTTAAAGGAAGTTAGGGAAACTGAGAGGCAGAACACTCCAGGAGTGTGGGATAATTAGTACAAAGGCCCTAGGTGGAGAGGTGGAGTGTCCTGTTTGTAGAACTACAAATAGGCCAGTGTTGCTGGATCATAGGGTTTGTAGAGGGGAGTAGTACTTTATATTTGACCTTAAAAGTAAAAAATTGCCACTGGAGATCATTTGGGTGTGGGAGAGAATACATGACTAGATTCATACTATAGAAAAAGATCACCTTACTGGCTGAGGATGGATTGGAGTGTAGAGAGACTTGAGGCAGAGAGGCCCTCCAGTAGGCTGGTGCAGTTGTACAGGTGTGAGTTGTTGAGGGACTTCACTAAAGTTAGGGTTGTATGAGTGGAAAAAAATGAAATGAAAAAAAATGGAAAAAAACTCTGAAGGTAGAAATGACAAATGTGAGATGAATGCAAGTGAGAAGTCAAAGATGGCACTGAGATTGTGAGCTTGGGTGACTGGGAGGATGGTAGTGCCTTCTAAGTAATAGGAAAGTAGGGGAAGAATAAAGTTTTGGACATGCTAAGTTTGAGATGTTTCTGGTACAAACAGTTTGAGATGTCCAAGAGGCCTTTGGAGAGAGAGAGAGAGATAAATGTAACTCCGTAAAGAGACTAGTGCTAGACATAGAGATTTGGGAATTATTCGTACAGGGAAGGTAATTGAACTAATGAGAGCTGAAGAGATCATCAAGTGAGATTATAAGCATAGAGTGAAGAGAATGGAACTGAATGCAAAGCCTTGGAGGACAAGCAGAGTTGGTCAGCATAATATGGATGAAGAACCAGGAAAGGAGGATGAGAAGGGAGCTCCCAACCAGGTAGTAGAAAGATGAGAGAGCAGTGTCACAAGAACCCAGAGAGAATAAATTATTCAGGAGAAAAAGGTGATTGATCTACAGATTCAAATGCTGTGAGAGGTGAAGGAAAATGAGGATAGAGAAAAGACCATTAAATTCAGCAATTAAGAAATGATTGATGACTTTGGAGAGAGCAGTTTGATTTGAGTGATGAGTCTTAAAACCAGAGTGCAGAGGATTTAGAAGTGAGTGATGAAAAGAAGTGGAGGTACCTAGAAGAGATGACTTTCTTAACTGCAAAGAGGAGGAGAGACCTAGTATAATAGGGGGGATGGTCAAATCAAATAAGGTTTTTTTAAGGCTAGAGGAGACATGAAAGGAAGCAGCCAGGATATGTCTTCATGTGAGACAGGTAAAGGAAGGTAGAGGAAGATATCTGGTTTGAGATGAGGAGGAGGTAGCTCTAGGTAAAATAGTCCCAAGTTTATTTTATTTCAGTGAATTATTTAGCAAGGTCCCTGTTGACAGGGAAGGGATGCCATCCATGGGAGGCTTATGGTGAGGGATAAAATGGTTTGGAATACCTGCTGTGTATGTGTGAGAATGAATTGTTTTGAGAGGTATAAAAGACTGCTTTGTTGTGGTGAGGACCCAATTGAGATACCTACAAAACATCCATTTTGAAATGTCTGTGAGGCAGTTGTTGATACGGGACTGCAGCTCAGTAGAGAGACTAGGGCTGGATATATAGATCTGGGAGTCTTCTGCATTGAGAAGATAATTGATCACATAAGTTTGAGGAAGCCACTTGGTAGAGAAAGCATAGAGAAGAAAGAGAAGAGGCTCAGGATAGAGCCTTTGGACCAGTTAGTAAGCATGACACGATTCAGCAGCGGAGACTGGAGAAAGCCAATCAGAGCCCCCTTGTACAGTGGTTCTCAACCTGTGGGTTATGTTCAATTTGTAACAATGAAAATACATCCTGCATATCAGATATTTACATTATGATTCATGACAGTAGCAAAATTACAGTTATGAAGTAGCAATGAAAATAATTTATGGTTGGGGGTCACCCCAACATGAGGAACTGTATTAAAGGATCGCAGCATTAGGAAGGTTGAGAACCACTGCAGGCCTAGTGTGTTGAGATCATCAGCAAAACACTGTAACAAGTATTTCTTACTAATGCTTTATTAGGAAATAGTTTTCCTTCCATCACTCAAAAATGTGTTTTGAATCTAAATCTCTCTGGTCTCACTGACTTCTGCCTCTTGATTTGGGGGAACATTAAAGTTTTAACTGACTTCCATGGTGAAACCACTAGTGGGATGTCATGTGAATGGAAGATGAAAGAAAATTCTTGCCTTTCCTCAACAATCAGATTAAATTTTAAAGCTGGTGGGGTTATTATTTCTCTTGATAGATGACAAAAACTCATTTTGACCCTGCAAATAGTACCCATAAAGGAGTTTCAGAAAACAAGTCTTTGGATTGTGCACATCTTGCTTGTTATTTATAGTAGTGACGCTGTGGTCTACTTTTCATTGAGTCTCCATTGATTTGAGTTGATTTTCGTTAGCTTCTTTCTGCTGCCCGGAATATATGCAAGGATACACCTTCCTCCTAACAGTGGAGGACTTGATTCGGTTCAGCCACCATTTTTAAAGAGTATATATGCAATATATGCAAGATACCATAATAGGTAGCTGGAAATGAAATAGTGCAAACACCATTCAGTAAAATTTTAATATAATGGGTGAATATTATAAGTGTGGAAATAAAGAGGATAATGGATAAGATAATATCCTTCCAATGAGAGGCCCTTCAGCTCTCAAGACTTATTACTAAGCCAGCTGTTGAGTGGAATATAATATGCAAAGGGAAAGGAGGAGGACAGGAGCAACTAGGTGGTGTAGTGCCTGGAGTGCTTCACTTGGAGTTAGGAAGACCTGAGTTCAAATGCTGCCTCAGATACTTACTAGTTTTCTCATCTTTGGTAAAACTCTTTAACCTCCATCAGCCTCAGTTTCCTCATCTCTAAAACTGGAGATAATAGCTTTGAAACAAGATTATATTGGGCATACTTCAGGCAAATGGAAATGATTTTAATTGTCAGCTTTCCCTCTCTTTTCCATTAATGCTGGTAATGGACATCTGATTGTACATGATTTAAATCAGTAAATAGTATTAGTATGAGCAGAAGTAAAAGAACCTGTGTATCAGCCTTACTGTGGGTTTTCTTTTAAAACTAAAGGTGCATTTTTGGATGTAACTTAGAATAGTATTTTTGAGCAGCAAATGAAATTTACTAGGGTGGATTTATGTCTATATTGTACATATCAGTGTATATCCAAGCAGGAGAAAGAATCATCAGTTAGTTAAAAGAATTACAATTTTAAAAACATTTGTATAGAAATTATAAAGCACACATTTCTATAATGCTTTATGTTCACAAAATACTTTCTAATGAAGTAAATATTAAAGATAGTAATAATAACAATAACTCAGGTTTTTATGGCAATACTTTTAAGACTTGAAGGCATTTTTGTATAGCTCTTGGAGATAATATCTATTTGAGGTAAGGATTATTACATACCCTTTTTTACAGATTAGGAAATCAAGGGTCAGAGAGTTACATGACTTGCCAACAAATCACAGAACTAGGAAATAAATGTAGGAGCAAAGACTTGAGTGGTTTTTTATTCCAAGTCCAGCAGTGTTCTTAGTACCACGCCAAGCTGTCTGTTAAAGGTGTCTCTTAAATGAAAGTATCCTCTGTTTTATAGAACAGGAAATTGAGGCTCAGAGAAGTTAATGAATTGTCTAGAATTACACAGCTGATATCATTGCTAGCATTTCAACCCAGGTCTTAGGATTTCAAGTTCAGTATTCTTTATGACAGCATCTTGTACGGTCTGAAGGAATGAGATTTTCTCCAGTCATATAACATTTTAGAACTTTAGAACAGGATTGCATGGAAATTCCTTCCCTAAAAATCCTTAAATGAAATAGAGGTAAAGCTATCTTTGTGGGCAGCTGATAAGCAAGTAATGAGATAAGAACCCTTAAAGGATTCTGTGGAACCATATAGTTAGGATGTCAGTGCAGCTTCCTACCCCAGCACTTAGCTGAAACGGTTCTCTGTGGAGTTGGCAGTGTTTTCTTAGTTGTCAAATCTGATAGCCTTTTCTTAGTCCTCAACCCTGACTTTTTTTTTTGCTGCATTTGATATCATTGAGCTCTCTCTCCTTCCAGATGCTGTCTGTCTCTGAGTTTTGATTATACTGTTTCTTCTTTGTTTTTCTCACTTCCAGTCCGATTTCTTGTTCTCAAGTCTCATTTGCTGCTTCATCATCCATATCGTGCAGCCTAGCTGGGGGTGTTACTCAAGGCTGCCTTGGGTCCTTTCTGTTCTCTTTTTATATTCTCTCACTTGGTGACCTTATCACCCCATGAATTCAGTTGTCATCTCTATGCAGATAGCTTAAACTTGTCAGTCTAGCTGTAGTCTCTCTCCTGAGCTTCAGTCACATAACTCTACCTGCCTATTAAAATTATTTCAAATAAATTTAATTAAATTACATTATTTATCAAATAAAATTATTATTTCAAACTGGATGGATGTTCCACAGGTATCTCAAACTCAACATGTCCAAAATTGAACTAATTATTTTCTACTCCTATTTTCAAATTAACTATTTCTGTCAAAAACACAACTGTCCTTTGTGTCCTCCAGGTTCACAATTTTTCCATCATCCTTGACTGCCCTTTGTCTCACCTGACATATCAAATCAGTTGCCAAATTTTATTGTTTATATTTCCTATCTCTCTATTTTTGTCTACTCATATGGCCACCTAAAGAACCCTCGTTTAAGCCCTCACTACTTCCTGCTTCCAGTCTCTCCTTTTTCCAGGCCTTCCTATGCATAACTGCCAAAGTAATTTTCCTTAAGTGAATATATCACTCCTTTACTTTATAAACTCCATTGGTTCCCTATTGCCTCTAGAATTAAGTAACAGTACTGTTTATCCTTTCTAAAGCTGGTTACTATTGTTATTATTTGGAGTTCAGACCAGATCCTTAGACTGAATTCTGTGCTAGAGGTATTACAATTAGGTTCACATGCACATATGTACAAATAAAAGAGAACAAAAGCTGGGAGAAAGCAATCAAAATTGGCATTTAAAAAAACAATATAGATCCACAAAATTTGTTGTTGTTTTTCAGTTGTGGCCAATTCTTCATGACCCTAATCGGGGTTTTCTTGGCAGAAATACTAAGGTGATTTGCCATTTCCTCCTCCTTCTCTTTTTTTTTTTGAATACTACTTTATTTTTTCTTCAGTTACATGTAAAGAACAATTTTTAACATTCATTTAAAAAAATTTTTGAGCTCCAAATTTTCTCTCTCCCCTTGCCACCTCCCTCCCTGAGACAATAATCAATTGATACAGGTTATACATATTCAGTTACACAAAATATATTACCATATTAGTCATGTTGTGAAAGAAGACACAGTCCCAAAGGGGAAAAAAAAACATGAAAAAATATGGAAAATGAAAAATAGTATGCTTCAGTCTGCATTCTCCAGATGTGAATTTCTCATCATGAGTCCTTTAGAAATTGTTTTGGCTCATCATATTGCTCAGAATAGCTGACTCCTTCATAGTTGATCATGGTGCAGTGTTGCTGTTACTGTGTTCAATGTTCTCCTGTCTCTTCTCACTTTACTTTGCCTCTGTTCATATAAGTCTTTCCAAGTTTTTCTTAAATCAAGCCTGCTCATTATTTCTGTACACAGAGATACCCTATTATAATCATGGACTATAACTTGTTCAGCCATTCCCCAGCTTATGGGCATTCCGTCAATTTCCAATTCTTTGCCACCACAAAAAGTGCTGCTATAAATATTTTTGTATAAATAGGTTCTTTTCCCTTTTTGCCTTTTTTTGCTCTCTTTGGGATATAGACCTAGTGGTGGTATTGCTGGATCAAACTATACGTAGTTTTATAGCTCTTTGGGCTTAGTTCCAAATTGCTTTGCAGAATTGCTGTGTTGGATCAATTATTAACTCCACCAACAGGGCATTAGTGTCCTTATTTTTCACATCCTCTTCAGTGTTTTTCATTTCCCTTTTTAGTCCTATTAGCCAATCTGATATGTGTGAGGTGGTACCTCAGAGTTGTTTTAATTTTCATTTCTCTAATCAGTAGTGATTGAGAGCGTTTTTTTTAATATGACTATAGATAACTTTGATTTCTTCATTTGAAAACTGCCTGTTCATATCCTTTGACCATTTATCTATTGGGGAATGTCTTGTATTCTTAAAAATTTGAATCAGTTCTCTCTATATTTGAGAAATGAGGCCTTTGTCAGAAGCATTTGCTGGAAGAAAATGTTTCCCAGCTTTTTGCTTTCCTTCTAATCTTGGTTGCATTGGTTTTGTTTGTAAAAAAAAAAACACCAAAATTTTTAATTTAATATAATAAAAATTATCCATTTTATAGCATGTAATGTTCTCTCTCTTGCTTGGGCATAAATTCTTCCCTTCTCCATAGACCTGACAGGTGAATTATTCCTTGCTCTCCTTATTTGCTCATGGTATCACCCTTTGTTTAAGTTATGCACCCATTTTAATCTTATTTTGGTATAAGGTGTAAGATGTTGACCTACACCTAGTTTCTCTTTTGTTATCTATGTGGTCAGTTATGCTGATAGTTTTCTTAATATTGAACCAGCCCTGCATTCCTGTATAAATCCCTTTTAGTCATAGTTCTGTTTATCTTTTAAAGCCCTTTATAACCTCACTCCTTCCAAGCTTTCTGTCATTATGCTTTATTTCCCTTTTCATGTTCTACAACTCGGCCAAACAGGCCTTCTTGCTGTTCCTCACATATGACTTTCCATCTCACATGTGCATGCACTTATTCCTCACTTCCATTTCTTGGGATCTTTGGTTCGCTTCAAAACAGCTAGATGGTATAATAGGTAGAACTCTGAACTTGGAGTTAGGAAGAATTAAATTCAACTCGTGCCTCAGACATTTGTTAGCTGTGAAACCCTGGGAAAATAATTTAATCTATTCCAACCTCTGTTTAAAATGAGGGTAATAGTACCTACTTAAGAGAATTTTTATGAGAATCAAATGAGACAGTATGTGTAAAAGTGTTCTGTGGACCTTCAATCTCAGCATAAATGTAGCTGTTAGTATCACACAAGACCTCTCTTGAATTCTCTCCAAAGCTACTAGCGCCAAAACTTGGCTCGTATTTATGCTGTATATGCCTATTTATATACGTGTTGCCTCCCTCGACAGAATGAAAACTTGTTGAGAATAGTGACTGTTTCATTTTTGTCTCTGTATCCCCACGGCCTGGCGCAAGAGCAGACACTTAGTAAATGATTGACTCTTAAAAGAATGCTCTGAAATCCTTGACAGAAAAATCTTTAAGCCAAGCCCGGTAGATAAAGACTGCAGAGTCCCCAAGCATGTTGTTTTTTCTTTAGTTCTTTTTCTCCTTCTGATTTCTTTCTTTCTGAAACTGTTTGGGAGTAACTTCTGTTCCCAGGTGCCAGTTTACCTGATGGAATAAGGATCATTGAGAGCTAGGAAATTTGGATGGCATAGTAACAATAATTGATCATACTGCTATGATTTGTGCTGTTAACACACACACACACACACACACACACACATACACACACACACACACACACACACACACACACACACACAGAGTCTCATTTTTCTCCTTACGGTAAATAACCATGTGAGGTAATGAGGGAAAAGTGTTTACTCATATTTCTCTCACTTCTCCATATATTTCTTCTCCCTTCCCTCTCCCCACATTTGAAGCAAAAACTTTTTTTTTCTTAAACTGGTTTTGTTTTTTTGATGGATTACTGTGCTTTTTTAGTCACAGCAGGAATCTATTTGGATTCAAGGGCTATGGGTTTATCCCTATTTTGCAAATAAGAAAGTTGAGTCATAGAGGCTATGACTACCAAAAAGCATATAGGCACTTGGGGACTAGGTTATGTCCACCTTGAACAAAGTTAATTAACGTCCCTCAGGCCCTCAACTGTGCTATTGTTTGTTCTTCATTCTTGAAGAGAACCATGACATCAGGGAGGTGATACCATGACAGCAAGTGAATTTAATTTAAGTGAGAGAAGGCTGTGCAAAGTCATGGGTCTCACCTTTTCCTTCAGAGCCATCTGGGTCCAGTGACGAGATATAGATTGCTGGAATAGTTCTATAAACCTTCTCTAGACTACTACAGGACTACTGGAGAAGACCCTGGCCAAGGGACAGAAAGAAAGCTAATGTCCTTGGAAATAGAGTTTATGGAGGGGAGTAAAATGCATGAAGATTGGAAAGGTAGGAAGGGGCCAAGTTTTAAAGGTCTTTAACTATAGAGAGCTTTAATTTCTTTCTTCTTCTGAAAATTCATATCCTTTGATCATTTATCAATTTGGGATAGATTTGCATTCTTATAAATTTGACTCAGTTCTCTATGTATTTGAGAAATGAGGTTTTTATCAGAGAAACTTGCTGTAAAATTTTTCTCTAGCTTTTTGTTTTAATCTTGGCCACCTTGGTTTTGTTTGTGCAAAACCTTTTTAATTTAATGTAATTAAAATTATCCATTTTATATCCTGTAATGTTCTGTATCTTGTTTCATCATAAATTCTTCCCTTCATAAATTTGAGAGGTAGCATATTCTGTGTTCCTTTAATTTGTCTATGGGATTATCCCCCTTTATGTCTAAATCATGTGCCCATTTTGACCTTATCACAACATGAGATATTGGTTTGTACCTAGTTTATGCCAAACTGCTCTCTAGTTTTCCCAACAATTTTTGTTAAATAGTGAATTCTTGTCCCAAAATCTGGGGTCTGTGGGTTTATCAAACACTAGATTATTGTGGCCATTTACTACTTTGTATTGTGTACATAATCTATTCTACTGCTCCACCACTCTATTTCTTAGCCAGTACCAAATTGTTCTGGTGATTATCACTTTGTAACACAGTTTGAGGTATGGTAAAATTAGGCTTTCTGGGAGAGATCCAGATAGTCTTTGCCTTTTGAACCATGTAATCTTAACAGATAGTCATTATAACACAGAGCTAGGGTCAGTATGAATCAGAGCTGGATAGACCTTAGAGATCATTTACTACAGTTCCCTCATTTTCCAGATGAAGCATTGAGGTCCTCACTTCTCTAAGGTCAGATGAGTAATGCAGCAGAACTAGGATTTGGGCCTATGTCTTGTGATTCCAAACCTAGCACTCTGCCATGCCAGACTGAATGAGGAAAAGACCTATAGATGATGTGATAAAAATACTGAACGAATACATAGTGAAATTATTTATAGTATGTTTTTGTTAGGGATAAAGGTATGTCTGGGATAGAGAGTTCCGTGAGTTACGTCCGGGTAGCTTGGAGTCTGGAAGCCAGACTCTATCTGCTGTCAGTTTAGGAGAGCCTTCTGCAAAGACAGAATTTTTAAGGGCCATAGTATTTAAACATATTCCAGATACATGGTTATAATAAGTAGCATTTACATAATGTATTTAAAGTTTGTTGTTGTTAATTTGTTTAAGTGGTGTCTGACTCCCTGTGACCCATTTGAGGTTTTCTTGGCAGAGATACTGGAGTCGTTTCTTCTCCAGCTCATTTTACAGACGAGGAACTGAAGCAAACAGGGTTAAGTGACTTGCCCAGGGTCACACAACTAGTAAGTGTCTGAGGCCAGATTTGAATTTAGGAAGATAAATCTTTTCTGACCTCAGGCCTGGGTATCCACTGTGCCACATAGGTATCCCAATATATTTTGTTTGTATAAAAACTTTTCAATTTAATGTAACCAAAATTATCCATTTTACATTTTGTAATGTTCTCTGTCTCTTGTTTGGTCATAAATTCTTCTGTTCTCCATAAATCTGACAAATAAACTCTTCCTTTCTCTCCTAATTTGCTTATAGTATCAGCCTTTATATCTAAATGATATACCCAAGCCCCAATATATTCGAGATACATGGTGATAATAAAGGCAATAATAGCTAGCCTTACTTATTTATTTAAAGTTTATTTATTTGTTTAAAGTTTGCTGAGTACAATGTATATATTATGTCATTTAATTATTGTAACAGTATCAGGGCAGGTGCTGTTATCATTCCCATTTTATAGGTTAAGGAAAATGAGGCTAAAAATCTTAAGTTACTTTCCCAAGGTCACACACAGTCATAAATATTTGAGACAGGATTCCGTGTAGTTCTTCCAGAGTCCAAGTCCAGCATGCTGCCGACACTGCCACCTTCCTGCCAGGTTCAGTTGAGGAGAAGGCCTTTTGAGCTAGTGCTGAAAGGCAGTATGGTAGAATGTCAAAAGTATCTGAATTGAGAGTCCAAGGATCCAGCTTGTCCATCATTTAACTCTTTAATCCTGGACTGAAAGCTAGTTGTCCTCTGTAATAACTGTCCCAGATAAAGATAGTGCTAAGCATATTCCCTAGGATGTCCATCCAAATGCATGTTGAAATCTAGGCTATAGATGTTTTCCACCTAGTTGGCCTTTCTTATATATGGATGGACAAACTGTACTCCTTTGAATGATAACAGATCTCTTCCAGGAAGCTCTGTAGTGTCTTGGAGCTCCATGAAATCAGCACAGTGTCACCCACAAACAGCATCTGGAGGATCTCATCATGCACTGGGAATTTTCATCCATCTGTATTCTGTACTGGATAGCCTCCAATAGTCATGAATTCTTTTGGCTAGCCCATATCTCCCTGTTTATGCCTTGTCCGATGTTTATTATCCAAAGGTCATTGAATAAGGCTATTTCTGCTGTTACGTCTTCCAAGGAATTATGAATGATCTTGGTATATGGGTGAGACACCTAGCTGTAAAAGAGCTTGTGAGGCAGCCTTTGTTTTTCATAATCTACACACAGTAAGCACTGTGGGATCTTACACTTTCAATTCTGAGATAGTAAAGATTGGGAAGCTTCCATGAGAACAAAGACCTAGTTTTCAAAACTAACACTTTATTATTGTTGCAGTATATCAATGAGATGAATACCACTCCTGAAGAAGTAAGGATGATTATTGCAAAGAGATGTTACATATAGCCAAAATGACATTCTGAAGAGCAAGAGTAAAGGATGTCACAAAGGAATTGTATCACAGGATGTTTATGACCTATTGGACTTTTGAGAAGGCATGAATAAGTGTCCCCTAGGCTGGACAGGCATGGAGAGGAAGCCTTTGGGAGACAACATTCAAACTGAGGATGTCACAGATCCTCTTGAGTTTTTGAGTGGCCCTTGGACAAGTTACTTAAACTCTCTGACTTCCAGTTTCTTCATCTGTAGGATGGGATCTTCACATTTACAATATCTGTATGAGTATTCTGTGGACCAAATGAAATCAATGTGGAAGTGCTTTGTAAACTGTAAAGGACTATATAAATGTGAGCTGTTCTTAAGATTATGATTTATTAGTGGTTTCACTAAATCATCTTATTGCCATCACCCTTGCCCGCAGTCATATCCTCTATGTAAGATTGCCACAGTACAACATGATATAATAGAACTTTTATTAAGCACTTATGTGCAGAACAATATTCTGGATACTGAGGATATTAGGAGAGATTCAGACCTTTTATACGATAGGGATTTTATAGTCCTAGAGAAGGATAAAACAATTCTACAAACCTCTATTTGTATTAAAAGCCCTTCACAACCTGGCCCTGTCTTGCCCTTCCCAGTTCTCTTATACTCGATTCACATCGCAGTGATATTCCATATCCAGACTCTGACACTTTGCACTGGTTGTATGTATAATGCTCTCCTTTTTCATTTCTTCTTACTATCTCCCCCTTTCTTCAAAGTTCAGCTCACATCCCATCTTGTACAGGAGATCTTTCTTGTCTACTTACCCTTCTTCCCCCACCTTCTCTGTACAAAGTACTGGGAGATATCAAAGGAAGAGAAATGGCCCCTTCCCTCAAAGGGCTTATATACCATTGGTGACTCCCTCCCCCTCAATCTGACCTCAGTAGATAGGATTTCTTGTGAATATTATAGCCATCTTTGTTGACTCATGCATGTCTCAATGCAATATGTGGCCAAACTGGAGCAGGAAGACGAAGACTTTTAAAACCAAGACTTTTTTAGCCTTTCCTAATCTGTGATTCCTAGTCCTTTCCCCAGTCTCTCGTTAGCCTGCCAGATACTCTGTTATGCCAAATACTCTGCCCTAATTAATGGTTTCACAGTTCTTTTGTAAGTCTTAATGCAAAAGACAGTAATGGGAAACTCCATTATTCTATACCACAGCTGCCAAATGCACACTGCTAGAATTTGACTGGCTTAGAGACTAACTACCAGATTTCAGCTATTCAATTTCCTTTGCCTTCTCTCCCCTTTCTAACTATTTCTCTTTTGCCTAAAATTTAGGTAAATATATTAGATAGATGGATAGATAGATAGATAGGTAGATAGATGGATGGATGGATGGATATGTATGTATGGGCAGCTAGGTAGCACAGTGGATACAGCACAGGGCATGGGGTCAAGAAGACCTGAGTTCAAATGTGGCCTCAGACACTAGCTATGTGACCCTGGGCAAGTCACTTCATCCTGTTTGCCTCAGTTTCCTCCTCTGTACAATGAGCTAGAGAAGGAAATGGCAAACTACTCTCTAGTATCTTTGTCAAGAAGAGTCAGACACGACGGAAACAATTGAACAAAAACATATGTATATATACTTAAAAAAAACCCTAGATATAGATAAATATCCAGATAAAGGTATATACATATTTATCTTTTCGAAAAATATTTTCCCTAATTACATGTAAAAACACGGTTTTTAAAAATTTTGTATTCCAAATTTTCTCCCTTCTTCCCTCACTGCCACCCTCCCTAAGATGAAGCAATTTAATATAGGTTCTATAACTTATTTCCATGTTAGCCATGTGAAAGAAGAAACAGACCAAAAGAAAAAAATGAGCAAAATAAAGTGAAAAATAGTATGCTTCAGTTTGCATTCGCTCTCCATCATTTCTTTCTCTGGATGTGATATCTATATTTCTATATAAAATATGCACACATCTTCGTATTGTTCTTTAAGCCGTGTATCCTTATGGGTTTCCCCCCTTCTTTTTCTTGTAGTCATTGTTCCTTCATTTTATTTTTTCATTTTTTGTTCTCTGGGTCATTTTTTTTCTTTCTGTTCTCTCTGTAGCCTCTAAAAACAAAAGTCCTAAGTCAAGACTTCTGTCTTTTTGACTTTTCCCATAGAGTAGTGATATTTAGTCTGTATTGATCCTTTCATCTTTATCACCTTTCTCTGACTTGGTCTTGCCTGAAAGTCGTAAGGGGAGATGTTATCTTGCCTCTGTTCATCTTAGGGGTAAGAAGGGTAAGCCTATGTCAGGTAATTTTATGGATCAGGGTTTTATTTTGCTCCCCATCCTTTGACCCAGGCCCAGGCACCTTTGCATTTTGTGGGATTGGTGATATCACGTAGTTCATTAAAGGTTAGGAGAAAATTGGAGAGTGAGGTGGTGTTATAGCAGTAATAACAATAACATTTATATAGCACTTTAAGATTTGCAAAGTGCTGTATACAAATTAAATCATTTGCTACAACTCCATGATACAGATAAGCTTACTCTCTCTATTTTATGGAAACTGAGGCCTAGAAAGGTTAATTGACTTTCACACTGCTAGTAAGTGTCTGTGACAGGATTTGAACTCGTATCTTCTGGACTCCAATCCAGTCCTCTTTTGCTTGCTGCTCTCCATGTATTGTCAAGGCTGAGTAGCTAAGGCCTACCTGATTGAAGCCAACAAACTGGTCAGGACCTTCTGACTTCCTCAATGTTAAAGAGAAAGAGGGCGTGAAGCCCAAGTCAGGAGCAACTTTCTGTGTCAGAGGTAAGCATAGCATTTATTATGACAAACAGAGGCATCCTGTCTCCCTTTCCTTGTCCTCTAGACCTGAGGTAGAGTGATAGGGAGCTAACCCTTGCCTTGGATGTTTTAGATTACTCTTTGCTGTCCTTAACTCTTGACTTCAATGTGTTAAGCTTTCTGAATATGGCAGAATAAACAAGGAGTGGTTTTATTTTTTTCTGGGTTTGTGCCCTGTATCAGTAACAGTTTTTCAGATTGTCAGCCAAAATTCAAGTTTGATTTTAAGTCATATAAAGGATGATTGGGGGTGGGGAAAGCTTTGGTTTACCGAATCTGCTGGTTGACTGAATCCAACCTCCCTTCAAACAGTATCTCCTAGAATTCTCCACATGATGAAAAAAAAAGACTATTAAGCACTAATTGAGGACAGTTCTGATGCCAGAGGGTAAGAATAATGTTTATTATGATGATCAAAGAGAAGTCTTTTATATCTCCTTCATCAGCTATATTTCTGACCTGCTATATTCTGCCTGTATGACTTTTACCTCTCTGGGCTGACCTTGAAAAGACAGGATTAGACTGGATGATCTCTAAGGTGCCTTCCAGCATTAAAATCCTACATCTCGAGGGGACATAGAACCAACTCTCTCTCCCACCTAGGGGTGACCAAAGATTCTCCTTTTTGGGGACACAGTGAAGGTGGGGAAGAGGCAGTCTTTAAAGCAGTACCTCCACCTCTGGACCGCTTGTTCAGTGTGCTGTACGGTGCTCAGTCCTACCAGGTTCTGCTCACTTCTTTGAGATCTGCTGGTGTCAGTGGAAAGAAGGTTGATTTTCTGTCATGTACTTCTGCTGTGGCCTTTGGAGCAAGGGACTCTCATAATAACTTTGTTTAGAAGGCTCTGTGGTTGGCAGAACAAACAACTGAAGAAAAGAGTACAAGGTACAGAATTTCCCCCTGTTGTCCAGGATTAGGAGTTACCTCGGAGTTTTGAGGAGCAAGGATTTCTCTTTACTAAGGAATATAGCCCTTCCAGACTCTTAGAATTATGGGCTGGAATCTTAAATTCCTCTGGTCTCTAGTAATGTTCTTACCTATCCTCCTCCCTCCTTTCCCTTATCTGCATGATTATGCCCGAGTGTGCCCATCCTGGTCAGATTGAGGTTCTGGAAAAGTTTCTCTCCTCCACCTCCTTATTTACACATTTTAGAATCTCCCACCTTGGACAGTTAGGAAATCCTTTCTGATGTTATTGTTGTGATTGAGGAGGAAAGGAGGGAATGGGGGTGGGGGGAGTGGAGGACAAGTACCACAATCATTTCTGTGGATTTATTTTCATTTCTTGGTGTTAACTTAGTTGCCTCTGTGAGCTATGGGATTCCTTTCCTTTTGCTCTTTTTTTGGCCTATCCTCCCCTTCCTCCCTGAGTTTTCCTGGAAAGGATGGGGAGGGGGTGGCTGAGAAAAGCCAAAAAAAGAAGGGATGGAAATTCCCATTTTATTCCTCCACACTGTGCACAAGTTTGGGGTGGGGGCGGGTGAAGGCAGATAGAAGCCAATGGAGTCAGCCCTGAAGGGAGAGGCCAAGGGACTGCTGAGCAGATGGAATAGGCCCTAATTACCTCCCTTCCTTGAGCTTGCCTGTAATTGTGGTTTAAGGGAACCAGCACGTCCTGGAAATTTGCTGGAGCAGCAGAGATTTGGGGTTTCCGCCTGAGATGGCGTTGAATTTTCCATTTAGAATGACTTTTTCCCAGTAGTCTTCCCCAGTTGTAGAGAGGGAGTGGTCCCTTGGGGTCCTAGGGGATGGTGATCAAGTTGGGAGTCAGGCTGCTGGTTTTGTGTTTTGGTAGCTGGTTCAGAGGCTGACTGCAGTTTTGAATACTACAGAAAAACTTGGAGAACTAAGATGATGGTGGTTGGAAAGAAGCTCTGAACTGAGACCTAAGAGCAGGAGTGGGGAACCTGTGACCTTGAGGCCACATGTGGCCTTCTAGGTCCTTGAGTGTGTATCAGCAAGCACCCCAGCACACCCAGGGTGGCTGCTAGCACAGGTTCTTAGATCTGCTTTTCTAAAGGAAAGCAACTCAAAATGGGTTAACAATCTTACTTTAATCGATCAAATATCATTTACCTAGTTCAG
>CM053584.1:128604622-128632346 GCA_028627135.1 Pseudochirops cupreus
TCCTGGAAAACAAGCCTGGCGCCACAGGCTCCACGTGACCACATTCAGCCTATTAGGAACAGAGTATACTTTCAAATATCCAAGGGTCCTCAGAGTCACGTAGCCACTTTAGCAAAGGGCCTAGGGGCAGGGAAGATCTTCAGATTCCCATAACAGAGTGTAACCTTTTAACCAAGTCCAAGTTTTACAGAACAAATCCTTTTATTGAGGGGATTTATTCTGTGAAGTTTGGATTCAGTCAGAGGGCTGGACTCGAGGATCTGGAGTGCTACAAGTGGCCTTGAGGCTATAGTTCCCCACCCCTGCCTAAGAGATCAGCGCCATTATTTACTATATGATTTTGGGGAAATCCTTTAATTTATTTGGGACCAAGAGAGCAGACCCATTAATTGATTGTGTGATTTTAGGGCCAGTCACCAAACCCTTTCAGGGCCTTAGTTTTTCTATCTCACTTGAAAAGAATAATCCTTAATTAGTTCACTAGGGATTTATAAAACCAAGCTAGTAGCTGGGAAAGTTCTTGAAAAGTAAAATTGTTACAGAAACGAATGGCAACTGTGGGCTTTGTTTCTTTGTAGTTAATATGCAGTTCTTTCTTCAAACTGAGTGGTCAACTTGTTAGAACTGAAATGGACCTTAGAGCTTATCTGGTTCAACCCTCTCATTTCTCAGATGAGACTGAAAGCCGAAGAGGTTAAGTGATTTTTTTTCTGAAAATAAATTAAGTGCTTAACATGTTAACATGCCAGGCTTTTCCACATAACCACAGATGCTTTTTTACATATTGGCATAGCATCATCATTGCAAAGTTTCTTTAAGACATCTGTTTTTGCATAATACTGTACTAGGTGGGAAGAACCTGGTTCTTTCCTGGTTTGGGGTCAGAAGACCTGGGTGTGAATTCTGAATTTGGTGTTAGATCATTTGGAGAGATGTGGTTTCAGAATTGATGGAATTAAAAAAAGCTATAGGTTAATGTCAGCTTGGAAGGAGGACTCTAGTGAAATGCTCCAGGGATATGTGCTTAGCCCTATGCTTTTTAATAACATTTTTATTAGTGACTTGGATGAAGGCATAGAGGCATCCTTATCATATTTGCCCATGACCAAAAAGCTAGGAGAGGTAATACACTGAATGACAGGATCTTAAAATATCTTGGCAGTCTAGAACAGGAGTTGGCAAACTTAAGTAGGAATGGTTTTAACGTTTTAAAATAAAATAAAACAAAACTTTATTTATACATGCAAAAACCATCCTTACTTCCTGGGCCTCTGTGGGTAACAGGCTACAGACGCCTGGTCTAGAACATTGGACAGAATCTAATATGTTGAAACTTAATAGGGATAAATGTAATTTGTATACGTGTGAAGTCTCTTTTTAAACTCATGCACAAAATTGAGGAGGAATGGCCGGATTGCAGTTTGTTTGAAAAAAGATCTTGGAATTTTGGTGGATTGCAAACTCAGTTTGAGTCAGTAGTTATGGTGGCCAAAAAAGCTCATGTGCTACAAGCTTTCATTTAGCCCTTCCCTAGGTGCCAAGCACTATTCTTCATACTGTCAGTGCAAGGAAAAGCAAAAACATGGTCCCTGCCGTGGAGAAGCTCACTTTCTAATGTGGGGAACACAGCATGCAAAAATTTGCACAAAACCAATAGCTACTATGTAAATGTGATCTCAGAAGGAAGGCCTTTTGTAGAAGGTAGGATTTGAAGAAAACCTGGAGCTAGAAGGTGGGAGTGGGGGAAGCACGTAGTATTCTGAGCACGGACAACTAGTGCAAAAGCAAAGAATCTAGATGTGAAGTGTCATGTGCAGAGAACAAGAAGGTGGCCAGGGTCTGACGCTGGATCATGGAGGAGAAGGAATTGTAAAAAGACTGGAAAAGTTGGGAGGGTTAGATTGTGAAGAGCATTTCATCCTAGAAGTAGTAAGGGAGCCAGGAGAGTTTATTGAGCAGGAGGTATTTGACATGGTCAGGCCATGTATTAGGCCTGAAGTATAAATTGAAATACAACCAGTGCTGGAAGTGATGGCTAGAGATTTAGTGTCATCAGGAGGCAGCCAATTCTCATTGAGAGCCAAATGATGGAGTGGAGTAAGAAAGGAAAAGGTATAAGATGAAAGTGAGTTGTTGTTGGTTTTGTTTTTTTTTAACTTATCACCTTTCTCTGACTTGGTCTTGCCTGAAAGTCATAAGGGGAGATGTTATCTTGCCTCTGTTCATCTTAGGGGTAAGAAGGGTAAGCCTATGTCAGGTAATTTTATGGATCAGGGCTTTATTTTGCTCCCCATCCTTTGACCCAGGCCCTAGGTACCTTTGCATTTTGTGGGATTGGTGATATCACGTAGTTCATTAAAGGTTAGGAGAAAATTGGAGAGTGAGGTGGTGTAATAGCAGTAATAACAATAACATTTATATAGCACTTTAAGATTTGCAAAGTGCTGTGCACAAATTAAATCATTTGCTACAACTCCGTGATACAGATAAGCTTACTCTCTCTATTTTATGGAAACTGAGGCCTAGAAAGGTTAATTGACTTTCACACTGCTAGTAAGTGTCTGTGACAGGATTTGAACTCGTATCTTCTGGACTCCAATCCAGTCCTCTTTTGCTTGCTGCTCTCCCTGTATTGTCAAGGCTGAGTAGCTAAGGCCTACCTGATTGAAGCCAACAAACTGGTCAGGACCTTCTGACTTCCTCAGTGGTAAAGAGAAAGAGGGCGTGAAGCCCAAGTCAGGAGTCAGAGAAAGGTGATAAATTATCACCTATAAATTATCACAGGGGAAAGGCCTGTAGGTCTGGAGTGGGACATTGTGGAGGTAGGACCAAGGGGAATGGGAATATGGGAGTAGGTAGTGAAAGAGGGGAAATAGGGTTTTGTACACTGACAGGAGAGTAGCTCAAGATTTTGGGCATAACAACAGTGACCTCACATTTAGATAGAACTTTAAAGTTTTCAGTGTTTTTTACCTATCATATCATTGCTTTTCGACTCATTTGATCCTCACAACAACCTTGTGAGGTAGGTACTGTTATTATCCCCACTTTACAAAGGAGGAAACTGAAAATAAGAGGGTAAGTATCTTGCCCAGGTTTCCACAGTAAATGTCTGAGGTAGCCATTGAACTGGGGTCTTCCCGTCTCCCAAGTCCAGTGTTTCATCCCTTATGCTGCCTAGTTAAGTATAAGGGCTTGGCAGTATGGTAACCACTGAGGAATATGTCCTGACAGAATATCAGTGGCTAGGGACATGTTTTTTGCATTTTTTTTTTTGAGAGGGGATGCTAGGGCAGTTGGGGCTAAGTGACTTGCCCAAGGTCACATGGCTAGTAAGTGTGTCAAGTATCTGAGATCACATTTGAACTCAGGTCCTCCTGACTCCAGGGCTGGTACTCTATTCACTTCATCATTTAGCCACCCCCTCTTCATTATTTCTTATGGCACAGTGCTATTCCATTATATTTTTATACCATAATTTGTTCGGCCATTTCACAATAAACACCTCCTTAGTTTCCAGTTCACAAGTATTTTTGTATCTATAGGTATTGTCCCACATTTTTTGATTTCTTTCAGGTATAGGCCTGTGAATGGTTTTTGCTGGGCCAGATAGTACGCACAAGTTAGTGACTTTGGGACATAGTTCGGAGTAGCCATGCCGGTGTACAGCCCCACCTGTCGTTCGTTAATGTGCTTATTTTCCTGTATCCTCTCCAGAATTGGACATTTTCTTTTTTTGCATCTTTGCCAATCTGATTCAGGGTGTGAGGTAGGATTTCAGAGCTGCTTTAATTTCCTTTTAATTATTAGCAGTTGGATCATTTTTAATATGATTATTGCTAGCTTGGATTTCTTATTTTGAAAACTGTCTGTTCCTGTCTTTTAAAGGTTGCCACATTTTAACAAGGATAGAAGAACAGCTAGAATGGTAAAACATCCCTAACTCATGAAATATGAAGATCAGATTGAAGCCATCGGAATGTTTATCAAGTCTGATGTGGGATGGGTAGGGGTGGGAGAAGATGATATGACAGTTGTCTTCAAGAAAGGCTGTTGTGTGGAAGAGAGATCAGACTTGTTCCCCTTAGCCTTAGGGGACAGATGGGTGGAAGTTAAAAGTTAAAAGGAGGCAGATTTAGACTTGATGTAAGCAACATTTTCCCAGCAGTTAGAGCTCTTTGAAAGTAGAAGGGGCTATATGAGGGAGGTGATGGATTCCCCTTGATTAGAAGTCCTCAAGCTAAAGCCAGAAGACCACCTTGCAGCTGTGTTGGAGAGAAGTTTCTTTTTTGCCTAAGAGTTGGACTAAGTGGCCACTGAGGGCCCTTCCAATTTTGAGTTCTGTGCTGAGATTCTTGGGAAAGCTAGGGACCAATGTGCCATGGTCATGAGTAATAACTTACTCTTCCGTAGTACTTTACGGCACATGAAACAATTGAATAATAATGGTAGCAGCTAGCATTTATATATCGCTTAGAAATTTGTAAAGCACTGTATATGTTTTCTCATTGGATCCTTACATCTTCCATAGGAGGAAACTGAGGAATAGAGGATAGAGAAGTTAAATAACTTGCCAAGATCACACGACCAAGGCAGGATCCGCACTGTTTTTCCCACCTCCAAGTCTGGTACTGACCTGCCTAGCTGCCTCTGTTCATAACTTAGAATACAGAAGCTCACTTGGTTCGGGAAGCAGCATAAGTATTAATGTGCCCGTTTTACAGTGAGGAAGCGGGTGAGCTTCTGGAAGTTGGTCATTGGCTGACAGAAGGCCAGAGGTGGAATTTGAGCCCATTTTTTTTTCAATTCCGGTTATACATCTACCTCATGGTTAACCTGTAAGTCAAGTATTTAGTCTTGTTTTTCAAATATCAGTGTTTTAAGAAAAATATTTTTCCATTTTTGTTGAAATCTTTTGTTTTTATATTATCTTTTCCCTTCTATATCCCTTCCCTACCAGAAAACCGTCCCTTAAAATAAAGAATTGAAAGGAAGGGAGAGGGGCGGCTAGGCGGCACAGCGAATAGAGCAGCGGCCCTGGAGTCAGGAGGACTTGAGTTCAAATGCGGATTCCGACACTTCACACTTACTAGTGTGTGACCTTGGGCGAGTCACCTAACACCGAATGCCCTGCATTCCTCCCTCCAACAAGGGCCCCCCCCCCCAAAAGAAAAGAACGGAGGAGAAAGTTCAGCAGAACTTCTTACGTTAACCAGCTCTGGTATATTCAGTGTTTCGCTCCCGTTATCTAACCCTGACATCTGCCAAATAAAGAAAGGGGGATGTGCATTTTCATGTATCTCTGACATGTGTTTTTGCAGCCTTTGTGGCCGGAAGTGACAGCATTAAGTTTCCATCTTTTTGCAGTTATTCTTTCCCTTTACATCCTTGTACTTATTGTGTATGTTGCTTTCCAGTTCTACTCATCCTGCTTTACGTTAGTGATTATAGGTCTTCACATCCTTTTCTGTATTCATTGTTGGTTGTTTCTTATAGTACAGTAATCGTATTCCATACATTTATGTATCACACTTTTTAAGCTATTACCTGATCAGTGAGCATCTATTTCATTTCCAATTCTTTGCTACTACAAAAAATGCTGCTGTAAAGGGGGGAACCTCCTGCCCCCTTTAAAATCACTGATTTCCTTGGAAATATATGCCTGTGAGTGGGAACTTGAAATCAAAGAATATGGACATTTCAGTCACTTTCTTAGCATAGTGCCACATTACTTTCCAGAATGTTTGGGCTGACTCATACTGTCTCTATATTGTATTTGAGTGTACCTGTCTTTCCACAAATCCTCCACTTACAAATCCTCCTCTTTTGACAGGTTAGTCATTTTGCTATGTGTGAGATGAAGCCTTAGGTTTATTTTGATTTTTATTTCACTGATGAGATGAAGCGATTTTCTATTTGGTTAATAGTTTACAATTCTTTTTTTGAGAACTATTTTTCATATCCTTTGACCACTTAACCACTGGGGCATGGCTTCTTTTGTTGTGTTTATGTATTTGTGTTAGCTTCTTATATATAATGTATCAGATCCTTGCCGGATTTTTTCTAAGTTTTTTTTTGTTCTGAACTTAAAACACCAAAAAATTTCTATATATACAGCAGTATACAAATGAAATTGTATAGAAAATCATAAATCTTCATATAATACTACTTTTTTTTACTATATAATAAATTCCATACATTACTTTCAAAACTGTCCTGCTTGTCTGCTTCTTTTGACAGATATTTGAAGCAAAGATTTTCTCCCCCAGTTGACTGCTTAGTTTACTTTTGTTTTTGCAAAACCTTTTCGATTTCATGTAATTTACTGTCTGTTTTATCTTTTATGATTACCTCATGAAATGTATAAAAGGGGAATTTTAAAGTCAAAATACTGCTGATTGACAAAGCCAGGGAAAAAGCCGTAAGAATAAATAGCACTGGTAGGGCCTTTATTTTACAGATGAAAACACAAAGGTCCAGAGAAGGGAAATGTCATCTGTGAAGTCAGACATATTAATTACATAACAGAACTAGAATTCATATGCAGGTCCTGAGACTTCAAATCCAGTGCTCTTTCCACTACACCATATTCTTTTCCAGGTCCATTGCCCCTAAGGCCTCTTGGTATCCAGCTTTTTTTAAGACCACTTTATAGCCAGAGATGTTCCCTTACAGAGAAAGCTGTGGCTATTTTATTTTTCTAGTGTACGTTTATCAGAGCTGACAGGAATCTGGACTGAGCTACATACACTTAACATTTCTTTAGTTTATTGACCCTTCTCCTCCCATTTCCCCTCCTCTTGCCCTTCATTTTCCCATTCCAGGCATATATATTTGTTTTAGTCACTTTGGATTGCTTTATGTTTACATTCCAGGACTCCGAGAATAAAATCCTGGACACAGAGTCAGGAATGCCTCGGTTCAGTTCCTTACTCTGACACTAACTGTATGACAGTGGACAAGTCACAACATCTAAATAAAATGCATATAACTCTAATGCCTAACTTTAGGTGCTGATTATTGTTCTTGTTGTTGAGTCATTTTCAGTCTGTTTGACTCTTCATGATGCCGTCGGAGGTTTTCTTGGTAGTTTCGTCTGGCTGGCTCTTAGCTAGCCACTTGTGTTCATGACCTTGATGGCCTGAGCTCCAGACAGCTTTAGTATTTTGGAGAATCAAAGCAGTTCAGACAGTATGGTACAGTAGAAAGAAACTGACTTTGAAGTCAGAGGACCTACATTCAAATCTGGACTTTAACACCTGTGTGACCTCGCAAATCACTTGGCTTCCCTGAACCTCAGTTTCCTCATCTGTAAAATGAGAGAGTTGAGCAAGATGGTCTTTGAAATCCCTTTTAGTTCTAGATCTGTGATTCTATAATACTATGATCTTTGGGAAATCCACAGTTATTAAAGAGAAGGGGGGTAGGAAAGATGTCTTCAAACCTTTCAAAGCTACAGTTGGAGGATGTGGGTCCGCAGATTATCTTGTACCTTTGGGACACACTCTTCAAATTGGGGGTGCCCCCAGGTGTTGCATATATATTTTGCATTTACTTTTCTGTGTGTGTTCCTCCCCTCCAATAAAATGTAAATTTCTTTTAGGGCAGGGATGTAAATAGTAGAAGGAAAGTGGGAAGGGAAGGAGGGAGGGTAACACAGACAAATGCTAGATCTGGAAGGAGCCTTGGAGAAAATTGAGTCCCAGATGTGAGGTAACTTAGCTCTATAGGCTGAATATTTAAATACCAAAAGGAAAGGAGTTTTGAACCAAGTGTTGAAGGAGGAAGGAAACTTGGATTTATGGGACAGCCACAGTAGGTTCTTATTGCAACATCTACCTAATCTAAATGCTAGCGTTTTCCAAGATAGGTAAAGATGGGGAATTTATGGATTATCTGTGACGGTTTTTATTTTGTTTTTTGTAATTATTGAAGACATGCTTTTGTTTGCCATGCAACACACTTCTGGAACATCTGCTGTCAGTATCTGCTAGTGTGAACTCAGAAAATGGGAACTCATTAAACATAGTTTCAGCAAAGAAAATTATAGAACTATCTTTCCTTCCCTGCCACGTTGCCCATAAAAAAATTATGCAAACACAAAATGTATAATTTGAGGATTATTTATTATTCTGGATTATCTGCATCATGACTTTTGAATGTGATAGTAATAATAATGCTTCAGTATTTACAAGAATTATAATTTCATCAGTGTTTGAGTACTCCTCTTGATCATGGAGATTACAATCTGCCTCAGGAACTGGCTTCTTTAATTGTTGTGGCTGTAAAAAACTCATTACCTGATGCCAACTTTCTGTTTATGAACCTGTCTGACTATGTCTAGGCTAGTACATAAAGTCTGCTGCTAGTCTCTTCAGCTTTGTAAGACTTGTCTGAGGTTTGTGCTCTACTCTCCTAGCATTAGGCTAGAAACTTGTCAAAATAAGTTACTAGAGTAGGGTTTTAGTAGAATAGTAAAAATGATTTAAAAAAATTATAATTCCTTTCACCAATAAGTAGGTCCTGTGTGAGGAAATTCTGTATGTGAATTTTTTTTTAATCTTGCACACAGTAGGCACTTAAGTGTTTGTTGAATTGAAATACAAATTCTGCTGAAGACCAAAACAGATAGTAATTAGGCAAGGATTTGTTTTTTAAAGGAAATTCTTTATTTTACAAGATTTACTACAGGCTTCCTTTACTTAGTGGGTGCTGCTCAGCCATATAGAATATAATTCAATATAATTTTAAAGGAATACTTTTACACCTAATACCTGTAGTGCTCCTTCTCTCCAACTTGTACTTATACTCATGAGTTGGGTCTCCCAGAGGGTGGATATTAGTATCTTAACGTCGTGGTATTCTGTGGTGCTAAAATTCCAAAACTATATAGCTCACATGCTTCTATTGGTACACTTACCTTTAATGTTCAACCAATAGATAATTCAAAACATTTTTACTAAGAGAGCACATTAAAAATAGTAGTTACAAAATACTCTACCCATATAACTGAGGTACAGTCTCCCACAAATATGCATTAACATCAGTGGGTAAGTGGGGCACATGTGTAGGGAATACTGTGGCTTGAGTAACTTACACATCCAGCACTGTAGGGCTCCGATCACCTTTCTCTTCTTGTGTTCTCACTCTGTTCCACCTTGGCTGCAGCATCTCTGTTGGGAATGTTGTTCAGCTGGGTTCAATGAGTGTGTTTCATCTCCACAACTTGACTCTCTACTTCCAGAGGCAGCTCCTCCTTTCCAAAGTTGGTTCTCTTCTCTTCTGCCAGGGGTCATGGTCACTGTAGCTGCCACCACTGAGTCAGCCTGCTCCCTGCAGAGTGTGCTATCTCCTCTGGGGCAAGTATCTTCTCTTTAAGATGTGCCGACTGATTGGACAGGGATTGGGGATGGGTGAGTGGAGAAATACCTTCTTCCCCTTTCCATTACCTGTTGCTTTTGGTTGGGGTAGGAGGAACGAGTAAAGGCCAAGAATGATCTCCTCTCAAGATCTGAGTTCTTCTAACACAGATTACTTCACCCTAGACTGCCAACAGTCACATTTTTCTGTTGTTTTTTTTTTTGTAGCATACTTCTTGAAGCTGTTCCCTGCCTTGACTGTCTCAGAATTTACAAGCTTGCTTTTTGAGGAGTGTGACCAATCTTTGGCCAGCCAATGGCCAACTGATTTTCTAATTCTGTGAAAGCTAACTAACATTTTAGAAAGGGATAGCACAGAAATACCTAGCTATCTGTGTTAGTTGCCCCTTTTCTGATTTCATCAGCTGGACTTGGTGTGCACTGGGTAATCAATTGGCCAAGTATGTCTTAATCAAAGATTAACATCCTACCCCTGTACCTCATTTGAAGATACTGTCTGGTAGGTAGAATTGGATTTATTCTCCTCGTATTACAGATGGGGAACTGAGGCCCATTGAGATTGACTGATAATTATCGTCATACAGTGAGCGTATTGGAGCAGAGAACAAAATCCAGATTCTCCCCACAACTCTTTTTACTAGACTGCAACCCTGGGAAGTGTGCTCAGCGAGTATCTATTATCGTGTGAGAGTATCTAGGCCTTCCTTTCCCACTTCTCTAAAATGGAAGGCAAAGAAATTTGGATAAACTCCATTCTAGGCTGTAAATATTCAGTTCAATAAATGCCTATCATAGACTCACAGAATTTGAGTTGTGGAAGAAATCACAGGAACCGTTTAGTCCAACTCAGACTTGAAAAAGACAATTGACAAATGGTCATCTGGTCATCTGGTCATCTGGTCTCTGCTTGAGACCCTTCAACAAAAAGGAAGTCACTCCCTTTCAAATCAGTCCATTCTCTACAGAAAGCTCTAAATGTGAGGTTTTTCTCAATACCAAGCCATATACAAGCCACCCAGTGGTAGGCACTGGGGAATTAAATTTTTTTTTAAAGAAACAATATAGTGACTACCCTCAACAAGTTTATAATTTAATAGTGGCTATGTGACATGTGCACAGATATGAGTATGATAAAAGAATATGATGAAGGTAAATAACAGATCCAAAGAGCTTTAGAAAAATTAAAGTTTAAAAAAAGCTTAATAGTTATTTTGCGAAATCACAGAAAAGCTTTTTAAAAGAAAGCAATATTTGAGTGGGGCTTTAATTTAAAAAAAAAAAAGGAATTTCAACAGATGAAGGTAGGGGAGGAGTACGTGAGCCTGCGAGTATATAGAAGTAGGAGAGTGCAGCATAAGATTTAGGAATAATTAGTAGTCCAGTTTGGCAAGAATTCCTAGTATAGGAAGAGTAGTATGAGATAAGACTGCAAAAGTAGGTTGGAGCTGGATTATAGAGAGCCTTAAATGTCATCTTTTAAGGGGTTTATATTTGATTCTATAGCAAGTAAGGAACTATTGAAGGTTTTGAACAGAGGAGTGATATAGAAGGAAAATCAAGAAATTTTGTGAAGGATAAATTGGAGAAGCAAGAGACTTGAGTAGTAAAGAGAGAGGTGAATGAGAGTCTGAATTAGGGTGATGAATGAGTGGAGAGGAGGAAAGGATTTTGTGGAGATAGAATTGTCTGGATTTAAACTGACAGGCTGTGGTAGTGGTGGTGAGAGGGAAGAGTCAAAGATCCTTCTGAAGTTTTAAGCCTAAGTGATGAGAGAGAGTGGTTGGAAATGAGGAAGTTGGAAAAGAGGCAGATTTATAAGGGAATAAGTGTTCAGTGGTAGCATAATGGCAAGAATACTGAATTTAGATTCGGAGGACCTAGATTTAAGTCCTGCATCTGCTACTTACCATCCATCAAACTCTGTGAAAGTTTTACCTGTCTGGGCCTCAGTTTTCCCCATCTGTAAAATGAGGGACTTGTCTCTTGAGATCTTTCTCAGATCTAAATCATACGATCCTGTGGGTTTGATGTATCCAGTGAAACATCCAGATAGAGATGTCATGCAGAGTAGTCGGAACACAGTAAATCCCCTTCCCCTACATCTCATACCAGACAACCTTTTATATTACTGAGAAATTGAGGCCATTCTCATTAAAAACATTTTTTTTCAATTAATAAGCATTTATGGTTTTTTCCCCCTTTTCCCTTCTTTTCCCATTCCCCTGTTTCCACTAGGAAAAAAAGAAACCAAAAACACAACCACTGTACCAAGCATGCATAGTCAAGCAAAGCAAATTCCCACATCGCCCATGTCTAAAAAATATCTTCCGTATGTTGAATTCATTACCTCTCTGCCAGAAGTTATGTAACATTCTTCCTCTTTGGTAATCTTTAGTAGTCTGGAATCATGGTTGGTTATTGCACTGATCAAAGTTCTTAAGTCTTTTTTTTTACAGTGTCAGTATTTTATAAATTATCCACCTAGTTCTGCTTATTTTATTCATTAGTTCATAAAATCTTCCCTGATTTCTCTAAAACCATCCTTTTTGTCATTTGTTATGTAGGCCATTCTCTTTGTCTCCTTCTGTCCACATCATTGACATTATCCCATGCTATTTCCTTCCTCCTTTTGTCTTGGATGAAGAGAACCTTGTTCCCAGGACCAAGTCATCTGCTTGTATTTTACGATTCTATCTCCTTCCGTCTTCTCCATCAGGTTGCTCCCAGTTTCTCCCTTTTCTTTAGTCATTCCCTATGTGCTCATTCCTTCCTTGCTGCCTATAAACATGCCCAAGTCTCCTTCATTCTGTTTTTTTTAAAATAAGATTTAATTGGGCATCTAGGTGGTACAGTAGTTAGAGTGGTGGGCCTAAAGTCAGGAAAACGTGAGCTCAGATCCACCCTGCTTAGCCTAGTGCCTGGCACATAGTATATGCTGTATATGTGTATAAATCTTGTTCACTTGTTCAGTCCTGTCCAACGCTTCATGATCCCATAGACCATAGCACACCAATACTGTCCATGGTTTTCTTGGCAAAGATTCTGGAGTGGTTTGCCCTTTCCTACTTCTCCTGGGTATAAATGTTAACTATTATGATTATTGTTTCTTACATCAACGTAGTATTACCATATATCCCTCCCCCAGCCTCACCCAGAGAGCCATCCCATATGACAAATAGAATTTTTTGGAGAGAAAAAAGTCAGCATAGAAAAACCTATGCAAATTATGCAAACACCTGTGGGCCTCCCATCTCCACAGAGGGGTAGGTTGGAGTTGTCTTCTCATATCTTTTCATTTTAATCCCTTGTAATCTGTGTAATTTTGTTACATTGACTTTGAGTTTTTGGTGTGCCATCATTTTCACTTATGTTGTTGTAATCATTGTGTATTTATTTTCTCGGCTTTACTTTATTCTACATCACTTTATACAGATCTTTCCAGGCTCTTCTGTATTCATCACACACATATCACACAGCACAGTAGTATTCCGTTTCATCCATGCCCAATACAGTAACAATTTGTTTAGCCGTTCCTGAATTGATAGGCCTATAACTTTGTTTCCAGTTGTTTAGCTGTCCCAAAAAGTGCTGCTATAAATATTTTGGAGCATATGGAGACCTTTTTCTTTTTTTTTGAGGGGGGAAGGCAGGGCAATTGGGGTTAAATGACTAGCCCAAAGTCACCCGGTTAGTACATGTGTAAAGTGTGTGAGGCCAGATTTTGAACTCAGATCCTTCTGACTCCAGGGCCAGTGCTGTATTCACTGCGCCACCAAAGGTGCCCTGAGACTTTTTTCTTATCAATGCCTTCCTTAGATTATAAGCTCAGTAATGAGTTCTGGTTCAAAGAGTATGGACATTTTAGTTACTTTATTTGCGTAATTCCAAATTGATTTCCAAAATGATCATACCATTCCACAGCTCTGTCAATAATATATTACTGTGCCTATCTTTCTATAATGCCTCCAACAGTGACTGTTGCCATATTTTGTGATTTTTGCCTATTTTTATCCAGTCAGTTACCAAATTTTTAAAGTTCTTTTTCTGCAACATCCCTTGCATTCACTTCCTTTTCTCTACTCACTCAACCACCGTCCTATTTCAGGCCCCCTTCACCTCTGTACTATTGTGATAGCTTTCTAATTTGTCTCTCTACCTTTGAACTCTAAATATTCTTATTATTGGTACAGTTATATTCCATTACTTTCATGTGCCAAAATTGATCCATGTCTGAATAGACAAGTACCTTTTTGGGTCTTTTGCTACCATAAAAGTGCAGCTGTGACTATTTTGATATATATACAGAACCTTTCTGACATATATAACCTACAGGACCATGGAAAAGTCTCTTCAGTTTCTTCATCTATAAAGTGGAGATAACAGTAGTTGAAGTATAAACCTCAAAGGTAATGGGATAATGTATATAAAATGTTGCAGACCTTAAAGCAGTATGCAGATATTAGCTGTTGCTATCATAATTGTCTGCATCATTATCGTCACCATCTCCCACCACATGATGGTTCAGGGGCAGGCTTTGGGGCCAGAAATACTTAGGTTCAAGTACTACATTCTGATACATAATATCTGTGGAACCTGGGTAAGCTACTTAATATCTCAGTGACCCAGGCAACTCTATGATGATAAATTACAACAAAGTTGCAGACCTACATTGATGAAGATAGCCAAAAGCTGAAGCTTCTAGGTCATTCTTGTTCTATATTGAAATGAGCAAGACATGGATGCCCAGCTGTACGTGCATTGGACTGGGGTCCATAGACTTTTCTGCTTCCAACTCTACCAAACAATGGATCTCGCTTTCCTTGTCTTTAAAATGAATATAATGATTTCTGCCCTACTTGCCTCATTCAGTGGTTGTAAGAATAGAAGAGTATAGGTACAACTGCCCTAAAAAATGAATCACTTGACTTTGTAGATGAAGAATACATTGTTGAAAACTAGATTTGCTTTTAGAATGGTAGCAGTACCTACATTTTCAACTGCCTAATCTTTTTTATACTCACTTTTAGAGGCCTTAGGCTGGAAAAGGAACTTGGCTTCATATTGGAGTTGAGCTCCTTAGTTAATGGGAGGGACCTACCTGGGTGGTAGCTTTTGGTTTCTTTCAGCTGGCTCATATGGTTCCCTTGGTAAGCACTTTTCCAGCTGACTTAATCACTTATAGCAAAAGGCTCATGGTGAGGGGAATGGGCAAGTATTCCTCTTACTTGATTTGGTTTAGGTCTGGATTTTACAGGATGAGATGTCTTCCCTATAACAGACTAGGATTATTCCTAGGATACCAGTTTCTAGGAGCTCCTAATACTACTATTGCTCCCAATGTACCTTAAAAAGTATGTCAAACCATATGAAAAGATGCTTCAATCACTTATAAAAGAAGTGATAATTAAAACAACATTGAGATTCCATCTCATATCTATGAAATTAGTGAAGATGACATAAAAGGAAAATGCAGTTGCTGGAAGGGCTGTGGAAAGACAGGCACATTGGTAGACTTCAGTGGAGCTGTCAGTTGATCCAGATCATTCTGGAAATCAATTTGGAAATATGTCCCAGAAGTCATTAAACTGTATATTCCATATAGTTTAGTAGTATATAGTGGTTCCACTACTAGACATTTACCCCAGAGAAATCAAAGAGAGGAAAAGATCTCATATGTACAAACCTATTTATAGTAGCCCTCATGGCAAGGAACTGAAAATAGAATGGTGCCCATTAATTGAGGAATGGCTAAACACATTATGGCATATGAATGTAATTGAATATTATTGTGCTATAAGAAATAATGAAAGGGACAGATTCAGAGAAACCTGAAGAAAACTTATATGAACTGATGAAGAATGAAGTGAACATAACCAGAACAAGTTATACAATAGCTACGACAACAAAAAGGAAAATGACATTGAAAAACGCAACTGGTCACAGCTCCAGAAGGTGTGCTGAAGTATGTTGTCACTTCTTGGTCAAGAGATGGTGAACTAGAGTTGTAGAATGATAAATGTATTCTAGTCAGGACCAGTGACCGATGAAGAGATTTACTTTACTTGATTATATGTGTATATTACAAGGAAGGACAGATGAATTTTGTTTTGTTTTGTTTTTGGCAGGTGGGCTTTTTTGCGGGGGGAGTATTAATAGTGATATAAAAAAAGAAGAAAATATTTAAAAATCACAAGAGAGAACAGAATTCAAAAGTGGGCATAGTGTTGGTACTGATGTTAAATTTAATATGTACTTTTTAAAAAAAAGCTGTACATAATATAAATGATTGTCATGATTTCATATATAAACTCCTTTTTCTGTTCTTTTTACATGAAAATGTGTTATTTGTCGAGTTGATAGACATTTTTTTCCTTAAATATGTGTTAAGCCACTGACCACTGGGCAATTCCCAGATTGCTTCTTTGACATTATCATATGCCAGATCTGGCCACTGAAGAACCCATGCAGCCTTAAAAGAATGGAGACTAACCCTATCCTAAAAGCTCTTGCTTTTGTTGTGTTTTTACATCTTTACTGTCTTGTCTGGTTTACATCTTGTGTTCTCTCTCTCTCTCTCTCCCTCTCTTTTTCCCTCTTGTCCTACATTGATGCCTCCTGGGCTCTACAATATTTTCTTCCTTGGCACCCTTTGATCTCTTGTCTCTTAGACCAGCCAATAAAAAGCAGTCTCAGTTATCAAGGTAAGAGGGACGCTGGGAAGGTTGTGAGTAAGCAGCCTTTTAAGTGGCAGTAGCAATGGGGGACTAAGCAACTCACATTCCCTTTTCTTTGTAGTTCAGTAGTTTCAGGGGCCAGTGACAGTGGGGATCTGTGTCAGTCCTGGGACCCCTCTGACTATAGTCACGATATCCAGGATCTGGCTCATTGGCCTAGGAGTGCATGGATTTATGGTTTCTAGTTCCTTCAATCAAGGGGCCCCAGGACAGTCTGGAAGAGTTGGGCTTGTGCACTTCATTGCTCTTACCCCCCCCTTCCGAAAAAAAAAATGCAGAGTTCAGATTATCCCACAGGCCACCAGCAAATGTTCACTTGCCTTTTGGGAGTTTCCCCTTTCACACTGGTGGAGTTTGCGGGGATAAAAAGAAGGTAAAGTGGGCAGGTTGTTTCTTCCAGTTGATGCCGTCCCCTGCCCTCTGCATGTTCTCCTCCTTTTGATCCAGCATCATACTTGCCTACATTTTGGTTTTCCTTTCCCTTTGCAACCCATTCCATAAGACTAATGAGCTGTTTGTTTTTTCCCTGTCTTTCTCCCACATTCATTCTCTCTGCTGCTTCGTTCTGTTCCATCAGCCCTATTACAGCCTGGTAAGACTCAACACAGTGTGTGAGCACCCATCTTTCTCTTTGTTGTCTTTTACTTCCTCCTGATGCTGGGAGGGGTTGTGACTGTTTTTAACCTCTGCTGGGTTTTAGAAATATCATAAAGGTTCCACTACCCTAGGACTCTGGAGAGGCTATGTTGTCATTGATGTTGATGTAACTGCTTTATTCCCCCTGGGTTAAGCAGGGTTTGGGGTGGGATGATCAATGTCTCTAACTTTCTCTGGGTGGGCATCCCCTTAGGCATTGTCAAGTGGAATTTCTTCAGCTTATCTCTCCTTTCTCCTATTCTCTTCCTCTCCTCCTCCCTCTCCCCTCCTCTCGCCTTCTCCTCTTTCTTCTGTTCTGTCCCTCTCTCTACTCTCCTCCCCTCTCCTTTGCCTTTCCTTGCCCTCCCCTTCCCTCTTTCCTCTCTCTCTTCTTTCTCCAGGTTAAGTAACCTGTCTTCCCTGAGTGATTCAGCCCCTGAGCAAAAGACCCCTGACCACCACCGCCAACCTTCTGACTCTTGTGAGACCACAGGTAACCACCCAGGATCATAAATACAAACATATCCAGCTTACCTACATGCATCCTTACCCCCGAATGTAGACCCATAGGTATCAGCAGCCCATATAACAAATGTTCACCCCCTATATGCAATAGTATGTCAGTGAGTCGTGTTTCTCTGTTACCTTTTTGATATGAGGGATGTATATGTGTTTAAGGGGGGAAAAAACTATTTTCACTTATCTGGAGTTCATTGACCTCATCCAAAAATGACAGATTAGATGATAAACAAAGTCCCTTCCAGCTGTAAAGAATCTATAATATTCCTTCTTTGCTGGGTCTGGCTTTATTCTGATTGTTGGCAGTGGTAGGAGAGGCATAGATTAAGAGACCATGGTCACTTTGAATGACTTGAGTCAATTTGGACAGACAGAGATGGAGAACATCATTCAGCTGGTACAGTGGAGCTCTTATCAGATCTTGCAATCTATAAGAACTTCATTACTGGGGGGGATTCCTGAGCTCTTAATTCTAAACCCTGAGAGGGTTGCCTAGGGTGCTCCCTCCAGCAACCTAATTTATAATTTGGTTACAACAATTCTCATACAAACAGGCAGAGGAGAACATACACAGTTTGAGTGCTTCTATAGATAAGAATAACTTTTTATATTGTATATAAGGAAATGGTAAGTACCTTTATAGGTCATGGTAGGGTCACCATAGATAGTTGCATATTTGGGCAGGATGGGCCTAGGGGGAAGCTAGTCCAAGGTAGTCCAGAAAAGCTTTCTGCGGGACAGCCCGCTGGAGCTTTCTCTTGACTGAACTTGACTCCTTTGCCCTAACCATCCAACTCCCAGCCCCATGACTGATAGGCGATTGGAGCCCCTGATTCTGTCCTTGTCCTTCTCTCTTTCCCCTCCCCAGGTCTCGTCCAACGGTGTGTCATCATCCAGAAGGACCAGCATGGCTTTGGCTTCACAGTCAGTGGTGATCGCATCGTCCTGGTGCAGTCTGTCCGGCCTGGTGATTGTCCTAGCCCCCCTGCCTGGAGGATATTAATGATAATGCTAGCACCTTGTGTGCATGTATCTTACTCTTTTTTAAAGTGATTCTTCATAACATACTAGGGGAAGGGAGGCAGGGAGAGGCAGGTTGCTAAGATGCCTTGAATGATTTGGGTTTGTTTCCCAGTGTGGGACCAACTCCATAGAGGAGACTGGGGAACAGCCCCTCCTCCCACTAAGGCAGAATGTCCTAGGGGTCAGCTTACTACTGACTTATCTCTAATGGAAAATTGCAGAAAGGAAAGAAAGGCCCCTAGGCAGATGCACAGTTGGACCAAAAGAATACCACTAAGGGAAGAGAAGGAATCAAAAGGCAGAAGCCTTTTTTTTTTTGAGCCCATCAGTATATATTGTTGTGCTAAGTAATATAGAAAAAAAGTCAGCCACGTTTACTATTTTAGTGGTAGTAGGATTTATAATCTGAATTTGAAAGACTAATACAGAGAAATATGCAAAGACTAATTAGAAACACACAGGAAAAAGTCTTCAAATAAGATTAATTCTGAGCTTCTTATCTATAGTAATACATGCACAAGGATTACCTCACTGGGTTCTTGTTCGGAAAGTGCTACAAAAATGAGGTTTACAAGCAAAGGGCAAATAGGAGGAAAGCATCTTTGGAAGCTCTTAATCTGGGTAGGTTTTAGTAGACAAAGGTATCATCTTCCCCTGGAAAGTTTAGGAAGGCTTCCTGGAAGGGATGAGATTTCAGAATTTCAGTCTAAGACAGAAGGGAAACAGCTTGATGCCCTAGGTAGCATGTGGAAAGGGCCAGACACAGGTAGGAAGTTTCAGCCAGCAAATGAATTAAGTAAAAATGTCTATGAAAGTGCTGTTAAAAAGGAGGGATATTGTTATTCACTGGGACAAGGATAGGGGCAGCGGAGGTGAGAAGTTCCATGGTGGTGGTAGGAAAGTCTCTGAGAAGTAGTGAGGTGGGATGGAGCAGTCATGGGCTGAGACAAGGATTGGGACAACTTTGAACTTTTGAGGCTGTCTTCAGTACTGTGAATCACTCAGTCTCTAACTTAGTCCTTCTCGTGTTTTTTTTCCTACACCAAAAGATGGGAGGAGGAAAATAATTTTCCCCAGTCAGTTTCAGAGGAAGTTTTGAGGTGGAGTATGGGGTGAGGTAGAGACAATGAAGAAATTTCTTATTTGTGAAGTGTGTAAATTACCTGAGGGTGTCAGATATCTGGATCTGTACTATAAGTGGCAGATTTATTTTCAGAAATAAAGGGATTGGAACTACAAAGGCTGTACTTTTCCCCAAGCCTTTGCCAGCCGTAACTTCAAGATTAGTGGTGCTGACTAGAAGTCAGTATTACTGGGATATTTAATATAGAGAATAGGGAAATACTTTAAAAGATGCCATCTCAGCAGCCCTTGGTCTTTCTCTGCACCAGTCCACAGAGACTTAAAAATGGTGGCAGACCCAGAAGGGGCAGGGCAAACATCCGGTGTCAGATTATAGTAGTGCCAGTTTCTAGAAGATATTTGAGAGTGAACATTCTATGGGGAGACTAAAATTCTAATATGATCATGGATTTGAAGTGGACAACCCTTAGGGTTTCCTTCATTTTCTTAGTCTATGTATGTTCAGTAGATTTCTCTGCCACCTTCCTATTTATTATTAATTAAACAAAACACCAAATAGTATGAAGTTATTGTATTCCTTCTCCAAGCAGGATAACTTATTCCTATTCCTGTATTGGAAGTGATGTCATATGGTAGAGGAATTTGATTTGGTTTTTTTTTTTATAACAAAGGGCAAAAATAGGAGTGATGGGTGAAGGCAGAAAGGCAGATGGAAGGTGAAACTCTAAAAATGAAAATGCTGTCAGCATAGAATGGCTGGCCTTGTAGGGAATGGGCCCCGTCTCATTAGAAGTATTCTGGCAGAGAGATGACCACTTACCAGAGACAATAGAAGGAATTGTTGCAATAGGGGTTGAATCAGATGGCCATGTAGTTATTCACCTGAGAGGACGCCTGAGATTGTGTGAGTACCATCTAGGCTAGGTCAAGAAGGATCTCTCTCTCTCTCTCTTTTTTCATTCGATACCCTTATAGAAAAATGTTCTTGCTTATCTCGTATTCAGAGAATGCTTCTTCCTGTCTGACTTCATTCTTTCCTATTGGAATTTTCTTTTTTTTTTTTTGTGGAATGGGGAAGGCAAGGGAATTGGGGTTAAGTGAGTTGCCCAAGGTCACACAGCAGTAAGTGTGTCAGATAGGATTTGAACTCAGGTCCTCTTGACTCTAGGGTCGGTACTCTATTCACTGCGCCACCTAGCTGCCCCAAATAAAAGCCCTTAAATAGCCTCTTGGCACTAGCCGTGTTTCCTGGGCAAATCATTTAACCTTTCTGATCCTAAGTTTTTTGATCAGTAAAATGAAGGAGTTGGACTATATGGCCTTTGAGGTTCCTTCAGGCTGTAAAAACTATAGGCACCAAAAGCTGGGGAAATCAAGAAAGCTTTCTATAGAAGCTTACGCTGAGCCATGAAGGAGGTGTGAGGTCTAAGAGGCAGAGAGGAGGAGGGCATGTTTTCAGGTGTGAGTGGCACATCTAGCACAAAGGCAAGGACCAGTGAGAAGACCAGCTAGATTAAACCATAATGTACATAAAGGAGAATCATGTGTAATAAGGCTTGAAAGGTAGGATAGGATCACCATTGTGAAACACTGTAAGTGTTAAGCATCCTTTCTACCATAGGCAATACAGAGCTTTCCACAACCTAGCACCAAATGACTTTTCCAGCCTAGCCAGTTACCAAGCTGTGTGAGTGGAGAGGAGGGGATAGATGTGTAAGATGTTGTGGAAATAGAAACAAGTTTTGGCAATAGAGTGGACTCGTGAGATGAAGGAGATGAAGAATCCAGCATGACACTGAGGGTTGCAAGCTTGGGTGACTGGAAGGAAGGATAGTTGTTGCTGGACAAAAATTTTCGGAAGAAGAGTGGTTTGGGGAAAAAAGATAATGAGTTCTGTTTTGGACATGTTGAGTTGAGGTGCATATGGCACATCCAGTTTGAAATGTCCAGTAGGTAGAAAGCAAGTCACACTCTTAATATTTTATTACTTTAGCATTAGAAGCATCATGGTATAATGGTGGAGCACTGCTTTTTAGAATTGGAAGGAAGCTAAAATCATGAGACTTTTCCATCTGACTTGTAGCTGAAGCCTTCTGTATGTGTTGTTTCCCCTATTAGAATGTGAGCTTCTGGAGAACATGGACCGTGTTTTTTAGTTGTATCACTAGTGTTTTGCACTTAATAAATTCTTTACTCATTCATTTGCTGAAAAGGACCTAGGTATCAGTCCTGGCTCTGACATTTATTAGTTATATATCTCTGGACAAGTCAAGTAATCTTTCTGAGCCTTAGTTTCTTTCTTTCTTTCTTTTTGGCTTTTTGGACGGGAGAGGGCAGGGCAGTTGGGGTTAAGTGATTCACCCAAGGTCACAGGGCTAGTTTTTGTGTTAAGTGTCTGAGGCCTACTTTGAACTCAGGTCCTTCTGACTCCACGGCTGGTGCTGTATTCGCTGCGCCACCTAGCTGCCCCTGAGCCTTAGTTTCTTTATCTTGAAAACGGGGATACTAACACTTGGACTGCCTGCCTCAAAACAGGATGGTTTAGGAAAGCACTTTTTAAACCTTAAGCATTATATGATTGAGAATTGTTAGTCATCTTTTACTACATTCAGCTTTTAATTCTTTACTGGGGGAAAAGGTCAAGAAGAATGTTTTATTGAGAAGTAATTTTTTTTTTAACAGAAGTGTGTCAGATGCACTCCTTCTTCAAATCCATTCCTACCTGCACTCCCTCCTCCCCAGTGCTGGCCCCAGCTACCTGTGTGCTGCCTCCCACTCCTACTCCCCCCTCCTTACCACCTTAATCGTATTGTCCAGGCTGAGCATAGAAATGGAAAGGGAGGAAATTTCAGATAATTCGGTGGCTATAATGAAAATTGTACTTTTTACCAGTGATGCAGTGGAGGTATTGGACAATAGAACATAGCAGGGCTTACCTCTTGCCCCGGAGGCACCTAGCTGAGGCAAGTCAAATGAGGTAAAACATAGGCAAAGAGAAGACATAGATGGGCAAGTCTGTGGTATCTGGTAGACTTAAGCTTATTTAGATGTTTTTGGGAGAGATTGGTTATACTTTGTCTTTTCATTGCAGGAGGTGCAGCCATGAAAGCTGGTGTAAAGGAGGGCGATCGAATCATCAAAGTGAGTTAGCTCCCAGACAGGTGGCAAGAGGGACAAGGCAGCTGTTCTTTATGCTTTCCATTTGTCTCAGAACAGAAGGTCATCCACTTCTGAGTGAAGACTAGGGAACGTTAGGGTAGGAAAGAAGTAGAGAAGGTGATAGGTATATCATGAAGGAGGGGACTGTTATCAAGACACCTGTTTTCCTTTCCTAGTTCCCTTTTGATTGCATAAGACTGCTTTAGGGGGTCTGGTAAATGAAGGTCAGTCTTCTTCCTCTTTCACTCATCCCTTTTGGGAGTCAGGAAGACATGGGTTCTAAGCCCTGGCTCTGCTGTTAAAATGAATGGACTGAGTAACTTCCACAGAGTTGCTAACCTTTGGGTTTCAGTCTCCTCATCTATAAAATGAATCGTTTAGATGAGAAGTGTCAAATCATGCTGCTGAATCTAATTAAAATGTAATTGGGAAATGCAAAATAATGTATTTACATACATTGTAAATTACATACATACAATGTAATTTACATTACATACAACACAGATGTTAATAAGTGGTTTTCTAAGTTAGTATGCAGCTCATACGGATCCATTTCTATTTGAGTTTGTACTGATTTAGGTGCTCTCCAAAGGCCATTCCAGCTCTGGCATTCTATAATTTATCAAGGTCTTCTTAGGCTTGGAATTATTGAGGAGACTCAAGTTGGAAGGGTCTTCATTCTGCAAGTGCTGCTGGGCAACAAGTCAGTCAGCAACATATATTAAGTGCCAGGGGCCACAATTAAGCACCTCTCTCTCCCTTCACTGACTGTACAGCACTCAGAACTAGTGTTGTGCAAGTTTATTTAAAATGTAAGAGCTTACAGCCTTATTGGAGAGACCAAACTCAGTATGTAATAAAAGGAGAGAGGGATAGTTGGGAACAAATCAATAGTGCAGGGAATGATTGATCTCAGGTAGGGCTTATTTGGATTTCATAGGGGGCTTTAAACCTATAACAAGATCACCTGGGTTTGTCTCTATAACCCTGATACTCTCTTCTAACTTCAACAGGTAAATGGCACCATGGTGACCAACAGTTCACACTTGGAAGTAGTGAAGCTCATCAAATGTGAGTTGGAAAGAGCCGGGCAGCTGAAAAGAGCGAGGGAGTGAATGGGCTAGGATGGGCGGGCTGAGTTAGGGGAAAGGAGAAAGAGCGAGAGCGAACTGCCAAAAAGTTCTTGAATCTTGGCATGGAGTAATCAGCTTAGGCTGCTGCAGTTTCCATTTCACTATTTCATATAACATTTCACTATTTTACACTATCAGTGTCTTCAAATAACTTTATTATCATTCATATTATACTTTTGAGCTCCAGTAAAGGCACAAAAATAAAGTCCCTACCCCCAGGACTAATTATAGTTGAGTCTTCTCTTCCTTTCTGTCCTGGAAAGAGATAGTCTTAGGAAGCAACTTGGGAGGCACAGCAGCCGAGTCTACATGAGTGGCCTTCTGGCATGGACCCAGCAAAGACTAAACAAAAGCAGCAAATGTTAAGGAAGGAGTTAAAGGAGGGAAGAAGGGGATCGACTGGCTGAGATTAGAGAAGAAAGATATATGATTGAAGGGAAGGGAGTGAGTTAGAAGAGATGCAATAGAAAGGGAGAGAATAGGATTGGAATGATAAGGAGACGGTATAGCTAGCACTATGAATTAAGAGCAGTTCATCTGTTGAACCACGGGTTAAAAGGAAGGGGATAACAATCCACCGTTCTGCCTCTTGATGATTTTCTTTCTTTTTCTTCTCTAGCTGGGGCTTATGTAGCATTGACTCTTTTGGGCTCTTCTTCTTCATCTGCTGGGGTATCTGGGCTCCAACAAGACCCAAGTTCACTAGGACCCTCCCAGGTGATCCCAGTTGTTCCTCCACCTCCACCACCTCCCCCTCTGCCACCTCCACAGCGCATCACGGGGCCCAAGCCCCTGCAGGTAACTGCTCTGTTTGCCCTCCTCAGACTCAGTTCTTTTGTAGAATTGGAAGGATTGTTATGATTCTGTAGAGGGGAAGCTGAGGAGATAGACCTGTGAAGACATAAACCAAAAGGGGGCAGTTTCTACATACCTCACTTTCCTTCTGGTGGTTTACTATTCAACTATTCTTGTTTAATCCCTGAACAACATTTATTGAATTGCTCTGTGTTCAGAGCCCTGTACTTGGGAATTCTCATTCTAAGATGGAGAGGCAGACATGTAGATGAGTCAGGATTCATGGCACAGAAAGCAGAGAAGTAGAACAGCAGAGACATGGAAATGATTGCAGATGAACAGTAATCAAACTGTATACCTAAGGTTTAAAGGGATGTGCAATAGAGCTGTGAACTAAGAGAAGAGGTCTTAATCAAATGAATTGTCTTGGAGGAGGAAAGTACGGTTTGGGAAGGAGAAAGACAGAGATGAGTAGGGACAAGAAGGGTAGGAATTCTGTTTTGGAGAAAAAAAAGTTTGGTGAAGAGGTTCACAAAAGTGAGACATAAAGAGGGAAAAAGATGTGATTGAAGCAGAATTGGAGCTGAGGGAGTTCAGAAAGACAGGGTGGGAGGGGGAAGAACGGAAGGCAGTTTCACAAGAGTAGTTGAAAAAAAGACATTAAGCTTCTAAGAACTGTGGGAATTGAAAATAAAATAACATTTTATATTTGCTAAATCCCAACAGAGTGGTCAGGGTTGTAGAACATATTTATGATACAGAATCTCCCCACAATAAAACTGTATCTTGACTGTTATTCTTAGGATTAATGGATAGGGGGGACCCAGGTTTCCAAGGTAAGTACCATTGGTATTTCTTCTGTTCCTAGGACCCTGAAGTGCAGAAGCATGCCACCCAAATCCTACGAAATATGCTGAGGCAGGAGGAGAAGGAGTTACAGGTACTGTCTACCCAGACCATAGTCTTCCTCTATTATGCCCTCCCTTTCCTTCCTCTCCTCTAATAATAGCCTGGGTACCAGTTAAGACAACCAAAAGTATCCCTCTTCGGAAGAGTGTAAGCAAGGTTTGTGAGAGGAAACAACTTGAATTGAGCAAACCCTGTCTTGAGGGGCTCGTACATAGAATTGCAGTCATGATAGAGTGATAGAGGCATCCTGGTATAGTGCAGGGTTTCTTAACCATGGGAAAATCACTAACCTCAGCCTCAGTTTCCTCATCTGTTAAATGAGAACATAATAGTATCTACTGTTGAATGAGAAAGTGTTTTGCAAACCTTAAAGCTCTACCTAAATATCTGCTATTGTTCTTACAAATGTTAGATTAACAAGAACCTCAAGGGTAATAATGAGAAAGTGTAAAGGAAAGAGGTCTATCAGAATCAGATTATAAACTGTACTACAAAGCATTAATCTTTGAAATAGTTTGACCTTGGTTAAAAAAATTAACAAAAAAATAAAAAATGATATAGATTAGTACACAAAATACAGAAGGAAACAAGCACAGTAGCATAGTGTTTGATAAATCCCAAGACTACAGTTACTGGGGGAAGGATTTCTTATTTGACGAAACTTCCGAAAAACTCAAAAGCAGTTTGGTAGAAATTGGATTTAGATCCACACCTGACACCATAAACTAAGATATGTTCCAAAAGGATACATACCTAGATATAAAACAAATCATACCTTAAGAAATGAGAGGGAAAACATACTTTTTTTGATATATGAATAGGAATAGATTTCATGACTAAACAAGTGATAGAGAGGATCACACAAAATAAAACAGGCAATTGTAATTATACAAAATTTAAACATTTTAGAAGAGAAATAGGCAACTAGGAAAAAAATCTTTACAGCAGGTTTCTCTGATAAGAGTCTTCTTTGTAAGGAACTAAATCAAATGTCTATGAAAAAGAGCCACTCCCTAGTAGATAAATGATAAAAGAATATGAACAGGCAGTTTTCAAAGGAAGAAATCTAAACTGTTAACAACCATATGAAAAAATATTCCACATAATAATTAGAGAAGTACAAATTAAATTTTTTTTTGTGGGGGAGGGTGGTGGTTCAGGCTTAAGTAACTTGTCCAGGGTTACACCTAGTAAGTGTGCAAGACTGGATTTGAACTCCTGTCCTCCTGACTCCAGGACTGGTGCTCTGTCCACTGTACCACCCAGCTGCCCCCAAATTAAAGCAATTCTGAGATCCCATCTTAAACCCAGCAGACTGTTAAAAATGACAAATATTAGAAAGACTATGGGAAAACAGGCACATTTGTACACTGGTGGAACTGTGAATTGGTTCAGCCATTCTATAAAACAATTTGGAACTATGCTCAGAAATTCATCAATCTGTGCGTTGTGACCTGGCTATTAGGCCTATAGTGAAAAAAGATCAAAGAAAGAGGGAAAGGATCTATATGTCCCAAAATATTTAGAGCACCTCTTTTAAATAGTATCCCAAAATTCGAAACTATGGAGCTGCCCAAATGGGGAATAGTTAAATTATGTCATTTACCCTCAACCTGTTTTAACTTGTGTTCCAAGACTGTTTTACTGAGGTGTGTTCGCTGTGCATGCAATAGCTTCTTGGAGCCACAGGTGAGAAGTGAGTGATAGGTGTATACCAAGAGTAAATGAATAGACCTGAAAAGGGCTCGGCAAACCCTTACACCAGAGGTGCAAGTCTTCCATGAACACCTCATACACCCAACAGACCTCAAACCCATCAGTGAGTTTGAGAGATGTCTACCCCAAGCATATGAAGACTTCTCCCAGTGAATTTCTTTCAGTGGAGAAAAATTTGTTCTAACAGCCATGAAGGTAGCTAAAGCAGGCACTGTGGAGCATTTAGAGCTTGGATCTAAGCTGCCAAGGTCATCCACTGCATCCTGGGCCATCATGGGTCATGCTGACTTTTGTCTTGCCACTAGACTTCAATGACTGGAAGACAGTGAAGTTGATAATTTTGTACAACTGTGCCTCACTTAAATCCAATTCACATGCAAGTCAAGACATCACTCCATGATGCCACTGGTTCTCTTCAAAAATGAAGGACAAACAACAAACAAATTTTGGTATATGAATGTAATGGAATATTATCGTACAATAAAGAATGATAAAATGTCATTTTCTTTTTTTTTTTTTATTAAATTCTTTATTAAATTTTTTTGAGTTACATCTTTTCTCCCCGTCTTTCCCCCGCCCACCACCCCAAAACAGCCATCCCAGTGTTTCCCCCCTCCCCCAGTCTATTCTCTCCTAT
>CM053584.1:128632846-128681311 GCA_028627135.1 Pseudochirops cupreus
AGTGTCAAACTTTCTTTTCAGTTCTGGTTTTTTCAGCAAGAATGTTTGAAAGTCCTCCACCTCACTGAATGACCATATTTTCCCCTGGAACACTATGCTCAATTTTGCTGGGTAGGTGATTCTTGGTTTTAATCCAAGCTCCCTTGATCTCCGGAATATCATATTCCAGGCCCTTCGATCCCTTAATGTAGAAGCTGCTAGATCCTGGGTTATCCTAATTGTGTTTCCACAATATTCAAATTGTTTCTTCCTGGCAGCTTGCAATACCTTCTCCTTGACCTGGGGATTCTGGAACCTGGCTATAACATTTCTAGGAGTTTTCTTTTGGGGATCTTTTTCAGGAGGTGATCGGTGAATTCTTTCAAGTTCTATTTTGGCCTCTGGTTCTAGAATATCTTAATTTTAGTTTTCAACATTCACTTCCATAAGCTTTTTAATTTTAAATTTTCTATGCTTCCCTCCCCTGCCCCCTCCCCAAGAAGCATGCAGTCCAGTAAAGGCTCTACATATATATTCCCATCAAACACTTTCACATCAGTCATGTTGTAAAGAAGAGTTAGAATGAATGGGAGAAATCACGAGAAAGAAAAAAACAAAACAAATACAACAAAAGAGAGACAGCAAATAGTATACTTTGATCAGCATTCAGACTCCCAGTTTTTTCTCTGGATGTGGATGGCATTTTCCATCATGAGTCCTTTGTAGTTGTCTTAGATCCTTGCCTTGCTGAGAAGAGCAAAGTCTGTCAAAGTCAGTCATCAAACTATGTGGCTGTTACTGTATACAATGTTCTTTTGGTTCTGCTCACTTCACTCAGCATCAATTCATATAAGTCTTTCCAGGTTTTTCTGAAGTCTGCCTTCTCATCATTTCTTATAGCACAGTAGTATTCCATTACATTCATATACCACAACTTGTTCAGCCATTCCCCAGTTGAAGGGCATCCTCTCAATTTCCAATTCTTGGCCACCACAGAGAGAGCTGCTATAAATATTTTTGTACACGTGGGTCAGAATGTCATTTTCTGGTTATTGATTTCTTCTCCTGATAATGAGGATCATCGTCTGCTAGTAGGGAGATCTCTCTTCGTGGCCTTTCTGTGACTGATAGTACTTATTGATGGTAGTTCCTACATTCTTCATCACGTTTTTCTATTTTCTTTTCTCTTCTCCCCTCTACCCAGCATTTCCAAGAGGTGTACAGTCGTAATCCTGCCAGCCTGCTGGAGGAACAGATTGAGGGAGCCCGGAGGCGAGTCACGCAGCTACAGCGCAAAATCCAGCAGGAGACTGGTGGCTCAATGGTAATCAATTCCTTCTTTCTGTCATTTAGCAGCCATTTGTCAATGCCTGTAGAACAACACTGTGGGGAAAGGAGGGGGGGGGGTAACTAAGACAGACTTCATGGAGTTTATAAGCTAGTGGGAGCAACATGCCACATACTCAAATATTCAGAATTACCTAGTAATGATGCAGTAATACAAAATAGACTGTAATAAACACATACTTCAATATGTCAGTGAATTTGTGACCTTGTCAGCATGAGCACTTTCTCCATTGTTAAATGTTGAAATCCATTCATATCTTTTCTTCCTCTACAAGTCTTGTCCATGTCTTTCAATAACAACCTTCATCTTAATCTTGTAATATTTTGTGGATACCAGTATATTACTCAGGTTTGTTCTTTGTACATGATCTGCTCACTTGAGGTGCTTAATAAATTCTGGTTGATTGATTAATTGATCATTTGTATGATTGATGATTTCTTGGCCACTTACAATAAGTCCTCATTCATAATATGCTGCAACCTGATGATACTCACCATGAGTTTTGCCTTTGCCCTCTAAGTCAACTACAGTTGTGATTTTTGTAGCCAATGCCATTCCTTTTCAGTCTCTTTTTCTGAATCTTCATTTATGTCATGCCCACTAACTGGGTTTTCCCCAGAGCTCTGCTGTGGGCCCTCTTCTCTTTTCTTTCTGTGCTTTCTCACTTGGTAGTCTCATCAGCTCCCATGGGGTTAATTATATCTATGCAGATGATAATCGGATCCAGCCCTCATCTCTGTTCTGAGTTCCAGTCCTGCACCACCAACTTTTATCTATACTCTCATATTTAACATTCTTTGTTTGACATGCCTTTCCAATCTTCTTATATTCTACTCACTTCCTCATATTCTGCAGTACAGCTATGCTGTCCTACTTGCTTGCCGCACTCCCATCCCCCGTGCTTGGAATGCTCTCCCCTATAACTTCAAACTGAAGACTCATTTCAAGTGCTTCCTGCTCCTGGAGGCCTTTCCTGGTGATTCTTTCCCATCCCCGTCTCTCCCCTCCCCCTTTCCCATCCCCATCCCCCTTCTATTAGTGTTGCCCCTCCTAGGATTACCTCTATGTAGTCTTTATTTGTGTTTATGTATGTTTTGGTTTATGTTTTTTTTCCTTTCCCATTAAAAAATCTAAGCTTAGGTCAGAGATTATTTTCCTTTTCTTTGTATTCCCAGCACTTAGCACATATTAAGTGTTTAATCTTTGTTGATTCATTAATTGGTCGCTGGGAGAATATTGGTGTTAAAAACATAGAACAACAGAGAGAAGTTTGAGATAATTGAAAGCCTCATAGAGTTTTCCAAGTGTAATCTAACCTAATCACTTCCTTCTGTTCAATACCAGGCTTACTCATCAGCTCAAAATAGCTCACCTTTAGAATGCTCACAGTTAAATTAATGTGTCTAAATCTAAGAATCACACAGTTTTTAAATTCCCCACTCCCTTTTCTGCCTCTTTACCCCAGTCACCCTTGGAGGCTGTCTGGGGATCACACAAGACTGATGACCATTGTGTATATTTATCTGTTTCATGCATTGTTATAATGAAAGAAGTCATCTAGTGGCCAAGTTTGAGGTAATGAGTTTCTCTGTACCTGCCTAGCTAGGCTAGTCCTGGGACAGTATACATAGTCTTTTGCTAGGATAGTACCTGAAGCCTTTCCAAAGTGTTGCATCCTTCTGAAGCTTGTTCTCTGTTGCCCTTCAAGAACCCAGGGTCACAATCATACCATAATGGAACATAACAATATGTGTTTTATAGAGGTTCATAATGTGATAGAGGGTATTGAGTCAGCAAGCCTTTATTAAGCATCTACAACATGCCAGGTACTGTGCTAAGCCCTGGAGAAACAAAGAAAGACAAAAAACACTCTTTCCTCTCAAAGAGTTCATAGTCTAATGGAGGAAACAACATACAAACAAGATTGTGTGTGTGTGTGTGTGTGTGTATGATAAATTGGAGAGAAATCAGCAGAGGAAAGGTACCAAGATTAAGAGGAATCAGGAAAGGCTTCCTCGAGAAGGTGGGAGTTGAGCCAAGAGTAGAAGGAAGAAAGCCAGGAGAAGGAAATAAAGAGGGAGAGAATTCTGAGGACAGCCTGTGACAGTGCACAGATGATGGAGTGTTTTGTGTGAAGAACAATAAGGAAGATAGTGTCACTAAATCACAATTTGTGGAGAGAAGTAGATTAGAAGAGTACTGGAAAGCTTGGAAGAGGCAATCTTGGAGATGATAGGGAGCTATTGGGCTTCATTGAATTAAGAGAAAGGGGAGGGTTGACATGTCAATCCTGCTCTTTAAGATCAGTGTGACAGTTGAGTGGAAGATGACTCTCATCATCCTACAGTTCCTAATCAGCTGGGTACTCAAGCCTCATCAGTACCTTCCCCTCTGTTTGGAGTAAGCTGTGAACTCCCAAACCTCCATTTAAGGTGAAAACCCAAGCTAGCCATCTCTTCATTTCCCACCAGGCTATATATTCTTTTGAACTTCTATGAACTTTTCTATCATACCCTTTCTGGTACCTTCTCCTTCCTCTCACTCCCTCACTGCTTTTCAACACACACCCCCTTTAAATTGTAAGCTCCTTGAGGGCAAGGACTTTTTCATATTTGTATCCCTGAAACTTAGTACAGTGCCTGGCACATAGTAATTGCTTAAAAACTGCTTTTCTTTGACTGACTGGAGTAGGGAGAGATTTGAGGCATAGAGACCAACCAGAAGGCTCTTACAGTAGTAGTGCAAGTACGAGGTGATGAGAGTCTGCAGCAGGGTGCTGTCAGAGGGTAGAAGGGGGCGTATTCAAGAGATATTGCCAAGGTAGAATTGACAGAACTTGGCAACTTACTGAATATGCATGTTGAGAGGAAGCGAGGAGTTGAGGATGATGCCCAGGTTCCAAACCTTAATGCCTGGGAGGATGGTAGTGTCCGGTATATTAAAAGAGAATTTTGGAAGAGGGAGGGTTTAGGGGGGAAAGAATGAGTTCAGTTGAGTTTGAGATCCCTATGGGGCATCTTAGAACTAGGCAGTTAGGGATTCAAGTCTGGAGGATAGGAAAGAGGTTAGGGTTGAATAATTAGAAACATTACCATAAAGATGATAATTAATTCCATGGGACCCTGTGGGATCACCAAGTGCAGTAGTAGAGAGGGAGAAAGCAGGAAAGTCTGTGCCAGAACCTTGGGGGATACCTACGGTTATCAGGATCAGGCATGACCTGGACAAAGTCCAGTAAAGGGGACTGGGAGGGTTCCTTCTACAGCTTACTCCCTATTGACTTTGAAGAGTAGGATTGCATCCACACCATAATGAAGCAAAAGAATGTGTGTTTTGTAAAGGTTCAGAACATCATAGAAATATGAAGTACTGTAGGAAGTTGGAGAAAGAAAAGAATATTTGTACCTGGGGGAATCATGGAAGGTTTCACATGGAGAAGGTTGCATTTAAGATCAGTTCATTAACCGCTTACTGCACGTACTGCCTTTAGAAACTGGGGATAAAATAGCCAGAAAGAAGCAGCTATATCTACATGTATCTAAACAAGTAAGTAGACAATGTGTACACTATAGATAGAAGGACAGACAGAATTTTAAAAGACTGAGGTGGATACAAAGATAGCATAACATGGTAGAAAGCACAGTGACTCTGAATCCGACAGTCTTGGGCAGGTTTCTTTACCTCTCTGAGCCTCTTCTTTGAAAGAAGGCAGTTGGACTCCCTGGTACCTAAGACCTCTTCCAATCCCATACCTAATGGCATTCTTACGGAGTAGTTAGGATCCCCTGTGGCGATACATTCCATTGCTGAGTAGAAATTACTTTTGGATTATGTACTTTCAAAAAAAGATAATCTGTACTACAGTACCCTACCATTAATGTGGAGTGATAATTGCAATTACTGCTAAATAACTATAATTATCAGAGTGTGTTGAGGGAAAAGGATGAGTCAGGAATTGTACTGGCAGGGTTAATTATCCATAGAGTCACTCCAGGAAGGCTTTTCCTGGAGATGGTCTAGAAAGGGTAAATGTTCAACTCCTACTTATTAATGGGACCAGTGAAATCATTGAGGCAGTGACTCTAATATTCTTACACCCTTACCCTCCCTCCAGCTGATAGACAATACCAGCCATCATTCTTTCCTTCCAGACCTGTGCACTAAGTTTCACATAGCATTATCTTTCTCCATTTTTCTTGCAAACTTCCCTACTTTTGTCAGGAGCATCAACAAACTTCTAGTCACCCTGGCTCCAGAACCTTTGGAGACTTTCTTTACTCCTCACTCTCCCTCAGCACACACACTATCTGATCTTGTCAGTTTTACCTCTACAACCTCAGTCACATCTTTCCCTTCTCTTCACTCACAGTCACTGTCCTCGTTAGGTCCTCATTATCTTTCACTTTGACTACTGCAGTAGCCTTCTAATTGGCCTCCTTGCCTTAAAGTCTCTCCCCTTTCCAATCCCGTCTTCCATAGGGCTGCCAGAGTGATATTCCTGAATCACAGGACTGACTGAATCAAGTAAAAACCCAGTCAGTCTTGGGGCTTCCTTGTTGACCCGTAGAATCAACAACTCCTTTGTTGAACACTTAAAGCCCTTCACAGTTTCACCCCACCCTGGCCTTCCTTGAGTCTCGTGTATATTATTCCCCTTCACATACTTTTCAGTCCAGCTAAACTGAGCTTCTTGCTTTTTCTTACACATGTTATTCCATGTCTTGTCTCTCTGCCTTTAGACAGGCTATCCCAGTGTCTGAAATGTACTGTTTTCTTACTTCTACCTCCAAGAAGTCCTTCAAAGCTCAGGTCAAACAATATCTCCTGTATAAGACCTTTCCTGAGCCACCCAGATATTAGTGACTCCCAACAAAAATTACCTTGTGTTTGATCTATATATGTGTGTGTATTTATTTCTTCTATAGCTGGGATTCTTAACTTGGTGCCCATAGACTCCCAAGGGATCTGTGCATGGATTTCAGGGACTTCGTGAACTAGGAATGGAAAAAAAAATTATATCTCTCCTTCAATATAAGTGCAAAGTGGAGAAAAATAATCCCATTTCTACATAAAAGCTTTTTAAAAGTTTAAAGGCATTAGCTTCCTGTGTCCACTTCCTCCCTTGAACTACAGCGGGAGGTTTTTTTCTGAGTGTCCCCCATCCTACCCTCAGTTGTTAGTGCTTTTCCCCATCCCTTGGGAATTATTTTGTTTTTCATTTATCTCTGTACTTACTATTTTCCTCCCTGGTAGAATGTGCTTTCCTTAAAGACTCTGATTTTGTGTCTTTATATGCCTAATGCCTGACGTATTTCAGGTGACCACAAACATTCATTGAAGTGAAAAGGAAATTAATTCTGTCCTCCAGCTGTGTTCCCCCAACTTGTACTTGTTCAGTGACTTTTTCTGAGCCCAAGGAGAGAGAGACAGAGAGAGAGAAAGAGAGAGAGAGAGAGAGAGACACACACACACACACACACACACACACACAACTTTACATTTAAGGATAACTCATTGGATTTTTAAGCCATAGTGGAAAAAGTGTTGTGCTTAGCTTCTGGTGTCCCTTCTCTGATACTGACTAGTTGTGTCACAAGGGCAGGTCATTTACCTTGTGTCTCCTCATCTTGAAGATAATAGTTCTTTTAATACCTGCAGAACAGGGTTGTTTTGAGGAAAGCACTTTATGCACCTTAAAGCACAACACACATCTGAGTTGTTATGTGTGGACTTGTTGGTACAGATTACAAGCCATCCCGTGGAGGATCCACCTCATCCTTAGAAGCTGGATGGTAAAACGATAAATCTCTTGACCATTTTGGCCCATGAAATTAGATTTGAAATTAAGAATTATAGCTGCAATATTATCAGATTTGGTCTAGCTTTTTAGCTTAATAAGATGTTTTTGAATCCCAGTTGTGTTCCCTGCAGATTTGAGAAGCATACCAGTTAGGCCTTTATTCAGGTAATTGATTTAAGTATTAAACAGAATAGGATTGAGGACAAGTACTTGAGGTACACCAGTGAAAATCTCTTACTAGAGTGATATCTGTCCACTAATCACTTTCGTCATTCATCCATATTCTAAAAGTCAGAAAGTTCTTTCTCCCATGTCTGATCCCACTTGGAGGTTTCTTTTGAGATTCAGGTTCACGAGTAGAGAATATGTCTGTTTGACTAGTGATAGAGTCCTCACTGATACACAGAGCCATCTTCTTCTTCATCCTTCTTGTCATCAAACCTTATTGACAGAATATTAAGCATTTTACTCTCAGTTAAACAGACATCATCCCTATCCTCTATAAGGATTCTGATTGACTGTCTTCTATGCAGCTTTAACTGATTGTCCCTTCATCTGGGAATTTAATTGCAGGATATAATGCAAATGTATGACAACAACCCAGCTAATATGAAGTCATCAGAGGGTGAGTTCCGTCTGTATTTTCATTTCTTTCAAGAGTTGCCTCTTTCAGGCTTCTTGCCTATTCTCACTCAGATCCAGGAAAAAGATAATAGTTTTACAGTAAGAAAATGCAGTCTAATAGATGAAACAAGATAGATATGCATGGAAAATACATTTAAGACTCATGTGACAATAAATGAATATACTTAAATAGAATAATAAAATAGTAGAATCTGTATAGGCAAAAGCTAGGGTTATATGGGAGAGATTGTGAGTCTGGTTAGGTCCTGGAGGTTAATCTAGAAATGGGAAGTATAAAGGAGGATTGAGAAGGAGTTGAGAAATCAGACATTTCAGAATGGTCTCTGAGTAATTTTAGAGATAGGGAAGAACGGGGCATGGTCAGGGAGCAGCATTATTAACTTGGCTCAGAAGAGAATCTGAATTGGAGTCACAAAATGAGGGTAGTAAACTGTTAGAGGAAAGATAAGACAAAAGTGGCGTCCTTTGTCCTCCTCTGTATTCTGGTCCTCAGAAGAGAGGTTCTTTTTCATGCATAGGCAGCAATTGCCTTTCATTATGCTGTTCTCTTACTTTCTTAGGCCATCATTCCTTGGATTCCCAAGATGGAGACAGTGGCTTAGACTCTGGGACAGAACGCTTCCCTTCTCTCAGTGAGGTGAGATTGTGGAGGGATTGGGCCCACTTGAAGATGTCAGTCCTGTGCTTGAGGCTCTTAGCCTGTTTAAAGGTCAAACTTCGAATTAGATGTGCCAAAATCTCCCATCTATGGGTGTTATGCTCTGGATTTCTGGTTTGCAAGCATTTGCTTTGTTCTGGGCTCCAAAAAGTAGTATTAGAAGTACAGCCTATAGGCAAATAAATGCATTTTTATTCTTAACTGCTTTACAACCAGATATCAATTATCCAAATTCACAAGAATGCCGTTTCATTGAAATCCACAGATATAGTCAGTTCTTGATTTCTTTTTCAAAATTGTTTGGCTTTGGGGTTCTGTTTTTATACTGACATTTGAACTTTAGTTATTCCGAACTTCTCTCCTCAAGTTGGACATAGATACCATGGGAGAAAGTTTTCAGGTTTTGGTTTCAAAGACTTTTTTCTCTAGGATTGCTAGCATACAAATTGTGTATGGGTAAATAGAGTGTTAAGAAAATATTGAATTAAACAAAACCAAGGGATAATATCAGTGCATTTCAAGGAGTTGAGAACCAGTTTTCAGAACCTCATTTTACCCAATTGTTTCACTTTCTTTTTCTATCTGAACTGTCAGAGCTGATAAATGCAAACATGGACTGATTTCATTCTTCCTCTGTTCTTGTCCACTCGTTGAGAAAAACACTGAGGAGCTATGAAAAGAACAAAGTGAGGCAAAGAGAAGTGTAGGGACAGAAAGAAAGGAGAGAAAAGAGCCTTAATGACTTAGAATGGGTCATCAGCCCCTGGATATTGGAGAACAGATTGCTACCTGACAATAATAGCTACACTGAATGAACAAGGGAGGCATTTGGCTCTTCTGTCACTAACAGATCCCCTCTCCACCTCACCCCTCCTTCCCCCAGTCATTGCTGAAAAGGAATTCAGTGTTATCAGATCCTGGGCTAGACAGCCCACGGACATCACCTGTGATCATGGCTAAGGTGGCCCAGCACCATCGGCGACAGGGCTCAGATACAGCCATGCTACCCACTACTGAGCAGGTGAGCTACTTTGGTGCTTCTCCTTTCCTTTTCTCAGAGCTCTAACAGCCCAGATCTCATCACTAAATAACCGTGTGTAGTCTTATAGTGGAAAAATCTGTCTTCTCTAAAGTTACACTTCAAAGTGATCTTTATTTCTTCCATATTTCCTAGGGCTCTCTCTCTCTTGCCACCCCCCCCCCCATCATTCTGCTTTGAATCAGCTACTTGTGTACATGTCATTCCCGCTACTAGATTGTAAAGTTCTTTGAGGGTCATTTTTCACACTTATTTCCAAGACCTAGGACACTGCAATGAGTGTGTCGTTAATAAATGTTTATTCTTGTAATCTTGTAGTCTTAGACAAAAAGGCCTAAAAGAGCATTATATACATATTAAAGGTAAGTATGTATTTGGGGTAGAAAAAAAAGGGGGATCCTGGCAAAGGTGTGATTCAGCCTTGGTAAACCTTTTTTCTCTCTAATCCATTTAGGAAATGTAAATGTAACTCAGTGGATAGTAGGGATCCTGTGATCTCATTGATATGAGATTTGCTCTCAGATAAGCAGATTCTTTCTACCAATTCAGGTTAGCGCTTCAATTGTACCTTATGGTCTTAGAGACCTGCCCAGAGCACTGAATGGATTAAGGGACTGGCCATTGTTTGTCAGTTGGGATTTAGGCACCAATTCTCATAGCTTCAAGGTTAGCACTCTCTCCGCTACACTGTGGTCTCTCACAGTATTTGATGTTTAAGTTCATTTAGCAAACATGTATTTATGTATGATAAGGTATGGGGAATGCAAGCACTAGTCTTTGCCCAAATTCTTTATTTTTCCACTCTACTACGTAGCTGTGAGAAGACTAGGTTGGCGAGGGAGAAGCTGGTGGCAGGGAATAATTAGCAATTATTTGCCTCATCCAGGAGAGAAGTAACTGCATCTGAACTGCAAGAGTGGAAAGAAAGAAATAGTTTATAAATGTAATAGATTGACATAGAAATAGTGATTAGATGTAGAGAATGAGAGAAAATGAAAAATCAGAAATTTTTTAAGTTTCTAAATGATGGAAAAAAATTACAGTGCTATTGATAGAAATTTTGGGGAAGAGACAGGTTTCTGAACAGTGATGATGATCTTCTGTTTTAGATGCATTGAAAAGACACTGAAGTAGAATTGTCTTAATAGGCAGTTGAAAATTTAAGGTTGGGATTCAGGGTAACTAGAGAGAATATATCTAGAGTTGAGACATTATTTGTACGAATAGGATAATTAAAACAATGGAAAGAGATGAAATCTTCAAGAAATGAAATACATAGAGAAAAAAGAGAAAAGATGACAGTTAACATTTAAAGTTATCTCAGTAACCTTGAAATATTGAGCTGAAACCAGTAAGATCTAACCAACAGATTTAAGTCTTACATTTAAGTAAAATGAAATCACTTCCACAGATAGGGGATAAAAAAGACTTGACTCCATGAGGAAAAGTTTGAGGTGATGGAGGAAGAAGTGTTTTAATTGACCACAAGCTTAATGTGTGAACCAATAATGTGATGTGGCTTCTAAAAAAACCTCATGCATCTTTAGGCCAAATTAATACAGTCATCATATGAAGATGATGGAAAGTTTTTATCCCACAGAACTCTGCAATGATTGGTTTCCTCATCTATAAGATGGAGATAATGACAGTGTACTATCTCTTTCACTGAGTTGTAAGAATACAACGAGATAATATATGTAAAGCATGTTATAGACTTTAAAGTGCTATATTAATGTATATGATCATCTTTATAATTATAATAAGACTAGAGTAGAGGGATGTCCAAAAATGCCTCTGGAGTTGGGGTTGGTCGTAAGAAGCATGCTTGGCTAGGATGTGAAGCCCAGTCTCTCTTGAGTAGAGGTACTAAATATGTGCTCTGTGGATTGATTAAGTTAAACTTACTTTGTTTCTCCATTTACCAAGGGAAGGACATTGTAAATGGGTTTGATAGAAGGTACTGTCACCTTACTGTCTTCCCTGATGTTCCTCACTTGTACCATAATCTAACAGCTGGACCCCATCCCTCTTCCCTTACATTGTAAAATGATAGAAGTCAGGTAGCTGAGGGTCAAAGGGCACTGTTCTTAGAGGTTGCTTTCTCGCTTTTTAAAAATATATTGAATGGAAGTAGATGTTTTATGTGGTCTGCAGGGCACTTATACACTCTGAATTGGTCCAATAACCAAAACAATATACTCCTTTCCCACTGTGGACAGAACTCAGTCTAGGGTACCAAGCTGAGATTCCAGAAGGTGGAGGAAAGATAGAATCTTTGGGAAATGCATATGAAGTGAATGAAAGACAAATAAACACATATAAAGGAATCCTCTGAGAGCCATGAAAATGATGACTACCCTGGGCCCAAGGAAACTGGACAGCAGGTGTAATAGAATGAATTAGTCAAGGCAGGTTTTTGTATCAGGTGAGTTTTGAGCAGAATTTTGAAGGGAAGTAGAGAGCCATGAATTAGTGGAGAGGATGGGAAAGAGGTTTGTAAAGAGACAGAGGTAATAATCATTGGCATGTTACCTTTACTGAATCAAACATCATATTGGGATAAAATGAGAATTCAAGATAAGAAGAGGCAATTGGAAGAAAGACCTCCAAAGCCAGCCCAAGGAATTTAGATTAGGGTCACTTGGTAGGGGGGAACTCTACTGAAGGTTCTTTAATGGGAGAAGAATGTAATAAAAGTGAAATTTGAGAAAGATAACAATCCAGTTTTATATATTGCTTTAAGATTTACACCCTATCATCTGGTGTTCAGTGTAATGAGGGGAATAAAAATAAAAATAAAAAATTAGGTTCTTTCCTCCTGGCATAATTAGTCAGCAGATAATACCTCAGGTTTGCCTAGTCCTGTTGTAGGCACTGTGGGAGTTGCAAGGTAAAAGGCAGCGAGGTGTTGCAAAGGACAGAGTGCTGGACCTGGAGTCTGGAAGTTTTAGTTGTTTTTCAGGCGTGTCTGACTCTTCTTGACTGCGCTTGGAGTTTTCTGGGCAAAGGTACTGGAGTGGTTAGCCATCTTTTTCTCCAGCTCATTTTACAGATGAGAAAACTGAGGCAAACACAGTTTAAATGACTTGCCTAAGGTCGTGAAGACCCGAGTTCAAATACTGCCTTAGACGCTTAGCAATGGTATGACCCTGGGCAAGTCTTTTAATCTGTCAGCTCCTTATCTATAAATAATGGAGGATAATAATAGCATCTACCTCCCAGGGTTGTCATGATCATAGAATGAGATGTTCGTACTTTGTAAATCTTAAAGCAGTACATAAATGTTAGCTATGATTATTAATGTAATTGATTACAGTTTCAAGAGTTGAGAAGTCTTCTTGGAAGCTGCAGGTTTGAGATTGTTGGCTATTGCCCTACTCCTGCCAAATTTCTTTCCCAGACAGGAAGAGGAACATTCTCTTTCCCTTCCCATCTTCACATATATGACCAGGTTGCTCTGAGGCTTCCTCATCCAGAGATGGCTGGCTCCTTTCAGGGTGAAGAGAATTTTCATCTTTAATGGGAGAATGGGAATAGTAGTAAGATGCAGCACTTGTCCAGTCTTGTATGCACTCTTTTCCTTTAATTGCCCGTTCCTACTACTCTCCTTTTTCCTTCAGGGTTTTGATCATAGTGCAAAGCCTTTGATTATTGGCCCAGAGGAAGATTATGATCCAGGTTATTTCAACAATGAGGTAACAGTTCCCATGTTCTATCCCTTGATCACACCTTTCATTTTCAAGCTGCCTCTGAAAACACGCTAATTTGGCTAGCTGTGCAGAGGAATGTGGTGCATGGTGGGAACTGAGAAAGTCTGAAGAATGATGAGAGTTATGGGAGGCCATACTGGACTACATATTGGACACACAGACTACTCTGTACCTATGCTTATCACAGCCATTCTTTCTACAGTGTGACATCCTATTTCAGGACCTAGAGAAACTCAAATACCGACCTGCTCATCTTGGGGTTTTCTTGCGCTATATCTTCTCTCAAGCAGATCCAAACCCTTTGGTAAGTCATATTATCTTGATCGAGTGCCCAGGTGTAATTGATGTGGTATTGGGCACGATAGAAAAGAGAATCATATTGTTTCCCTGCTTTCTGGGAGATGTAGTTTATAAAGAAGATAGGCTGGTGTGAGTATACATGTATAGAGACAACAAAATAACAATACAGAACTTAACAGTAAAGGATTTCAGATATGTTCCTTGCAGAACGAACTGTATTACTTAGAGTATGGGGAAAAGTCCATTGCCCAAGCAGGTTGGAGCCAAGGAAACTGTTCACTCTTGTCTAATAAGTATTAGAAGACCTCCTGAAGGAGATAGAATTTTTAGACTTTTTTGAATGAATGGATGAAGACAACTTAATGGGCTGAGCTTGAGGGTGGGTATTTTAAGTGTGCTACAGCATTTGGAGACTTGGCAGGGAATAAATACGTTGTCTAACTTTGAAGAAGGTATGTCTGAAAGTAGAGGTGACAAAGTATGTAAGAGGGAAGGAAGCTGTAAGAGAGAAAATTGGAATAGAGACTTATTGATTCCACTATACTCTGCCTACCAGTTGGACAAAGCAGATAGAATTAGGTTTAGAACGTTTTCTACATTGTGGGATACTTATTTTCCACCCACCAACCTCAGATCTATCATCAAACAAATTCACCTTTTTCTGGGGATTTGTTAAAGGTAGATTAAATATGTATTCAGTGAATAATATTGAGCATCTACTATGTGTAAGGCACATAGTATTGCTTAAAAAGATACGTGATTCCCTAGTATATGTATTTCCTTATTTCCTCCAAAATAGCTTATAACCCTACACATTAGTCGATGGTCTTCATGGATTCTGGCCAAAAAGAAAATCATTGACGAATGGCTAACCATGTAGTGATGAGCCTTTCCATCTCTCTGAGCTTTTTGTTCCAAAAACTCAGACACCATGCTGTTGTGGGCTTATTCTCAAAGTCTTTTCAGCTTGGAGGACCCTTCTTGGGAACTTGCACTCGCAAGATAACACTGTCACCTAAAGTAAAAAAAAACAAAAACCAGTCCTGTTGATTTTGACTAGATAATTTAAAGCCACATTTTTACTGGAAAGAATATTTAATAAACTACATACAAATGAGTACAGAGAAAAGTAGTGTTAGCTGAAGAATGCCCAAACCCTGAGGAGTATGCAGGGTAAAGGATCGGTCAACAGTCGGGGATAGAAAGTTAATCAGGGAAGGCCTCTAGGAAGATAGAGGAGTTTGAGCAGTTTTGAAAGAAATATTCCTCCCTACTCAGCTAACTCCTTTCTCATCTCTTCTTAGCTTTTCTACTTATGTGCAGAAGTTTACTTGCAGACATATCCTAAGGACTCTAAGGGATTAGGAAAAGCTATCTGGGCTATTTTTCTGGAAAAGAACTCGGTAAGATGGGATTGGGCAGTTTTGCCACACCCTTTGGAACTTCCCTCCCTCAACATCAACCTCATATAATTCCTTTAAAGTCACAAGAAAAACTAAGATCATTGATTCAGTAGATATTGATTTATGCCTGTGCACCTCTTTTTGCTAGGCAGCATCATAAATAGCAGGAAAAAAACCACTTTGAATTTTGAATAGTTAAGCCTGATTTTGAGTTATAATTCTGGCACTTAGTAATTTTGACTTTGGGAAATTCATACAAGTTCTCTGGGCTTTACTCCTATAAAATGGAAACAGCAGTATTTCACTGGGTCAGAGTTGGAAGGAACCTCAAAGGTCATCTCTCATTTCTGTGCAAGTATCCCTTCTGTACAACAAGTGGTTATCAAGTCTTTGTATGAAGACTTGTAGTGAAGCGCAAATCGCTTCCTCCTGAGACAGCCCATTCTGCTATTGAATAGATTTCAGTTTTGTTAGGAGTTTTTCCTCATATCAAGCCTAAAATTGCTTTTTTGTAACTCATAATCCATTCATTGGTCATAGTTCTGCTCTCTGAAGCCAACCAAAACGAATTTAAACCATGTCTTCTGTGTGGCAGTCTTTGAAGACACCCATAATAGCCTGCCCTCGTCTTTCCTTCTCTGAGCCCATTTCATTCAAAGGTCGTAACTTAAAGGCTATTATTATTCTGGTTGAAACCTTCTAGACCTATCCTACTCACCATCATATTTCCTAAATTGTTGTTCCAGAAATCTAACATAATATTTCAGATGTAGTTTGACCTGAGTACAGTGTGGGTCATGATCACGACTTCCTTAGTTGTAAACAATGTGCCAGTGATTGCATTTGCTTTTTTGACTGCCATATCACAATTCTGAGAGCTTCCTCTTCTCCTTCTTCTTGAATTTACATCATTCATATGCCTTCTGCCACTATCTTTCTTTCACTTCTATCTCATATATAGAGGTGGCCCTGCTCTTTGCCAAGGCAAACTCCTCCACACGCACAAAGGATCCCATTCCATCCCATATTCTCCAGCAGATTTCCTCCTCTATTATCTCCACTCTCTCACTTGTCTTACCTTCAGTCTCCTGCTTCCCTACTCCCTATAGACATATCCAGGTGTTTCCTCCCTTGATCCTGTCCAAGCCTTATTAGCTGTCATCCCATATCCCTTGTCTCTTTTGAGGCTAAATTCTTTGAGAAGGCTGTCTACAATCACTACCTAGCCTGAATTTTCTCTCATTCTTCTTAACTCTCTGCAGTCTGGCTTCTAGCCTCACCCGTCAACCAAAACTGCCCTCTCCAGAGTCACCAGTAATCTCTTAGCTGCCAAATCCAATGGCCTTTCCCCAGTCTTCCTCCTTTTTGCCCTCTCTGCAGCCTCTGACACTGTCAGTCACATTTCTTCTCCTCGATACTCTCTTCTTCTCTCTAGGTATTGTGACGCTTCTCTCCTGCTTCTCCTCTTCCCTGCCTGACTGCTCCTTCTCAGGCTCTTTTGGCTGGACCTTCATCCAAGTCTTGCCTGATAACTAACTGTAGGGTGTCCCCTGAGGCTCCGTCTTGGGGCCTCTTTTCTTCTTCCTTCATACTCTTTCCATAGGAGACTTTATCAGCTCCCATGAATTCAATTACCATCTCAATCTAAGATGGTTCTCAGGTCTCTTATATATGGAAAAGAAAGAAGAGCCATTGAGTCATCTTTTAAAAATACCCAAAAGAGAACAGAAGGAAAGCCAAAAAAAAAAAATTCACAAACAAGATAGCTCTTGAAAGCTACAGGTTAAACTTGTGATATAATGAAAAAGAAAAACAAGCTATACATAATAGAGGTCTGCATGTATTTTTACTTGTACTCTTTATTTTCCGTTTTACAAAATATGTAAGTGTCCTTTTTGCATTTGTTGAGTTTGGAATAAAAATATATAAATTTTTAAAAATTATTAAGAGAAATCAAGAAATTATTAGCTACTAGGCTTTGGGCGGAGAGAACCAACAGATGTCCAACTATTTGAAGCCCTTTATTAGTAATGGAATGGAAATTGAGAAGCATTTATTAAGCCTTTACTTTGTGTAAAGCATCTTGCAAAATACTAACAGAAAATTGAGATAGTCTTGGCTCTGGCATTTTAATTGGTAGAGATACCACATCAAGGAATGTTCCAAATAGATTGACCAAATGGGAGATTTACCGAATAGATAGGCAAATGACAAAGCTTTGAGGACCTTCGGCAGTTAATGGCAGGTCAGGTGGTCTCTTACTAAGTGAATAGCATGTCCAGAGATTAGAGTGGAGCAGAGTTCTTCAGTAAGACGGGGATTTGGGCATCAGCATTCCTGTTGATAGGGGTCATTCTGCGTCCAGTGAGAATTAGACAACAGGACAATGAATGTTGGATCAAGAGAGGAAGAGCAGCTCCCCTAAGTGGCGGTATATGCTGCTCCTCTGTTTTTCAGCTGGCCTGTTGGGCAGAAGGGGAAGGTTCTTGGGCCACCCATTGGCAGACTGTGACAGAGGAGTAGTAGTATGTCATACTTTCATGTGATTTGTGTCTCAAATTCCTTATCTGTTTCCTTTTTTCTGTCCCAGTGTTCTTTAGTATATCTTGATGACAATATCATTTCTGTGATTGTTTCAATTGATCTTTACTGAAATACCGTTCACTATCCTTAATCCTTTGCGGTTCCTGAATTCCCTCATATAAGTCTTAACTTTTCAATATGCAGTTTTTATTAGATATTTAGGGAAATGCATGAATATGATGTGGGTCACTTCATTCTGGGGTTAAGGAGCATACCGTTTAACAAAATGTGCCTGCAGAATGATGAAGTAAAACCATGTAGAATCCTTGATTAGAAGATAAAGATTGTTAGAATCTCAAGCTTTGTTATCAGGTAATCTAGGCCAGAAGTGTCAGCCTGCCTGAAATGGGAAATGTTTAAAATAAAGAAAAATATAGTACAACATGGATAGTATTCATTTGTGGTTTTGTAAGTCAGTATATGGCTTACAAGGATCCATTTCCATTTGATTTTGATAACCATGATCTAGATCAACTTGTCCTTGAGAAAGAATCCCTTCCACAGCATTTAACCTATGTTTGAGGACCTCCATCCACTGATGGAGAATTTACTGCCTGATGAAGTGACCTGTTCTGCTTCTGGATAGCTCTAATTGTTGTAGAGTTCTTTGTTACGTCAAGATGAAATTTTCATCTCTGTAACTTTCACCTATTGCTTCTGTTTGGAGCCAAACAGAATAAATCTAATCATTCTTTCACATGACAGTCCTTTATATTCTTGAAGACAACTGTCATGTTCCAGTGTTCTCTCCTCTAAATGCATTTGCACTCTCTCTCTCTATGTATGTATGTATGTATGTATGCATATATTCCTTATTGATATAGTTATAAATTTTAAAATGTTCTTCTCTGGATTCCTTTAACATATCAATGTCCTGTGTATAACATGGCCCCCAGCACTGAACACAATTCTGATGTGCTCCGACGAGTGCAAAGTATAGCAAAGCTAATACCTTTTTTATAAGGTTATTATTATGGGACTTCTGTTCACACTGCCCAAATTTGCATTAGTTTTACTGACTTCCTGTGACTCTTGATTCATTTTTAAATAGTTAGGTTTTTTTTTTTTAATCAGCAAAAATCTGCTTTCTCTCCCTATTCCCTCCTAAACCCACAACCCTCCTCCCTATTGAGAGTGAAAGAAGCAAAACTCCTTAGACACAGAAATGTCTAATCAAACAAAACAAATTTCTACATTGGCCATATCCAATAGGGAAATAAATAAATAAATGTACATGTATGTATTTGTGTCTCTGTAAATGTTTCATTTTACGTTCTGTGTGTTTCACCTCTCCATGGTGATGTGGATAGTATATTTCTTCCTATAAAATTGTGATTGAACATTACACTGCTAAGAATTCCTAAGTCTTTTAAAATTGTTTGTCTTTACAGTATTGTTTGTCTTTACAGTATTTATACAGTTATTGTATAAATTGTTCTGGTTTTGTTCACTTTACTCTGCATCAGTTCACACAAGTCTTCCCAGGTTTCTCTGATACTATCCTCTTCATCATTTCTTACAGCACAAGTATTACATAACATACATATACCTTTCCCCAGTTGATGGGCATACCCTCAGATTCTTGTAGAAATATTTTTGTGCCTCCTTAGTTAAGAGTATGTTTTGCTTAAAACTAAACCCTCCCCTCATCTGTTCTCTCTAATTTTGCTTTTGCCCTTTTCCTTCCTCTTTCCCTTCTGAGTGAATGTATTTTTGTACTTATACAATTATGTATATTCTTACCTCCTTTAACTAGTTCAGATTAGAGGTTCATGTGTTAGCTGCTCTTTCCCTTGTTTGTATAGATGTCAACTTGTACATCCTGATTATGTGCAATAATTTCTTTTCCTTTCCTTCTTTCTTTCCTTCTTCCCCAGTATATTTTTCTTCCCTTCTCTTTCCATTCTTCTCTTAAGATCATCAAGACATAACAGAACTCCCAAAACTTGGCTAACTAGATTGTCTCTGTGATCCCTCATGACGGTAGGGTTCAGATGTGTATCATCTTGCCATATTAGGATAGAAACAGTTTTTCCTTGTTTAGTCCCTTATTCTTGTTTATCCATATTTACATTTTTGTTTCTCTTAACTCTGTGTTTGAATTTTAGTCTCTCTACACAGCTCTGATCTTTTGGAATGCCTCAGAGGCCTCTTATTGCATTAAAAGCCCCACATCTCTTCCATAGAATTATGCCCAGTTTTGCTGGGTGAGTTAATTTTGGTTGTAAACATGTCCTTTGCTTGCTGGAATGTTATATTCTGGGCTTTCCATTCCTTTATAGTGGTAACTTCTAAATCATGTGTGATCCTGACTGTGAATTCTTTCTTGGCTACCTGCAGTATTTTTCTTGGACTTGGAAACTCTGGATTTTGACTGTTATGTTCTTGAATGTTTTAAGCTTAGGGATAATTCCAAGAAGTGACCAGTGAGTTCTTCTTGTTTCCATTTTGCCCTCAGGTTCTAAAAGATCTGAGCAATTAAGGTTTTTTGAAATGTAATATCTAGGTACCTTTTTTGCTCACGGTGTTCAGATAGTCCAGTCAATGATTCTTAAATTTTTTTCTCTTTGAATGTTTTCTAGGTCGGTTTTTGCTGTGAGATACCTTACATTTTATTTTATTTTCTTAGTGTTTTGACTTTGTCTCATGTAGCCATTGGTTCTGTTTGATCCATTCTGAATTTTAGGGAGTTGGTTTCTCGGACAAAGTTTTATACCTCTCGTGCCAGCATTTTAATTCTCTTTCCAATTCTTTCTTCTATAGCTCTCATTTCTTTACCAGTTTTCCCTTGAGTGCTCTCAAGGGCTAATCAGTTTCATTGATTAAAAACAGTTATTCTTTAAAAATCTTGCTTTATTCCAGAATTTTTCTCTCGGGCAGTGCTTATACATGTTTTGGAGTCATTCTTTTTCTTCTGGGTCTATATCTGGATCTTCTCTGCCACAATAATAGTTCTTTCCAGTGGGATTTTTTTTGTTGTTATTGTTCGCTCATTCTTCCACCCTGTTTCTTTGGTATTAGGGCCAGCCTCTGCACACTTCTGGAGGGAAGGGCTGGGCTAGTCCTGCTGTTACTTTCTTAGGTTATGGAATGTTGTCTTATTACAGGCTCCCAGGGATATAGCACAGGCTGAGGACCTGCATGTTTTCAGTGCTCCCAAAGTAGTCTGAACCAGAGTAAGGGCTTGACCCCCTGGTCTGATTTCTGCATGTTCCTGGCGTGGATTTGGGTCTGAGCAACGGTTTAGTGCTTCTGGACTCATTCTCTATAAACCGTCCCAAAAAATAAACTCTCCTGGTTCAGAGTAAAAGAAATGCAAGCTTCTCTCTGGCCTAGGAATCCTGCCCTGGCTGTTCCTGTGTAAGCATCATACTGGGATAGAAATTGAAACTGATAATGCTGTCTGCTCCTGGGATCAGAACACATTCCCTCTGTAGGATGTTTGTCTCCTTTTAATTCTTTGAAGTTCATTATCTCAACTCTGGGGTAAATGTCAAACAATGTCTGATTTTCCCGTATTTATCACAAAATGTAAGATAAGGTGACCACTTCTCAAGTTTCTCTTCCTTTCCACTATAGCAAATAGTTTTCCTTTATATTCCCTGATATTACTCTATCACCTACTTTGATTTTAGCATAGAAAGAGATATCTGGGTTTGAACCTTATCTCCATTACTCACTAATTGACCTTGGGAAGCTCACCTAGTATCTCTAAGCTTCGATTGACAGCCAAAGTGGCCCTCTGCCCTAGGACAGGCTGTCTCCATGCCTAGAATACTATCCCTCCTCAGTTCTGCTGCTTCCCAGGATTGTCAGACAGGAATCATAACACTTCTCCCTACCTGGTAGGATTGTTGCAAGGATCAAATAAGATCATATATGAGAAACATTTTGAAAAGTGTATAAAAAATGTAAGATATTATTGTTCTTTTAGGTCTTTCAGGCTGTGTGGCCTGATTACATTTCCTCTTATTTTTCAGCCTTTACGCGTGAAGATCCCAGAAGCTCTACAGGCTGAGATTGGTAAGTCCTCCAGTGCTGTGCTTCACTCCTTCACTCCGACCTCTATGAGCTGAACCTTGGCCTGATCTCTGTGGAGAAGTACAGCAGTTACTGTATGGCCTCTAGACATTCAAGGTCTAATAAAGGCATTAGAACACATGTGCAAGTAAAGTAAGAATGTATTCAAGGCAGCGCTGTGATAAACGTGAGCGGCTTCACTATGAGTGTGTCGTTTCAGTTTAACAGGCGTTTGTCAAGCACCTGGTATGTGCTGTGGGCACTGGGCTAGGTGCTTGAGCTTACGTTCTTTTTCGGGAAAACACCATGTGAACATTACATACAGAGTTAGGTGTAGGGACTAGACCTATGATTTCATGGAAGAAATTCCCTCTACGAGTACAGGCTGGCACCTGCTCTGCAGTTGTAGTCTTAGAGAGTCACCCAGAGCCCTGGGAAGGGTCCACAGCCAGGACATATCCTGACTTTGAATCAGCTCTGTCACTCATGAAAATAAATACAGAGTGGTTCAGGGAGGTGAGACAAACAGGCCTCTGGAAGGAGGTGGCACTTGTTCTGAGCCTTGAAGTAAGCCAAGGCATAGGGGCAAGAAATTGAATGTCATGTACAGGAAATAGTAAGTATGCCACTTTGCCTGAAATGTAGGTGAATATAAGGGGGAGTTAAATATTTTTTATATATGTATGTATGTATATATAGAAAATCAGTAAGGAAAAATAAATTGGAGCCAGATTGTGAAAAGTTTTCAATACCAATCAATCCATAAGCATTTTATTAAGTACTTACAACATGCTGGGCACTGTACCAAACATAGGGTATATAAAACCAAAAGTGACAATATCCCTTGGCCTCAAGGAACTTAAGGTCTAGGAGGAAAAGATAGCATGTACAAATCTAGGTAAATAAAAAATGAGTACCAGGTATCTTTGGGGTAAAAAATTACTCTTTTTTGGGGCAGCTAAGTTTCACAGTGAATAGAGCACCGGCCCTGGAGTCAGGAGGACCTGAGTTCAAATCTGGCCTCAGACACATAACACTTACTAGCTGTGTGACTAGGGCAAGCCGTGTGACCTTGGGCAAGTCACATAACCCCAATTGCCCTGCCCTCCCTCCTCCAAAAATTACTCTTTTTTGAGGGGGATTAAGAAAAGCTCCATTAGAGATGGGGATTCTGAGATTGGAATGAGTGCATTCAGTTGAGGTGGGAGATGCAGGGGCAGTTCAAAGATGTGAGGTGTAGATCTGTGTATGAGGAATGGTCAGAAGGCCAGTTTGGCTGGATCACACTGTGCATGAAGGGGAATAATGTGAAATAAGTCTGAAAAGAAAGATTGGGGCCCTATTTTGAACAGCTTTAAATGTCAAACAGTTTGTATAGTATCCTAGAAACAACAGGGAACCATGAATGCTTTTTGAGTAGGAGAGTGATGTTGTCAGACCTGCGCTTTAGGAATATGAACCCATATGAAGGATGAACTTGGTAAAGGCAGAGACTAGCGGTAATGGGGACCAGGTAGGAAGCTATTCTCCAAACCAAGAGGTGATGAGAGCCACAACTAAGATTGTGGTCCTACTGGTAGGGAGAAGACTACAGTTTTGAGACACGTCGTAGAGGTTGACTCAACAAAGTTTAGGAACTGATTGGCTATATGTGGTGAGGTAGAATGAAGAGTGACTCTTAAGACTGCAAACCTGGAGGAGATGGAGGGCATCAGGAAAGAAGGTAGGGTAGACTGGGACCTGGGAGAGGGGAGAGGAAGCGTTTGCCACCAATTTACCATGTAACTTTGGGCAAGTCATTTGTCTTGGTTTAGTTTCCTTATCTCTGGGGAGACAGCAAAACACGAGAATACTGCACATGGAGTCAAAAGGTCTGTGATTGGGCTTGACTGCAGTACTTCGTAGGTGTGTAACAGTGAGGCAGTAATGTTTCCTTCGTGAGTTGGTTTTCTTGTCTGCAAGATGAGAATAATCTTACCTGGATTACTTAACTCACAGGAGTGAGGAAAACATTTTGTAAAGTCTGAAAGCATTATGTAAACGTGAGCTATTTTCTTAATGTAGCTTTTGGACCAAATTTCTAAAGCCGTAAAACAAGTCTACAAGCTGATAATGAGAGAAAATAAAGTCAATGAGAGAGAACTTCTGGAAGATTATTTTGAGTTAGAATTAGAAAAGGAAACTATTAGTAGTTTGCTCAGACTAGCCACTCTTAACAAATGCCATTCCTGATGTCTCTCTTTAATATCTAAATGTCTGGGTAAAGAGTACATTTGCATGAATGGAGTAGAGTTGTGAAAAATGTTGAGGAATTGGGGGCAGCTTGTCAGGGACGTATTAAAGGTTTGTGCTGAGATCAGATGCTGTAGTTCTTATCATTATTCAGGCACTTCAGGTGTGTCCAACTTTTTGTGACCCCATTTGAAGTTTTCTTGGCAGAGATACTGGAGTGGTTTGCCATTTTCTTCTCCAGGTCATTTAAAAGATGAGGAAACTGAGACAAAGAGGGTAAAATATCTTGCCCAGGATCACACAGCGAGTAAATGTCTGAGGCTGGATTTGAACTCAGATCTTCCTAACTCCAGGCCTGGTACTCTATACAGTGTGCCATCTAGCTTTCCAGAGGTCTCATTAGTCAGTGAATAAACAAGCATTTGTTATGTTCCTGAGGCATTATGCTAAGTACTTAGGATGCAAAGAAAGGCAAAAGCTTAGTCCCTTATCTCAGGAAACTCATAGTCAGATGGGGTGGACTATATACAAACATCTAGGTAAAAATAATATATGTACAAGATAAATTGAAGATAATCTTAGAGAGAAGGAAGTGACAATAAAGAGGACTGGGAAAGCCTTCTTACAGAAGGTGGGGTTTGAGCTGAAGCTAAAGGAAACCAAAGAAGTCAGTAAGGACATGAGGAGGGAAAGAATTCCATGTATAAGGGAGGGAAAATACTCAGGGTTGAAAGGATGGCGTGTCTTGTGCAAGGAGCCATATGGAGACTAGTGTCATTAGAGGGGAGTAAAATGTTAAGACTGGAAAGGTAAGAAAGGGTCAGATTTTTAAAAGCCAAGCAGACAGTTTCCTATTTGATCCTAGAAGTGAGAGGAAGCTACTGGAATTTTTTGAATGGAAAGGTGACTTATTCTGACTTGGGCTTTGGGAAGATCATTTTGATGACTGAATGGTGGATGAACTGGAGTAGAGAAAGACTTGAGGCCGAGAAACCAATCAGAAATCTCTTGTAATAGTGCAGATGTGAGATAATGAGGGTCTGCAGCAGGGTGGTGGCAGATGTCAGAGGAGAAAAGGGACATAGGCAAGAGAATCAACCAGCCATGGAAACAGATTGGATCTAGAAGAATTGAGAAAGGGAGCTTAGGTGTACACCTGGGAACGTGGGGTTCCCTCTAAGTAATAGGGAGTTTGGGGCTAAGGGGAAGAGAATGAGTTTGGTTTTGTGCCTTCTGAACTTGAGATATCTACTGGACTTCCATTTTTGGATGTCTCTTTGGCAGTTGGAGATAAGAGTAGAGGTTTGCTGAGAGGTTAGGGCTGGATAAATAGACCTGAGAATCATCTAGACTGAGATGATAATTGAATTCATGGGAGCTGATAAGGTCTCCTAGGGAAAGAGTATGAAGGGAGAAGAAAAAAGGCTCCAAGATGGAGCCTCAGGGGACATCCTACAGTTAGTTATCAGGCAAGACTTGGATGAAGCTCTAGCCAAAGAGCCTGAGAAGGAGCAGTCAGGCAGGGAAGAGGAGAAGTAGGACAGAAGCGTCACAAAACCTAGAGAGAAGAGAGTATCGGGGAGAAGAATTTGACTGACAGTGTCAGAGGCTGCAAAGAGGGCAAAAAGGAGGAAGAATGAGGAAAGGCCATTGGATTTGGCAACTAAGAGATCAGGGGTGACTCTGGAGAGGGCAGTTTTGGTTGACGGGTAAGGCTGGAAGCCAGACTGCAGAGAGTTAAGAAGAATGAGAGAAAATTCAGGCTAGGTAGTGATTGTAGACAGCCTTCTCAAAGAATTTAGCCTCTAAAGAGACGAGGGATATGGGATGACAGCTAACAAGGCTTGGACAGGATCAAGGAAGGAAAGACCTGGATATGTCTATAGGGTGTAGGGAAGCAGGAGACTGAAGATAAGACAAGTGAGAGAGTGGAGATAATAGAGGAGGAAATCTGCTGGAGAATATGGGATGGAATGGGATCCTTTGTGCGTGTGGAGGAGTTTGCCTTGGCAAAGAGCAGGGCCACCTCTATATATGAGATAGAAGTGAAAGAAAGATAGTGGCAGAAGGCATTTGAGTGATGTTAATCCAAGAAGAAGGAGAAGAGGGAGCTCTCAGCAAATAGCCTCAGATTTTTGTATACGTTTCCTACCCTTTCTAGAGTTTTGCTCAGGAGGCAGATGAGCCTTTTAAGCGTTTGGCATAGTTATCCATTGGTACTTAACTATGCAGGTGGGATAGCACTTGGCTTCTGAGGAGAGGATTTAGGCTGCCCTCTCAGTGGAAAGTAGATTTTCCAGAAATCCTCCCCATTCTTATCTTTGGCACCTGGATGCACAGGCTCTGTTTTTTGATCTAGGAATGACCTACCATGTCCAGACCTTGGTTTACCCCAGTTAAGGTGAAATAGGAAGTGAGTTAGGAAGATCTATAGTTTGAGGTCTCTAAGAATCATTATTGTCTTTGTCATCTGTATCCTCTCACTGGCAGATTTGCGCCTGCGCAACAATGAAGATGTACGTAGTGCATTGTCTGAGGCTCAAGAAGCAGCAATGCCAGAGATCCAGGAACAGATCCAGGACTACAGGTGTGACAGCCTTTCCTTCAGGTCCAGGAAGAGGTTGGGTATTGTTTAACAGGGTCAAGTGTTGACCAGCACAGCACAGGTCCAATAGTGGACAGTGAGCCCAGAGGGTTGGTAGGGGTTACTGAGTTTTTTCAGTCTCTCACCTTGCCTGCAGATTTGCTTAAATGAATTTTTGTTGACCTTCCTCATTTTTCTTGTTTCTCCAATGATCTGTTTCTCACTGTTTTTGGATTTTTTTTTTGTCTCTGAGTAGTTCTGTTGATATATGTACATGTCTTTGTCTCTCTTCCTCTCCCTCTGCTGTTCTGTTTCCCTCTGGTAGGACAAAGCGAACCATGGGCCTGGGCAGTCTCTATGGAGAAAATGACCTTCTGGACTTGGATGGAGACCCCCAGCGGGAGCGACAAATTGCTGAGAGACAGTTGGCTGCCCTTGGAGATATCCTGTGAGTGCCTGGACCCCCATATCAGAAAACTTAGCTGGGCATCTAGAATACCTGGGCCCTTTCCTCACCCCCTCCCTACAGACTTTTTTAGCCTTCTTTCTAGATTCGGTTCTTCCCTCTTAAAGATGGGGAAATAAATTCCCTTCCTCTGTTCTTCTAGAAAGGCAGGAGTTTTTGAATGGGCTTTAAGAATCTTTAAAGGAATCACAAAGTATGGAGCCTATAAAGTTAGCCAACAGCTTTTTAGCAGTAGTGGCAAAATGTAGGCTTCAGAAACAGAGGAAATTAGCTTTCCACCTTTTCCTTCCTGCACAGCCTCTTCCACCATTTACCATTCTTTGCCTTTTGGGAAGGGTCTCAGAGTGATCCCATAAACCCCAAGTCATAATGTAGGATACACTTAATGGTGATAAGTCAGGGACAAGCTATGAATGAGATACCTTCCTAGGAGTAAACTGCCTTCCTCTTTTCTCTCCACTCTCCTCTACTTCACCCCCACCCTCTCCCCTAGCATTTGCTTCAGAAAGCAGATGGACCTGTCTTAAGAAAAATTGAACCATTTTTAATAATCGTGGCCGGAAAACTAAACTAAACTAAGCTTATTAAGTAGTTTCCGGAGCAGCTGCTGCTTTCTCTATCTGTCTAGCTCTATTTCCCAAAGCAGTATAGACTCCTGTGATGTAAGTCACAACATCAGAGGCCTCTGTGGGTGGTGATAAGTTCTTATCCTGGACCAAACTTTGCCATTAGCTAAGTCTAACCTTGAGCAAGTCATTTTATTTCTCTCTGAACCTTAGTTTCCTCATTTGTGAAATGAATGGGTTGAATGTTTTGTAAGGTCCTTTCTAGCCCTAAAATCCTGTGAATACTCACTGCAAGAGCTTTAGCAAGTAATTTTACCTTATTGTTACTTTTTGTCAGATGGATAAATTATCTTGGTTCTTCTCTGCCTATGCAGAGAGAATCTAATAGATCATATTTTTGGAAGTGCTGTGAGATCCACAGCTATCATAGAACTAAAATGGAACAGATTAAGCCACCTATTTATGATAATGACACTTTGACCTTTGACAGTTTAAATAGCTCTCTTTGAATCACCTCTGAAGATTTTTTCCTAACCCATCTTTTTTTTGCTGCAGCTTTAGCCCAGTTTTCTTCTGGTCCTTAGTGAAAATGGAAAAGAGCATTTTCTTCCCTGATAACTCTTTAGTAGCTTAGACATATACAAAATTGCCCTGCAAAAGACTTCTACTGTATTATCTCCTCCCTTAGCTGGGGTGGTAGAAGCATCATGATCATCTTCCAATATTTCTTGAGTGCCTCCAAGGCATCAGAGTTCTCACCCCCTGAGCCCCAAGCTGTCTCCATCACCATGATTCTGATCTTCCTATCGAAATGATTCCCTCCCCCCTTCTCTATCCTCTGCCTTTCTTCAAGAAGAAACTTGCCTTCCTTTCAATTGCTGAACACAGACCACCACTGCCTTGCTGCCTGAGTCATCTTTCCTTCATTTCTGTCCTTGCAGGTCCAAGTACGAGGAAGATCGGAGGTGAGTAAGTATATAGCATTCTCTGTTTACATTCTCCAGATGTTGCCCTTCAGTTGTGTCTTGGGGTTAAAGGGCAGTTGGTTTTGAACATCATTTTTGTCCCCTTCCAGGTTGCTTGTCTGTGGGTAAAAGTTACTAAAGTCTAAGACTGTTCAGTATCTCAGTTTAAGTCCTAAATGACCTTTGTGGTCATAAAGGTTGAAAGGGTCATTTGTGCCATTCTTTTGACTAGGGATTAAATCTGTCCAGCTCTAGCTAAAACTCAACGTTCTTTTGTCTAACCTTCATTTCATAGTTCCCAAGAGTCCAGAACTTCTACTCTGCTCCACCTCTATTTCATTGAAAAGCACATATGTCAATGATACTAAAAGTCAGCTCTTGGTTATCTGAATTAGTGCAGAGAGAAGTCAGTATTAATGAAAAGACAACAGTCATATCTACTTACTTTGAAAATATGTTGATTTTTTTTTCACACTGAAGCTGATTTTTGTTTTTTCTAGGATAGTATGAATCCGAATTTTCCTTCCCTGAGTCATATTAATTAAGGGAGGAATGGGTGTATGTACTCAAGGAATACAAATTCATTTTGTTCCCATGGAAGCAGGAATGTGCTGGATGAAAAGAGGAAGCCAGTATGAGATAAAATATTTGCTGCAGATAGTATACATAGCATTTGTAGTTCACCTGCAGAATATTGAGACTTGATTTTAACCTCAGAACTCTGAAAAGTTTCATTTGCCACCAGCTTTTCTTCCAGTTCTTTATGTTTCAGTGCCAGAGTTGGGGGAGAACTAGGGGCTCCTTGAACTGGTCTGGCCCCTGACTGTAACTGAAAGGAGCATCCTGATGAGACATCAGACCTCATGCTTTCCTTCAAATTCTTTTGTTCCTTTGTTCTAAGGCTGACATTAGTAGCCTTTATGGGGGGAGGGGTGTTCTTAATGAAGGTCGTTAAAGGAAAGGCTGCATGACCACTTGCTGGGCATCATAGTTTTAGAAGGTGTTTCTTGTTCAGGGACAGTTTGGAATAGGTGACCTCTAAGGTCCCTTCTGACTCTCAAATTGTGAAAGTTATAGGAGTTAGTATTGATTTACTTCCATACATCCATCTGGAAAAGTTGTATGCCATTCTACCCTAAGAGAGATAAGATTGGGGTGGCTAGGTGGTGCAGTGAACAGAGCACTGGTCCTATAAGTCAGAAGGACCTGAGTTCAAATCCGGCCTCAGACACTTAACACGAAAACTAGCCATGTGACCTTGGGCAAGTCACTTCACCCCAATTGCCATACCTACCACCTCCAAAAAAAGAGAGATAAGATTATGGTACCATTTGCAGATTTTTTCCATGTTCACTGTTCCCAAGGGAACTTTTTCAGGTCCTCCTGACTCCAGGGCTGGTGCTTTATTCACTGCACCACCAAGCTGCTCCCCACCAAGGGAATTTTTTCAGAAGAAGTTCTGGGTCCCTCGGCAGAACAAAAACCCTGACCTTACCACATGCTATTGGCAAGCTTAACTCTTGCTCAGAAGTCAGTTTTGAGACCAAAAGTCCTTGACTGTCCTCTCTTTTGCAGTGTTTCAATGGACTTTGCTCTTAACACCTATATGAGCCATGCTGGGATCCGACTTCGAGAGGTACGGCCCTCCACAGCAGAGAAGTCCCAGGCTATCCCTGACAAGGACAAGTGGCTGCCCTTCTTCCCCAAGACTAAGAAGGTGACTTCAGTGCTCTTGCGCAGTGGCCTTTTAGCCAGTTTGTAAATAGGCATTTATTCTTTTTATTAAATAGTATTTTATTTTCTTCAGTTACATGTTGAGACAATTTTTAACATTCATTTTTATATAAAATTTTGAGTTCCGGATTTTCTCCCTCCTTCCTTCGCCTCCCCCCTCCCTAACATGATAAGCAATTTGATATAGGTTATATATGTGCAATCACGTAAAACATTTCTGTTAGTCATGTTGTGAAAGAAGAAAGAGGCCAAAAGAAAAAACCCATTAAAAAAAAATAAAGTGAAAATAGTATGTTTCCATCTGCATTCAGATTCCATTAGTTCTTTCTCTGCATGTGGATAGGATTTTCCAACATGATTCCTTTGGAATTGTCTTGGATCATTGCTGGGAAGAGCTAAGTTAGTCATAGTTGATCATCACACAGTGTCGCTGATGCTATGTATAATGTTTTCCTGATTCTGTTTACTTTGCATCGGTGCACATCTTCCCAAGTTTCTCTGAAATCATCCTGCTTGTTCCTTATAGCACAACAGTATTCCGTTACATTCATATACCACAACTTGTTGAACGATTTCTCAATTTCCCCTCAATTTCCAATGCTTTGTCACCACAAAAAGAGCTGCTATGAATATTTTTGTACATGTAAGTCCTTTTTCCATTCTAATCATCTCGTTGGGATACAGGCCTAGTAGTGGTATTGCTAGATCAAAGGGTAAGCACAGTTTGGTTCCCCTTTGGTCATAGTTCCAAATTGCTCTGCAGAGTAGTTGGATCAGTTCACAGTTCTGCCAGCAGTCAGTCCATTAGTGTTCCAATTTTCCTGCATTCCCTCCAACATTTTCCATTTTCCTTTTCTGTCATATTAGCCAGTCTGATAAGTGTGAGGTGGTACCTCAGAGTTGTTTTAATTTGTGTTTCTCTAATCAAAAATGATTTGGAGCATTTTTTCATGTGACTATAGCTTTGATTTCTTCATCTGAAAACTGAACAGGCATTTATTCTGTACCTACTCTGCACTAGACATCAGGAATACAAAGACAGCCATGAAGTTGTTTCTTTATCATTGCCCTTAGAGCTTACAGTTCTGTTGAGTTAGATAACATGAACCTGAAAAAGTATAAATAGTGCCATAGGGTTTTTTTGTTTGCTTCATGTATGTGGGTTTTTTAAAAACCAGATCTATGATTTCATTGCTGTAGGGAATTCTTGGGAAGGAGCTTCCTCTACCAGTGCAAATGGTCACTATCTGTACTAGTTAGGGTCTTAGAGACTTCTTGAAGCAGTGAGAGATAAAGTACAGGCTAGGGAAGGCATCACACAGAAAATGGTCCTTCTGAGCTGAGCTTGTAAGGGGGGTTCTGAGAGGCAGAGGTGATGAGGGAGAGGGCATTTCAGGCATGGGGATCAGCCTGGGCACAGACACAGAGACAGGAAATGAGAAGCAGCTAGGAGGGCAGCTTGGCCGGATGTTAGCCTGCATAAAAGGCAATGATAATACAATAAGGTTGGAAATAGGAAGGGAGGCTGGAGCCAGTCTGTGAAGTCAGTCAATAGGCATTTTTGTTTTGCCTTTTTTTTTTTTTGAGGTGGAAAGGCAGGGCAGTTGGGGTTAAGTGACTTGCCCAAGGTCACTTAACACACATGAAAAAACTCGCCATGTGACCTTGGGCAAGTCACTTAACCCCAATTGTCCTACCTTCCCCCCTCCAAAAAAAAGCGAAAATCAAAAATTAAAAAAAAAAAAGAGAGTTCACAATTTAATGGAAATGACATGCAAACAGCTAAGTACAAAGAAACAAAACATGCAGAAGATAAGATGGAGATAATCTTTGAGGAAAGACACTAAGATTAAAAACTTGGAAAACAGCTTCTTTCAGAAGGGAAGACATGACACTGGGAAGAGGAAAGAAGAGTTTCAGGCATGAGGCATCAAAAATGTACTGAGTTAGGAGATCAAGTGTCTTGTTTAAGGAATAGCAGAGACTCCAGAATGACGAGGTCAGAGTATGTAGAAAGGCGCAAATAAAGTGAAAACATACTGGAAAGGTAGGAATGGGTTGATTTAGGAAGGGTTTTGAATACCAAACAGGATATATTTGATATCAGAAGTGGCAGAGGGCTACTGGAATTTTTGAATAGGGGAGAAGTAGTATAGTCAGAACTGTGTTTTAGGAATATAATTTTAACTACAAGAGGGAAAATGGCCTGGAGTGGAGAGAAGCTTGAGGTGGAGCAATCATTCAGAAGCCTGTGGTAGTCCAGGTGTGAGGTAATGAGGCTCTGTACCAGAGTGGTGGCAATGGCAGCAGAGAGAGAGAGAATTTCAGTGGGTCATGTTGTACAGGTGAAATCAAGAGGCCTTAATAGCTAATTGGATGTGGAGAATGGAGAGGAAGTGAAGAGTTCAGGGTGATACCTAGGTTGCAAGCCTGGGAACTTCAGAAATGAAGGGGTTTAGGTAAAGGTGGGGAACCTGCAGCCTTGAAGCCACATGTGGCCTTCTAGATCCTTGAGTGCAGCCTTCTGACTGCGTCCAAGTTTTACAGAACAAATCCTTTTATTGAGAGAATTTGTGCTGTGAAGTTTGGATTCAGAGGGCTGCACTTGAGGACCTAGAGGGCCACATGTATCCTCAAGGCCACAGGTTCACCACCCCTGGGTTAGAGGGAAAGAGAGTAAGTTCAGTTTTAGACATGTCCATAGAATTTTCCATTTTGAGATGTCTGAAAAGACATTTGGAGTTGCAAGCCTGAAGCTCAGCAGATGAGTTCATCAAATGCAATAGTACAGCAGGAGAAGGGAAGGGGTCCCAAGACAGAGCCTTGACAGTGTCCACAATTAGTGGGCAGGATGTGGGTGAAGATCCAGCAAAGGAGACTGAGGAGAATTTTAAATCCTAAACAAAGTTTGCATTTCATTCTAGAGGTAATACAAAGTCACTTTCTTGAGTCTGAAAATGGAATGATTAGACCTATGCATTATAGTAATATCATCTTGGCAAATATATTGGGGATGGATTAGAAGTGGGGAGGGATTTAAGACCAGTCAGAAGGCTATTGCAGTTGTCTGGGAGAAAGGCAATAAAACCAGAAATGGCATAGTGGTCATGTATACAAAAACAAGGAGAGGTTGTATAAGTAGAAACCAGATTTGTCAACCAATTATATTTTGGGGTGAAAGAGAATGAAAAATTAATTTCAGTGTTGTAAACACTGTCATTGCTTTCAGCAGAAATAAGGACATTTCAGAAGAGGGAGTGAGTTCGTGAGAAAAAGATTGAGCTATGTTTTTAATGTGTTAAATTTTAGAAGCCTTTTTGATATCCAATTGAAAATGGCCAATTATTTCCCTTCACAAGTTCTGCATTTTAGGGAAACTCTCCTTCTTAGTGTTTTTCATATATGAGAAACTTCATTTTCCATCTCTGTGCCTTTGCACAGATTATTCCCCATGCCTAGAATGCACTTGCTTCTCATTTCTACCTCTTAGAATTCTTAACCTCTTTCAAAACTTAATTCAGGCACCACTGTGACCATGAGACCTTTCCTTATCCCCCTCGCTGCTTTCTTTTCTGACATTACCTTATATTTATGTCTAGACTTAGGGTTATATGTGTTGTCTCTCCTGGTAGAGGAGGTAAGTGCCTTGAAGGCAGACGCTGTTGTATTTTTGTCTTTATATCCTCAGCGCTTATTATGATGTTTAACACAAAAGGCACTTAATAAATGCTTGTTGATTGCTATAGAACTGGAGCTCAGGATGGATAGGAGGACTCAGTAACTAGATCTAAGTCATAGGCATAGAGAAGGGAATTAAACCTGTGATTGCTAATGAGGTCACAGTGTAGAGAGAAGAGAGTCTAGGATAGAGTCTAGCGGTATATCCACAGTTCGGGTGGGATATGTGTGATTATCCAGCAAAGGAAACTGAGAAGAGATCAGAAAGGTCAGAGGAGAACCAAGAGAGAACAGTTCATTAAAAAAAAAATCCAGAGAGGAGAGAGTATGAAGAGAATGTGGTTGAGTATCAAATGCTGCAGAGAGGTCAAGGGTACAGATTGAAAACAAAACATCAGATATGTCAATTAAAAGATTGTTGGTAACTTTGGAGAAAGGTGTTTCAATTGAATAATGAGGTCAGAAACGAGACTGCAAAGGATTGAGAAGTGAGTAAGACACAAAGAAGTGGAGCAAATGAGAGTAGAGAGCGTTTTCTAGGAGTTTAGTTGTGAAAGGAAAGTATTATAGTACTGTTACCATCTGGCAAAATGGTGGGAGATGAGAATATGCCAGAACTTACTTCCTCTCCTTTTTTAAAATACAGACATAACTGTCACCCCCAAAGCTAGCAGTGCACACGGACATCTACCATACCATTTTCTAGTCAGTATCAGACTCGTGGGGAGAATTGACTGGTAAGGCTTATTAGTCTTGGAGTTTTCCAACCACAGTCCCACAATAATTCCTTCCTATTTCAGCAGAGCAGCAATGCCAAGAAGGACAAGGATGCTTTGGAAGATAAGAAGCGGAACCCCATCCTCAAATATATTGGGAAGCCAAAAAGTTCCTCTCAGAACAGTGAGTATCCAGGCAGCTCCCATTTTCCTGAAAGCTGGAAGCAGGCCATCCTCCGCTTCTGTGGATTAACAGGTTCCTATCAGCGCTGCTCAGTGTCCCCTCAGGTTACATCTGTTTGAAATTTTTAGAACTAGAAGGAGTCATTTAGAGCCAGATACTTGATTCAAGAATACCAATCCAATTAGAGCTAATTGAATAGCTCTTTGAATCAGTACATTCTTAGATTCAGCCTATGGTTTTCTTCGCATCAAGAATGTTCTTGGGGTGGTTGGTGTAAGGGGAAAAAAGGATTGTTTGCTGGCGTTAGCTTTTCCCCCTCCTTACCCCTCAGCCCTGAGGTGTGTCCCTGCTCCAAAGGATCCTCAGGAGTTTGGGTCCTTTGATGGAGTTGATTTCAGTCTCTGAGATCTTGCTGGTCTTGACAATGACCTGACCCCCAAGGGATCTCAAAACTGACCACCTATACTTAACCAACCTTAAGTATGTGTGGTTTGTTAGAAAGAAACTGCTGGTCTACCTTCTCTCTTCCTCTCTCGCCCCCCCACCCTGGCACACACCCCCCTTACCGCTTGTTTGCTCTACTCTTCTGCTCCAAGAAATGGATGGAATTAGGGTTGAGGAAGGTGGCTATGAGAAAAGAAAAGAACAAGGGATGAGCTTTCTGACTAAAATTGCTTGCTCAGAATGGGAAGACAGGGAAGTTGGGAATCATTTTTGGGTCATCTTTCATTTTGCTTCTCTATTTTAATTTTCTGGTTTGATGTGATTTTTTTGTTTGTTTTGATTCTTAAAGAGTTAATTTGACTTTTCATGGTTTCTTTTTGTGTGTTTGTTTTTCCTTTTAGTATTTCGTGCCCCCTTGTCCTCTGTGGAAGGTAAAAGGACTTACTTTCTTTGGGAATTTTCTTTTGTGTTCAGTTTTTTCATCCTTGAATCTTCTTTTTCCTATTGCCTTCTCTCCCACCAAGCACTCTCTTTTGCCCAGGAGTTCCCAGTTACTCAGAGTCCCTACCTGGCCCGTGGTCTAGGAATAAGGGAAGCCTCTTTCTATTCTATAGAGATATCCTGGAAGTTCTGCCTTTTACCTGTCTCATGAGGTCTCTTCACTTCTCTCGTGTCCTGTAGCCCTTCCTTGGCAAGATCAGCTTGTGAAACAGCATCAGATGTAAAGGAGATTTCTGTCCAGAGGTCCCATTCTTCCTGGTTTTTTGCAAAATCATCTCTTTCATTGAGGTTCCAGAGCTAGAATGGGCCTTTAGAGATCTTTTTAGTGAGTGAGTCTGCCCTCCTTCTACCACACATCTATCATTTTACTGGTGAAGAAGCAGAGAGGGAAAGTCCTACAATTGGGTGGTGGCAGAACCCCATGGAGTGCCCCTCCTGAGTCCAGTGCTCCCAAATGGGACTGGGGTGCAGAGTGTACTGAAATCTCACAATTAGGATTCCAGACTTCCTCCAGTCAGCTGGAAATGGAAAAAATTCCTTGTATTCAGCAGTACCATGAAATCACTGTCTTTGAAGATGATGTTATTATTACTCTTAGTTAATTCAAATACCTATCCTGTGTATAGAAGCATTGTACTAGGAGTACAGTGTACAAGAACTACAAGTAGTTCTTGCCCTCAAGGGGCTTATCTTTTATTGGGAGTTGTAAGCTAAGTAATAGATAAGTGTAGCCATGATAGCAGGAGGAAGAGGGAGAAAGACACACACCAAAGGAGACTGAGTAAAGATTTCTTACAAGAGCTAGTCCATAAGCTGAGTTTTGAAGGAAACCAGGGATCCTCAGAGGTGGCAATAAGGAAGGGACTCTGGAAATAAGGAAGAAGCCACTGGAGATTTTTGAGCTAGCAAGTAACATGTTCACACTTACTACTTGAGGAAGATGATTTTGATAACTTTGTGGAGTGTGTATTGGGGAGACTTAGAAGCTGATGACTGATGAGTAGACTCTTTCAGTAATCCAGAGGAAGTAAGGACCTGGGCTAAATTGGCTAGGTGTGAGTATAGGGAAAGAGACCCATTCAGGAGATTAAGAGATAGAATCAGACCACTGATTAAATGTGGGAGCTAATGGAAAGGGAAAATTCAAGAAAGACTCTGAAGTTGACACCTGTGTTATTGGAAGGATAGTGGTTCCCTTAACAGAAACAAGGAAGTATGGATGAGTTGTGAGCTTCAAGAGAAAGATAATAATTTTGGTTTGGACTTGCTGAGTTTGAAATATCTATGGAATATCCAGTTAGGTGTGTCTGACAAACAGTTGACTACTTGGAATTACTTTTCAGAAAAAAAGATTAGGGCTGACCATATAGATTCAGGTGTCATATACATAATAATGATGATAGAACCCATAGAAGTTGGTAACATCATCAAGAGGTTGTAAAGAGAGAGGAAGATCTGGGATAGAAGCTTTCACAAGGATTACTCACATTTGGGGGCAGGAGATTAGTGATGATCCAGCAAGGAGACTAAGAAGAAATAGAGAGGAAGAAGGAGAGCAATGTAATTGCTCTCACAAGAGCTAAGAAGCATGGGATAGCAGTAGTCAGCAGTATCAAAAGTATGTAAGAGATCAAGAAGGGTGGCAATTCACAAAATGCCATTAGATTTATCAATTAAGAGATTTTTCATGACCTTTGAGAGAATAGTTTTTTGAATGGGGGGGGTATGGAAGCTATATTGCAAGGGTAACATTACCTGTTCTACTTATTTAAAATGGGGGAGAGGAGTTGTTTTGAAGCATTATCTCCATGTCTGCTGACTTTAACTCATATTTATTCCTGATTGATCAGTAGCAGATGATCATAAAAACCCCTGAAACCCAGACACTTAATTCTCAGCACACATTTCCACGGTAAACATGACATTGGACTTAGAGAATAAGCCATTTAAACCATTGTTTTATATTATTCTGAGAGGTGGCACTGTGCTCTTCTCATAGGGAGTGTTATATCTCCAGGGCATAGGGTGAGAGAACCTGCCTAACACTTCAGACTCTAGTTTTTATCGTAGCTTCATTTAATGCAAAATTCTCTGAATTCCCAGAAAGTCACCAGGCTTCTCAGTTTTCCTGTGTAAGAATAGAACATAACAAAAACTAGACTGACTACAATAATTTTAGATGATCGTTTCTAACTTCTATTGCCACTATTTTTCTCTTTGGCAAAAAAGAATCAGTATTTGATAGTATAATCAGCTTTCATTAGTGTGTTTTCTCCTGCCCTCCCCTTCCCATTTCCTTCTATCTACGTTTGCTTTTATTGTGAGTACTTTTACTCACAATTAAGACCCATGTACACATCCAAGTGATGAATTGACAGAAAATGTGTTTCCTGAGTCTCCCCCTCCTGGTTAGATGCTGCTTTGGAGTGACTATTAGCTCTTCCACATACAAACAAGCCATTTTGTATGTGGAAGCAGAGAGGCATTATCCCAGTCCTCCCTCAAAAGATGTGAAACAAAGAAGCTTATTAAATTCTTTGTTCTAGTGTTCTCTGGATCAGAAATTTTCTTTTAAAATTTTGATATGAGAAGTAATGGAGTTTGGTGAATTTGTGTTTGATGATAGGGTCTTTGGGAATGTGGCAATATGGAATGTGGCTTGGTAGGGTCATTATTGGGACATGAGCCCTTTAGAATCTTTCTTGTTTTACTCACACTTCCCACAAGTTCCCAATAGAAGAGTCATCTCCCTGTGATGGTGTAGGTATCCTAGCCCCAATCTCACAATCATTAGGACCCCTAAGTCAGTCTAGTCAACCTTCTAGAACGATTTCCAAATCCCCTTTCCTGAATATCAGGAGCTAATAACAATCTTGTTCATGGGCAGTATGGGTCTTAGTTCTCCGTAGCCCTAACATCTGTGGTACCTCTGTGCACACCATCTCTCGCCTGTCTCTTTCTACTTTAATGGAATAGAACAGCTCTCTATAAGCTTTACCTGACTCAGGGCTAGAAGGTAAATGGCCAGGAGAAAGGTCTCGAGTCCTGAAATAATCCTTTCTTCTTTCCCTGGCTCACAGTGTTTGCTTTTTTATCCTCCTCTGCTTTACCTGTGGTAAATGAAGGGTTGAATTTAAAGAAGTTGGGAGTTAGGGTAGAAGGACCACAAAGAAATATCAAGAGACTTTGACCTAAAATATTTTGAAAAATGTCTGCAAATGGCCTCATTTAGCAGTACATATAGATGATAATACGAATAGGTTTGTGGTATTTCTGCCTACTCTTACTTGGATGCATCCTTTAGGAAAATCAAAGTGGAAGTTTCATTTCATCCAGTGCTCTTGCTTTTGGCCTTGTCTCACTGGCTGAGAGGGAGGAGTCCCCATGCAGAAGAGAGGGCATCGTTTACTGAATTTTTACTTTATTCTCCCCTATCCCTAGTCAAACCTGGCAGTGTGAGAAACATCATCCAGCACTTTGAGAACAACCAGCAGTATGACTCCCCTGAGCCTGGGATGCAGCGCCTCTCGATAGGAAGCTTCCCTGAGGATCTGCTGGAGAGTGAAAGGTAGTAAGTGGCTAGAGGGGCAGCTCACTGCCCTGCTGGGCCGAGGGTGGGGAGGACCAGGGCCTAGGATGCCTTGGTTCCACTTAAAGCCCTATCACTTGTGACCTCATTCCCTTACCTCAGTTCTCCCCTTAGAGAAGGAAATGAATCAGAATCGGGGTTGGGTTTATGTGTAAACAAGTGAAAGAAAAGGAAAAATGGTAACAGGCTTCCCACACCTGGACATCTGACCATCCCTGTGAAATCGCCGTCCAGCCTGTGTGTGAGTTTGTCAGGGATGAAGAGCTCGCTGCTTTACAGGCAGGCAAGGCCATTCCGTTCCTGAGTAGTCCCTTTTGTCATGGAATTCTTTCTTTATATGGAGCTGAAATGCACCTTTTGGTCACTCGTATCCAGTGATTGTAGTTCTGCTTCCTGAAGTCACATGGAGTCATTCTAAATCCCCTTCCACGTGATAACCCTTCGGATAATAAAGTTGTAATAATAGAATTTTAGGGTTTGAAAGCACCTTGGAGATCATCCAGTCCAGCTCTTTCATGGTACAGATGAAGAAATTAAGGCCCAGAAAGTAAAGTAACTTGCCTAAGGTCACAGTGGCAGGTGGTAACCCCAGATTTCCTGGTCGCCAGTGCAGTGCTCTGGGTTCAACTTCTCTGTACTTCACTACACTGCCTCTTCTCCAGGCTCAGCATCCTTCAGCCATTCCTCATAAAAGGCCTTGGCAGTCTCAGGGTCTGATTGGAAAAACAATAATGACATGTGAACAGATGACCGATAGTATAAGTGGAGTAGACACAGGGAGTAGTGTTGTAGAAAGAAGGGTTGAGATGACTGGGATGGGCTGAGCTCATAGAGGAAAGGGAAGTCTAGGCTGGAGCTTGAAAAATGAGCGCAGGATCCTGCAGGGAAACACTGAGGAAGAAGATTGCAGAGGTAGGTTCAGGTCAGACTGGAGGGCTTTGAATGCTAGGTTTGGAGTTTTGTCTTCTAGGCTGAGGGGTGCCGTTGAGTAATACAGTAATACAATGAAAACAGTGTTTTAAGAGAACTAATTTGGGACTGTGTGGAAGATGGATTGGAGGGTAGACTGGAGGCAGGGAGCTCAGTTGGAGTATCATTGCAGTAATCCTACTGGATAGAGATATCATCTTGAACATTATGGTAGTCAGAATAAAATAAAGGCTAGGTATGAGACGTGACAAAGGAATCATAAAATCATAGCGTTAGAGCTAGAATAATCTTTAAGATCATATTTTTCAGTTTCCTCATTTAAAAAAATAAAGCTTAAAAAAGTTTAAAACCAAAGAGGTCGACCTGTCCAAGTCACATAGCAAATCTGTGGCAGAGTTGAGACTAGAACCCATGGTCCAGTACTTTTTCCACTATATTTTGCACTGGACTAAATGTTCAGGATACAGAAGTGTCTTAGACACAGTCTCTGTCTTCAAGAACTTAGAGCTTAGTAGCTACTTCGATACAACAGTGGATCTATAACTTTATCAGTATGGCTGCTCCCTCTTGTGTACAATTCACAACCCATGACATTTTCTCATCTTTTGTTTATCTTGTCTGTATCTTCTACAGATTATCTGTAGGGAAGGAACTTGACGTGCTGGTACCTGGGCTCTGTCTTTTACACTTAGTGGCTACTGGTATGGTACCTTGGTTTTGTCGCTTTTGTTATCCTTTGTTCTTTTAGCAAAACCAGCCCACTTTTTTCTGATCTTGCATCTCCAGGATGTTCCTTTTTATGTCTCTACCTACTGATACTCAGTGTATGTCTCTCCATCATCTTTTGAATCACCTACAATTTTGATTCTCTCAAGACTGAATTGTTCCGTGACTTGTAGTCATAGAGCATCACTAGAAGAATAGTGTGTTAAAAGATGAGTTTTGTTTCAGGAGCAGCTTAGGATCATTGAAATTGCAGTGCAGTTTTCTAGATGGAGTTGAGCCTACATTTGTTCTTCTGCTTGATTCTAGGCCCTGTCCATTGTCCATCTAAGTATCTGCCCAAGATATGTCTAGATGGACTAGAACATTGTACCCAATAGATCATAGTCTGGATGATAAATATAATTTATCCACTTGTGTTTTCTTGTGTGGATTATTAGACTGAATTCATTTAAATAGTTGTGGATTACCTTAAGATGTTTTAAAATATTTTGGGACTTGATGCAAATGCACATCTGCATAATAATAACATTAGGTAATATATAAGGAGTACCATATCTGTGGTCTTTGAAGACAAAGAGAACAAAGAACAGTTTGCTTAGTTTCTTCACCTGTTTTCCTTTTAGCTTCTCATGCTGAGGAAGGAGCAGATGAGGAATCTCTGGCTCAGCCTGCTAGAAGAGATGTGTACTCTGAGGGTCCACCTGTGTCTCTGATCAGTTTGAGGGAACTTGGGGAGCATGGTGGGGTCTCTGAGCACAGAGGAAGAAACTCCAGCACCTTGTGATTGATTGAATATTGGGAACTTAGAGGTTTGTTACTTGGGTGACTTGGGAAATGATAGTACTTTTAACAGAAGCAGAGAAGTCAGTAAAGGGGCTGATTTTTAAAGCAAAGAGGCTTTCTCTTTTGGACATGTTAATTTTAAAATATCATCTTACCCAAGTGGAAATGTCCAGCAGGCAATAAGGGAAGCAGGACTGCTGGAATTTGTTTGAGAAGGGCTGATATCTCCAAGAAGAGAGTTTAAAAGGCTGAAATTTAAGGGATGGGAAGTGATAAAAGAGCCAGAGGAGGAGTCAAGAAGATAGAATCTAGGATAGTAAAGAATGTACGTTTAGAAAGGAAATAATTTTAAAGAAGGATAGTCAGCAATGTCAAAACATACAGAAAAGAGGTAAAGAGAAAAGACCACTGGATTTGTGATTTGGAAGTTACTTGGTTGAACTCCTAGAAGGTACTTTCAGTCGAGTGGTGGGGGTGGAAGCTAATAGAGATATTAAGTTTCTCATAGAGAGATAATAACATGTAGGACACATTTCAGAGTGAAAGGTGCTTAAGGATTTGAGCTTTTCTAAAAGGCATACTCTTGAAAGTGCTTAGGAGTTAGTTAGGTAGATTTCTGGTGTGAAAGGCCACGTTGATCCTAAATAGTTCCAGCAACTGATTTCTGAAAGCCACTCTCATATCTTTGACCCTGTATCCTCACTAACACCAACAGTTTGTTCTTAGTGCTGAAGCAGTTGATAACATGGATATTTATGAGAAAGGTCGTGAAACTAGATTGGGTCTGGGTCAGATTTCTCAGAATTGGTTGGAATGGTTAGGCAGTTCATCCTCTATCCCAGGGGTGGGGAACCTGCAGACTCGAGGCCATGTGTAGCCTTCTAGGTCTGTGGGTGAGACCTTTTGACTGAGTCAGAGTTTTACAGAACAAATTCTTTTATTAAGGGGATTTGTTCTGGGAAATGTGGATTCAGTCAAAAGGCCACACTTGAGGACTTATGGGGCCACATGTGGCCTTAAGGCCATAGGTTCCCCATCCATGCCCCACCCACCTGGCAGTTCACACTGGTTGATGCTATTCAGCATCTAGTTCATGGCAGTAGTGTGCTCTAATGAACCAGGTGCTCCCTAGCTCAAATTTGGAGAGACCCCCTAAATATTCACTGGGCCTAGGGCACAACATGGAGTAGAAATGATTAGTGTTAACAATGACAGAAATGTATGACAGTGCAGGAGGTGCTGGGGATCAGAAATACCATCTGTTGTGGGTTCCAGATCGTAACAGAACACCAAGAAGAGCAGCACCAAATCCTCACCTTGTTATCAACACCGCCTATCCCAGAAAATAAAGCACCTCTTGCTACTCGGAGATGCTTTATTGCTAAACCTAGGAGATGGAGAAGAAGAGCAGGTGCCTAGGAGGGAACTGACCAGAAGAGAGACAGTGTGGTATTGTGATAATTGATTGTGGGCAAGCCACTTACCCTCTGTAAGCCTCAGTTTCCTTGTCTATAAAATGGAGATAATAATACCTGTAGGACCTACCCCACAGTGCCATTGTGAAGCCCAGAGTAAATAATGTATATAAAGAAGTTTAGAAGCTTTGAAATGCTATATAAATGTCAGTTATAGTGGAAACAGTACCAGATATAATGAGAAACCAGGGTGTGAGCAGGGAGGAGGAAAGGAGGAAAGTTAGAAAGCAGTGAGAACTTGCTGACAGGCAGTGGCAGAAAGCCCTGGGGTAGGCAAATGAAGAAGATGGTGGCATTTTCTTCTCGGGAGGTCTTGGGGAAAAAGAGGGTCCCTTCCCAGCTTGCACCAGAAGAGGGGACTATCCTGTACAGGGACAAAGGGATGAATAGAATGACCACAGATAACCCTAGGTGAGGAGAGTTGTGGTCTTGTGTCTTCTTGTCCTTGATCAGGGACTCTGTTATCTATACCTTTCTAAGTTGGAGAGTTTGGGGGTTTTAACCTGCCCCTTTAATCCTTCAGTATGAAGTACTCAAGGCACATTGAAAGTCTGAACTTGTCTTTCATTGCCAGGGATTTGCTTTCCCCTTTAGACTCTTCCTTGAAAGGTCTTGGAAGAGTAGATCCTTGATTAGGCTATAGAGGGGAAGGGAAGGGAGAGTTGCCTTTGTTCAGACAAAGGGAAAGACATAATGACCTTTGGCATTGCAGAGTGTCGGCTCCTTTGGGGTTTAGGTGGACCATTCAGAGAAGATAGAGGAGTTGTTTTCTGGCTTCTGAGGGATGGGGATGGGGAAGGAGAGGGTTGAATCTTGGAAAGTGTAGAGCAGAGAAGTGTCCAGTTACTGGGTCTGAATCTTCCCCATCTCCTCACTCAGTTCACGTTCAGAAATACGGCTGGGCCGCTCAGAGAGCCTGAAAGGAAGAGAGGAGATGAAGAAGTCCCGGAAAGCAGAGAATGTGCCACGTTCTCGAAGTGATGTGGATATGGATGCTGCTGCTGAAGCTACTAGGCTCCACCAGTCAGCCTCATCCTCAGCTTCCAGCCTTTCTACCAGGTGGGTAGGATTGAAAGGGGATGGAAAAACACATTAAAGCAGCCATCCTAATAATTGGCTGGTGCTTTGAATGGGATGCTAATAACTCTTATTCCATCCCGAGGTCCTTGGAGAACCCAACCCCACCTTTCACCCCCAAAATGGGCCGCAGGTGAGTAATTCAGCATCCTCTGTTCCCTAGCCCTAGCTTCTTTTTTTTCATTAGCTAATTTATTTATTTTTAGTTTTCAACATTCACTTCCATGAGTTTTAAATTTTTCCCCCTCCCCAAGATGGCACACAATCTGATATGGCCTCTACACATACATTCCTGTTAAACATTTTCATATTAGCCATGTTGCATAGAAGAATTATAACAAATGGGAGAAATCATTAGAAAGAAACCAAAAACAAAAAAGAAAATAGTCGGCTTCGCTCTGCATTCAGGCTCCCTAGTTGTTTCTCTGGATGTGGATGGCATTTACCATCATGAATCCTTTGGAATTGTTTTAGGTCCTTGCATTGCTGAGAAGGCCAGCCCTGGCTTCTTACCCTATAATGATGCTTATTTGCACAGAAGTAGCTAGAAAGGGTCCTCTGTGGTCCCTTCTCCTTTTTTTTTCTTTTTCATTTTCTTGGAGGGGGGAAGGCAGGGCAATTGGGGTTAAGTGATTTGCCCAAGGTCGCGTGTTAAGTGTGCGAGGCCAGATTTGAACTCAGGTCCTCCTGACTACAGGGCCGGTGCTCTATTCACTGTGCCACCTAGCCACCCCAGTGTGGTCCCCTCTACAGAAAAAAACTGAATCCTTCACCACTAATCTTCATCATTTGCAGGAGCATTGAATCCCCTAGCCTTGGGTACTGTACAGATGCCCTTCTCCCTCACCTCCTGGAGGATGACCTGGGTCAGTTGTCTGACCTGGAACCTGAGCCTGATGCCCAGAACTGGCAGCACACAGTGGGAAAAGATGTGGTAGCTGGGCTGTCACAAAGGGAGATTGACCGACAGGAAGTTATCAATGGTGAGGACTTGTGCTCTACCCCTCACCTTCCATCCTGGGGTCATCCTTATTCCCCACTCAGGGCCAGAACTCTACCTGGGCACTAAGAGTCCTTGAAGAAAAGTCTCTTGGTAATCTCTAGAGGTTAGGGGTCCATGCCAACACCAGAAGGAGGCAGTGAAGTGTAATGGGAAATTCCCTAAATGACGAGTCAGAAGAACTGAATACCATTCTTACAGTTAGGTGACTATGGAAAAATCACTTCCTCTGTCTGGGGCTAATTTCCTTATTTGTTAAAGGAGGTTGGGCTATATGATCCTAAGGTCTCTTAACGGCATAAACATTTGTGAATCAAAGATGTAGAAAATCAGGCCTCTTGATAAGGAAAAAAGAGTTGGGGATTTGGAAATAGTACTTTTCCTCTAAGAGTAGGGGAATCAAGGAGTTGTGACTCCAAAGCTTGAAGTGACTTCAGCTGTCTTCTGGCACAGAGCTGTTTGTGACAGAGGCATCCCATCTTCGGACTCTACGGGTCCTGGACTTGATTTTCTACCAACGAATGAAGAAGGAGAACTTGATGCCACGGGAGGAGCTGGCCCGCCTCTTCCCTAACTTGCCCGAACTTATTGAAATCCATAGTAAGTAGCCCCACTCTTAAGGCCTCTGCCCTTTGGTAACCTCCTAGTGCTGCTCCTTAGCTCCACAGTACCACTACCTCCTGACCTTGTTCACCTTTCATTCCCCAAACCAGGCTCTTCTGCTTTGATTCTCCATATTCCAGATCTCTTGTTTTTGAATACTATGCCTTTCTCCCCTTCTCCTTGGCATATAGAGTCTGGCGATGAAAGCTGGGCCTTGTGTGTATCGTATTTTCTCTCCCTTTCCTCCCCAGATTCTTGGTGTGAGGCCATGAAGAAGCTCCGGGAGGAGGGCCCTGTCATCAAAGAGATCAGTGACCTTATGCTGGCCAGGGTATGGCCCCAGTATCCCTTTCAGATCATGATTGGGGCTGGGAAGCACTGCTGGGAGGCCAAGAGAAAAGCGAGGTTCTGATGTGTGGGAGGAGGAAGGGCCCTTGAGGGGAGCAGGAGTGTCAGCGCTAGCTGGGTGCCCGTTTTGTCCCCTCAGTTTGATGGTGCAGCCAGAGAGGAGCTCCAGCAGGTAGCAGCACAGTTCTGTTCCTACCAGTCAATTGCACTGGAACTGATCAAGACCAAACAGCGAAAGGAGAGCCGCTTCCAACTCTTCATGCAGGTAATGCCTTGTGTCCACTCTTCGTCTGCCTGCCACCTCCTTAGCTGTCTCTTGTCCTTGATCCATTTTGTCCTCATTGCCATACGCTTCAGGCTTCCCTTCTGCTTCATAGAACCTCTAAGACTCATCCTTCTCCTTTGCTCCAGGAAGCTCCCCAGTATTCCCTTAGATCACTGTCCTCTCCCTGTTTCAGGAGAGGAATTGCAACTCTTACTTAGTGGCTTAAACACTAGCTCCTCCCTGTCTCTGTTTTGATAGTGTTCCAGATCTCCCTTCATGCCCACTGTGACTTCATTTCCTCCTTACTCATTCTTCCTACCCAGGAGGCTGAGAGCAATCCCCAGTGCCGGCGCCTCCAGCTCAAGGACTTGATCATCTCAGAGATGCAACGTCTCACCAAGTACCCACTGCTGCTGGAGAACATCATCAAGTACACGGACGGTAGGGACGTGGTGTCAAGGAGGTGGGGGAGTGCTGTGGTCTGGGATAGAGGGAAGACGACTCACCTAAGGTGCCAGACGTGGGTATGAGTCTCAGCTCCACTTTTAGTCACTTATTTTCACGATTCCAAATTGCTTTCCAAAATGATTAAGCCAATGCACCATTCACCATTCTACCAAACAATGTACCAGCACGAGGGTGCCCAGCAGGATGAACTTCTCCCATCTTTTGTCAGCTTTGCCAATTCACCTTTTGCAAGACATGGACATGTTTTGTTTTGTTTTGTTTTCTGTAAAATCAGGATGACAGTACCTTTCCTGCTTGTATCAGGTTATTTTGAGGACAAAATGACATTAAGAAAGTGAAAGTACTTTGAAACATATCAAGTGCTATATAGTTTTGGATTAGTATTATCATCATTTGAGAAAATGGAGACAAATGTGGGTTCAGATTGGGGGGGGGGACACATGATTACGCTCACTGCTTCCCTAGAACCTTATTCTCCTTTGAATATCATATACTCACTTTGCATCTGGGGCACTAGACTTAGAAACATAGATGCTGTCTCACTCAACCATATTTTTCTATATGTGACAGTTTAAGGTACTAGAAGGAAGTTAGAAGCAGTCCCTGCCCTACCCTGGTCACCACCCTACCCATCTACCTTTAATGTCCTTCTTCAATACCTAGGTTTTTTCTCCTTTTTCCTCACTCAGCTCCTTCTTTCTCTTCCTACCCCCTTCCCTAGCGGTGGATTTGTACTTTTTTTCTTTGGCTCCTAGATAAGGACTTTCAGGGCCCCCAAACAATGACCTGAACCCTGAGAATAAACTTAGTTAACCCTTTTCTTTGAGGTATTTGGGACCGGAGATGACACAGATCTGACACGCAGTACCAGCCCCAAGGAAATGAAAAGATATATCTATGATCAGGAAAATGAGTGGCCGGATAATATTTGGTTCTGTTCTGATACTACTGGAAGGGAAAAGGAAGAGAAGAAATATTTCTATTGCACATATGGTATTCCAGGCATTGTGCTGTGCTAATCACTTTTGTAAACATTTTCTCATTTGATCCTCACAACAACCCAGGAAAGATAAGTGCTTTTGTTATCACCATTTTACAGTTGAGGAAACTGAGGCAGACAAAGATTAAGTGACTTACCCAGAGTCACACAACTAGTAAGTGTCTGAAGCCAAATTTGAATTCAGGTCTTCCTGACTCCAAGCCCTGGTTCTATCATTACCTCTGGAAACTGATCTGTAACATTTTACCCTCATCCTATCTTAACAGGCAGTACTTCTGAGTATCAGAAGCTGTGTCAGGCCCGGGATCAGTGCCGGGAGATTCTTAAGTATGTGAATGAGGCAGTGAAACAGACAGAGAACCGACACCGGTTAGAGTGCTACCAGAAGCGTTTGGACACCACCTCCCTGGAGAGAGCCAGCAATCCTCTGGCAGCAGAGTTCAAGGTACTCGGTAGAAGGTAGAAGCCCTTCTCTGCCTTACCCTGGTCACCACCCCTGAAAGATCTCTTTCTGGGGCATTAAGGGGAGACCTTAGATAAGGAAGATCTATGACTCCCAGCATAGTCTGTAAAGGAATAGGGGGCACAGATGTGTTCATCAGACAGAGTTCTACGTATTAAAGGTGGCGGGGGGGGGGGGGGGGGG